>OX104066.1:94290343-94400915 GCA_944474145.2 Dicrocoelium dendriticum | reverse complement strand
AGTACCCTGAGGTGCCCTGTGCATAACGCCGGTTGTTGCCATCGGATACCAAAGTCCGTGACTTGCCTCGTCCAGTTGGTCGTGAACAGTGTTGTTGCACCAACGCATGCGTATTCCATTTGGCGACCGGGGAGCACATGCACGGCCGAATGGACGTACTTAGTATTAGGCGATGAGAGAGCAATAGGACGAGTTGACACCTGGCCTGACCACTGAAAAATGAGTAGACTCATTTTGAATGCCCCCTCAGATTATTTCTGTTGCCCAAGTGGACAACTTGGCCGGGAAATGGTATAGTTAATTTGACCCTTTCTAAACATCTTGATGCCCGCAATAATTTTTTTCCTAGGTCTAAGATGACCGATTTCATCCACTGCACAGTGACCTTTCAAAGACGTTCTCTTTTACATATACAAAAATCAAAACTTCATCCTTCCACACTTCATCGTATCGTAACACTATCTTACCTTACTGTCACGTTTACTTGTTGACCCAGCGACAGTCACATGCTGCGCGAGCAGTTGTTGGAGCGGGATTTGTGTACGTTTCATTTTTCTCCCCACTTAGGTAAGTTTCATTGATATTATCTTTCAGTAGCAGGGCGGGAGAGCCTATGGTGCGCTGAGGCTGGTGGTGGCTAGATCCTGACAGATGGTCTACCCACTTCTGCTACTGTTGTGCCATTGGCTCATGTCCTGGGCGCCTCCTCGTGGCGACCGCTGGGTGGGAGTTGGGTTTCGCCCTTCTCCCTGCTAAGATCCAGGACACCAATCCGCATGAGTCAGTGAACTGACCATGTGCTAGACCGCTGCCTTTCGGGTGTTCATTTAATCGAAGGCTTTGGCTGAGGACCCGAGTCGTTCTCCTGTCAGGTGTGGGCGCCCTGCCAGTATCCTAGTCCATCCTCTTCAGAGGTTAGGAAGTGGTCGATGGCCCTCTTCCCGTAAAACCTAGCCATGGGAGACAACAGGTCTACGGGTTATAAGCTCACAGCTCGATTGGCGTAGAGCACGAGCGCCACGCATTGTCTCTGACGGTGGAAGGGCACCTCCGGGTGTTCAATGGTTTGCTACTGCCCGCCTCAAGCCAGGCAGCCCCTGGTCAAATTGGTGCAAACCCGCCAAAACCCACCTTCGTCTGGCCGTGGTCGCAGGTGTATCCTATTACGGTCGCAAAATATATATAAATCGTTCCAGTACCTCCAAGGCTGCGTGTGACAGCCGTCAAGCAGATCCCAATCTGTCTCTGCAATCACATTCCCGAGCTGGATTTGCTCCCCACTGCCTTGTGGGTCAGGCTATTGAGCCAAAGGCTCCGGGTGGAGTCCCTCAAGCAAACCTCCGAAGCACAACGACCACCTCGCGTGCGATTGCCCACCAATGCAATCGTATGCCTGCGCAAAGCACTCAGCATCGGGTGCTGGAACGTGCGCACACTACTGGACCGGAACTCCAGCGAGCGCCCCGAGCGACGCACTGCACTCGTCGCGATGGAACTGGCGCGCTACAACATCGATATTGCGGCGCTCACTGAAACCCGGCTCGCTGAGCAAGGTAAGTTGCATGAAGCAGGTGCTGGCTACACATTCTACTGGGTGGGCAACGCCGCCTCAGCACCACGTGAACATGGGGTCGGATTTGCAATATCCGATCGCCTCCATGGCCAGCTGGTGGGTGAACCAACAGGCATCAGCGCGCGACTGATGACTGTTCGCCTACGACTCGGAAGAGGTAAGTTTGCCACCTTTATAAGCACATACGGTCCGACCATGTGTTATCCTGATGACATGCGTGATCAATTTTACACTGAGCTATCCTCCGTGATACGGTCTGTGCCGAGGAGCGACCGACTATTTCTGCTGGGTGATTTCAACGCGCGCGTTGGGCGTGATGCATCGGTGTGGACAGATGTTATCGGTCCGCATGGCATTGGTTCAGCGAATGCGAACGGTGACAGGCTGCTCTCACTGTGTGCCACTCACGGCCTGACGATCACGAACACTCGGTTTGCACTGAGTGCGAGTGATATAGCAACTTGGACGCACCCACGGAGTGGTCACGCTCACCTGCTCGACTGTCATCGTACGTCAGCGTGATATGCGTGAAGTGCGCATGACACGTGTACTGCGTGGAGCTGAGTGTGGCACTGATCACAAATTGGTGCGGACAAAACTGTACATATATTTTCGTAAATCTATGTATTGCACTCCCGCCGTGAATCGGCGTAAATTTAACATTCTCTCCCTCGGTACTGGGGCGAAACGTACTGAGCTGGAGAAGGCGATGGCTGCACGCCTGTGTGATGTGGACTGCATAGCCACAGTGGGCGACCTGTGGCACCACATTCGCGACCAGGTGACAGCTGCTGCCGAGGAGACCATCGGGCGCGCAAACTGTAAGCGGCCTGATTGGTTTGATGACAACAATGCGACGATTGGCGCATTGGTGTCGGAGAAGAATGCAGCATTTGCTGCACATGTTGCAGACCCCAGTGACTTGGGGAAGAAGAGTCAGTTTCGCAAACTTCGACGGCGACTGACCCGAGAGCTCCGTCGCATTAAAAATGCATGGTGGACGGAGAAGGCGAAGCAGATGGAATGCTACGCCGAACGCCGCCAACACAAGGAATTCTTTGACTCCTTGAAGGCGGTGTATGGACCGAGATTGGAGCCGCTGAGGACGCTGATCGATGGTAGTTCAGGCGCTACCTGCACACAGACTGCAGACATAATGCAGATCTGGCGGAAACACTTTGACTGTCTCTTGAACAACCGTTCAGAGATCGACTGGCCTACTTTGAACGGCCTGAAGCAGCACGATGTGAAGGCGAGTCTGGCGGACACGCCGACACTGGATGAGACGCAGAGAGCACTTGCTCAGCTGCGAAACGGCAAGTGTGCCGGGGCCGACGGGATCCCGCCTGAAGTATTGAAACACGGCGGACCCGCGTTGTTGACTGCGCTGCACCACTTGGTGCAACGCGTATGGATTGAGGAGGAGGTGCCTCCTGAGCTGAAGGATGCCCTTGTGCTACCACTGTACAAAGGCAAAGAGAGCAAGCAATGTTGCACGAATTATCGTGGCATCAACTTGCTGAGTTGTGTGGGCAAGGTGATTGCCCGAATCCTGCTCAACCGCCTCGTCAGTCAGGTTGTGGAACCTAACGTGGCGGAAGAGCAATGTGGATTTCGTTCGGGTCGCAGCACTATAGATATGGTGTTTGCGGCTCGTCAGTTGCAGAAGTGCAGAGAACGACACCAGCCATTGTACTCGCTTTTTGTTGATTTCACCAAGGCATTTGATACGGTGAACCGCGAGGCATTGTGGCTGGTGTTGGGTAAGTTTGGTTGCCCGCGTAAGTTTGTAAGTTTAATTGAATGTCTGCACAGTGGTATGCGAGCGAGGGTGCAGCTGAGTGGAGAGACCTCGGATGACTTTGCAGTTGTCTCTGGTGTGAAGCAAGGCTGTGTCTTAGCTCCTGCCCTGTTTAATATATATCTTCATGCAATGTTGTCCTGTGCTTTTGATGCCGTTTGTGCTTGCGGTGTTCGTGTGGAGCACCGTATTGATGGTGGGTTGCTGAACATCCGTCGTTTCGGTGCGCGAACTCTAGTCTGTGAGACAACTATCCGTATGTTGCTGTTTGCTGACGACTGTGCGTTGTTTGCACAGCGTGGATGAGTTGCAGCACATGACTAGTGCTCTGGCTTCGACAGCGGCCAAATTCGGGCTCACCATCAACACAAGCAAAACTGTCTGTCTCTTTCAGCCTTCACCGGAGGTGCAATCTTCAATATTGCCGCGAATCAGCATTGGTGCTGAAGTATTAGAAACCACCTCCCGCTTCTGCTACCTTGAGAGTGTGATGTCGACTGACCAGCAGCTTCACAGTGAGCTTCGTATCCGCGTGTCGAAGGCAGCGGCGGCATTTGGGAAGCTAGAGTACCGAGTGTGGAACAACCATCAGCTTACCATTAGCACGAAGCTGATGGTGTACAAATCCATGGTGCTGTCCGTTCTTCTATACGGCAGTGAAACGTGGACGATGTACCGTCGGGATGTGCGATATCTCGAGCGGTTCCATCAGCAGTGTCTGCGACGAATTTTGCGCATCAGTTGGGGCGATAGAGTTGCTGACACGGAAGTGTTGCGACAAAGTGGGATGTATGCAGTGGACTGCATACTTTTGCTGAGACACCTGAGGTGGCTCGGTCATGTGTGGCGTATGGATTCAACGCGGATACCGAAACAACTTTGATACGGTCAGCTGAGTATTGGGAAGCGGCATGTGGGGAAACCAAAGTTACGTTACCAGGACATGATCAAAGTGAGCCTCTCACGTTCTAATCTTGATTGCAGGTCATGGGAATCAAAGGCGGTTGATCGGGGTGCATGGCGCGATCTAATCATGAAGGCAGTTGCCGAAGTGTGGAAAAAAGACCTCATACATGCAGAGAAGAAGCGGCAAGCACCGATGGGTTGTTCTCCATCGACATCGAGTGCATGGTGCTGTAGCACATGCGGTCGCGAGTGCCTGAGTCAGGCAGGCTTAGTGAGCCATGAGCGAGGCCACTCGGGACCACTACCGAAGCGACGACGGGTCCTGCAGAGAACGTAGGCAGAACCGGCGCAGCGTTTGTAGGTACGCTGCATTCGATTTACTAACAGCGTGCTTGCATGCTGTCTATTTATTTCAGGTGGTGGGTTTTCAATTTTGTCCTAATGCTTTTTTCCCATATTATTGCCTACTTAAGCTCTCTTCTATACACTTACACACGTCGCTTAAGCCACTTGTAGTTATTTCGATAACATTTTCGTGTTTGTAGCATTTCCGTAAAATAAACTTCCTGACCCCGTGAACTTACCTCGTATTCATTGGTAAACAACTTATTTCATATGCTCATTAATTTAAGAGTTATGTCACCGTTTCTTCATGCACTACTCGATTTTTTTCTTGGTTATCTTTCTCTCAAGTGATTGGCTGTTGCTTGATATCCCCGGTGTGGCTGCGCTTGATGTGCATGTTGACAAGGTGCCTACCTGTCTATTACCCACTACCTCGTCCATCTGGCTCCAGGAGACAGTTGGTCGTTGCTGGAGGGGGCAGGGTGCACGGTCCTTGTGGCCGTGTTAGGCTCGAAGAGTGGTTCCATGCACTCAGTGTGAAGCGGACTACGGTCCAGCCACCGCCTTGTGTGCGCTTGATTCCCAAATACAGCGTGCTTGTGTTTGTCTGTGAAGGAGTGTGGGCCGGCTCCGTTGATGAAACGTGGCTCTCATCCACATGCCTCCCGATTGGAGCTGTGGGCGGTGCAGCGCAAGCCACCTATGATCCCTCTGTAGGCGTAGGCGTCCTGTGGCTGGCCACAGTGACAGGCAAATCCGAAACCGGATGCCGCCAACCATCTTTCAGTAGATTCGCAGTGATAATGTAAATCTGAAACATGAATCTCCTTTTATAATTACAAATAAGAACATCAGAAGACGAACATAGTGGGATGACAATGTCATTTCGTGCATACTCGTCAACCACGTACAAGCAACTAACAAGGAATGCAAAACAACATTACATGAAATCAATTATCGATCAAGTGTTTCCCGATTGGTGCGCTGCACGCTACCACGGTAGGCTTTATGTCACTGTCAGCTGTTTTGGGCACACAGTGATAGGCGATGTCGATCGATCACAATGGCCTCGAGGAGCTTGAGGCCACACATTCCGTAACCAGATGGAAAATGCGACGGTCGTACGCGGTAAATGGAGAAACAAGATTGCCTCCGGAATCACGAGGCATTTGATGAGCACTGGTCACCAAGTAAACCCGGATGACTCATTCACAGTCCTCATGCCCAGTCAAAGGCCTCACGTACTCAAACTATTCGAGGTCATTGGGATCGATCGACAGCGCCCATCACTGTGTCCAAAAACAGCTGGCAGTGGTATTCAGCCTACCGTGTTAGCGTGCAGCGCGCCAATCGGGAAACACGATCAATAATTGATTTCATGTGACATTGTTTTGCATTCCTTGTTAGTTGCTTGTATGTGGTTCACGAGTATGCACGAAATGACAATGTCATCCCACAAGCTTCGTCTTCTGATATTCTTATTTGGATAATGTAAATGCTGAAAATGGTCAAACTGGGTTGATGAAGCTCATTCTGACGTGACTTGAATAGAAGAAAGTGGTAACCCCTCTAGCAGTAGCCCGAAACATCTAGACTGGAGTCAGTGTCTCAGAGCGAACCGCAGAAACCTATTTGGTTAGGATACTGCTTTTAGTATGGTGAATCTGCGATGGCGCTATCCCAAAACAAGGGGACGCGTACCTTTATGAGCTGAATGGTTGTCGTGAGGTTGTGCGCAATCTTTCCTCCTTCGGCCTCGTAGTTCCACACCGAAGTAGAAATGAGAGCATCGATGTGGCTCTAAGAGTTGACCGCGGTTAACTGTTTACACCAATGACCAACGCACTAGGGCATAGGATTACGGATACCCGGTAGATATCAACACCATGCCGGCACACTGTACCGATCCTTCGTAGCCACGCAACCATCACGTCGCGCGTGGGCTGGGTGTACCACAAGGTCACCCGCACCTAGGCGGATTCGAACCGGTGGCCTCCGAATTACGAAACATGCGCCTAATTCGTTCGGCCACCGGCCACGGTATCCATTGATCTATACTGGTGTTCCGACACTTAAGCTTCAGCTACAGAGAGGGGTACAGCAAGGGGAACAGTATCATGCCACAAGCAAGTATTGTAGCCAGTCTACTCGTACCACTGACCAACATGATACTAGAAAAAGGTTGTCGCGTAGCCAGAAAAGCACTCGGTGACGCTGATCGTGGTACGTTGAAACAGCGAAATCAGTGGGCTCAGTTCCATAGCCAAAATCATTCTGTCTCCTAGGTATGCTCAGGAAACAATTGGATAGTCAGATTAGTTTTTAACCAATAGAAATTATAAGGCGATCCAAACAAGTAACTATGAAGTGGATGGCGAAATAGGCGTACCAAGTTAAAATGTATGAGGCGTGCTCGTTTCGGACTAGGATCCGAGTTTGACCACCAACAGGTCCACCAGGAATGGTTGAATCTGAATGAAATTAAGAGAGGACGTGTAACAGAGCCGCGGAAATTGCGAGGGGGGGGGGGATATAAAGTGCGAATAAATGATTCACGTCGAAGGGATTATGGAGACTTCCAAGAAGTTCCGTTTTGAAGTTAGAAAAGCTCCACAAAGGTGGAACTTGGTCTGGTAAGACTGGCTGTGAAATTCGACGACCCAGCGAGCTATACTCAGAGACGCATCTTGGTGCTTTGAGAGCCGGTCCAATCAGCTCGGTAGGAAGTGGAGAAACTCAGCCCGCTGGTAATCCCGAGGTGAAATTTGAAAATTGGCTGGAACCCATTTAGGTGAAAATGATACCACCTGTGGACTGTAGCTAAGCCCCCGATACCTAGTGATGGGGTTGGTAAGTCATCCAATTATACGACCAACCACTCAACAAAATCCACTGATTAAAGTGGTGGTTAAGTCGGATGATTATACTATGGCTACAGTACTATTGGAAAATGGGGTAACTACTGAGTGAGAAGCCAAGGTAGCTCCAGACAGTTACTATCGATCAGATGATGAACCCGAACCACTCTTGTGATATCACAAAAGACAAACCAAGAGACAAAAATGATAACAGATTTGTGTCCAACATCTCCTTATGGCATAAGGTATTAAGTTATCCCTGTGCTAATGAAACTTGCATAATAACTGCGACGAGACAACTTGGTTCCTTGACAAAGTCCGGTGATCGATTGCGCCCAGACAAAAAACACGCTCCACTATTGTCCGGAAAACCGCCCAATGTCTGCAAGAATCTAAAAGACGATCAACACATGTAAAGATCCGTCTAAACTGGTAGATGCACTACGGGCGGCTAATCAGCTTAATGAGAGATACAAAACTTAGACATTATTGGGAGTAAATGCAGGATGATACGCAGCACATTGCAGATGAAGTAACATTGAGGGAATAAAGTCAAGATCTGTGGAGAAGTTGGAAAGCTTATTCAAATTGGATAGAACAAAAGGAACTCACCATAATCAGCGTCAATTAGCAGTGGTAATGTGCCGAGCTGATTAGCCATGGCATCGATCTGCCGACAACAGTACTGATAGAGTGGACGTTGTTTCTCACCCTTCATCAACGGCACAGGATGAGGGGCGGGGGCGAAGAGCATTGGCTGCGCAGGAGAATTAAAGGGTAGGGGGGAAGTAGAGGTGGACTGCGGAGGAATGCAATAACAATGAAGCTAAGACACAAAACATTTCAAGAGTATAGCGGTATCGTTGGTTAGCCGATATGAGACAGTGGGTGATGGCGGCTTTCACACACAAAATAAGACCACACGTCGCACGAATTGAAAAAGAAAAAAGCAAGCGCCACATCAATGAGCATGGGGCAGGTAACGAGCAACATCTGATGGGAAGTAAGACTGGACGATGGGCTCGATGTATCCTTCCACCCACAAGGGATAAAGGTGTGCTGGACCTATATCTCACCTAAGGCCCTATTTCCATTGCCACTGATGTACTACGGGGCCTCCCAGATTAGTGGCCTTAAAATAGAGGCCGTGTCCTCAAATGTGCATTCAGTACAGCACTCACTCCCATCAAAACGTAAACTAAAGTCATTTTCAAGCATACACCAGTTTAAAATTTGGGACTTTTTGCAGCCTGTTCCAAGACCTTCAGGATGTCTCTGATCCGTTTTATCAAAACATACACCATTGTTTGTAAGTGCTGACTTGCTGCAAAAGACACCTTGTGCAGAACCTTCGGTTAACCTCACCACTGTTGATAAGGATAGAAAAAATTTCGCGAATCAGGCTCGAACCTATGAAAACGCTCGTGATTTCAGCATGACGTTGCGTCCAAAAACGTGTAGTTGAAGCGGATGCCAGAAAAAGAAAGCATGTTATACAGGAAGAACAAAGTTGGTGAGCTAAGTATTTTACAAATAAAGAGAAAATGTAGACAAACAGGCCTACTTTAACATATTATCCCACTAGAGGGCAGTGTTGTCGACAGGTCTACTGCTATAGCAGATGCCTTTAGTGCATAACTAGTTGAATCTTTTAGCACAGAAAATGCGATTCTGGCACCTCCATTCGCATCTATCATCCGTGAAACTGATTCTATCGTGGACCTCAACAGGAGTCATTAAACGCAGGATTAATTTGCTACGACTATCCTATAATCCTGGTCCCGATGGTATCTCTTCAGCTGTAATCAAATGTGTTGGTGATCATATACCAGTACCGCTGAATATTTCTTCCCTGTCCTTACAGTCAGGCCAGTATCCTAAGAGATGGAAGAAATATGGTGTCATACCGCGATTAAAATCGCCACATTAGTCACGCTTTCACCTTATCAAGGTTGACGGAGAATTGTAAAGTGAAAACTCATATTTTTCCTATTATCGCACAATCTTACACTTTTGCAACAAGGCTTTCTAAAGCCCGTTCGTGCATAACTTGCAAAATTAATTTCTTAGATAATATCACCGGAGCGATCGGCCATGGACTTCAATGCATTGTCTTCTATCTTGACATGATGAAAGCTTTTGATCGAGTCCTGTACAAAAGCCTATAGTTGAAACTGAGTGGCTTTAGTATATCAAACCCGCGCTTTCCTGATTTTAATCCCATATGACAGGACGCTCGCAGTCAACATAAGTAGGCTCATATCTACGACCAAACTAATTACTGGTGGCGTAGTGCAAGGCAGAGTCATAGGTCCTCTTTTTTCTTATTTTACATAAATGATCTTATACCTGTCAAACGCTTGCAAACGATTTGAAAGTAGTGCGTACACTCCATTCACCTCAATATATAGATGAAGTAGCAAATAATAAGTGCGATTTACAAACCATAAAAGGCTGGGTTGTGAAATGGCAGACACTTTTCTCCACATCAAAATGCAATACAATGACTTATGGATGCTATATAGAGGCAGGAGTATTTCTACTTCATAGTGATGCCATTCCAGTTTGCTCTTGTGGACTGTGGTACTCTATCTCCCTAAACTTCAACGCACATGCGAACTATAGCGTGACTAGACTGATGCAAGTAAGGAGATATATTAGTCGGTTACTAACGCTGAAAGAGACAAGACTCATGGCACATAAAACCAATATAAGGCCCAGGTGAATGCCATGGAAAATGTCCAACGTACCTTCACTAAAGGCATCTATGGTTATTTCAGTTGTTCCTTATATAGATGAAGTGAGCTAAAATGAGAGACTTGATGGTTGCGCAAATTACATGTAAATCTTGGTTTCCTTCACAAAGTTGTTTGGCATAAGGTGCATAGTTAACACCGCTCTATGCAATTTCGGTCAGAAACCAGATATGAAATAGGCGACACCGAATGTATGATTGTAGTGCCTCCATTCATGACCACAGCCAGACAGAATTGTTACCTTATAAGGGTAGGTAAGGTATGGAATAAGCTGCTTAGCTGAATACGATATTTATTTATTCATTTAATTATTTAACATGACCAATAAACATTTGGCAGAGTGCCACAACACATGAGTAACAACAACAACAAAAAGGAGGGAGTCTGGGGAAAGGATGCGAAGATCCAAGTGTTGCGTGGGCAGAGACTTTCGCGGTTGCCCAGGCCGAGGAAGAGGGTTGAGTTAAGGGACCCTGCCCCGAGCCTTTGGTCTTAAAGACCTGACCCGCAAGGCAGCGGGACGAATAAGAAGATCGTTGAAAGCCAGATGGCTCATTCGCCTTTTTTGTGTTCAGTTGCAGTCCACAGAGAAGCCGGTGGCAAGCAATGTTGTTCATCCGACCTCCGTTAGACACTCACCTCTAGGTACAGAAGTGAGGGGTCAGTGAGCCTATAGCCGGTCACGGACTTTGGCACAGCATCGTATGAGCTCTTGTGGTATTTGATGGAGAACCAGGTGACCAGCCAAGAACCCTCCCCCCCTCCCACGCTCTGAGAGGTTGCCGCTGGTTGTCCGCGACTGCTTATTCATCTCGCTATCAAAGCGCACGAGGTTTTTCGCAGTTAACTCCGAAAGGAAAGCATTCCCCGATCCGCAACCTGGGGACGCGCCCGGTAGCGTACAGGTCCGCCACGGGCTGAATACGATATACAAAAATCCTAAGCGAAGTAAACAAAAATAAGGTTTTCTGAACGGTAGCATAAGTGAAACAAATCCTAAAATTTCAAATAAATGATGATAGATCGTTTGAGGAAGGACCGTATGATATATGAAACAACAAGCAAGGGAGTAATTTGCTGAGGATCGAAAATGTTTAAATAAAGAGAGCGGATAAAATGAAAACAAATATGGGAGGGAATCAATTGAGCTCATGAGCGAAAACGTTCCTTCCGAGTGCTGTCAGACTGAAACTACATAAAAGTTCGATTGATCTCAACCACCAAATTCAATAAAACCAATCCCGCAGTTGCAAATAGTAGACTCACTGCAACATTTTTAAATAAGTTTTATTTACTTCTACACTAGATTCATAGTATGGCTAAATTATTAGTCTATCTCTACGTTTTCTTTCCACTATCATGTAAACTGACGTTGCGTTCGTTGTTTACACTCCTCTGAATTCCTTTCCATACCTCCGCTGAGCGATCGATTGCCCGGGACATCATCATCATCATCATCATCAACAGCAGTACATTAGCCATCTGAACTGATGCTTCGTTGTCATACAATCATGAAAACCTATTAAATAAAGAATAAGAAGAGGGAGAGAGAGGGGACTTACGTGAAAGCCTTAATGCCCTAAGCAAACATTCAGGGTCAAGGCGCCTACACCTTGTGTTAACAACATACCGTCACAAACAGCTGGCTATCGTGCAGAGATAAGGCGGCATCGGCGAGACAGCTTCCTTGCGGCTTTCACTGCCACGCGTCATAATCAGCCAGTACCCCGCAAATAACTCAGCACCAAACACACTTTAAACAGGCAATCCAATTAGGAGACGGCAGCAGACGCGCCACTGGTGTCGGTTGCCAGCCATGTCCTGTAAAGTCTCGAGCCAAGCACAAGGCGAGTCACGTGGACTCCAACCCGGAAGGCGAGACGGACCAACGGCACCCAGTTTGGTCGTCAGTGACTTCATTTCCCTCTGCCAAGTCAACTTCTGTCCACCTCGAGCCTTGCGCCATCCGACACCTGGTAGACTGAACAAGGCCCTCCTAGGTAAGCGGTGACCAGGCATACGTAGCAAGTGCTCGAGCCAACGCAACTTATTCAGTGCTATCTGCTGTTCTACGGAGCTAGCATGATTACCACTACCTAGTAGTTGCCTACGCACATCATCGTTGCGGACACGCTGGTGCCATCCGACACCAGCAATGCTTCGCAAACAACGATGATCAAAGACTTGAAGGCGCCTCAGATCTTCAGACTGAAGGGGCCAAGTCTCACTACCATAGAGCAGAACGGCCCTCACTGTGGCCTTGTATACACGGCCTTCCAGAAGGAGGGAAACTCCCTTCTGTCGCCAAAGATGCCGCAGGTTCAAGAAGACATCTCTGGCCTTTGCAATGCGTGAGCTCACGTCAGTTTCTATGCGCCTCTCATTACTGGTGCAGCTGTCAAGATAAGTGAAATGATCAACAACCTCGAGTTCCTCGTTAGCAAGCGTCAAGGGGTCATCAAATGGCTGGTGGTCCTGCAACAACACTTTGCACTTTGAAGGTGCGAAGTGCATACCAAATAATGGGACCACTCTGGACAGGCTATTCAGGGTTGATTATGCCGCCCCAACACCGTCGAAAAGCAAGACGATATCGTCCGCATAATCTAGATCAACTAACCTTTCACCTGTCAGCACTACAACACCTACATTGTTGGATTCCGTCAGGGAACACTCCATGATAAAATCCATGACGAAATTGAACAGAAATGGGGAAATCGGACAACCCTGACGAACGCCACTTGTGTTCGGAAAGCTATCCGATAGGACACCATAGACCCTGACGCGGCCTGTAGTGTTCGAGTATAGAGCACGAAGGATGTTCACATATTTCGTGGGAACACCTTTCCGCGCAAGTATTTCGAACAGGATCGATCGATCGGCTGAATCGAACGCACTCTTGAAATCGAGGAACACAGCTATTGTCGATCTGCGGTATACGTGGCGCTGCTGTAACACCTGCCGCAAAGTGAATATATGGTCTATACCGCCACGTCCTGGACGAAAACCGGCCTGCTCTTCCCTAATCCGAGGTTCCCCTTCCACAGTGAGGCGACGAGCGATAATCGAGGCCAGTAATTTTGTCACAACTGGCGTTAGGCTAATACCCCTGTGGTTCGCACAGTCTGTGCGACTGCCCTTCTTGTATATTGCCAATATAATCGATTCTCTCCAATTAGCCAGGACACTCTCTTTGTTCCAGATACGCTCGAATAGTGAGGTCAGTGCCCTGCAGAGGACCTCACCTCCATCCTTAAATAGTGCAGGTGGGAGGGTATCCGGGCCAGCGGCACAAAAACAATTGAGGGCTGTGATCGCGTTTCGGACCTCGACCTCCGACGGAGGCTCTAAACTAACCGTCCATGGCTCGTCCTGCAACACCTGAGTAGGAAGAGGTCAGGGAGCAGGTGGCCAGCTGAACTGCTCTTGAAAGTGTTCCGCCAAACGAGCCATACGGCACTCCTTATTGTGTATCAGCGCACCCGCGCTGTCACTGACTGTCTCACTGACACGTGCTTTTCTGAGACCAGTGGTGCGGATTAGCTGGAAGATCTTGCGGTAATTGCCTACTGCTCCTGCCTCCTCCATTTCTTCAGCCCGACTGGACCACCAGGCTTCATTGTCAGCACGGAGACTCCGCTTTAGTTCATGCCTAATAGCCCGTCTGGTCACATTGTGTTCAGAACTAGTTGGAAGGTGTCTTCTAGATTCCAACAGGTTCACGGATCTCTCGGATATCCAGTGACTAGTGCGGTGACGATGGATAGTGCCACAAGCAGATGCTCCTGCGTCGTGCATGGCGCCCGAGATCCTATTTCACTGAAGCTCAGTGTCATTAGGACAAGACAGCGGAAGTTCGGTACGCAGTGTGTCTTGATAGGTTTGCCTGACCGAGGGCTGGGACAATCTCACCGTTGCCAATCGTAGGGGACGCTTTGTGCGCTTCCGGTAAAGTTCGTGGAGAAACGACAGCGTACCAAGGCATGATCAGAGTCCACACAGGTACTCCAGTACGAGCGGCAATCCAGAATGGAACCGCGCCATCTGTAACTTATGGCTACGTAGTCAATTTGGGTCCATCGCTGGCCAGCTACAGGAAGACGCCAAGTGGCACTTCGGCGCCCACTGTGTCTAAAAGCGATGCTACTAAGAAACAACTGGTGCTCCGCACACAGTTGCAGCAGACGCTCACCGTTGTCGGTCCGTTCGGCGTAAGGCCCATATTTACCGCCCAGCTGAGCTCCTGAAGAGCTCAGACGCCCTACTTGTGCGTTCATATCCCCTGCAACTACTGTAATAGCTGAACTAGTAGCACTGCGTAGTAGCGCGTTCAGTTCGTCATAGAATGTGTCCTTGCCAACATCTGAACTGCAGTCGGTGGGAGCATAAACGGAAATTACAAACAAACAGCGTTTTGTTTTACTTCGTGAATTCATCTTAGCAGATGTCGTCAAACGGGCTGCACATAAACGGCTGTTCACCGGAATCCAGTCAACCAACGATGGCTCAGCCTTGGAGCTGAGAATGATACCTACACCAGCTTGACCCGTGAGTGCCGCATCGGCGTCTCCGGATGCGTGCAACCAATAACGAGAGGACAAGCCGGGCGCAGTCAATTCAAAAACCCGGTTAGGGTCATTAATCCTAGTTTCGGACACACAACACACATCAACACCCAGTGTGTCCAACGCGCGCGCGAGTGCAGCCTGCTGACCTGTTTGTCTTAGAGTGCGGACGTTGAATGTCGCCATGGAAACGGGATAGCGTGGCCTTATATGGGACTTTTGCCGATAGGCGTCCGATAGGTGCTGTGGGATGGTGGCTGCAAATGGTTCTACTCCAGTGGCACTTCGGTTGCTGTCAATTAAGCTGGGAATTATAGAAGGAAGGTTAGTAATGGGGGCCGGGATGGGAGTAAGAGAAAAAGGTGGAAAAGAAAGAAGGGAGGCGCCAGCAGTAGCATGCTTTCGCTTATCCGCCCTGCTGTATGCAGCAGATAAGGCGACCCTTGATAATCTGCGCGACGGCCGATACAGGATGAAGTTTATGTTTGAAGAAAATGTCATGGTTGTATGTGGGTTGAGATACTGCCAGGGCGCCCAGACCTAGACAGGAGGACGATTAGGGTCTTCATCCAAAGCCTTTGGCTCAAAAGCCTGTCCGCAAGGCAGCGGGGTGGCAGTGATTTTGTTTTACAGAAATGGACACCATCCCATTTCAAACCCCCAACCTGGAGGACCATGAGACTGAGTTTGTCTGACCTCTCACCATTGACCAACCTGGCAGGAGTAGCTCTCAAAATGCTCGAAGGCATCACCCAGTATAGCTCAATGGGTCAATGGGGTACGCAAACCGTCGCACCACGTTAAGGTCCAGTCTCATTGCGAAGGATTGCCTGGACCGATTGTCTGGAATTAATGAAGTAACTCTCTTCCCATTCTGAGGGCTTCAATTGGTCGTAATCGGTGATAAAGCAACTACAAATGTTATAAATTGCTTCGGGATTGTGTTTACTGCAGCTTATTCTTGACAAAACCCCAGCCAAAGTGGAAAATTCTTTCCTTCAAAATCTATGTACTATCGTCGTTGCAAAAGGTTTGGCAAACGACCAGTTAGTGTATTTTTGTTATTCTGTACCAACGTCGTTATCCGCTAAAATTCTGATTAACCCATTCGCAAGTGACTGTAATAGTTAGTATTGTTTTTGTTCCTTCATACATTATATCCTTCGTAGTTCACTGTTAACCAAGACTAGGCTGATCTCCTGCGGTGACAGACTGAAGTTCCAAGCTCGTAATTGTACCCACACAAGGTGTATTGCCACAGACTCATTATACAGGGATTGGTTATGAACTGCAGTGCACTATCATCTTTCTCACATACATAAAAAGAAGTGCCATGCTTAAAATGGACGAATGATGTGAAACGGGCTGAGTGACCTGATCGCCCATAGCGTATGCATAAAAACAACCCTAAAATAGCAGGGTAGCAAAGAAGCAGCAGCATTTCAACATCATCATCATCATTACACGTTAGCTGGAGGTGGAAAACACCTCAGCTATTGTGCCGCAATACAAAAGGCAAGAAAAGAAAACAAACAAACAGTGGCACGCCCGCTGAGTCCCCAGTAACGGATGGACATCGTTCCGGAGAGCTAACAGCTGGCTGCCGTAAAAGAAAGTCATATTATGCCTAACGATTGAGATCGTGATTGGAGGGGGATGCTAAACAGGAGGGGGATGGACAAAGGAACTCACAACACAAACGCCACTGGGGCCGGCTCCTAGCCATATCAGCAAGTGTGTCCAACCAAACGTGTTCACCGTCCTTAGGACCCCAGCCAGGCAGTCGGGATGCACCAACCGACGCCAACTTCGAAGTGAGGGTTTTCATTTCTCTCGACCAAGTCATCACTTGGCCTCCCCTCCTCCTCTTCCAACCGCACCCACAACGCGCAAACAATGCACGTCGCGGGAGTCGGTGTGCTGGCATGCGCAACACGTGGCCCAGCCATCGGAGCCTGGTGCGTGATATAATCGTGCTGAGCGGTTCACTCGCTCTTCCTGCACCAAATACGCGACGCCGAACACGCTCATTGCTCACGCGGTGTTCCCACCAGACATGAGCTAAGCTGCGAAGGCAGCGATGATCGAACGTGACGAGTCTCTTCATGTCTGTCGACCTGATGGACCAGGTTTCACAGCCATATAGGAGAGTTGAACGGACGGCTGCGTTGTAAACTCTGCCCTTGAGGGCGAGAGTAATGTCGCGTCTGCGCCACAGGTGGCGGAGATTGGCAAAAGCACCTCGAGCTTTTGCTATACGGTTCGTAACCTCATCTTCAATCCCACGGGTGCTAATATAGCTGCCCAGGTACTTAAATTCCTGAACGACTTCTAGCAGATCACCACCAAGCGTTAGCGCAGGGTTCGGTCCCTGCCAATCTTGGAGAAGTACTTTGCATTTCGATGGAGCAAAGCATAGCCCAAAACGATTGACAGCCAGTGCTAATCGGTTCAGTGCTGTTTGGCATGTTTGGGAGCTGTCACAGATTAGGGCAATATCGTCTGCATACTCCAAGTCAAGAAGTCGCTCACCAGGGAGTAGCTCCATACCTTCTAGGTCGTGTCCAGCGAACGCTGTTTCCATGACTTCATCAATAGCGAAGTTGAAGAGGAAAGGTGACAGCGGGCATCCTTGTCTCACACCGCTGGTGATACTGAAGGGTGGCGACAGTTTGCCATAAACCCTCACCCTGCCCGAACTATGTGCGTACAGCGCTTTGATAATGTTTACATATTTATCAGGCACACCTTTCCTCAACAGACATTCCAAAAGGGCACATCGATCGACTGAGTCGAAGGCACCTTTTATGTCAAGAAACACGACAACGGTGGGTCGCCAATAAACATGACGGTGCTCCAACACTTGACGCAATGTGAAGATGTGGTCGATGCAGCCCCGACCTCGACGAAATCCGGCTTGCTCTTCACGAATCTGGCTTTCACGAGTGCCAGTCAGTCTGTGGAGAATGAGAGAGGCAAGCAATTTAGAGGCAATCGAAATCAGACTGATCCCTCTATGATTGCCACATTCTAAACGGGAGCCTCCTTTGAAAATTGTGACAATGACGGAGCGGTTCCAGTCTGTCGGGACTGTCTCCTGCTCCCAAAGTTTTACTAGCAACTCGTGTAAATCATCTACTAGAGCAGGTCCACCGAACTTGAAGAGGGCTGGAGGAATTGTATCTGCTCCTGCGGCCTTATGCAATTTCAACAGCCTGATCTCACGTTCGACTTCTGTGCGTGAGGGCGGATCCAAGGAGACGGCCTAAGGAGAAGGGCGCTCAATGCCCGAAGAAGAAAACGACAACTCAGGTTGGTTAAATTGCATAGCAAAGTGTTCAGCCCAACGCTCCAAGCGTTTTGACAGGCTGTGGATCATCTGCCCACTCTCGTCGCGTATGGTCTCGCTAACACCAGGTCTCCTGCTGCCTGTTTCCCGTATCAGACGGTATAACTTACGATGATTACCAATGGCAGCGGCTGTTTCCATCTCAGAGACATGATGAGACCACCAGGTTTCGCGGTCCTTCTTTAGGCTAGCACGTAGTTTCGCCCTGAGATTTTTGCGAGCTTCATTGTATTCGCTTCCAGCCGGAATACGTCGGCGAGCATCCATAAGTTCCAGAGACTGTGTAGAGACCCAATGTTCGGTTTTGCAATTTGTTTTGCCACATGAAGACATGCCTGCTAATAGCAACGCTTGACGAGTATGCGACCAGTGATCTTCAGCGGTGTTTAGTGGGCGCTTACTCAGCCCAGATGTCAGCGCATCTTGGTACACATTCAGAACATCTGGCTTCGCCAGCTGGCTAGTGTCAATCCGTTCACATCGACGTCGCGGACGTCCACCGAAACGCACCAGGAGGTCGGCACATACAAGTGCGTGGTCAGAGTCCACGCTCGTGCTCCAAATCGAGCGACAGTTTTGGACACAGCCTCTCCAGCGGTAACTGATCGCGATATGATCGATTTGCGTCCATGACTGGCCCGAGGCTGGTGGCCGCCAAGTCACACTTCTGCGGGTGCTGTGTCGAAAGTTAGTGCTCGCGAGAAACAGGCGAGCATCTTCACACAGCTGGAGCAATCGCTCACCATTATCATTACGGGAGCCTACACCATGTTGGCCGCCCAGATGAAGCTCATCGGAGGACAATTTTCCGACTTGGGCGTTTAGATCGCCAGTCAGCACCACAGTATCCGTGCTTCTTCTGTAACGAAGGAGCTCGTGAAGTTGCTGATAGAAATCATCTTTTACCGAATCAATGCTACAGTTTGTAGGGGCGTAGGCCGCAATGACAAACAGGCACCGTTTGTCCCCGCGCGACTTCGAAGCACGGAACGAACCAGCTAATCTAATGGCGCACATCCTATTGTTTACTGGGATCCAATCAAGCAGGGCAGCTTCAGCCCGGGGACTCAAAACAATGTCGACGCCAGCTTGACCGGCATTTGAAGCTGCATCATCGCCAGATAGGCGCAATGAGAATGTGCCGCCAGTGTCGCATGTGGGGGATCTCAGGGTAAGCACGGAGCTCGAACCTTGCAGGCGGGTTTCTGATAAACAGCAAATATCGATCGATAGGGTCTCTAGTGTGCGGGCAAGTGCTGCCTGTTGGCCAATCTGCAGCAAAGTGCGCACGTTGAGGCATGCCAATCTTAGCGAGACACGAGGACTCCAAAGGGAAACGGATGAACTGACGTTGTCCGCTTGGTTGAACATGGACTTGTCGACTGGATTGGAGCGAGGCCCTGCGATTGTGTGTGATTTGAAATTAGAAGACAAGCGACTATTGAAGTAAGCTGGGGGAGGGCCAAGAATTGGGGGATTGAAAATGGGGGGATATAAGTAAAGTTGGAGCGGGACAATGAGGATGCAGAAGCGCAAGAAGGGGTATAAGAAGACGGGAAGGCCTGAGCAGTAGCTTTCAAACCCCTATCCACCCTGCTCGATGCAGCAGATAGGGCGCCGTTTATTATCCTCTGCGACGGCCAGAGCATCAAGAAACTGTTGTAGGAAAGGTTCATTGTATTGCGTGCGCAGAATACTGTCAGGTTGCCCAGGCCTAGACAGGAGAACGATTAGGGTTCTCAACCAAAGCCTTTGGTTCAAAAACCTTACCGCAAGGCAGCGGGTTTTGGCACTGGACTACAGAGCCCGTTTTATGAAATGAGGAGCCACCCCCATTCCAACCCCAACCTGGAGGACCAGGAGGCTGAGTTTGTCTGGCCTCTAACCATTGACCAATCTGGTATGAGTGGCTCTAAAGGTGCAAAAAAGCACCACCCAGCATAGCTCAATGGATCTCTGAGGCACGCAAACCATCGCACCATGGTAAGGTCCAGCCTCATTTCAACTGTATATTCTGAATGCAGATATTTCGTATCCTCTCGTCAGCTGTTGACAGCCAGTCAGTGGAACTACTACAGTGTAACATACCAAGGTAAAACGGGGTAAAAATCGTTCGGTTTAAATGAACCTACTCGAGGTCAAACATAGGTAAGGCAAGGGTAGTCAGAGATTCCGCTTCAGTCTGCCGATCACTGAGGTCTCTGCAAACTGAAGCAGACGGACAACGCGTTGTTGGCTAATGATCCTGAATGAATCAGGTGGACGTTTGCAAGTAGGGAGATCAAGTATGTACCAGGCAACGGAGCTAGCGAGCAACTTTGGGCCGTCTGCCACCATGTTACGCGGGACAAGTTGTGAAATCCTAGTGGATGGACCATGTAAGTGCAGGTGAAAGTTTTGGTTGGGAAACTCTGTGCATGGAAACAGGTTCCCTGGAGACGGTTCCCAAGACGGACGTAATACTTTACTTGGACATTTGGTTAAACTGCATATGCTATCATTTCCAGTTTCTTAATTTCTTTAATAGCTTCAATCTGCCAAGAAATTTAAGAATCCCCTGTACAATAACGTGAACAATTACCTGTTTCATACAATCTCATACAGACCGCTCAGTTGGATTGCGTTTCGCACCGTCGAGGAATATGCTATTTATCTATCTATCTATGTAAATGAAGCATCGGAACTTCAATGCATGGGGATAAAGATGCAGAAACATGTTCGTGTAATGAGCAAAAGAGTGTGGGGCGCATAGAAGGTGGGTAACGGAAAACGGGATAGATTTCTATGCGTGATCACCACGTATAAACAGACGGTTGAAAGCGGGCATACACGCGAGTAGCTGCATGGAAACGAAAAGGACGCAAAATGACACAATAGGAAATCAACCGGGAGTTAAAATGCTCAATCAGAATGTGCCTGTTGGTGTTCCAACACAACAGCACTGAAGTCATGCTTACAAGTTATCGCCTGCGACGATCGTAATTTAATAGTTCATTATCTGTATCGCTTAATTCGCTCTTAATCCACGGGAAAAAGAAAGGAAAATTATGAGCATTAAACTTGTGAACAAGTAGTCGTCTATGTTATGCCTAGGTGCAGTTTATGCGTACACTCAGTCAACTGCGAACGGCAAACTGGTTTTGTTGAAAGTTCATCAAGGCAGCCGATATGGTCTCAGTGATCGAAATGACGGGATGATTTCGAAATCAACCGAGGTCATGATTGAGAATGCGGGTCGCAGTTCAAGACCCACGGCGGGTGCTCCAAATCCCAGCACTTCATCATAGTAGCTCGTAATTCAGATAACCAATCATGTATTCCGGAAAGTACTAGTCGTTTCGGCATAACATTACTAGTCGGTATCTTCCGGCACCTCCGGGAACTGAGTCCATAACATTTCGAGTACAGCAGTCTACGCCAAGGGGGGTTGCGGTGGACTGTTATGAGATACACGCCGACTGCGACATAGCGCGACTCTTCGCCCACCGTCACGCTAGTTACGAAGGTAGCGGAGAACAGCCGAACGGTAAAGTGCGTGCCTGCGCCGATTTTTCGACTGGCCTGAATGCCGCATTGGATGACCATCAATACCCCCTTCCGATACCAGAGGATATCTTTGCCAAGCTGAATGGTGGGAAGTGTTTCGCCAAGCTCGACTTGCCCGATGTCTACCTCCCGGTCGAGGTTGATGAAGACTCGAGAGAATTGTTGGCCATCAACATTCATGGTGGCTTGTACCAGTACAACCGCCTCCCTTTTGGAGTGAAAACAGCGCCAGCCATCTTCCAGAAGCTGATGAACACCATGCTCGCGGGTTTCTGGAGCCGCGGCGTACCTGGATGATATCATTTTAATGGGTCGGATGGCAGAAGAACTATTTGAGTAGCTCGCTGAAGTGTTCAAACGCATCCAGTCATATGGTTTCCGTATCCGTGAACACAAGTGTACATTTTGTACACCAACCGTCACGTTCCTCGGCCTCAATTGCGCAAAAGACGGTGGTCGCTCTGATCCAGAAAATATCCGAGATATTCAAAAGATGCCTCTGCCTGGGGACTTGCAATCGCTGAGTTCATTCCGCGGCCGAATCAGTCATTACAGCGCATTTCTGCCCGAACGGCATCGCTTGCGTGCCCCGTTGAACAACTTGCTGAGCAAGAGCCGAACCTGGAATTGGACGCCAGAATGCCAGACTGCGTTCGAGCGGGTCAAGTCATTGCTACCTTCAGACCTACTCCTGACTACGTTTGATCCCTCTCCCAGGAAATTGTCCTTGCCACAGACGCGTCGAATCTAGAAATAGGTGCCGTAGTTTCTCATACGTTCCCAGATGAATCTTAGGAGAAGATCGCACATGCCGCCAGGACGCTGAGGAAAGCCGAAAGAAACTATAGTCAGATCGAGAAGGAGGCATTGGCCATAGTGTAGCTGTGAAGAAATTTTACAAGATGTTGTATGACCGCCGCTTCAAACTCCTGACGGATCATAAGCCGCTGCTGGCCATTTTTGGCTCGAAGGGAATTCCTGTCTATACAGCCAATCGACTCCAACGATGGGCACTCACTTTGCTGGGCTCTAGTTTTGAGATCCGTTAGCAATCAGCAGTTTCGATGGGTCAGGCAGATGCGTTGTCGCGCCTCATTGGTTTCCAGCAGCAAAAACACGAGGACACCATCACAGCCTCAGTTGAGATCGAATCTTATGCCAAATTCCTAGTGTGCGAGTCACTATAAGGTCAACCACTTACGGCCGAAGCTGTGCGGGCTGAAACGCTCTGAGATCCTATCCTGAAGGTTACACACTTCCACAGAACCAGCTGTCCAAATTCGTGTTCATCTGCCCAAATGCGGCAATCCTATCAACGAATACATTCGCTCTCCATTTCGAACGTTTGCGGCATGTTTGCAAAGAGAGTAGTCATCACGCAGGCGTTGCAAGAAAGAGTGCTGCGGCAGTTCCATGCAGGACATCTAGGGCTCAACCGAATAAAAGAGCTTGTCCGAAGTTATGTGTATTGGCCGTTTATGGTCAGACAGCTGGAGCAGCTAGCTAGAAGATGTAGCAACTGCGCGATATCTTTAAGGGTACCGCCGAAGACTGAACTCTACTCGTGGCCTAAACCAACTAAACCTTGGAGCCGTGTTCATGTCGACTTTGCAGGCCCAATTAATGGCCAGTACTTGCTCATAGTGGTCGATGCTTACAGCAAGTGGCTCGAAGTGTCCCTCATGAGCAGCACGAAAACCAGCGCAACAGTCTCGAAGTTGCGACAAATCTTCAGCAGGTTTGGTTGGCCTGAAATTTTGGTGACGGAATATGGAGCACAGCTTACTTCAGTCACATTCACGGAATTTCGCCAACGCTGCGCCATCAAACACGTGCGGTCTCCACCATTCCACAAACGGCCAAGTGGAGTGATTTGTGGATACATTCAAACGCGCTCTCCTCAAATCAAGGAAGGAGGGAGACATAGAGAAGGTGATCGACCGCTTACTCTTTCTGTACCGATCTACACAAAATTCACAAACGCCAGCTGTAATATCACCAGCAGAGGCAATGATGAAGAGAAAGCTTCGCATGCCATCTGATGCAGTTCGGCCGTCCTCAGAGTTTACAGCTGGTGAAAGGAACCTCAAAATGGAACGTGACTTTAATCGGCGGTATGGTGCTAAGCGACGTTTCTTTAAACCGGGTCAATCAGTATTTGTACGTGATTACCGGGAAGGACACGCAAGATGGACGCCAGGAACGATCCAGGGAAAGCGCGGGAACGTCATTTACAATGTGCTGGTTGGAACGCAGTTATGAGTACGCCATGCAAACTAACTGCGAGCAACACTGTGTCAGCCACAAGCAATAGAATCCGCCGAGCTTCCATTTGACCTGTTGACGGACAGCTTCAACTTGCCTAAACAGCCCATAGAAGGACCCTGTCATCAGAAGAATGATACCAAATCGCATATCACGGAATTTGAATCCAGAACACTACAGCCAAGGCGATGGACCGGTAGGTGTAAAAACCCTTCTAGGAGGCTTCAGATCAATCCCCGGCTAGCATCATACACCGCGGGAGACGTTTCAGGAGGGGAGGTATCCGGGAAAAGATAAAAATATAAAGGAAAACCCATTATTTTAGTAATTAATCGATTACTTTTGATCATGCATTGATTTCGAAGATTCCGGAGCCTTCCATTCCTTCACATGATTGTTAGCATACGGAGTTTTGACGGGGAGGCTGTTAATTTTACAAGTTGACCTTCGTTTTCTAGAAGCCGAAGGTCATTGAGCGGGGTCTGGCGTAGTTGTACAGCGTTTTGGTGGCGTTTTTGTTAACATGTTTTCCGTGGTCAAGGTCGTTGGACTTTTGGTTTTTCTTTGGCTGGACTAGAAGTTTTGCGGAGACATTTTGGGTGTTTAATTGGATTAACGTGAAAACGTGAAGAGTTAACACCACTAACAGCAGTTCCGTATCACATAGCGTTTAGAAGATGTCAAAGTGAATGATTTTGAGTAAGCATTAGTAATATTCAAATTCAATTCCTGGCTCATAGTATCCTACATACACCAGAACAAGGATGATAAATAGGCTCGAAGGTGAAACAAACTTCCCTCGCCAAAGCGTGATGAAATAGCTCGCGTATAGCCGTAACTCGCTCAGTTAGGACAACTCTGTTGGCAAAGTTGGAACCCACGAAAAACGTCAAGTTTGCGCTGAAAACCTGTCGAGAATGGGGTGTGTCCGGTCCTATGACCAGTTTCGTAAGACCTTAACGCCAAATCTCTGAGTTGAATAAACCTGGGAATTACAAATGTAAAAGATGAAATTTGCAATTTTCATCCTACTTTTCCTACTCATTAGCATATGTATATTCTCTATTACCGCCTTCATTATTTCTCTTGCACACAAACATCTGGATAGATTATAAAATACGAACGTGATATTTGCTTACGCGCATCACTGTGGTTAACTGAAGCGCCGTTCTGGTGAAGCATTACCGAGCACTTTATTGTTGACGCGCCGGCCGCTGCTATTCTTCTCACTGCTGATCCGGAGTACGGACTGAAGGGACTGCTTTGGCTCATCACTGAGCAACATTCAGGCTACATCTGCAAATCTGGTCGCAACAGTGCAGTGTTTTCGTGCTAGTAACACCCAATGACTAGCTAGTCGTAAGTCAGTTATGGACATTATATGCGCCGTTATAGAACGAAATTTCCTTAGTTCCGCTAAAGCGAGTGTTTTCTTTTGTCTTTGGAAGCAAGCCATGCATGAGATCAGGATAATAGATCACATCTAGTGGCACTAACGAATCTCGAGTCAGAAAATCGGATCAAAGGGGCCGGAGTGAGGTGCTAAGTAAAGCCCCATCTCCCATTGTGGATAAGATTGTTGGGTCAAAGAGTAAAGTTGTGTTCTCAAAGATGGGTACTCGGAAGGCATAATGTGTTCAAAAGGTAGATAAATGTTAGGTATTATCCGCACGCAACAGTTTACTCCAGGATCAATTTCGCACGAATTCGCACCCGTTTGGTAGGGATAACAGCACTGCAACCCTTGGGATATCAGCCGAATTTTCTACCCCTAAGCTACAGAGCCCAGGCAGACAGCAATTTCTATGAAGGGTCAAAAACTGACTGGAAGGGTCATTTTACAGCCCTTGTCATGTAAACGGATTGCGCCGCGTAATCCCAATCCGAACCGCGATCCACCTGTATGTGGGCTTCAGCCAATTCGGCCAATTTAGCACTATCTAAAGCAGATGTCATGTCGAAAGACCTTCACACAACAAATGTTTTGAAGCGGTCCCGATTAATATGCTACAAGAGCCATTTGGTACTCTTCCGTTACCTACACTTTCCAGTTTCCCTCCACAATTGGACCGAGTAAGAAACAACCGCTGACCTAGCCAGCCACACTATCAAACAAGTAGACCCTTTGGAAACGACTAATCAAATTCCCCTTATTATTCCGACGTACGCAATGTATATCAGAACAGACAACAGACAACGTTTGTTATTGCTCTGTACTCCCTTGATTCCGTTAAAGACGTGTCGTAACGAATCTAAGAATGCCGAGCTCAGACGCCAGTGGTGAGGCTTACATACACCGAGCCTCTAATAATGCTGATTCCACAGTTCAAGAGTGCTAAGGAGAGAAAAAGGGTATCAGACCAACATTAGAATAGGACGCAAGCGGCCTTTTAAAGCAGAGAACAGAACGCCGAGCTCGCTGAGGCAGCGCATGAACAGGAAATAGAAGCAATAGGCTTCGTGAGTTGGAAGAGTTGCTGTGTCACGCCCCATCTTACACAGTGGCTCTCACGCGATAAAGTACGGAAAGTAGGTGAGAAAACGAATGAATTCAAAGCGCAGGTTCGCCATCCTACTGTGCAGTGGTGTAGGAACTACGTTTGCCGCCCGGGTTGGCGGTAACATTTGCGCGCGGGATGAGGGTAGAATAAGCGCGTGAAGGCCACACAATCGACTCAGGTTAAAGTGCATATTAGTTTTCGATGAAATGGGAAAGCGTTTTTGACACAGGTAAATGTGATGAAAGTGACCACAATAGGACAAATAAGGGTAGTACCGGGAACAAGGTTTGCACAGATGTGACACATGGCGCAAATGTGTTGTTGGTCATACAGAGTAACATTAAAATCCACAACCCTCAGCTTATTCGAATATTTTGTCCTTTATATTTGGTATTGAACATTCGACGGTATTAAAAATGCTGCCCTCTGTCACAGGTCGCCCGGGGCGGACCGCCCCCCCCCAATGCTACGCCTCTGCTACTGTGTAACCAATAACTGATCAGTCTAAATACAGAGATGTTCAAGAAATGGCATAACAGCAGAGTAATGAATTCATGAAACAAGTGCTACAGTTTTACTACTAATGGGAAGAATAGATTGCGAATCTTCATCCGACCATAGATACCCGCGCAGGTCTTAGGAAAACGCCTTTTAGTGACACCTTGGGTAGGGGACGGAGGAAATGCACCGCAGAGATCAATACCTGTATAACACGAGTGACTGAGGAATGTCCGCTGGAGTGACCATTGGAGCGCCCTGAGTGACCGTTTCTTGCCCCAGGCAGTCCCAACGGCACATTTGGAACGAATGTCGGTCACCCAGAAAGCTTTTTTCCAGCGCACCTTTAACATTTACCGTGAATGAATATTTTATGGCTGCAAACCTTGTCAAAAATAGGTGAAAATCGATTTTCAAATGGAAATCACTCAATACTTAAACCATAAGGCCAAACCGAATATTTGTCCCAAAGGTGTCCAACTAGTACGGCCATGGCCATAAAATACGGCTGAGTTAAGTTACGAATTTATTAAAAAGTAAAAATTTAGCCGAAAAAAAGCGGTGCTAAAGATGCACAATAATATGTACCTACATATTTGGGCCTATTACACCATTTCTTTTCCTATTCACTTTTTGCCTCGACGAGTGACCAAAAGCGCTCTCTCATCTGTGCGGATAAGGTATTCAGCGGAAAGATAGAGGTGCTCACAGAAAATGATGTCTTCACGGTAAATGAAAGCGAAGAGAGCTACATCTCTTGTGGGGAACATGAAAAGCGTTAGCTGCATGCGAAACGAGAAGTGGCACATCTAAGTATTCCATGCACAATGAACGTAGGACAGATGGCAACAGCAAACATAAGTGGCGTCATTTATGGAAAGTACAATCTTACCTTCTCCTGATATCGAATAAGTCCCGTTAACTTGACGGTGCCAGTAATCTAAGCAAATCGGCGACAGGAGAATAGGTAAAATAACTGCAAAGTAACATACGATATCATTGTAAGCTAGCGAGTAGTATGTACCTATTGACACCTGATAAACTGCGGGCGTTAGTAGTAACAAAAATCAAGAAAAACGTCAGATGGAATGAACCAGGAGGAAGCAATTAGATAAATGCATTTCCGGTGGAAAATTTCTAAACAATTCGAAAAAAGGAAAGGTTCTTCATTATTATTAGCGTGAAAAAGCAAACTAAAAAAGAGTGTAAGGTGGACAAGAAGCGTGATCCCGAGGGTTAGCAAAGCAGTCTGTGCGAAACGCGGCCGGGTGACCGTGTGTCAATCAGAA
The DNA here is from genome assembly GCA_944474145.2 of Dicrocoelium dendriticum. Lineage (NCBI taxonomy): Eukaryota > Metazoa > Platyhelminthes > Trematoda > Plagiorchiida > Dicrocoeliidae > Dicrocoelium > Dicrocoelium dendriticum. Next base: position 94,372,663 of record OX104066.1, on the reverse strand, counting down.
AGGGGCAAAGATGGGATGTATAGACTAGCTACAGGCAAAAGGGAAAGTCTGAATTTCCTTCGACAAACGACAGCCTTATGTGGAACTGATGGTTGAGTGCTATACCAGAGAGAGGGCGGTTGGAACTAGGCCCAGCAGAAAATTTCATTGATGGACGAAGCATCTGGTCGTTGCGTAGAGAGAATACCCTCATATTGCGAAGCTGTAGCTTTTGTTGTTATGAGACTACTAGGTGAGGATCACGATTCACAGCTAAAGTAGAGATTAAGCGTGAAATTCAGAGAAGTGATAAATAGCTCCCGGATGCATCAAATTCATGCTCAATCTTATCCAGGCAAGCGCACACTGCTTTGAGAAGTAGAGAAGCGAGAGAAAATAAAAGTGACAGAGAGGAATATAAATGACTGGAACGAAAAATCTTGTAGCCGTCTGGAGATATCGCCGGTTCGCCTGAGTTTGGGTTGTAAAATACTAACCGAAAGTATCTGCTTATTGCACGTGAAAAGTTAAACTGCACGCCGGGTCTGTTCGTTTGAATCGTGAGCACCACACACACACACACACGGCACTAAAGCTGGATCCGCCATGCCGCTGCAACTCCCGGTACTCTGTCATCATTCCTTGTTAGAAATGCGTCGTATTGGTATCGTTTTCTTAGCTAATACATAGAATCACTGAACACCATATCAACAGATATTGGTTCCACTAATTCCGAGGCTTCTCTATAACCCTCGATAACGGCAATCGACCACAGGCAGGAGGTATAGAACAAGTCTACTAGCGTAAGCCAGCCACCCCGCTAAAATCCAAGTGTGATGGGAAGCCGTAAAACCCAAGCCCATTTTCTACCAGAAATTGTATGTCGATTTCAAGTGGTTCGCAAAAAGTAACACTGTCACTAAGATATGAGGACGTTAACGAGGAAACAACGGTAGAAAACACTAATTTCCGGAAAGAAGTAAACCGTATCGAACTGAAAGCAGAATGGAGTATTCACCAAAGCGGTTAAAAAGTCGGGCATCACATTGAGGAAGACATACAAAAGTTCCAAAACGAATTCACTCAGGCAACTAGTGCAGGTATATTTCACACCGAATTCAAACGATAAATTGAGAAGAATGAAATTCAGTTTCCTTAACTGAATAAAAATAATGGTATAACAGATGAGGTTTGACAAATCTCGCAGGATGGTTTGGTGAAATACATAAATCCTGAGGGAAATTGTTTACAGTATAGTAAACTGTGCAACTGTGGACACACCATAATATCCACGTCAACACACACGTAAACACGTATACTCCGGTTTCGTAGAGCTGGTGAGCATAAGTTTGTCTGCGTCTTCTGGTTATTCAATGAGTGGAATTTATATCGCGTAATGCACATGGTTCAATGGATCGTCCAGTTATTTTTATTAGTAACTAATGAATAGTGTGGATGCAGAAATGACGAAGCTCGGAAGAGTTTCACAGCAGAAAAATTCGGAGGGAAAATAATTCCGGCGGTATTTTAACCAGCTGTTTTGGGTTATCAGTTTCAGTTAGTGGCCTCCCAATTTTGTGTAGCGGATGTTCCAGGAGGTGGTGGCAAACATGACTACGTTGCAGCAAAATAGGATAAATCAGAATGTGACGGTGACAACTTCCGATGTATATTCCAAGGGTTCGCAATCGTAGTTGATATGACAGGCGACACAAGGACTTAACACATTCTGTGGCCCTTTGCTGTGGCCTCCCCATTGCAGCCAGACTGCATTTTAGCCACGGTTACCGGGCCTGAATCGCGAACTCCATATGGGACCTCATATACGCGCTGAGCATTTGCGGTCAGCTGGAAGGGTTGATCTCCCCAAACGCCCTCGGAAAGCGAACAAGATGCTGGTTCCCGATTATGCACACCTTCGAGGATTGGACCGAACAGCAGAAATCGTCCCACACCACCATCCCAAGACCACGCTCTTGTTAAGCGGTCTTCAAAATGTGGTCAAGCTTATATATGTTGGTGGGTTTGTGGCGCACATGTAGTTCTGCGCTTGTCCGCGTTGAACAGAAGTATATTTCTATTTGACCATTCAGAAGCACGGTCCAGGTCTCGTTGCAATAGATCGTGATCTTCCTGATAACTGATCGTCCGTTGATATCGGTAAAAACCAAAAAAATTCGATTCGATGACACGCGCAATGTCGTTGATGAAGATCAAGAATAAGTGCGGATCTTACAATGATCCTTGTAGAACACCGCAGTCCACATCATTAAGATCGGACAATAAACCCGAAAAACCGAAGCAATCAACCAACAACAGCAGTACATCAGTCAACTGAACTAATGCTTCGATGCCATACTACCATGTTGACATATCAGAGAAAAAATACTAAGAGGGAGAGGGGGATATAGGGGAAAATCGCAGTGCCCTAAGCAAACATTCGGGGTCAAGACGCCTACACCTTGTGTAGACAACATACCGTCACAAACAGCTGGCTATTGTGCAAAGACAATGCGGCATCGGCCAGACAGCTTCCAAGCGGCATTCACTGATACGCGACATAATGAGCCATCACCCTGCAGATAACGCAATCAAACACACGTTTTCACTATTTGCCAGTGCTAGTAAGTAGACTTTCTTGTACCCGTATTCTTTATCCGCAGATCAAGTCTAAAAATGTGCTGAAAATGTGCTCAGTCGGATACATAAAGCTTATTTTGACTTGATACAGGCGGTCCGACTAGGAGACTGCAGCAGACGTGCAACTGGGGTCGACTGCGAGCTATGTCCTGTAACGTCTCGAGCCAAGCACAAGGCGGGTCACGTGGACTCCAGCATGGAAGGCGAAACGGACCGACGGCACCGAGTTGGGTTGTCAGTGACTTCATTTTCCGCTGCCAAGTCTACTTCTGTCCACCGTGAGTCTTGCGCCACACTGCATCTGGTAGAGTAAACAAGACCCTCCTAGGTAAGCGGTGACTAGGTATACATGGTGTGTGACCAAGCCAACGCAACTTATTCAGTGCTATATGTTGTTCTAAAGAAGTAGCCTGGATATCACTGTTTAGTACTCGCCTGCACACATCATCGTTGAGGACACGCTGGTGCCATCCGACAACAGCAATGCTTCGCAGACAACGATGATCAAAGACTTGAAGGCGCCTCAGATCTTCGGACCGAAGGGGGCCAAGTCTTACTCCCATACGGCAGGATGGCCTTCACTGTCGCCTTGGATACACGACTTTTCAAACAGATGGAAAGTCCCTTCTGTCGCCAAAGATGCCGCAGGTTCAAGGCAATTCTGGCTTTTGCGATGTATGAACTGACTTCAGTTTCTATGCGTCCATTGTTGCTGATGCAGTTGCCAAGGTAAGTGAATCGATCAACCACCTCCAGTTTCTCGTCGTTAGGTGGCTCATTATCCTGCAGCAACACTTTGCAGTTTGAAGGTGCAAAGCGCATACCGAATAATGGGACCACTACAGAGAGGTTATTCGAGGTTGGTTGCGTCGCTCCAACATCTTCAAAAAGTAAGACGCTATCGTCCGCATAATCAAGATCAACTAACCATTCACCATGCAGGACCTCAACACCTACATCGTGGGATTCCCCAAGGGAACACCCCGTGATAGAATCCACGAGGAAAGTAAATAAAAATGGGGAAATCGGACAACCCTAACGAACGCCACTTGTGGTCGGAAAGCTATCCGACAGGTCCCCGAAGACACGGACGCGGCCTGTAGTGTTCGAGTATAGAGCACGTAATATGTTCACATATTTCGTGGGAACACCTTTCCGAGCAAGTAGTTCGAGCAGAATGCATCGACCGACTGAATCGAACGAACTCTTGAAATTGAGGAACACAGCTTTCGTCGGCCCGCGGTATGTATGTATGTATGTAATCTCAACAGTCTATCAACTAGACACAGAGCAAACATAAAACCATGGAGATCAGCGGATACGCAAGATTCATCGCGTCATAATCATCGTGACATGCTAGTTGAAGGTGAGCAACACACTTCAACTAATATGCCGCAGGAAGAATGGAACATTTTGACAAAAAGTAGAACAAAACATTTTTAGTTTATTTTTCACACGCCGCTTTTGCTCTTTTTTGTCATTCTAATGTTTGCAGTATTAAACATGTGAATCAATACAATTCTGTACACAATTCTTCCACTGATTCCGGTTGCAGGCCATATCTACAAGAGTGCAAAGCCATTGGCACTCCTCATATTTGGGTCCCCATCCTGGAAGACGTACGGATCCAACAGCTGCTAGACACGACGTCAGCGATTTCATGTGCTGCCGCCAAGTGGAAGGCTGACCACCACGCGGTTGCCTCCAGTCAGGTCCTTGACGAGCGAATAGAGCGCGACGCGGTAGACGCTCAGGTGCCATGCGTAGGACATGACTGAGCCATCTCAACTGGTGCAACAAAACCAGTTTGTTAAATGGAATACTCGAATTCCCCAACATGCGATGCAGAAAGTCATTACTATTAACCCGATGTTGACACCAAACACGAGCGATCCTCTTTAAGCAACCGTTATCGAAGGCAGAAACACGACGCATGTCTTCCACGCGAATCGGCCAGGACTCGCACCCATACAACAATACTGAGCGAACTGATGCGCTGTAAACGCGGCCATCAGACTGACAAATGCTGATCGAGCTTTAGCGATACGAAGAGAAACTTCTTTGTTGATGTGTGGTGCTACTCTAGCGCCTGCCGCAAAGTGAATATATGGTCTATATAGCTACGTCCTGGACGGAAACCTGCCTGCTCTTCCCTAATCCATGATAAGCGTTCCACAGTGAGGCGACGAACGAGAATCGTAGCCAGTAATTTTCTCACAACTGGTGTTAGGCCAATACGCCTGTGGTTAGCACATTGTGTGCAACTGCCCTTCTTGTATATTGCCACTATAATCGATTCGCTCCAGTTAGCCGGGACACTTCTTTCCAGATACGTTCGAACATGGAGGTCAGTGCTTTGCAGAGGATCTCACCTCCGGGTGAGAGAGAATCCGGGCCAGCAGTACGAAAACAATTGAGGGCTGTGAACGCATTCTGACCTCAGTCTCCAACGGAGCCTCTAAACTAACGGGCAATGCATCGTACTGCATCATTTGAGTAAGACGAGGTCCGGGAACAGGGGGCCAGCTGAACTGATCTTGAAAGTGTTCCGCCAAACGAGCCATACGGCACTCCTTATTGTGTATCAGTGCACCCGCGCTGTCTCTGATTGTCTCACTGACGCCTGGTTTTCTGGGACCAGTGGTACGGATCAGCTAGAAGAGCTTCCGCTAATTGCCTATTGCTCCAGGTGCTTCTATCTCTTGAGCTCAGCTGGTCCACCAGGCTTCCTTGTCAGCAAGCAGGCTCCGCTTTAGTTCGCGCCTAATAGTCCATCAGATCACATTGTGCTCAGAGCCAGCCGGAAGGTTTCTTTTGGATTCCAACAGGTTCATCGATCTCGGATATCCGGTGACTGGTGCGGTGACGAGGGATAGTGCCACAAGCAGATGCTTGCGCGTCATGCATGGCGGCCGAGATACTATTCCACTAAAGCTCAGTGTCATTAGGACAGGAAAGCGATAGTTCGATACGCAGTGGGTCTTGGTAAGCCTGCCTGACCGAGGGCTGAGACAATTTCTCAGTTGCCAATTGGAGGATACGCTTGGTGCGCCTCCCGGTAAAGTTCATGGAGAAACGACAGCGTACCAAGGCATGATCAGAGTCCACACAGGTACTCCAGTACGAGCGGCAATCCAGGATGGAACCACGCCACCTGTAACTTATGGCTACGTAGTCAATTTGGGTCCATCGCTGGCCAGCTATAGGAAGATGCCAAGTGGCACTTCGGCGCCCACTGTGTCTAAAAGCGATGCTACTAAGAAACAACTGGTGCTCCGCACACAGTTGTAGCAGACGCTCACCTTTGTCAGTCCGTTCGGAGTAAGGCCCATAATTACGACCCAGCTGAGCTCCTGAAGAACTCAGACGCCCTACTTGTGCGTTCATATACCCTGCAAGTACTATAATAGCTGAACTAGTAACACTGCGTAGTAGCACGTTCAGTTTGTCATAGAATGTGTCCTTGACAGCATTAGAACTGCAGTCGGTGGGAGCATAAACGGAAATCACAAGCAAACAGCATTTTGTATTACTTCGTGAATCCACGTTAGCTGATGTCGTCAAACGAGCTGCACACAAGTGGCTGTTCACCGGAATCTAATCAACCAACGATGGTTCAGGCTTGGAGCTGAGAATGATACCTAAACCAGCTTGAGCCATGAGAGTTGCACCAGCGTCTCCGGATGCGTGCAACCAATAACGAGAAGATAAGCCGGGTGCAGTTAATTCGACAACCACATTACGGTCATTGATGCTAGTTACGAACACACAACACACATCAATACCCACTGTGTGCAAGGTGCGTGCAAGTGCAGCATATTGACCTATTTGTCTTAAGGTGGGAACGTTGAACGTCACCATGGAAGCGGGACAGTGTGGCCTTATAAGGGACTGTTGCTAATAGGCATCCGGTGCGTGTCGCGAGAAGGTGGCTGCAGATGGTTCTACTCCAGTGGCACTTCGGTTGCTGTCACTTAAGATGAGAAGTATAGAAGGAAGATTAGTAATGGGGGTTGGGATGGAAGTAAGAGAAACAGGTGGAAAAGAAAGAAGGGAGACGTCAGCAGTAGCATGTTTTCGATTATGCGCCCTGCTGTATGCAGCGGATAAGGCGACTCTTGATAATCAATGCGACGGCCGATGAGGGTAGTGAGAGTTTGGATAAATTATCGTGGTGATATTTGAGCTGAGATACTGCCAGGGTGCCCAGACTTAGACAGGAGGACGATTCAAATTTTCAACCAAAGCCTTTGGCTCAAAAGCCTGTCCGCCAGGCAGCAGCGAGATGACAATGATTTAGTTTTAGAGAAATGGACGCCATCCCATTTCAAACCCCCAACCTGGAGGACAAGGACACTGAGTTTGCCTGACCGCTAACCATTGACCAACCTGGTAGGAGTAGCTCTTAAGGGGCCCGGAGGCACACTCAGTATAGCTCAATGGGTCAAAGAGGTACACAAACCGTCGCACTACGTTAAGGTTCAGTCTCGTTGCGACGGCCGAACCCGAAGCTGAGGACGTTTCCGATTCATCTAGGGTCAGGGTTCCCAATATCTTAGGTTTGCAGTCTTTGGAGAAGGATGCCATTATCTAAACAGTCGAAAGTATGGATAGATGATAAGTTACGATCTCACTATCTAGTGGTTCAATGTGGATCTGTTCCCATGTAAGTGACTTCTAGTTGGAGTATGCTGACGAGCAGTGAAAAGAGTAACACTGACTATCAATCGTTTCGGGCTATGTTTTGCACCTTCGAAATGAAAAATAATTCTTTAAAATGGGTAGGGACCACTCACTGTGATAATCCCAGGTAAGGATCAGTTAGAACCCGTTGAAAAAGTCGGGTATTTGTATCAATGACCGTTGGATCGAAGATAACATCACGATACATCAGCAGTACGTCGGTACGCCGTACCGACGCCTCGCTACTGCGCAACCACCACCAGTCGCACGTGAGTTGAGGATACTGCGAGGGTCGCCCGGTATTTAGGCAGGCTCGAATCCGTGCACTCAGATTAGCAAGCAGGTTTGTGATCTTTAAGGGTACAGCTCGGCGATAACCACGATCCATATAGCAAATGCTCGAGGTGCTTTCTCTAATATTCGCCACTTACTGCTTTGCAATGATACTTTCGAGGGAGAGTTCCTGGCGGATGTGACTTCATCGCTCCAGGTCGTGTAGCTTGGCTTCCTCAGAGGATGTTTGAAGCTCAACAACGTCGCAAACAATAATTGCCTGTTTTTCTTCAGATGGATGAACTTCTTCAAGGTTGCTATTCACTTTCGGACATTCGTTCCAAAGGATGTACGAAAGTATGCGCACTACATGTAATAAGTTACGGAAACGAATCGAAAACAGTAGGACGACCTCTGTATCTTCAGCGGAACTCTGTGTCACCCGGAGGACTCGAAATGCGCCGTAATGCACTGAATTTGGGTGACGTGTGACCTGTCCCAGTGTCGTGGGCTCAAACGAAATGCCAGTCGCACCATAAATGGACTTCCACTAATTACGGTCGTCAATCAGCTTCCCCTTTATGTTTCTATGCTGCGATACTGCAACGTTGATGAAAACAACAGTTAAAGTTCCGTGATTTCTTCTGTTGACTGTAGATTTGAGGGTATTAATAGATACCGTTTAAAAAGGTTTAGTTGCCTGTGGAGACTACCACCCTAAAATTGTTCGGTGCTGCTACCGGAGTCAGGGGTATTATCTCCAGTGTTTGCATGGAGGCGACTGATGCGTACGATGTCCGACTATTCTCGATGGTGGGCGAGCTCGGACTCGGAGCTGCCATTATCGCCACTGAGTTGGTGTGGGCTGCATCGCTGGAAAGAGTGGAAGCAAGCGAGTTTGCCGCTTGCCGGTTTATGGGAGTAAAATGAGTCAGAGGATTTGGGGACACAGATACTGCAGTGGGGTTGGAGCGTCTGGCTCGCTTCTTCGGCCTAGAGGTGGAGCTTGTGTTGGCTGATTGAGCTGTTAGCGTTACCATATTTAACTCCGAGGATGAGACCTTCATCATCAACACACGTTAGTCGCGGGTGAGAGACACACCTCAACTAATGTGCTGTAATACGGAAAAGATAAGAGAGTAAACAATAGAGACTAAAAAAGCCATAAAGTAGCATAATGCCGAATATCAACTTACGCACAAGGTTTGAGATCGCTGTTGGAGGGGAAGCTAAAGGAGAGGGATAAAGAGTCTCACAAAACAAACGCAACTGAGGTCGGCTCTTCGTCATTTCCACTAGTGTATCCAAGCAAACATATTTATCGGCCCCAGCTCGGCAGTCGAGAAACACCAAACGATGCCAAATTCGAAGTGAGGGAGTTTATTCCTCTTGATCAAGTCATCGCTTGGCCTCCCCTCCTCTTCTAACCTCCATCCCCCTGGCGTGCAAATAACACATCGCAGGATTCGGTGTGCAAGCAGCGTAACATGTGGCCCAACGTGATATAATGGTGCCAAGCGCTATGCTATTTGCTACAAACTACGCACTGATGATGTCACCTCGACTGGTGACGAAACGTTTGCAACAAACTTGCCAGGCTCAGCGAACAGTTCGACTGCCAACAGCAATGTCAATTGGGCAATTCAACTGAGAAAACGTAATCATATCTCATGAGTCGGGATCTGAAAGATACACAAACCTAGAGATTATGGTAGAACCAATAGATAAGTTCGATGAGGTAATTGGCACACGACTGATCCACAAAGGGAAAGATAGAAATAAGCAATATGAGATTTTCCTATCAACCGAATGTGCATCTGCAGTATCAGCTTCAAGCTATGATGAGTCGACATCGCTGCAGAAGCACCATGGAATGGTTATGGCAGCCACATCAACTCAATATGCGCTGTTCCTGAACTCAAGAAGAACATTTAGGTGCTAATTTAAAAGTGAGAAAGAGAACATGCGGTGAATGAGGAAGCGCATGACCGTTACATATTTTCAAAGCAAAACTAGTAGTCTAGCTCCATTACAGGTCGAATATGTTGGATAATTTCTAGTCTTGCTGATTGGCAACTGTAGAAGTCAATTTAGAGTAGCAAAATCAAGGAATAACGTGATTCCGGTTGACAAAATATGCAGTCCATTTGTAGGGGCTGTTCGTCGTAAAATGCAGAAACATATTTCGCGCTCATTATTAATGTAAGGGCGGACAGCTGAAGTTTGAATGGGGAGTAGCGAGGGTGCAGATAATAGCACAATGGTTTCGGGCCGGTTGCATAGTTTTGAAAACCGACTCAAATACTCGACCAAGACTGCGATAGGACTCACAAGGAGATATACAGTAGCCAGTATGGGAATAAAGAGGACGAGGAAAGTGGGCGACCCGAGGATTGAGCAAAAGTACGGTAAGTTTGCAGACGTTCAAGTGAGGGATACTACAGAACGAATCACAAAACAGAGACGGTTGGGATGAAAAGGCATGAATGTAATTCAAAGACGATGTAGTGAATAAGCAAAGCAATCGGCCCATTGAAAGCTTCCTCGAAACACGGTCCTAAATATGCCTTTAAGGATGGGCGTAAAAAAACAACACAACCGAAGCAAGCGTCCACCCTTACTATAATTTCACCGAGCCAAGTCACTGGCAATAACCGTAACGTTTCCGTCGTTCATTTGGCAAATCCGGTACACCGTGTCTACATATATCTTGCCAAGCTGTGACCAAGAAGTGAACACAAGTTTAAGAAGACCATCAAAACTCCTATCGTTAAGAAAATAAGTTGGAGAAATGCGTCTTTTCGCATGATTCATTCGAGGGAACAAGCAAATGCTACACAGCTGCGCTGCGAAACGTGATTAGAAAGCAAGTAACTGATTCCAAGCAAAAGTTAACGAATCTATTGCAGTGGATCGCTAAAGTAGACAGGATCACTCACCTGACCGTTGATGCGAAGCGCCGGGTCGAGATAGGATGAAGGAACCCAGCCACGATTAACCAAAATGCTGATGCTGTCAAATGTCACACATTAGATAAGCTGCCAAGATTTACCCGGGTCTATCTTCTAGAAAGAATGGAGTGACTACAAAGTAACCGGTGGAGGTTGGAGCTTTATAATGATAGAACGGATCGATTTTTCGTTCCGTTGATTTTGGTTTGAAAAACTGACGATTATGCTCCAAAGGAGGAATTCGGTCAGTAATCAGAGGTCTTGGCCCAATAAATGCTTCCCGAGTGTGGTCGAAGTGTCCACTCACAGTAACAGGGCAGTACTCGGACAGATCAGAGCTTTTAAATGCACTGTAAGACAGAAGGAGAACATTGTACAGAACGGATCGCAGTAATACAACCTGGATGGTAGGCTGAGTGGTGCGGTATGTATGTTATTTTCCAACTGAGCGATGAGATCCAGTTTCCATTTTCGCCGACCTATTTGCCAGTACCCGAGGGCAAAACAAGTCGCTGGCAATACCTGCGGAAAAAAAAGAAATATTCAGATGAAGCCGAGTGTAAAAGAACTGACTTCAGACATTTCAACAGGCAAATTTAACTAAGAACTTGGAATACTAGTGAAAGCCATCTACTACGCACCTTCTCAAATAGCCTGGAGGACATAGAGCAGTAAGACAAAAGTATAAGACGAATAGTAAAGAGAGTTCACCTAAATGCAGCTACATCGGTCCATACTTTTTATGAAGAGGAAGCGGTGTACTCCAAGCATACACCTCACACTCTCCCCGGAAATGAACCGATCATTGGTTAGTTCGGCGGAACTGTACGCTACTGAGCGCGTCCCTAGGTTGCGAATCGGGGAAAACCTTCTGTGCAAAGGTAACTGTGTATAGCTCTCGTCCGTCCGCAGGGGAGATAAATAAACAGTCGGACAATCGACAGTAGCATCCTAGAGCTTGAGGAGTTCTGGTTTGGTAACTTGACTCCCAAATAAACAAGTCGAGTGCTTGTACGGCGCTGTATCAAGGATAAGGTGAAAAGCCATTGGATTACTAACGGCTCACTGTTGTAACCAAAAATCAGTACATAACTCGACGGCCACTAACTTTTTGTGAGATTGGAACTCTAGGAAGGTATATGAGCCACCTGGATGTCAATGGCCATCAAACCTGGTCAAGATATAGGTTGTCCAGGAAGCTTTCTCTGTCTGGGCTCTTTGAGCGCCCACAGTAATTTATTTCTGTTCAGAAACCGTGTTATCCTCACTGTGACAACCAGCTAACAACTGTCCGCCATAAACGTTGATTGCCTAGCTGCTTCGTGGATCAGTTCTCACGCTTCAAGACACCGGATGCGGTCCCCTAATACAACCCACTTCCCCGGGGTGTGCAACCTATGTACCGGTGTCTCAACGCTTATCTGCTCATGATATACGCTTGCTGGTACTGCTAACTTCGGCCGTGCTGGCGGCCAACTCTAATATACCGCGCCCTACCATATTACTGGCCAGTTACTTAAACCTGCATTTGCTCAATCTTCCCAACCTTGGTAACCGCCCACTGTTTCCGAATTCACAACACTGGGCTATCTTGGGCGAGAGTGCCCATCTTGTATTTTGCCACTGTGATCGATTCCCTCCAGTTAGCTTGGATGGTCTCTTCCTTACAGGCATGATGGAACAAGAAGTGCGGTGTTTAGCAAAGGACCTCACCATCATGCATCAGTTTATTTTCGAGGACGTGCCGGCCAATCATACTGGCAAGTCTTTTCTAGCGCTACGTTTCTACTTCAGACTAGCTAGCGTCTGAACATTTTTAATGTTCAGACGCTGATTCGGAGCAGATCACAAATAGCCCTTGTCGGCACTCTAAAAACTACTGTCACTGGCAGCTGCTGTCGCAATGACACAAATTGACAAAACTCAAGCACGACGCCACAGCTGATTTCCCATTGTCAGAGACACTAGTTATGCCTGCGTCGGGATGGTATTAAGCACATGTGCCGAGACTGTTACTCGACTGGATCCCTGTTAACAACCGATTCTGCGCGATCAGACTTGAAACCTCAGTAAGATGCTCGCCCAGACTGCAGCCCCATCTCAGTTGAAGGTGAGTTCAGCTATCAACTACCCGGTCTCTGAAAAAAGTGTTGCACGGGCATCGTGGTGCTTGTCGGAGACATAAACGCGCAGGTCGACAGACTTAAGGTTGACGAGTGTAAACTCGGTGGTGAACATGGCCACGGTACTCGCAGAACAAACAACGGTGATCGCCTACTTCAGCTCTGCGACAATCAAGGCCCATTTTTTTCGACGATTCTACCACCAACGCGCCACCTGGAGGCCACTATCATCCGGCCAACTGGATGCAAATTACTCACATCGCCACCAGTTGCCGCTGGTAAGGTTTCATACGGGACTGCAAATCCATCTAGGGTACAAATCGCACTTCGGATCATGCGCAAGCGAGCGTTAAGATTGCTCGACGTTTTGATGGCTACCAAAGAAGTCACTGGGAACGAGTGGTGACAAAACTTTTTGCCCCTATTGTACTCAGCGGCTGTTAAGATCCGTTCGTCTTAGGCCTCAAGAGTGTGCAGTGCTCGGACCTTGAAATGTAATGGGCACACATTCGTAGCTCAAGGCATAACTATTCAACCATCGTTTGTCGTTTCACTAGTAGTCCTATAAACCATTGGATTTCTGCACGATCACTCGAGCCCCTTGAAGCTCGTCGGACTATTCCCGCTGGCGTATGATTCGCTCTGTAGGATTACCAACAATGGACTCAACCAGCTTCTTCAAGAAGATCGCGACGTCTGGTGGACGCAGTGGATATTGAGATGGAGCAAGTGGCCGCTTTGGGGAATTTCCGTAAGCTTTTCCTCCTGATCCAATCCACTGGCGACAGAAGGCCAACTGAAAGTGAAGTGTTATGCGAAAGCAACAACGAGCCAATTCACTGACAACAACGCCGACTTGCATGTTGGGATGGGCACTTTGAAGAGCAGTTCAACTGACCTGCAGAACCGATGAGTTCTCATTCACAGCATCCACAGCATTCCCTCGTGTGTAGACAACGCGCCACCATTTGTGGCCGAGGTTGCTTATGGGACTGATCTTCTAAAGCGCTATAAAGACCCTGGGGAAGACGAACTCCCACCATCCTCACCACCAACAGCAATACATCAGTTATTTGAACTTACCGATTCGTTGCCGTGGGACCACAGCGACCTACGGAAGGAAGGGGACCTAGCGTAAAATATACACGTCATAAGCAAACATTCAGGAAAAAAGTGCTTACACCTTGTCAATAAGAGAGCGTCACAGACAGCCGGCTATATGCAAAATAACGCGGTATTGGCATGACGGCATCCTTGCGGCCGGTGGCCGAGTGGTCTGCACGTTTGCTTTGCAACCATAAGGTCACCGGTTCGAATCCGCGTAGGGGTGGGCGTCCTCGCGGTATACTCAGCCCGCGCGCGACTGGTGGTGGTCGCGCGGCAGCGAAGCGCCGTTACGGCGTATAAGCTGACACATTTCATTCATTTCATTTCAAGCAGACTTTAAACGGACAGCCTGACTAGGAGACCACAGAAGACACGACACTGGTGTGGACTGAGAGTTATGGTCTGCAATGTCTCGAGCCAAGCACAAGGCGAGTAGCGTGAACTCCAGCCTGGGATGCGAGACGGACCAACATCACCCAGTTAAGTCATTAGTTAGGTTATTTTCCGCTACCAAGTTGACTTCCGTTCACCTTGAGCTTTGTACCATCCTACATCCGGTAAGCTAAATGGGCCCTCATCAGTAAGCGGTGACCAGATATCCGTATTACGTGATAAAACCGACTAGTCAACGTAGACTCGGACGCAGTCTGTTAGAATACAAGGCATGTAAATAAGCACATATTTCATGAAAACACCTTGTAACGCAAGTAGTTCGAACAGAATGGATCGATGGACTGAGTCGAGCAGGCTATTAGTCGAGAAACACAGCTAGTATCGAGCTGCGATACGTGTGACGCTGTTCTAACACATGCCACAAAGTAAATATGTCGTCTATACAGCTTCGCTCTGGGCGTGCCCCTGCTTGTTATTCATTACTCCGGAATTCCCATTCCACAGTGAGGCGACGAACGAGAAATGACATCAGTAATTAGGTCACCGTCGGCGTCAGGCGAACACCGCTGTGGTTAGGACAGTCAATGTGTTACATATCGAAAGCGCCTCGGATTATCGCTCGAATCACTCGTTTTACTGCCGCTCCGAACAAAAGAAAAAGTGATCAGCAATATTCAAAGTACAGTGGCTCCAAAGAACGATCGATAGAATATGTGGACCACAATGAAGTGAGCAAAAGGAAAACACAGAGTAAAGGAAACCGGTACCAATGTCGGTAGGTGGCCGAATGGATTGCACGCTTGGCTTGCAATCCTTAGGTCACCGTTTCGAATCCGCGTAGAGGCGGGCGTCCTCGCGGCATACTCAGCATACGCGCCACATGTGGTGGTCGCGTGGCAGCGAAGCGTCGATACCGGAGTACTGCGGATGACTTCCTTGACTGAGAAGTTGATTTCCAGACACAATGCGACTGCTCGTCTTGTATTTTGCCGCTATGATCGATTCCCTCCAGTTAGCTGAGATGGTCTCTTCATCCCAGACATATTGGAACAAGAAGTGCGGTGCTTACCAAAGGACTTCACCATCATCCTTAAGTATTGCGAATTAAATGGAATCCGCACCAAAGGCTAGAATACGATTCGGGGCTGTGAACGCGTTTCGGAATTCAGTTTCTGACGAAGCTTCTAAATTAAATCGCTATGACAGCCTGCGTTATCTGAACAGGGAGAGATCCAAGAGCAGGAAGCCAATTGAACTGCTCTCGAAAATGGTCCGTCAATCAGCCAGGCGGCAAGCTCTATAGGGAATCAGGGTCTTTAAATAGGCCATTGCTGTTTCTCATTAGAGTTCCACTGTTACTCTATCTACTGCTGTTATATTAATTTTGTCGTGCTGATCTCGTAATTTTGTTTAGCTGGATCATGCTGAGGTAAACAATGTTAGCACATACTGCAGACAATTTGGGATTGTTCCCAGATGCTGCGTATGCGGATTAAAAAAACGCTTTAGTAAAATGAAAGCAACGTGGCAAAATGGACTTAGACACAGCCCCACTAATAAGGCGCCAATTACGTTCATGTTTTCTATCAACGTGCACTCGCTATTTGACAGAAATGCCAAGCTCAGTGCCACTACTCAGTGTAAAGAATATGCAAACACAAGTATTATAATGCTACAAGGAAGTTGGTTACATTCAGATGTGGATAAGTCGATCCTCTTCGGAGGTTAGGGAGAGATCGATGGCCCTTCCTTTAAAACTTAGCCATGGAATACAAGTCTACGGGTTATAAACCCACAGCTCGATTGGCGCAGAGCACGGGCACCACGCATTGTCACTGACAGTGGGAGGGTACCTTCCGGTGCTCTTCGGTTTGCTACCATCGGCCACAAGCCAGGCAGCCCCTTGTCAAATTGGCGCAAAACCGCAAAGTCCCACCTGTAGATAGCCGTGGTCTCAGGTGCGTAACATGTTTGACAGCATCCGTTTACGGATTTGTCTGTCACTGCGGCCTCCACGGGGACCAGCCACAGGACGCCTGCATCTACAGCAGGACAATGGGTGGCTTGCGCTGCACCATACACAGTTCCACCCACACACCCCATATTCGGTGTAAACCAGAAGGTAGATTGGAGCCAGGTTTCCTCAATGGAGCCGGCCCACACTCTTTCACAGGTAAACACAAACACGCTGTATTTAGGAATCAAGCGCCCACAAGGCATTGGCTGGACCGCAGACGCTCCACACTGAGTGCATGGAACTACTCTTCGAGCCTAGCACGACCACAAGGACCATGCACCCCGTTCCCTCCATTAACGAGCAACGGTCTCCTAGAGCCAGTATGCACGAGGTAGTGGATAATAGACAAGTACGCACCTTGTCAACATGCACATCAGGCGCACTCACACCAGGAATGGCAAACAACAACCAATCACTTGAATTGACATTGTCAAACAAAATATATCTGTTAAAGAATACGGATATGCAGACATAACACTTCCCTAAATTAGCACATGAAGTAAGTTGATTCGCAACAAATCCGCGCAAAGTACAAAATGTCCAAAAGCTACTCAAAAATGCTACAAAGGCGATAATGTTAACGAAAATAACCACAAATAGCGTATGCAACATGCGCAAACTAATAGATTATTCAGGTGGACAAAACAAACCAAACAGAGTGGAATGAAAGTTATCCAGCTTAAAAAGACCTAGTTTAAGTGTAAGTTGGTTTAGTCCAACTGCGGTGAAGATGCATCATGAATGCAACATCAGTCTCAGCATGGAGCAATGTACGTAACATGGTTGGCGGAATCTAGTTTCGGATTTGCCTCTCACTGTGGCAAGCCACAGGACGCCTGCGTCTACAGAGGGACCATGGGTGGCTTGCGCTGCACCACCCACAGCTCCAAACACATACCCCATATCCAGTGTAAACCGGAATGAGCAAGACCGGGAGGCATGTGGATGGAAGCCAGCTTTCATCAACGGAGCCGGCCCCTACTCCTTCACAGGCAAACACAAGCACGCTGTATTTGGGATTAGGTGCACACAAGGAGGTGGCTGAACCGTAGTCCACTCCACAATGAGTGCATGGAACCACTCTTCGAGCCTAGCACGACCACAAGGACCATGCACTCCGTCCCCTCCAGCAACGACCAACTACGTCTTAGAGACAGTATGGACGAGGTAGTGAGTAATAGACAGGTAGACACCTTGTCAACATGCACATCAAGCGCAGCCGCACCGGGGATGTCAAACAACAGCCAATCACTTGAAATGACAGCAACAAATAAAATATATCTGTTAAAAATAAGGCTATGCAGACATAACTCTTCCCTAAATTAGCATATGAAGTATGTTGGTTAGCAACGAATCTGCGATAAATACAAAATGTCCAAAAGCTACTCAAAATGCTACAAACGCAATAAAGTTAACCAAGATAAGCACAATTACCGTAAGCAACGTGGAAATTTAATAGAAGATTATTCCGGTAGGCAGAACAAATCAAATGAAGTGGAATGAAATTTATCCAGCTTAAAAAGAGACCTAGTTTAAGTGTAAGTTGGTTTAGCACAACTGCGGTGAAGAAGCAACATGAATGTAACATCATATATATATATATATATATATATATATATATATATAGAGTCTTCGCCAATTTATAGACTAGTGACATAAAGACGATCGATTATGGTGGTTTTCCTTTAGCTGAAAGCTGCCTTCGACTCTGTTGACCGCACCAGCTTGTGACAATGCCTATCCAAGAAGGGCGTGCCGGCTAAAGTCCTTTACATTATGTAGTCTCTCTACCGTGACTTCCGAGGCCGTGTAAGAGGCTACTGTAAACTGTCTCCTGAGTTGCCTACGACAAGTAGCGTTCGCCAGGGTTGTCCTGTAACTCCAGTCCTCTAAGTTTGTTATCAACATGATCATGAGTGACAGTTCTTTCAGGCTACCGGAGTGAATGTTCTGCCAGGTAACCTACTAACAAAGCTGGAGTATGCGGACGTCATAGCTCTTCTTGGATCCGATGCAGTGGCTATGCAAACAGTTGAAGAGACTGACGCATAACGCTCCACGCTTCGACATGTGCTTAGCACCTTCAAAATGCAAAGTACTGAAGCAAGATTGGACCGACACACCTCCGGTCTTACCTATTTCTGAACAGCCATTGGAAGTGGTGGATCGGTTCACAAATCGTGGTAGCTGTGTCACTTCTGATGGTCACATCACTGAAGATGTTTACTTCGTGTATCAGCAAGTCCCGTGTGGCTTTCTTTAGGCTTAAGCGTCTATGCAGACGGCGGGGTATCAGCTTGTCAGTGTATATAACGTGGCGATAAAGATTGTGTTAATGTATGGGTCAGGTAAATGACCAGTGCGCAGTGAAGACATGGCCGTGTTTCACTACTAGTACTTGCGGAGCGTTGCTCACGACTGGTGGGAACACGGGCTCAGAAATCCTGAGGTCCGCCAGTTGGCTTTTGGCAAGATACATTCTGGTGTTCGTTGAATCTTAATCGCTTACGTTAGCTGGGGTATGTCCTCCGTATGCTCGCTGATCGGCTTCCTCGGTGTGCATTAGACGCCTTGGCCACACCAAAGTAGGCGAAAGCGCGAGGTGGCCAGTCCATGATGTGGCATAGAAGCGTGAGGAAATTGACTGAGACTTGGCCAAGCTGGTGCGTGCCGTCTTCGTGAACGGGGTAACCGTGATGGTCCACACCAATGGTTGAAGAGCGTATCAAATATGGCGCAGTCGCGCAGTCAGCAGCGTTCCTGCATTCGGTTTTCAGCATCCGGTTGTTAATTTTCGTTCCATTCTAAGTAGTCTAACGCACTTTCTTCTTGCCTTTATTTTCTTCACATTTTATTTGCACCCAACCCCATCGTTGCTAGTTATCGCTACCCTTGGGGTGTGAGTCGCGGCAACTGGATCTACCACACTTCGGTGCTCGGATCATAGTTTACCAACTGAACTGAACTCAACTAATGTGGGCGATGAGGTTACCCAACTCGATGGATAACACGTTTTGCGATATGACCAGCCTGGAAAGCCGCGGAATCGCGGAGGCGTTAGAAACTACCTCAACCGATTATGGTGTAATTCAATTACCTTCCTGCTTAGGTACTTAACATCAAAAATTTTCCGTCGTAATAAATTGTAAACCAATATTTCTGAGTGGATTTCTTCCCGTCGTCATCAGAAACATCAACATAACCCTTGACACACCAGCGACTGAGCCCAAAAATTTCGCGGATCATTTCTCCGCAGGGTTAGTGCCTATAATTGAGTGCTTTGTCTATATCGTTGCTGATGACTTTAGTAAAAGTGATAATACATTCACCAGGACACCTAGTCTTAAAAAAATACGGTATGTTCCGAAACTAGACTTCAAGCACAGTTGGTTTCGAGTTTATAGCTTGCTCCTCTCGGTAAGTCAGGCCACTGCGTCTTGAAGATTCGCCCAGCCATTTGTCATTGACAAAAACGCCGTTAAAAACCATGAGGGCGAGACTGCTCGACATAAAATATCGTAAAACTAAACGCGACGCTGTCTTCAATTGGCTTTTCCGTTTTCATGGACGAAAATCTTTGGAATGTGAACACCTTACCGATTATACCAACTTCTGCTTTGATCTATGCTGCCCTGCTGAAACTATCTACCTTAGCATGGACAGATCCTCTTCTTCACTACTGAAGCAAGTTAGACGAAAGAAAAATCTGGCATATAAATTCAAAATTTCTACTCAGGTTAAACGACTATCGTTGGTAATAAAATAATAGATAATGCGATTGGATCGTTTATACATTGAAACTGTGCTAGGCACTTAGGATCACCGCGACCTATGAAGGCTTTTAAAACATCTGTGGCAAAAGTTCTCTAGAGCGTCTTGATAAAGTGGATGTGGAAGACTCAACGCTGAGTTTTGTTCTTCCTCACAGGTATCTATGACCTGCCCTCCTTCACCAACACAAGTTACACAGTCACCCTTGATTGCCTCGATGTTTACAGGGAATTCAAAGGATTGAAGATGACTATGGCAGTTGGGATTGATGCTTTACCCCCAATCGTTCTAAAGGAGGGTGCACATTGTCTCGCAGCACCCTTAACCGTTCTGTTCAACCTGTGTCTTATGAATGGCACAATCGCTAATAGTTTGAAACCTGTAAGAATAACATATGCGCCAAGAAGGAGTCCGGTTGCATGTACGTTTGTGATGTTGAGAGCCCTCGAAAACTAATTGTCTCTCAGATCTAGACAAGTACGCAGGCACATGCTGTATATCAGTTTGCTTGTAAACCCGACCGTTCTACACTGGATGCTGTATCGTGGCATGTATATTCGGTATCATCTACACTGGATGAAAAATGCAGAGCAGTGCGCTTACTGTTTCGTGATTATTCGAATGCTTTTGAGAGCGTCAACTGATCACTCCTGCTCGAGCAGCTGCTCCAGAGTGGGGTACATGTTCAAGTCCGCAGCGTGGTCACATACTTTACAAACCAACTTCACCCAACTTAACGGAACAAAGTCCTCTACACTTTGCTCCCATTGTGGTGTTTTATAAGGAGCGATTCTCACCCCCACTTTATTTATACATCGAAAAATTTCTTATACCGTCCAAAATTTTGTACGTAAATATGTAGATGATACCTTTATGGGATGTATAGCTTCAAACGTGATATCTACTCTTCAGGATGGTTTAGATTAGTTTGTGCTGTGATCGTTGTCCCGGCCCTCAATGTGAACATTACTGAATGTTGTGATGTAAGGTTCTCATTTCTCCGGGCTGATAAGCTACAAGCTGTTCCGAATGCTACTTCCTCACTGGAAGTGAGTGACCAACTCACACACAGGGCATCAACTGTGAAGGATGTCGGAGACTTTTTATCGTAAAACCATTTTTGGTCTGCGCATGTGGCCAAAACGTTGCACAAGGCTAAAAGACTATCCTTCCATGCCCTTAGACCCAGAATGCTTTCGGTACATCGTGATGTGATTTTTAACTTTTTAACTACATGCATTATGAAACACTGGCTTTACTGTTCCCCTGTAATTTTGCTTGGGATACTCAAAAACGACTATACATTGTTTGTACGGTCGTTAAAACTTATCTCCTGACTCAATGGTGTCTAGAGATGCGCTTGTCGATTTCACTGTTAACAAACATGATTTCCACTCCCTACATGGTGCTCAATCAAAAGCGATACCTGCTGATTCTACGACGTCTAAAATCAGAGCCTTTTTCTCTCGTATTACTTCACACCACAATTCTGTCCGACCCTACTTGTCACGACGAACTGTTGACTCAACAAAACTCATCGATATGATGTGCAGATGTTTGCCCGAGTGACACACAAACACATTTTGTATTGGATACCTCATTTGCTTTTATTCATCAAATTCATGTATTCCTCCACTCGCAGTGATAGTGCAAATGATGAAAATCCAGGTGCTATCCAGGCGCATGAATCCTATTTTGACTTGACCTGAGGTCATTTGCGCTGTCTGTGATCGTCTCACTGACGTTCGGTTTCTTGGGACCAGTGGTGCGAATCAGTTGGAAGAGCTTGTTATAGTTATCTACTGCTTCCGCAAGCGATTTCCAAAGATGAAGACCCATCACTTCCGGGGAACTAACTTCTTTCATCCAAGAGATTTGTGGCACTGAAGCAATTTTTAAGATTGGGGCTTGGCGGATATCGTACCCGTTTTCAATAATGGTGCCCGGACAGAGACTGATCTTGTTTGCATTGCGTCCAGTGTTCAAGTCTCTGATCAGCTTAGTTCGCGAACAGCGAAGAGTGGGCTTGTTTCTGCTCTGGTCATTGCTGTATCGACATCTTTACAATCTGCCAGACGTTCAAACATTGCCAAACATTCGGTTGACCGACTATCGATGCTACTCAGACATACAAACCGCGTTTGACTAGGCTGACCGAGATGCTTTCTGGAATTGACTGCTGAAATGAGTGCGCGAGTAGAATGTTAGCACACTTTAAGCCATGTACTCTCAAACCTCGGGCCGAGTGCCGGTGCACAAAAGCACTTCACCTCCTTCAGTATCACCAGTGACGAGCGACCGGGCTGCCCAGCATCACCCTTCCTGCTCAACGTGAATAGAAATCACATCCTGGAGTGTTTTGGACAATTGCGAACCCAAGTGCGTCAAGCTGCTTCCGGGAGACAACTTTCGCGGGTTGGAATATGCAGACGACATCGCTATAAATAGCGGTTCCTCAAAGACCTCCCGAAATGTACTGTGTAGGTTGGGAGTGTCTGATTCCAAGGGCAGTGACCTTCGTCCTATCGCATTCTAAGGTATTTCTGTAGGCCACGCTAGGAACTGGTCCTAATACCATTCTTATGTCTATCCCTTGGAAGCGAGAGATAAGTTCGTTTACCTCAGAGGTAACCTTTGTACCAACGGTTTAACGGATGAGCTCGCTTTGCGCGTATGCAAGGGTCAGGTTGATTTCACTAACATCCGCCAACTCTGGCGTCGACGCGATCTTTGCCTCTCTCGGAAAGCCCGAGTCCACAATGCTGCGGTCAGTGCGATCATGCTCTATGGTTAGGAAACTTTGCCCGTTCGCGTGAAGATTGATTAGTTTTGATTCCCGCTGCCTTCGGATCACGACTGGAGTACGTTGGCTATATCACATTAGTAGTGATGTTCATCGACAGATTTTCAAACCAGGCAGAGTGCCAAACGCTGAGCTACATTATATCAAAGTGGAGACTTCGGTTGCATGGACACGTGATTAGTATGCCAGGTCAGAGCTTGTATAACGGTGTGCTCTTTGGGTGCGCAGATGTCCGATGGAAGTGCGAGCAACGCGGCCGACGTATGATTAAGAGCCAAAGTATGAAAGCGCTATCATCCAAGTTGGTCGTGGTCGGGCCATTTCGAATTCCGGCCTCAGAATCAAGGACCACGAACACGCCTGGATGGGAGAAGTTTGGTGGATATGGCAAGAACTCGCAATCGGTGGCGTGCACTTTGTGAGGCCCTACTCCCATGATAACAGTTATATAGTTTTACCCTTAATATTGCAGTTTTTTAGTCATCAATACGTTGTGGCGCTGCCGGCTATACCACCAATAGTCAACCTCATGCTGAGGCTAATGCTGCATACACCATGTTTCTTCACCGCATTTGAGCTACATCGACTTAAACCTAGATAAGACCTTATTTGAAAAACACGGAGAGAAAACGAAGGCTGGGAGATGCATGTATTTCTTATTGTCTCCTCAGTACCATTGGCAATAACAGACATGCACAGCTATAGCTAACAGTGGGTGCAATCAGACAAGCTTGAGGTGCAGAACGAATGACGGAAGGTCACACCTACGTCCAAGGCAGCTTTAGGCTAGTAACTAATTGTTTCTGAACGCACCTCAAGCTTGTCGGGTTGCACCCACTCTTCGCTATAGCTATGCATATCATTTATTGTTAATGGTACTGAGGAGACAAAACGTAATACAAGCATATACCAGCCTTCGTCTTCTTTCCGTGCTTTTCAAATGGTTGAAGGAAACAAACTGCTTTAGATCTTATTTGCCCGGATAAAAACTACTTCACTTCATTTGATTTGCTCAATTATCATTCTGCTGCATATTCCGTGTCAGCTTTGCGTCCTTATTTTCTTCAAATTCCGCATTGTTTGTTTCATGTCGCCGGTGTGGCCGCGCTTGATGTGAATGTTGACAAAGTGTGTATCTGAATAACATCATCCACATCGATTACTGGCTCCAGGAGGCTAAGGGGGCAGGGTGCACGGTCCTCGTGGCCGTGCTAGGCTTGAAGAGTGGATCCATCCAGTGCCAAACGGACTACGGCCCAGCCACCGCGTTGTGTACGTCTGATAGGCATGCTTCCCTACATAGGTAGACAGGAATGCTGCTGCTGTGCCTGTTTAAGGAGCGTGGGCCGGCTCAGTTGACGAAACGTTGCTCGCATCCACATGCTTCTCGGTCTTATTTCTTCAGGCTTACACTGGATATGGGGAGTGTGGTTGGAGCTGTGAATGATGCAGCACAAGCCACCAATGGCAGGCGTCCAGGCGTCGCAGGCGTCCTGTGGCTGTCCTATGGAGGTCACAGTGACAGGCAAATTCGGAACCAGATGCCACCAACCACATAAGCAAACTGAGATATAGCGCGTTTTATCCTCCACTTCCTTGTAAGTTATGAATTTTGCAGAACAGGACTGGTTCCGAAAGACACGACATCAACCGGTAGTAGGTATGTACAACAGCATTGGGAAATTGTTGTGGCGGATATTTTGATATACTCAAGAGCAGTTGAAGACAAGAAACACTATATCAGTGCGCCTTTGTCCCGTGTGGCCTAATGGCATAAGCTGCTGACCTGCGGTGCAAGCTGCGAGTGGTTATGGGATCTAATCCCAATGGATCCCATGGATGCGCACTATGAGGATGCTCCACAGATTGAAACTGCAGTCTAGTGCTACTCGGGGCATGAGAAGCACTATTTGATTTAGAAGCCGACGCGAGGAAATCCCAATCTATTACGTCAAATTCCCTACTCGTGAGAGTATATTGGTTTATCGATTTATTTATTTACCCCATGCTGAGGCTGGTGTCGCATTCATGATGCATCTTCACCGCAGTTGGGTTAAACCAAAGTACAATTAAACTAGGTCTTTTTAAGCTGGTTAAATTTCATTCCACTCTCTTTGGTTTGTTCTGTCCACCTGAATAATTCTCTATTAAGTGAGCATGTTGCTTACGCTAATTGTGGTTATTTTCGTTAACTGTATTGCGTTTGTAGAATTTTTGAGTAGCTTCTGGACATTTTGTACTTAGCGCGCGTTCGTTGCTAACCAACTTACTTAAATGCTAATTTAGAGAAGTGTTATGTCTGCATAGCCGTAATCTTTAACATATATATTTTGTTTGACAATGTCAATTCAAGTGATTGGCTGTTGTTTGCCATTCCTGGTGTGAGTGCGCTTGATGTGCATGTTGACAAGGTTCGTACTTACTTATGAATGGAAGGATTTTGGTGAGTATTTTCGTTCGTCGCAATCAGCCGACAATTCAGATATGTCGACCAGCTGTCCGGAAAAGCACCAGACGGCCGTTCCGCCCTATTTAGGCTCATCAGTGGTGCGCATCCTTCGCTCCTCTGCGGAGGATCGAACCCATGACTGCTAGTGGCTCTTGCCAACTAGCCCGCAGTTTATGCAACTGCGCCATGGAGGACGGTATCTGACTATCGTGAATTGTTAGCTAAATGCGATATAGCCCGACGCATCCTCCACTGCCATGCAGGCACCTGCCATGCAGATGACAGCGGCCGGCCTTCCGGCGTCAGGACTTCCCGGTTACGGCAGCTATGAATCGACATAACATTTTTTGGAATCCGTACGGGCGAATTAGTATTACTTATGAATGGAAGGATTTTGGTGAGTATTTTTGTTCGTCGCAATCTGGTGCTTTTCCGGACAGCTGGTCGGCATATATGAATTGTCGGCTGATTGCGACGAACAAAAAGGTTCGTACTTGTCTATTACCCACTACCTCGTCCATACTGGCTCCAGGAGACAGTTGGTCGTTACTGAAGGGTGCGGGATGCACGGTCGTTGTGGTCGTGCTAGGCTCGAAGAGTGGTTCCATGCACTCAGTGTGGAGCGGACTACGGTCCAGCCACCGCCTTGTGTGCGCTTGATTTCCCAAATACAGCGTGCTTGTGTTTGCCTGTGAAGGAGTAGGGGCCGGCTCCGTTGATGAAAGCTGGCTTCCATTCACATGCCTCTCGGGTTTACACTGCCTTCGTGATCAGAGCGCGCCATACACGCCGATCAACTGCCTTCGATTCCTATGACCTGCAATCAGGATTAGAATGTGAGAGGTTCATTTTGATCATGTCCCGGCAACGAAGCTTCGGTTTCCCCGCATGCCGTTTCTCAATACTCAGCTGACCATATAATGGCTGATTCGGTATTGGCGCCGAATCCATACGCCACACATGACCGATCCACCTCAGCTGCCTGAGCAAAAGTATGCGGTCCAATGCATACATGCCACTTCGGCGCAGCACTTCCGTGTCTACAACTCTTTTACACCAGCCGATGAGCAGGATCCGCCGCATAAACTATTTAGGAAAGTGCCCCAGATACCTGACGACTTTCCGATACATCTTCCACGTTTCGCTGCTGCTTAGAAGAACGGACAGCACCATATACTTGTATACCATGAGCTTCGTGCCTACAGTAAGCTGGTGGTTGTTCCACACACATTTCTGCAGTTTGCCAAACGCAGCAGCCGCCTTTGATACGCGCATGGGCGGCTCGCTCATCAAATGGAGGTTCGTGGACAGGGGCTTCCAATATAGCAGAATCCCCAGACGGTTACAAAAACGTCAGCACCAATGTGGACTTGTGGCAAGCCCACGTATTCCATTCTAGACGAATGGTGAAAAAGAAAACAAACTTCCTTGTGTTGACCGTGAGTACGAACTTGGCCGCTGCCGAAGGCAAAACACTAGTCAAGTGCTGCAACTCAGCCGTGCTGTACACAAACAACGCAGTCGTTGGCAAACAACTAGTTAGCTAGCTAGAAGTCGTCAGGAAACAAAAGTGTCTAGACAGCTATATCAGCGCCAGTGGAACCGCAAATGCGATTAAAGCCGCGTTTTTGTCAATCTCCGCCACTTATGGCGCCATGTCGACAACACTCTTGCCCTGAGGGTTAGAGTATACAATGTAGCCATAGGTTCGACCCTACTGTACGGTTGTGAAACCTGACCCCTCAGATCAGCAGACGTAAAGAGCCTAGTAACGCTCCACCATGGGTTCCTTCGCAGTTTGACAGAGCGTGAGCAGTGAGCGTATTCGAGGCATTGTTTAAGGAATAAGAAGGGGAAGCGAACCGCTCAGTACCGTTAGTACACGAACCACTTTGATGGCTAGGCCATGTGTTGAGTATGCTAGTCAACCGACTGCCGTGACGTGCGTTGTTTGCGCGCTGGGGGTGTGGTTGGAAAAAGAGGAAGGAAGGTCGACTGACGACATGATCAAGAGGAAAGAAGTTCTTCACTTCGAACTTGGCATCGGCTAGTGTCTCCCGATTGCTGAGTTGGGATCCGATGGACGGTGAAAACGTATGGTTGAATACACTAGCTGACATTGTCAGGAGCCGACCTTACTGGCGTATGCGCTTTGAGTTTCTTTGTCCCTCTCTATGCAGCTTATCTTTCCCCTCGAAGCACGATCTCCCTCAAAGCATATTATGTTACTGAACAGTGTGTTACCTGTTTTTTGCGTTCCGTAATGTTTAGTATGTTGCTTTTCCTTATATCTAATTTTGTTGTATTATGCCATAATAGTTGAAGAGGGTGTCTCACCTTCGGCCAATGTGTGATGATGAGGTTGATGCTCTACACCAAAGACAACATCAAAATCATCCGAGGTTTGTCCAAACATGTACCCTCGTTCGCACACCACTGTGCAGACATACAATTAAGGTTATAAACTTACTCGAATAACCAAGTAGCCACAGTGCCTCGCGGTTCACCATGTCAAACAACGAGTACAATAGCTGGTGTCGCTCTCTGCACTTCTCCTGCAATTGACGAGTTGCGAAGCCCATATCTATGATGCTGCGACCCGAACGGAATCCATATGGCTCTTTCGCCACATTCGATTCCACAATCTGACTGACGAGGCGATTGGACAGGATTTAAGCGGTCCATCACCCCAAACAACTCAGTAAGCTGATACCACGAGGATTCCTGCGACATTGCTTGCTTCCTTTGCCCTTGTACAATGGGAGCAAAAGCTCGTGCTTCAGTTCAAGAGGCATCTCCTCCTCAATCTACACGTATTGCACCAACTGGTGTAGCGCAGTCACCATCGCGGGCCTACCGTATTTCAATAATTCAGGCAGGATCCCGTCGATATCGGCACACTTGCCGTTTCGCAGCTGAGCAACTGCTCTCTCGGTCTCATCCAGTGTCGGTATGTCCGCCGGACTCACCTTCACATCGTGCTGTTTCAAGCCGTGCAATGTAGGTCAATATCTGAACGGTTGCTCAAGACAATCGGTGATTGAGCCAGATCTGCATTATGTACGCAGTCTGTGCAGGTAGAGCCTGAACTATCATCGAGCAACGTCATCAGCATCTGCAACAATTGTCCACACACCACCCAGAAGGAATCAAAGAATTCTTTATGTTGGCGACGTTCGGTGTAGCATTTCGTCCACTATGCATTTTCACTGCGACAGAGCTCTAGAATTAGTCGCCGTCGAAGTTTGGGAGACTGACTCTCCTCTGCATCGGAAGGGTCAACCACATTTGCAGCAAAAGCGGTATGCTTCGCCGACACCAATGCGCCAAGCGTCGCATTGTTCTCATCAAACCATTCGGGACGCTTACAGTTTGCGCGTCCGATGGCTGGCTCGGTAACAGCCGTCTTCTGTCCACAGATGTGGTGCAATGGGGCACCCATTGAAGCAATGGATTCGACACCGCCAATGCGGGTAGCAATCGTCTTTCCAGTTCTATCCTCTACTTAATAGTACCTAAGGAACGAACATTAAATATGCGTTGGTCCACAGCAGGTGAGCAATACATAGACTTGTGAAAATATTTGGACGATTTAGTCCGCACTAACTTGGGAGAAGTGCCACACTCAGCTTCACGCAGTACACCTGTAATGCGAAATTCACGCATGTCACGCTGGAGTACAAAGACAAGGTCGAGCAGATGTGCGTGATCACAGCGTGTGTGCGTCCAAGTAGGAATATCACTTGCACCCAGTGCAAACACTATGTTCCTGACCGTCAAGCTGTGAGTGGCACAGAGAGTAACCGTATCACGGAGAATAGTTGGGTACAAAACTGATCCATCATGCCATCAGGATAACACATGGTGGGAACATTGTGTTAATAAAAGTGGCAAGTATACCTCTTCCAAGTCGCAGATAGAGACTCTTCGGTCGTGAGCTGACTGCAGTCGGCTGTGTCATCAGCTGACCATTTAAGCGGCCGGATAGTGCAAATAAGACCCCGGCACCAGCCTCATGCAGCTTGCCTTCGTCAGTGAGCCGAGTCCCGATGAGTGCAGCTATGTCAATCCGGTAGCGTGTGAGTTCCATCGCGACCAGTACCGTGCGTCGCACGGGTCGCTCACTCGTGTTCCAGTCGAGTAGTGTGCGCACGCTCCAGTACCCGATGTTGAGTGCTTTGCGCGAAAACATATGATTGCTGTGGAAAATTATCGCTTATGTCGTGGATTGCATTGGAGGAAGTAGCAGATTAAGTGAAAAGTGGAAGGAGAGAAAAGGTGCACGGTAAGAAGAAGAGAGGCGTCAGCGTTAGCACGTTTTTGATTTTACAACTCCCCGGATGCAACAGATATGACAAACTCTCTTCCTAGCACCCCTGTGCGAGGGCCGACGCAGCTTGGGAGTATGATATATACATCTAGCAGTTCCTGTAGATAGCACGTTTGCAAATGCTTTAAGCTAACTACGTGTTAGCGGGTACAGAACACAGGAATTAGTAATTCCAATAGGACAGTTGGGAATTAGAAATGACCCAGCGGACAGCAATTGGAAGGTATGCATAAACGAGAGACATTACTTACCAAAAGAGTGTATGATTTCCAGGTACGGGGAAGTTTTGTTCGTTGAATAGACTGAGAGTTAAAGTTGCGTGTCAAGCTACATGTGGTACGCTGCAACCGAAGAAGCCGAAACATCCGTTAGCTGAAATCAAACGGGTGAATATAGTGGAATGGTAATTGAGATGGTCAACAAACTAAGAAGTGAATAGAATGAGAACACGGTACATCAGCAGTGCAAGCTACAGAAATGGGGGATAGGACAGGACAGGATCTGGGGAGGAAACAAGCTTCCGCTTAACGAGCGTTCCGTTGCGTGTGCCAGTAAGCGAAAAAAGGCACTGCGACCTGATAGAACGATCTTGATTCTATAATAGAGGAAAACAGAAACAAGTGCAAGGAAACCAAAAGGTTTTTGTGACATCACGAGATTATTGGCAGTCAACAAATCTCCAGGAAATTTGGGAACAAGGCAAGGCAATGTTGGCTTAGGCTACGCTAAAATTCCTCTAGTTTCGCATCCCGGTAGAGCAGAAGGTTTATTCCAACTAGGTACAACCCGGTTTGCGAGAAACCTGGCTCTTAACTCTAGAATAGATTTATGCTGCTTCAATTTCATGCAATGGCCCCGCAAGTTGTCTGATGTAGCTGGTTCAAACAGATCGGTGACTCTGAGACCACTGGAACTTCATGGTTCTGTACCTCTATTAAATCACCTCACAATCTGCGTCAGCAGTACGCCGGTACGTTGTACCCAACGTCCTCGGTTAGCACGAGTGACCGATAAGTGACCGAAGTACGTCCGATGGGTGACCGAAAAGGTGCCGCGCGGGACAATTCTCGGCAACCTATCGGGCACTCGGAAAAATATTTGGAAGTATAAGCCCGCTTGCTCTCATATATTTTCCCAAATTGGTCCTTACGTTAACGCGCCACTATCCCCTTTTTCCCTGCTAAGTGCTGTGGCGCTTGGCAATTACTACGCATTTTTCGGCAAGTTATTGGCCGTTCAGGAAAAAGCCAGCAGTATAACCGCGTTCGCTCTTATAGATTCACCCAAATTTCCCCCTACGTTAACGCAACACCGTCCCCTTTTCCCCTTCTAAATACAGACACGCTTGGCGATTTACTGTACTCAGTTTCGCGGAAAATACACATTTGTACATAAAGTATATATTACATATTTACGGAGAATACAGTGGCTATTTCACTTGGCAAACCACCATCGTGCTTTCACTTGTCGGATTCATTACAGGACTCCTTGCATCCACCATAACTGTAAGGTGAAATAGAATCGGTAAGTGGAAATCAGGTAGGGTCAGTTCTTGAGGATGATACAGGCTTTCGCTTAACGAGCGTCCGACTTCTTGTACCGGTAAGTGAACCAAACCCCAGCACTTGGACGTTACAACGATTCTCCGTGTAACTGCGAAAAAAAGAAAAGAGTACGAGAGCAATTTGGAACTCTTGTTTTAGTAAAATTACAGCAATTCAGGAAAAAGATCTGGGCAATATTCATC
Source organism: Dicrocoelium dendriticum (assembly GCA_944474145.2). Taxonomy (NCBI): domain Eukaryota; kingdom Metazoa; phylum Platyhelminthes; class Trematoda; order Plagiorchiida; family Dicrocoeliidae; genus Dicrocoelium; species Dicrocoelium dendriticum. The sequence goes on along the minus strand of OX104066.1, from coordinate 94,341,397 downwards.
TGAGCCACGTTTGAAGGCTTCTACAGTTTCACATTGCATTTAATCAGGAGAAAGCCTATTCTAACTGCTCACGACACGGTTCGTGCAGAATTTCCCCCTGATGTTCAGCCGAGACCTCTGTTGTTTGAGCATAATCCGATATCCACGCAAGTGGTCGGACCTAACCAGCTCAAACAAATCTGTAGGATTGATCCCACTGAGGCCCCTCAATTAGACTACCTCTCAGTCTGCGTCTTTCCATAGAAAACAACCCTAAGCTTATTAAAACGGTCTTCATAAGTCTTTCCACGCTGAACTATCATTTTGGTCGCCAGTTCTTGGATCTTCTCAATACATATGGAGTCACTAGGTAAATAAAACGTCCGTCTGAACACAATACGGTGGATGCGGTCTACCCAGTGCTGTATACAATAGGAGGAAAACATCTGGTTTGTTGTTACACAACATTCGCCTGAGACGAAATAACTCTCGTCGCGCCTTGTTAGCAGCATGGCGACACTGTGCGGAGGGTTTGAAATTGTTTACCATGATGATTCCAAGATCACGTGCTTGGCTAGTAGTCTGCAGTGTCAGGGACCCCGAGGAAGTCTGAACTGTAAGTTCATCGTTCCTAGCGGTCAATAACTGACATTTATTAGTAGTTAGAGGTAAGTCCCATTGATTTGACCAGCTGACTACCGTGGCGGTATCAGTAGAAAGGTTTTCACGATTACCCTTGCTGACTAACTTCAAGTCGTCAGCAAAAATGTAGCAGGGTTTTTAAATCAGATGTTAGGTCATTAATAAACATAAGGTATAGTACTGAGACTTGCGGGACGCTACCATAAGCCCTATCCACACTAGAACTCGTATCATCGATTTTGACACAAAAACTTCCACGTAAAAATTCTGAAAGCCAATTTAACAATTGGGAGTGCATCCCGAACCATGTCAATTGCTCGAGTAAGAATCAATGGTTCAGTGAATCAGAAGCCTTACTAAAGTCCAGATAACACACTTCTATGGAGACATTGAGTAATCTTATCCAGAAAACACAATAAGTTAGTAAAGCAAGAGTTTCTTCTGATGAAACCATTCTGTTCGGCTCCAATTAGGTTGAGCTCGACCAAGTACTTACAGACCCGATTCCTTATGAGCTTTTCCAAGCATTTAAGCAAGACGCTGATCAAGCTCAGAGGCCTATAGTTGAGAGGAGCCGATTTAGACCTCCTTATGTATGTATGTATGTAAGCTCAACAGTCTATCAGCTAGACACGGAGCGCCTTTCAGTCTCGTGGTAGCTTGTCTACCTGAAGTGACATTGAACAATTCCATAACTAGATGCTGGAAAATATCCGCTAGTGGCTTCACGATAGCGGCATGTACATTATCAGGACCAGTCGATTTATAGGGGTTCAAGATAGGCAAAACTGGGAATACCTCCGGGACAGTAATAGCGATGTCTCGCATTGTATGTGCACTTGAGCAGTGGGGTTGCGATGGCACGAGATACCTATTGTCGCTACGGTGTAAATTCTGGAAGACGCTACAGCACTTCCGCTTTATCGACGTCTTCTATAGCCTGATTACCATCTTCCATAGTCAGATAACCGACCGCCTCCCTTAGGGAAACTTTCGACTGAACGTAACTGTAATAACACTTTGGATTCGTTTATGTTAGTTGGGCTAGCATCAGCTCATATGAGTATTTGGCCTGAGGTTACAATTTAATGTCCAAGTGTCTACTTCTTTCGTACTGCAGCCAACGTCGAAAACCACGGGACTTGTGGAAAACTTTCCAATTAGCATTGCCTCGTTTAAGCGCTCTATCGATTCTCCTCCTCCACCATCGTGGCTTGTTTAGACGCCATCTAGGATGAAGGGGAGTGAACCTATCCAACAGTTGCACGAGACCGATTTTAAACGTTAAACATCTTACTTCCAAGGAATCATGTTCCTGATCCGGGATCCAAGAAACCTGAAGGGCTCTCTCCCACAATTTTATATAACCAAGTCGACGAAAGCTCCTCACAAGTAAAGAATGCTTTGCAAGTTTGGGTGCGTTTAGAGAGAATGTAAGAACGCAGTGACCGCTCATACGTATAGATGGCTCAACGCAGAAATCTGCTACGCGACCATGCTTGTGATAAAGACATCTAGGGTTGAAGCGTTATTTCCTATACGAACCCTCGTTGGGCAATTTACGTATTGCTCAAATGCGTATTCATGTGCCCATTTTATTAACTTTTTCTCCAAACTGTTTGCTTCACTGAGTGCATGACGCCCACCAAAAAATTTGGCGCTGCGCCCGCCGCGTGCCATAATAACGATCCAAGTTGATTGTCCACTTTTCGTGAGGAAGTTGGACTGCGGTAGACACATACCGTGATTTTCAGTCTACCAGCTACTCTTAAGAAACGAGAGCAACTGAACGTTTACAGTGCTCATGTGATGGGCTCTATGCTTGTATTGAGTTTTCAAGCAAAAACACTCCATCACCCGTTTGGTTCCCAGGCCTATCTACCCTGTAACCGACGAAGTCAATTAGTAGGTCGTTAATAGGGTCCCTTGAAAAAAGGTAGGTCTCTGTCACAGCGACACATCAGCATACATACAGCACGTCATCAGTACGCTCCATTTATTTCTGACAATGAAACAGTTTGAGTATCATTGACATTTGCACACAACTTACCGATAAAAGCTCGATAAAGGACACAAAGCGAAGGCGATATTTATCATTCACACCACGCCACTTCATTTGCACAACAAGCCTGTTAGTGAGGGAACTACAAAGTGATGTTAGGGACAAATTGTGCAACAGTTTCACCACCGACCGGAGCTATAAAAGTCAAACCATTTTCGGTATGAAACAGGTTTTTCAGCTTTAATGAGAAGCACATCGCCCCCTAATCTATTAGGAACGCAAATGAGCAGCATCGCTGGTTACTGTTAGCCGCTATTAAGAAGAATCCAAGAATGCACGTATTTCTGGGCAATTCCAGGTACACGTCGAACGCTACAAGTTTCGATTTGTCATTCGGAAGTTTACAAGCAACATGGAGTAAGACAAGAATTTTGCAAAAGTATGGTTTCACACTGGAAGCAAAGCAGAGCATAAAAACAAGAATTCTCAGTAAAAATGACCACGTCACTTACGCAGTTCAGTGGGGCTAGTGGATGCATCCGGAGCACATCCATCAGCTATTTGAACAGCATTGCAAATAATGTAATTTCACCCAGTCTAGTTCAAATTGGACGGCAACAGTAAGAATCATCATCATCATCAACAGCAGTACATCAGCCATTTGAACTGATGCTTCGCTGCCATACAACCATGAGAACCTATGAAATAAAGAAGAGGGAGAGAAGGGGGCTTACCTGAAAACCTTAATGCCCTAAGCAAACATTCAGGGTCAAGGCGCCTACACCTTGTGTAGTCAACATGCCGTCACAAACAGCTGGCTATCGTGCAAAGATAAGGCGGCATCGGCGAGACAGCTTCCTTGCGGCTTTCAGTGCCACGCGTCATAATCAGCCAGTACCCCGCAGATAACTCAGCACCAAACACACTTTAAACAGGCAATCCGATTAGATGGCAGCAAACGCGCCACTGGTGTCGGTTGCGAGCCATGTCCTGTAGTCTCGAGCCAAGCACAAGGCGAGTCACGTGGACTCCAACCCGGAAGGCGAGACGGACCAACGGCACCCAGTTTGGTCGTCAGTGACTTCACTTCCCGCTGCCAAGTCAACTTCTGTCCACCTCGAGCCTTGCGCCACCCTACACCTGGTACACAGAACAAGGCCCTCCTAAGTAAGCGGTGACCAGGCATACGTAGCACGTGCTCGAGCCAACGCAACTTATTCAGTGCTATCTGCTGTTCTACGGAGCTAGCATGATTACCACTACCTAGTAGTTGCCTACGCACATCATCGTTGCGGACACGCTGGTGCCATCCGACACCAGCAATGCTTCGCAGACAATGATGATCAAAGACTTGAAGGCGCCTCAGATCTTCAGACTGAAGGGGCCAAGTCTCACTACCATAGAGCAGAACGGCCCTCACTGTGGCCTTGTATATACGGCCTTTAAGACGGAGGGAAATTCCCTTCTGGCGCCAAAGATGCCGCAGATTCAAGAAGACATCTCTGGCCTTTGCAATGCGTGAGCTGAGGTCAGTTTCTATGCGCCCATCATTGCCGATGCAGCTGTCAAGATAAGTGAATTGGTCAACCACCTCGAGTTCCTCGTTAACAAGCGTCAAGGGGTCATCAAATGGCTGGTGGTCCTGCAACAACACTGCACTTTGAAGGTGCGAAGTGCATACCAAATAATGGGACCACTCTGGACAGGCTATTCAGGGTTGATTGTGCCGTCGCAACATGGTCGAAAAGCAAGACGATATCGTCCGCATAATCTAGGTCAACTAACCTTTCACCAGGCAGCACTTCAACGCCTACATCGTGAGATTCCCCAAGGGAACACTCCATGATAGAATCCACGACGAAATTGAACAAAAAGGGGGGAAATCGGACAACCCTGACGAACGCCACTTGTGGTCGGAAAGCTATCCGATAGGACACCGTAGACTCTGACGCGGCCTGTAGTGTTCGAGTATAGAGCACGAAGGATGTTCACATATTTCGTGGGAACACCTTTCCGCGCAAGTATTTCGAACAGAATCGATCGATCGACTGAATCGAACGCACTCTTGAAACCGAGGTACACAGCTATTTTGGGTCTGCCGTCTGCGTGGCGCTGCTCTAGCACCTGCCGCAAAGTGAATATATGGTCTATACAGCCACGCCCTGGAAGGAAACCGACTCGCTCTTCCCTAATCCGAGATTCCCGTTCCACAGTGAAACGACGAACGAGAATCGAGGCCAATAATTTTGTCACAACTGGCGCTAGGCTAATACCCCTGTGGTTAGAACAGTCTGTGCGACTGCCCTTCTTGTATATTGCCACTATAACCGATTCGCTCCAATTAGCCGGGACACTTCCTTCCAGTTACGTTCGAATGGGGAGGTCAGTGCTTTGCAGAGGACCTCACCCCCATCCTTAAATAGTGCAGGTGGGAGGGAATCCGGGCCAGCGGCACGAAAACGATTGAAGGCTGTGATCGCGTTGCGGACCTCGGCCTCCGACGGAGGCTCTAAACTAACCGTCCATGGCTCGTCCTGCATCACCTGAGTAAGAAGAGGTCAGGGAGCAGGTGGCCAGCTGAACTGCTCTTGAAAGTGTTCCGCCCAGCGAACCATACGGCACTCCTTATTGTGTATCAGCGCACCCGTGCTGTCTCTGATTGTCTCACTAACGCCTGGTTTCATGGGACCAGTGGTGTGGATTAGCTGGAAGAGCTTGCGGTAATTGCCTACTACTCCTGCCTCCTCCATTTCTTGAGCCCTACTGGTCCACCAGGCTTCCATGTCAGCACGTAGGCTCTGCTTTAGTTCACGCCTAATAGCCCGTCTGGTCACATTGTGTTCAGAACTAGTTGGAAGGTGTCTTCTAGATTCCAACAGGTTCACCGACCTTTCGGATATCCAGTGAGTGGTGCGGTGACGAGGGATAGTGCCACAAGCAGCTACTCCTGTGTCATGCATGGCGGCCGAAATCCTATTCCACTGAAGCTCAGTGTCATTAGGACAAGACAGCGAAAGTTCGGTACGCAATGCGTCTTGATACGTTTGCCTGACCGAGGGCTGAGACAATTTCTCAGTTGCCAATTGGAGGATACGCTTGGTGCGCCTCCCAGTGAAGATCATGGAGAAACGACAGCGCACCAAGGCATGATCAGAGTCGACACAGGTACTCCAGTACGAGCGGCAATCCAGGACGGAACTACGCCACCTGTAACTTATGGCTATGTGGTCAATTTGGGTCCATCACTGGCCAGCTACAGGAAGACGCCAAGTGGCACTTCGACGTCACTGTGTCTAAAAGCAGTGCTACTAAGTAACAACTGGTGCTCCGCACACAGTTGTAGCAGACGCTCACCGTTGTCAGTCCGTTCGGATTAAGGCCCATAATTACCACCCAGCTGAGCTTCTGAAGAGTTCAGACGCCCTACTTGTGCGTTCATATCCCCTGCAAGTACTATAATATCTGAACTAGTAGCACTGGGTAGTAGCGCGTTCAGTTCCTGATAGAACGTGTCCTTGACAGCATTAGAACTGCAGTCGGTGGGAGCATAAACGGAAATCACAAGCAAACAGCATTTTATATTACTTCGTGAATCAACCTTAGCGGATGTCGTCAAACGGGCTGCACACAAGTGGCTGTTCACCGGAATCCAATTAACCAACGACGGCTCAGCCTTGGAGCTGAGAATGATATCTAACCCAGCTTGACCCGTGAGTGTTGCACCAGCGTCTCCGGATGCGAGCAAACCAATAACGAGAGGATAAGCCGGGTGCAGTCAATTCAATAAACCCGTTAGGGTCATTGATCCTAAATTCGGACACACAACGCACATCAATACCCACTGTGTCCAAGGTGCGTGCGAGTGCAGCCTGTTGACCTGTTTGTCTTAGAGTGCGGACGTTGGATGTCGCCATGGAAACGGGATGGCGTGGCTTTATAAGGGACTTTTGCCGATAGGCGTCCGATAGGTGCTGTGGGATGGTGGCTGTAGATGGTTCTACTCCAGTGGCACTACGGTTGCTGTCAATTAAACTGGGAATTATAGAAGGAAGGTTATTAATGGGGTCGAGATGGGAGTAAGAGAACAGGTAGAAAAGAAAGAAGCGAGGCGCCAGCAGTAGCATGTTTTCGCTTACCTGCCCTGCTGTATGCAGCAGATAAGGCGACCCTTGATAATCTGCGCGACGGCCGATGCAGGACGAAGTTTATGTTTGAAGATAAAGTCATGGTTGTATGTGGGCTGAGATACTGCCAGGGCGCCCAGACCAAGACAGGAGGACGATTAGGGTCCTCATCCAAAGCCTTTGGCTCAAAAGTCTGTCCGCAAGACAGCGGGGAAGTGGCAATGATTTGGTTTTACATAAATGGACGCCATCCAAATTCGAACCTCCCAATCTGGAGGACCAGGAGATTGAGTTTGTCTGACTTCTCCCCATTGACCAACCTGGCAGGAGTAGCTCTCAAGGTGCCCGGATGCATCACGCAGTATAGCTCAGTGGGTCAATGAGTACTCAAACCGTCGCACTACGTTAAAATCCAGTCTCGTTGTGACGGCAACAGTAAGAAAATCAAGTGCGTCTTAACACCCTCGGTACAGATGGACGGCTTGACGTCCCATTTACGCATCCCTTAGGTCACTCGCAGAGGAATAGAAAATAAATTGCGTATAATGTTCAGATACGGCAATAAATATTGGAAGTCTTCAGTTCTTAACAAACAGTCCGCGCGAGTGACCGAGATGCTTCTGCTGAGCGGTCGATTTTCTTGCCCCTGGTCGCCGCAGTGAGACACATGAGGAACAGAATTCGATCAAAAGAAAAAGTTTTCAGCGCATCATTACCAGTTGGTTACCGAATTCCGGTGTGTTAACGTTATTTGTGACCAGGAAAAGTGCATTTAAGGCATAGGTTAGGACAACGCCGGAAATAAACAGTCACTCAGTGCTCCAACGGTACCTCCATCATACATTTCTCGGTCAAACGTGCTGTGGGAATGCAAGTAAGAAAGCGTAAAATGAGATGTTAATAATAATAAAAACCGAGAAGTCAATGGAATAGAAATACGTTAGAAACCAAAATCTAAGGCTCGAAACTGCAACCCAAGGGAGTCAACTCGACGTTTGAACTCCAAGGTTGGTGCTAATAGCATGTCCTTGGGTTGCGCATTAGAAGAGGTGACAATCCTGTACAAATTTTTAGGAGAAGCACCTCCTAACGAACGGATCAGTGAACCCAAAGAAGATCAAAGTCCAACCATTTTCCAGAAATCGAGAAAAATAATCGTATTGGTCAATCAATAGAATGTTCTCACACAATCTAATACTATTATTGGTAAGTAACGAAGAGAAGAGGTCGCTACGCTGCTCTCTGTAATCATCCCGTGTGTGGCGGCCATTACACTGTCTACGACTGCCTTTTTGTTCGTCCAATTGGGGGACGGCAGATTTCAGCGAACAGCCACTAGGAGCGGCCGGAGCGACCTTGGTGACCATAACATCCGGCGACGGAGGTGGCAGTTTGATTGGATACGACGCAAATACGACGAAATATGTCGTGTGCAGTGGAGCAGCTTGCCGCAATACTTCAACATCATCAAAGCAATTCGAAGAAAGCCAGAAACGATTGCTCGAGAATATATTTCAGCGTTTTGCGGTTCAGGCATGACCAAAGAATGAAAAACAGCAATCATCAGCGGATGTGGTCGAGAACAGAATTTGTGTTTCAGTATGACCCGGATGCCGACCTAACCTTCGAATCTTGGTTCAGAAGATAGGAAGACGTTTAGCGGTCCGAATTCGCTGATACTGACGACGGATGGAAGTGCAGACTGCTTTTGCGGAAGCTGCGAACCAAGGAGTATGACGAGTTTTGCACTTTCACTTTGCCAAAATGCCCCAAAGATGTTACCTTTGATCAACTTGTAGCTCTGTTAAATGACATTTTCGGAGAATAGTCTTCCATATTCAGCGTCCGATACAGCTGCATGAGGCTCGTTAAGTGCGCGTCAGACGATTTCGTAACTTACGCGAGTACCGTTAATCATCGCGAGCGTTTCAGACTAAAAGAAATGACAGACGACCAGCTCAAAGCCCTAATGTTTGTTTGTGGTTACCAAGCGCCCGAGGACGCCGAAATAGCATGAGGCTGCTTAGCAAAATTGAGCAAGACCCGTCCATCTATCTCATGTCCATCACTTCCGAATGCCAGAGGTTAATCAACTTGAAACACGACACGAACATGATTGCCCAAGACCACAGTCCATGTCCTGTAGATATGTTGACGGTAGCAAACCAGCGCGGGAGTCCAGCGACGGTCCAAAAGTCAGTGAAGTCAAACAGATCACCATCCGCATGCTGGCAATGTGGCGAATGGCACTTCAAGAAACATCTTTGTTTGAAATGAAATAAACGGGATCACAAGGAGGATCACTGCCGTGCAACCATTTTTAACAAGAAGATTTACATTAAACCTACCAAAACGTTTGTAACCACATCTTTAACAAAACAAATATAGCTTTAGCCTGTTCTTGTTACCTTCGATACAGGAGCCGCAAAACGCAGTGGTTGTGAATCAGGTGTCCGCACGCCTCCAAGTGGACACTGCCTCAGACATCACGGTCATAACTGAGGAAACTTGGAAGAAAATCGGTGAGCCACCTGTTCAAAGAACAGCTCGGACTGCAAGTATTGCTTCAGAATGACCGCTGGGTTTGGCTGGTGAAATTTATTGCCCTGTACTGTTCAAAAATCGTCAGTTCAAAGGGGTTTGCTGAGTTAGAAAACATCCTGATCTGAACACGCTCGGTTTAGACTGAACTGATAATATGAAACCGCTTGATGTCCCCTTAAATTCCGTGTGCAACAAAGTAAGCGACGCATCTGCAGAGTGGACGGAGTCTTTACAGAGGAAATATCCGCAGTTGTTTCAAGATGGTCTGGGATTGTGTACGAAAACCAAGGCGTTTATCCCTACGGCCAGATGCAAAGCCAGTCTTCCGACCGAAGAGACCGGTTCCATACGCAGTGGTTTCAATCGTCCACCAAGAACTTGACAGACCGGAGTTAGTAAACCGACCAATTACTCTTCCCGGGCAGCCCCCACTGCGATTGTCAAGAAACCAAACGGAATGATCCGCTTGTGTGCAGTACTCTACTGGCCTTAATGCTGTCTTAGAAGACCACAAGTACCCTCTACTTCACCGTGAAGACCTTTTTGCACATTTGAACGGTGGCAAGTATTTTTCCAAACTGGACGTGTCAGACGCCTTTCTCCAGATTGAAAGGTCGGAGGAATCACGTGAGCTGCTAACGATTAACACTCACAGGGGACTATTCCAGTATACACGCCTACCATTTGGCGTTAAGTCGGCTCCGGCAATCTTTCATCAGATCATGAATATGATGCTACGGGGAATACCATACGCTGCTTCATACCTGAACGATGTCAATATCATGGAATCCAACCAGGAAGAACTAAACCAACGCACAAAACTCGTGCTTGACAGAATAAAGAAGTATGGATTTCGCCTAAGAATGGACAAGTGTGTTTTTCATCACCTTCACCAAATAACCGGGCTTTATCATTGACCAAAGTGGACGAAGACCCGATCCATCAAATATCAATGCGGTCAATAAAATGCCCCCGCCCAAGGACGTAACGACGTTGAGATGATTCCTGGGTATGGTGAATTATTACAGCACCTATGTGCCGTCCAGGTACGACCTACGCGGACCATTAAACCGGTTGCTGATGAAGAACGTTCTGTGGGTCTGGACTACCGAATGTCAGGAAGCATTCGACAGGATCTAGTCGTCACTAAGCGCAGGACTGATGCTAACGCACTACGATCCAAAGTTGTCAATTGTAGTGGTGGTAGACGCATCCAGCTACGGTGTTGGAGCGGTCATCTCCCACATTTCCCAGACGGGTCTGAGAAGCCAGCCGCCCATGCCGCTCGTTCATTGGTAGTAGAAGAAAGAAAGTATAGCCAAAATGAAAAGAAGGTTCTCACTATTGTATTTGCAGTGAAATCTTTCCACAAAATGTTATATAGTCGTCACTTTACCTTACTAAAGGACCACTTGTGTCGGAGCCCCGCGAATGTTTCCACCCACTAACGGTAGTGAGCACACGAACGACCGGGGAGAAAACAATGTTACACGCCGCACGCCAAACCGGCCACCACGTCCGTGTGTTCAAAGAAATCGAATGTTTCAAATCAGCGCATATACACAGGCTGTGGAAAGGCTGGCATTCGGTTAGTCAAGGCTGGTCAGTTTAAAAAGCGGAGGATCGATAAGTTGCTTAATGAATGAGCAAAATAAACAAAGTATAGGAAAAGTTAATAAGCGTGAGATTCAGTGTCCTTACAAGTTAATCACAAATGTGAGGCAAAGGTGAACGTATGTTAGGAACCGTAAAAGTGGGCGGGGTGAAGGGGGTGAGTGGAGCAAAACGCACAAAACAACGGGGAGTGGTGAAATATTCTTACTTCCGCTATAACAAGCACAAACCGCTTCTTGCTATATTCGGCCCGAAGAAACAAATTCCGGCATATATGGCCAATCGTCTGCAGAGATGGGCGACAACTTTGCTGGGGTACGAGTTCAACATCAGATACCGATCGACGAACGACACTTGTTAGGCCGATGCGCTGTCACGATTGTCGGACGAACAACAACCAGAAGACACTGCCGTTGCAAATATCTTAACCGAGACGGAAGTTAACCGTGCACTCTCGAATACTGTGAGCCAGCTCCAAATATCTTTCAGGCAGATTCGAGGCGCCACCTTACGGGACCCGCTGCTGTCACAAATGAGTACATTTTACCACTCAGTGGCCACGAAAAACTTCGGACGCACAGCTACAATAATTGCTCCAGAGACGAAATGCACTATCGGTCATCGACGACTATACTGTTTGGTGAACGTATCGTCATCCCAGCCAAACTTCAATCCAAGTCCTCCATCAATTTCATACTGGACATCCCGGCTCCAACAGGATGAAGGCCCTAGCGAGGAGTTATGAGTACTGGCCAGTTATGAATTCTCCAATTGAGGAGTTAACAGATTCCTGTTTAAAGTGTGCTCTAGCAGCAACATCGCCGCGAAAATGCGAACTGTTCTCCTGGTCGACGCCCACGAGACCATGGTCAAGGGTTCACCTTGATTCCGCATGGCCAATCAAAAGAAAGGACTTCTTACTTATCATCGATGCATACAGCAAATGGCCCGAGATTTTCCAAGTGTTTTCCCCGGCGCAATCAGATGTCGCAGACATTACCATTCTTCCGCCTAGTGGTAAAAGTGATCAATGTGTGGTTTCATTCCTCTGGACTCGACGCCTCACTCTTCATAACCAAAATAGTTTCCGCATAAAATTTTGGCATGCCGATCAAATCCGCCTGCAAGCGACCGCCAGCGCTGCGGATTGGAATATCTCTCAAATCTCGGACCCAGATGAGGAGTGGAACCTTTTGTACTCCAAAATGATTTCGCTTAGTGAGCAGGTTGTTCTTATTTGCAAAAGGAGAACGTTTCCCAAAGGCCCTCCACGGATCGACCGAGAATTGAGGTGCTTAATGTCCAAAATAGGTAAATTATGGGACCGATTCAAGCTCGCTCACTGCGCGCTTGACAATTCGGAGTACAAAGTGATCAGTAATGACTGTATCTTGAAAAAACGTCAGAAACAGTATCAGTAAGAACTCAGTTTGGCTGCGCAATCCAGCAAGACACCGAAAGCACTCTACTCTTACTTGAAAAGAAGTACCAAGTCTGATAGTGGCATCCCTGCCCTGTTTTCCTCAAAGCAGGTCAGTTTACTTAACGACAATGCGACGAAAGCCAGTCTACTAGCCCTGCAGTATTCATCTGTCTACTCGATAGAGTCGCTGTTACCGGTGACACTACCAATCCACCCCACTTCGTTGCAGCAGGTAGAAATGAGTGTAGATGACGTCGCCAAAGGCCTTCGTGAATTATATCCGAACTTCTCGCCGGATCCTGATGGGCTGCACCCGCTGTTCTTCAAGACCGTGGCCGACTACATTGCTACCCCCATCTGTTAGATATTTCGTCACTCCCTGGAAAGTGGAGGACTCCCGGTTGCGTGAAAATCGAGGACCGTTAAAGCTATATACAAGGGAGAGGATCGTCAAGATCCTACCCGCTATCGACCTATCTGCGTAACATCGGTACTGTGCAAGTTAATGGAAAGGAATCTCAAGTGGGCTCTTCATCTTCACTTCGAGAACCAAAACATCATCACTTGTGCTCAGCATGGCTTTCGGCGGGCACACTCATGTTCCTCGAACCTGCTTGTTGCTAGGGAGAACTGGGCGAGGTTGTTAGATGTTGCAAAACACTCGGGTGTGGTTTTTGTAGATCTGGGCAAGGCGTTTGAGAAGGTCCGCCATGAAAGGCTCCTTCCTAAACCCCGAGGTACCGGTGTCTCTGGGAATGTCCTTTCTAGGATGGCTGATTTTTTGGATGGCCGGACCATGCGAGTCAAGATGAACGGAGCCTACTACGCTCCTGTGCTCAAGACTAGCGGTGTTCCGTAAGGGTCAGTACGTGGTCCAGAACTGTTCAAGATATTCAGCAATCCAATAATCCAATGGGTTGTTGAACCAGGAGTTGACAGACTTTGAAATACAGATGGACCAAAAACAAGAACTGCATCACAGCCTGTCCAACTAACTAATGCCCACGTATACTGCCCTAGCAGTTCCTGCTGGGCCGGTTAAGTGAAGAGAGAGAAAAGTAAACACAGAAGGAAGAGAAAGAGCTATTCAGTTTCTTTGTGTTCTCTCTTCCTCCAGTAATTGAGCAAGAAAGGCGCTATGAAAGGCAAACAGGAGAGAGTCCCGCATCTTTGTTTGCCAGGACTGATAATTATGAAATGTGTGGTTTTCACCGGTAGAGCTCGAAACACCGAAGTACGTAATTAACGGACTCTAAATAGGCCGAAAATATGCTGTGCGGTCTCATTGAGTTCATTGAGTGGTAGAGAGCAGAAGAGAGGTCCCGTGTCAGTTCCTTCACTTCCTGATCTACCAAGGATTGCATGCGTAGTAGCTATGGCATAGCTCGGGATGTAGTATCAGTCCTGCAGGATCCTGGAGTACTCAATAGAAAGATGTCTAGCAAACGTTTGAAACTCGCTTCTGACTGCGCATTGACAGTCGACTTCGGCAGTCGGTTCCGGTCATTAACTACTCGAACAGAGAGCAACATCAGGGCGGAGTTTGAACCTCCCTGGTTTAAACTGCTTCCAGCTGTGATCTCGAGTCGAACTGCCAAGTCTTAGCTGAAAAAATGCCTCAGATCATTTCCCAATTCTACTCGTAGTATACGCCTAGTAGAATTGAGGTCTCCGCGACATCGGCGATAGGCTAAGGGAAAAAGGTTCATCCAGTGTAGTCGGGCGGGATAGGGGAGTTCGCGTAGCCCAAGGACAAATTTCGGGGCTCGTCGCTGAGTTTTTCGATCTTGTCACTTTCATGCTTCGATAGAGGGGCTATGGCCGGAAATGCGAGTTCAAGAATTGGACGGAGGTGGGAGAGGAAGAGAAGTCTAAAGATCTGCGGCGTTATTTTAGAGAATGATCACCTTATGACGCCCCAGATCCTGTTGCCGCAGCAGTCTTCTTTATTTTGTCCCGGGTAGTTTTGAGATCAGAGGATACTAATGTCCCCAGGTCCTTTTCCTGTGTGGCAATCTTAAGTAGGTACTCGCCAAGCTAATAGATGCCCAGTGGTTCAGCAACCCCGATGGGAAGGACAGAGCACTACTCTGTGTTGACCGGCAAACCCCACCTGATAGACCAGACGTGTAGATCAAGCGTTTCCTGGAATCGGTCGGCGTTTTCGAGGCTGGACACTTCCGACCATAGCTTTAGATAGTCTGTGTAGATCAGACAGTCCGTTTGTAGTATACCTGGTAGGTCACTGATATATATATATATATATATATATATATATATATATATATATATATATATATATATATATATATATATATATATATATTGAACAACTCCGGTCCGAGAACGGAGCCTTGTGGTACGCCACTGGACTTTGACGCTGGAAATGAAAGAGTATCGTTTACCTTGACTTGCATGTTCCGACCTTGCAAGAAGTCACTGATCCATAGTAGGACGTTCCCTGTTATGCCAATTCCGCAGAGCTTAGGGAGTAGTTCCTGATAAGGGACTCTGTCAATATCTTCGCTGAAGTCGAGGAAGACCACATCTAAACGTTTTCCAACGTCCAGTGACCTAGACCACTTCTCTCTTGCGACCACCAGATTAGTGTTGCAGGAACCTCCCTTTCGGAAGCCATGCTGAGTAGACGAAGTGATGTTCAGATCTTCGCAGTGTCGGTGGACGGCACATGTAATGACCTTTTCCATGATCTTGCAGGCGACCAACGGCAAGCAAATTGGCCGATAGGTCGCAAGGTCCTGGCGGTTCCACCCTTGTAGTTCGGTATAACTACACCCGTCTGCAGTCGACAGGTAGTCGACCGGCTTTAAGAGCTGAAAAAGTTGACAAAGTTGGGTGGCAATGAATTCTGCTACCATCTTGAGAAAATGGGGGTGTAGCCCATCTGGGCTTGGTGAGGAACCTGAGTTCAGTTTTAGTATTAACCTCAAGGTACCACCCGCATTTATATCGATATGTCCCAGAGGTCCTGTATGTGCAAGTACATGGCTGTTTGCCAGTGTGACTACCTTCGTGTATACTGAGGAGAAGTGTGGAGCCAAGTGGTCAGCTTTGACGTCATTAGCATAGAGCAGTATACCTGGCTCATTCGTGGACAACGCAGGAATTCCACAGCCGAGCTTGGAAGATTTGCTAAGGTATGAGAATAGTTTCTTTGACCTAGAAAGGGATTGTTCAGTCAAGCGATGTTCATATCGTTGCTTCTTTTCACGTTTCTGCAGGGAGCAGAAATTCCTGGCGGTCTTGTATCTAGAGTAGTCTGAGTCAAAGCTAGAAAGTTTGAATTTGTCCCATAGTTTTCGTCATTGTTTCATGTTGGTCTTGAGTTCTCGGTCGATCCAGAGGGGACCCTTAGAGAGAGGCCTGCTAATGTGAAATGGGACGACCTCCTCAATGAGTAGCTTCAACTTGAAGAATAGATCGTTCCATGCAGCATCGAGTTCTAAGTGTCGTTGGACCTTCCAGTCCAGCGTACTCGCTGCCGCCCTTAACTTGGATCCGTCGGTCCGCCAGAGGTTTTGACGGTGTGTGCTCCGGGATCGAATAACTAGATGCTTATTCCATAAGAAAGAGATGGTACAATGATCGCTTTTACCAATGGGCTGCAGAAGAGTTAATTACGGGACGTCTGACAGAGCCGGAATGAGCATAAGATCAAGAGTATGCGGAGTCTGGCCGAGAAGAAGCCGAGTGGGCGATGCTATATACTGGGAGAGATTCGTTTTGAGGACAGTTTCAAGGAGGCTAGCGTCAAAGGACTCGGGTGGAAGGCAGCAGTGTAGTAGGTCCCAATTGACATCCGGGGCATTGAAGTCACCCACAATAAGACAATCTCTGCGGTTTCCATGCGATTTGATAGAGCCTATCACAGAGGCGCCATGTCTCCACGGGGCTTTGTAGGCAACACCAACCGTAAGATTTAAAGCCATCATTGATCCTGCACCAGAGCAGCTCTGTGCCATCAGCGTCGCTGACAGCTTCTACAAGAAGAACTTTAAGATCCTCTCTCCAGTAGAGAACTACGCCGCCACCAGTCCTTGTTCCAGAGCGGTCAGCATAGAAAAGTTGGTATCCTGAGATGTAGACCTCGGAGTCGGAGATATCTGAAGTGAGCCAGGACTCAGTGAAGGCCAACAGGTCAGGAAGCAGCTTTGAAGTAAGGGCGTGTACCTCGTCCAATTTGTTCCGGAGGCTGCGAACGTTTGCAACCATCACCTGTAGTCCATTCTTCGTCCTTGTTTTTAAGTCGCGGGGAGGAGGAACAGTGGCTTTCAGCGGGACCTCTGCAGTTTCTGCACTACCTGAAAATCCCTTATGTGCAAGTTGGTCCCGCCATTTGCTCTATGGGTTCGTATTTTGTTAACTGCGTTTCTCATTTTGAGGAGAGATCGCTAAGAAAATCGAATTTTGCTCCTTTGAGACATGAGGTCAGTCCGAGGATACGGCGGCACTCTTCTTCATTCTGACAGACAACTTCGAGGACGGGAGTTGGGTGGGGTCTTCTAGCTTTGTTCCAAGGCGAAATGCAGAGACAAAATTAATCCCTTTTCCCACTACCGAACAGAAGAGAGGTCATGTGCTTTAGGAATGCTTGATCGTCCTGTATTCTTTCGGTTGGTGTCTCCCATTAGACTCGGGATCATTTAGGATGATTAGACACCGTTCCCGAAAGGGACGCTTGTTTCCATCAGGTATAGCTGGTTCTTGTGTGCTGGGGTTAGCCTTGATCAGATCTTCCAGCTGCGTCATTCTGTCGAAAACCAACCGTAGCTGGGATGAAGTAGGCTTCGGTGCTGTTTTAGACTTCTGCATCTTGTTATCAGTCGTTTTGCGCACAGCTGTTTGGAGTGAACGAAATTTTTGGTATGCCATTTCTCGCTACAGTCGCATATGTCTTTGGCTGAGGAACGCTGACCCGTCCTTCAGTCTTTGATGCTGTCGCAGGAGAATCGGGGATGTGTCTACTCCATCGTCGCAAGGTGCCCGCGTCTGAGAAAGTTGGATAAGGAGGCGTAAGCTCGTCCTCTGTGGAGACCCCGGCCTCAGATGAGCAGGAACGCAGACAAAGTCGGGCGATCGGAAGATGGGTGGTTATTGCTCTCTGCAGTTCGGCACGTGTCACACTGAAAGCTGATAACCGAGGACGTAGTTCAAGTGGGACCGGAACAGTAGGAAAATCCCGTGGATGTTACACCTACGAAAAGGTTGATCTAAAAGGGAATCCGGTGCATTGATGTGCCAAAGGAGAGCTAAATCAACACACGATTCACATGGTCAACCAAACAATGCCCATGTGCCCTGCACTAACAGTCCCCGCTGTGCTGACCACGTGAAGAATAAAAGAAAACGAAAGGAAACGGAGAAGACAAGCTCGCCGAATTTCGTGGGCAATATTAAGATGTAAATTAAAAGGAGTTAGAGAAGCAAAGGCCGTAGTAGACGAGAAAAAGCTTAAGACATGAAGACTACACTGCAGACCGAGAGCGTCAAGTCGATGCTCGAACTCTTTCACCGTCAGTGCCATCACGACGACCGTAGGCAGTGCGTTCCAATAAGCTATGACCCTACGCGATAACCGAAAAGCCACCCAAACCCGGTCAGACCGGGGTTTGTGCAACTTTAATGGGTGGCCACGAAGGGTTTGAGCTCGATTTGGACGAGACAGTCCAGTCAAAGCAAGATTAATCTGACCCATCAGTATACGATACGTGAGGATCAAGTCGCTCCGAAGTCGCCTGTAATAAATGGAAAACATATCCAACTTACGTAGCCTCCCCGGGTACGTCAGATTCTTTAATCCGTGCACCATTTTCGTCCCGGACCGCAGGACTAGTTCAACTGCCATCTTATCACGAAACAGGCGTGCAGGACAAGCCCTAACGTAGTATCCCAAGTGCGGCCTTACAAAAGCCGAAAATAGTCTAACGAACATTTTGGTGGTCATGATCCCGAATGACCTGCGGATCATCCACAACATGTTGAAACCTATGGGAGCAGCTGTCGTCGTGTTCACCGGACTTAAATAAAGTCTGATGACAGCAAAACTCCAAGGTCAAATTGGAGTTGAACAGGCGGTACCTCGTTGCCGTCAAGCAAATAACGCGTAAAGCTAAACATTTCGCTAAATTAACGGGGAATTACCACAAAAGGGACCCTCTGTAGGGTCAGCGGACCAATCGGATCGTCTAATATGAACCAGAATTTCAAGTGATCTGCAAACATTAGGAATGGCATACCCAATTCATGGGGTAGGTCATTAACGTATAAAGTGAAGAAGGGGCCAAGAACTGAACCTTGCGGGACCACAATGAGAACATATTGGGGGAAGGACAGGCTGGAAACCACCCGCACACAAATTTCCCTTCTGATTAGGAAAGCTGAAATCCATAGTAAGACTGGTCCAGAAATACCGTAGAACTCCAGCTAGTACAAAAGCGTGAATGTGGAACGGTGTCAGGAGCTTTAAAAAAGTCAATGAACAGAACGTTCACCGCCTTCCCGCAATCAACGGCTTCAGGCCAGTGTTCGCGAGCCGTACACTGCTGAAGCTCATGGTACAGTTTCGCACTGATGCCACAACAAACCATGTGCAGCCATGAGTTACAAAAAGAGCAATGGACAGCTTTGGAACGAGATGTAACGCCTTTGCTGCAGGACACGCATATGGAAGATTTTATTCACGTCTTTCAATCGCAATACTGAGATCTGACCGTTCATCTGATCGCCGAGGAGGTGGAGTCGCCTTATATATCAGATGTGGTGTAAAGATACCAAAAACACCTTTAACTCAGCTGATAAAAGTGTTGAAGCTCTTGCAGTTGAAGTCTGTACCGAATCAACGCAATTTAAAATTGTGCTGCTATATAGGAGCCCTGATGGCGCTTCTAGGAGTTTCACTGACCTCATCGGCCCTCACTCAGCGAACAGATGCTTGATAATCGGGGATTTCAACGTCCCTGAAGTAAATTGGCATGACCTATCTTATGAGGCAGTGACAATAGGGTTGGCTGCCGAGCTTGTTGACTTGACACTGGAAGTACCCTTGCACCAATTTGTCGATCGACCCATCAGGTACATGGTGGGTCATGCTCCTTCTCTCTTGGACCTAGTTTTCGCAAAGTCCGTTGATTGGTAAGTGACCTTGAGTACGGTCCCCCTTTAGCAGCCAGTGACCATACGTGCTTGTCATTCAATTGTGCTCTCATTAGAGAAAACGATTCACGCAGGGTCCGGACTCCGAACATTTGGCACGCCGACTTTCAGTCTATTAGAGCCAAGGCAGTAAGTTTACCATGCATCACCTTGACGGATGATGATATACCGATGGCTTCGGATATGTTTAAGTCTTTTCTCTTAAATATATCCTACCCCCACATCCCTTTTTCGGTGAAGAAAATCACCAAAGCGAAGCCACCATAGTTGGACTCATTCGCACACCGGCTAATGATTAGACGGGCAAGATGCTGGCGGATCTACCGGACAGTTCTCTCGGAATGTACTTTTCGGCATTATGGTGAAGCGCGGAATTCTTGCAAGAGTCAGGTACGAGCTACTAGACTTAGCTATTAGATGGAATTGGCTAACCCAGCCTCCGCAAATCCCAAACGATTCTTCGCCTACGTCAAAAGGCGTAGTAACTTTGGCTCGTCTATCCCAGTGTTATTAGGCAGCGACAGCGCCACTGCCAACACTGATCACAAACAAATATGTCTACTCAGTGCACAGTATGCCGGGACTTTTGTTCGGGATGAGCAGTTGCCGAATGTTGACTTGGCGATGAGCGTCCTACAGGACTCCTGTTTAACGCACGTCTCAATTTCGGAGGCACAAGTTCTAAATCTTCTATGGGGGCTAAACACTTTAATTAATAATAATAATAATAATGTGTCAGCTGTACGCCGTAACGACGCTTCGCTGCCGCGCGACCACCATCAGTCGCGCGCGGGCTGAGTATACCGCGAGGACGCCCACCCCTACGCGGATTCGAGCCGGTGACCTTATGGTTGCAAAGCAAACGTGCAGATCACACGGCCACCGGCCGGCGCTAAACCCGTTGGGATGGATGATACTCACCCTAACATTTTGTACGAACTCGCAAGAGAGCTGGGGACCAGCGACGCGTTTGTTTCAGTTGTCGCTTCGCAGCTGCCCCTTTCTCAAGGACTGGAAGGATGCTATCGTCTGCCCGATTTTTAAATAGGGCAACAAGCATCTCCCTACCAAATATAGACGGGTAAGTTTGACAAGCGTACAGGTCAAGGTATCATCATCAACAGCAGTACATCAGCCATTTGAACTGATGCTTCGCTGCCATACAACCATGAGAACCTATGAAATAAAGAAGAAAGAGAGAAGGGGGCTTACCTGAAAACCTTAATGCCCTAAGCAAACATTCAGGGTCAAGACGTCTACACCTTGTATAGTCAACATGCCGTCACAAACAGCTGGCTATCGTGCAAAGATAAGGCGGCATCGGCGAGACAGCTTCCTTGCGGCTTTCACTGCCACGCGTCATAATCAGCCAGTACCCCGCAGATAACTCAGCACCAAACACACTTTAAACAGGCAATCCGATTAGATGGCAGCAAACGCGCCACTGGTGTCGGTTGCGAGCCATGTCCTGTAGTCTCGAGCCAAGCACAAGGCGAGTCACGTGGACTCCAACCCGGAAGGCGAGACGGACCAACGGCACCCAGTTTGGTCGTCAGTGACTTCACTTCCCGCTGCCAAGTCAACTTCTGTCCACCTCGAGCTTTGCGCCACCCTACACCTGGTACACAGAACAAGGCCCTCCTAGGTAAGCGGTGACCAGGCATACGTAGCACGTGCTCGAGCCAACGCAACTTATTCAGTGTTATCTGCTGTTCTACGGAGCTAGCATGATTACCACTACCTAGTAGTTGCCTACGCACATCATCATTGCGGACACGCTGGTGCCATCCGACACCAGCAATGCTTCGCAGACAATGATGATCAAAGACTTGAAGGCGCCTCAGATCTTCAGACTGAAGGGGCCAAGTCTCACTACCATAGAGCAGAACGGCCCTCACTGTGGCCTTGTATATACGGCCTTTAAGACGGAGGGAAATTCCCTTCTGGCGCCAAAGATGCCGCAGATTCAAGAAGACATCTCTGGCCTTTGCAATGCGTGAGCTCACGTCAGTTTCTATGCGCCCATCATTGCTGATGCAGCTGTCAAGATAAGTGAATTGGTCAACCACCTCGAGTTCCTCGTTAACAAGCGTCAAGGGGTCATCAAATGGCTGGTGGTCCTGCAACAACACTTTGCACTTTGAAGGTGCGAAGTGCATACCAAATAATGGGACCACTCTGGACAGGCTATTCAGGGTTGATTGTGCCGTCGCAACATGGTCGAAAAGCAAGACGATAACGTCCGCATAATCTAGGTCAACTAACCTTTCACCAGGCAGCACTTCAACGCCTACATCGTGAGATTCCCCAAGGGAACACTCTATGATAGAATCCACGACGAAATTGAACAAAAAGGGGGGAAATCGGACAACCCTGACGAACGCCACTTGTGGTCGGAAAGCTATCCGATAGGGCACCATAGACCCTGACGCGGCCTGTAGTGTTCGAGTATAGAGCACGAAGGATGTTCACATATTTCGTGGGAACACCTTTCCGCGCAAGTATTTCGAACAGAATCGATCGATCGACTGAATCGAACGCACTCTTAAAACCGAGGTACACAGCTATTTTGGGTCTGCCGTCTGCGTGGCGCTGCTCTAGCACCTGCCGCAAAGTGAATATATGGTCTATACAGCCACGCCCTGGAAGGAAACCGACTCGCTCTTCCCTAATCCGAGATTCCCGTTCCACAGTGAAACGACGAACGAGAATCGAGGCCAATAATTTTGTCACAACTGGCGCTAGGCTAATACCCCTGTGGTTAGAACAGTCTGTGCGACTGCCCTTCTTGTATATTGCCACTATAACCGATTCACTCCAATTAGCCGGGACACTTCCTTCCAGTTACGTTCGAATGGGGAGGTCAGTGCTTTGCAGAGGACCTCACCCCCATCCTTAAATAGTGCAGGTGGGAGGGAATCCGGGCCAGCGGCACGAAAACGATTGAAGGCTGTGATCGCGTTGCGGACCTCGGCCTCCGACGGAGGCTCTAAACTAACCGTCCATGGCTCGTCCTGCATCACCTGAGTAGGAAGAGGTCAGGGAGCAGGTGGCCAGCTGAACTGCTCTTGAAAGTGTTCCGCCCAGCGAACCATACGGCACTCCTTATTGTGTATCAGCGCACCCGTGCTGTCTCTGATTGTCGCACTAACGCCTGGTTTCCTGGGACCAGTGGTGCGGATTAGCTGAAAGAGCTTGTGGCAGTCAAAGCTGCAACATACCAGTAACTGAGGATTTCGGCGGTATGCAGGACGATGTCTGCAACCGATGGCACCACCAGCTTTGTACGGACCTAAATACCGAGCAGTACGCAGCCCTGGCCTACAGCGAAATGTTGCTTTTCAGTTGTGCCAATTGCTGCTGCCGCCGGCAAGGCCGCGCGGCCTTCCATACGAGAGACGAATCTCTTAATACCATGCTGTGAAATATAGAGCGTTCGTTCTCGATGCTCTCAGATTTTCACCTTAAGATTTATCTGCTCATGACGACGCTTCCGGTCTCCAACAACGCAGATTCGATCGCCTACACTGCAGATCAACTTGTGGCACCAATCATTATGTCACCCGTCTACATAGCTGTCCATCACAAAAACGAAGCTGCTTCGGATGTCATTTTTTTCATCTCAACAGTCTAGCAACTAGACATAGAGCCAACAAATCCATGGAGATCAATGGATAGGAGACAGTCACTGCGTCACAATCCTCGTGGCATGATAGTTGAATGTGAGCAACACACTTCAGCTAATATGCCGCAGGAAGAATGGAACATTTTAACAAAAAATAAAACAAAACATTTTAGTTTGTTTGTCACACGCCGATTTTTCTCTTTTTTGTCACTTTCAATGTTGGTAGTATTATACATGTGAATAAATACAATACTGTACACAATTCTTCCACTGATTCCGGTTGCGGGCCATGTCTTCAAGAGTCCTAAGCCATTGGCACTCCTCATCTTTGGGTCCCCATCCTGGAAGACGAACGGATCCAACAGCGGCTAGACACCAAGTCAGCGATTTCATGTGCTGTCGCCAAGTGGAAGGCTGACCATCACGCGGTCGCTTCCAGCCAGGTCCTTGACGAGCGAATAGAGCGCGACCCAGTAGACGCTCAGGCGCCATGCGTAGGACATGACCGAGCCATCTTAACTGGCGCAACAATACCAGTTTGTTGAAGGAAATACTTGCATTCCCCAAGATGCGACGTCGAACGTCATTACTATTGACTCGTTGTTGTCACCAAACACGAGCGATCCTCCTTAAGCAACCGGTATCGAACGCAGACGACGCATGTCTTCCATGCGAGTCGGCCAGGACTCGCACCCATACAATAATACTGAGCGAACTGATGCGCTGTAAACGCGGCTCTTTAGTGAGAATGAGACGTCACGACGACGCCACAAGTGCCCCAGATTGACAAATGCTAATCGACCTTTAGTGATAACGAAGCGAAACTTCTTTGTTGATAGTGCCGTCAGCAGAAACACAGCTCCCAAGGTAGACGAAACTATCCACCTGTTCAATTTGTGCACCTTCGAGAGTGAGCACGGGAGCAGGTGAAAGCCGATCCTTGAGCAGTACTTTACACTTCCATGGGGCGAAGCTCATGTCATACTTAGATGCTTCAACCGTCAAACGATCCAGAATGAGTTGCATACCCTGAGGATCGTCACCAAGTAAGGCGATATCATCAGCATAATCTAAGTCGGTCGCGCGCTCACCCGGTAGAAGCTCTAGGCCAAAATATTGGAAAACTTCTAGCGCATTCGACAGAACGTCTTCGATTGCGAAGTTGAACAGGAATGGGGACATAGGGCAGCTCTGTCGCACACCGTTATTGACAGCGAATTGCGAGGAAAGCTTGCCATAGACCCTCACTCTGCCGGATGTATAAAGGTAAAGTGCTCGTAAGATGGCGGCATATTTCTCTGGCACCCCTTTCTTTAGCAAGCAACGCCAAGCAGGTCGATCAACGGAGTCAAAAGCGGCACGTATGTCTAGGAATGCAATGATAGTTGGCCTGTGATAAATGTGGCGATGTTCAAGGAGTTGGCGGAGCGTGAAGATTTGATTCACGCATCCGCGGCCAGGACGGAAACCAGCTTGTTCTTCACGGTAGTATGACTCACGTACTGGAGATAGTCTACGAAGCTGAATAAATGCCAATAGCTTAGAGGCAACCGAAATAAGACTAATCCCGCGATGAATTGCACATGAAGTACGAGCGCCTTTCTTGAAAATTGGGACAATAACTGATTCGCCCCAAGAGGAAGGCACTTTCTCTTCATGCCAAATTTTTGCGAACAGCGCGGTTAGCTGGTTAATGATCGCCACACCGCCATACTTGAATAGTTCCGGAGGAAGTCCGTCTGAGCTGTCAGACTTGAACCGCTTCAAACGTCGAGTCTCGAGGCAGATTTCTGCTTCGCTGGGTGGATTCAATGGGACGAGCCAGGGTGGACAACAAGGTGTACTGCATGTACTGATGGATGGTGGACGCCAGCAGTTGAACTGCGAGTGAAAGTGTTCTGCCCAGCGGTCCATACGCCTCTGTTGGTTGGTGATCGGAGACTCATCCACCTCACAAATGACCTCACTGACACCAGGCATCGGTTTGTTGCGGTGTCCCTTCTTCCTCCCCCTAAAAAAAGAACAAACTGAAAAAATTTCAAAAACTGTGAGTGGTAAACTTGACAAAAAAAGCATTTGTTGTTGCTCTTTTCTTAGTATTCATATTGTTTTCCTATTCAGCCATGATTCCGATGGCACAATATCTGTACCACAGATTGTGTATTATATATATATATATATATATATATATATATATATATATATATATATATATATATATATGAGGCCAGTGGACCGAATGACTTGGAAAAGCCTACGAGTGTTGCTAGAGAGGGCAGCAGTCTCCATCTCTAAAGCACGCTCAGACCACCATGTCTCGCGATCCTTGCGTAGGCTTTGCTTGAGCAGCCGGTTGGCAGAACGGCGCCGCCCGTTGCAATCTGTTTCCGCGGGTATATCTTTGCGGCGTTCGAACAGCTCCAGAGAACGAGCAGAGATCCAAGACTTCAAGGGGTGTCGAGTTAGGGCGCGGCATGACTGTCCGGAAATGGTCATTGCCTTCCGTATACAAGTCCAGTGTTGTTCCACTTTTTGCGGTGGATTGCAACTGAGTGTATATGCCAGTGAAGACTGATAACTCGCCTGGACAGAGGAATCAGTTAATCTGTTTACATCAATCTTGCGGTGCTTCGTGTTTCGGGATCCTCCAAAACACATACAGACCAGAGCATGATCGGAATCAACGAAAGTGAACCAAAAGGACCTGCAGTCCAGTACGCTGCCGCGCCATCTGAAGCTAATTGCAATGTGATCAATTTGAGACCACGGTTGTGTTGGCGAAGGGGGACGCACGTTGCGGAACGCTTCTTCGTGCGCCTAAAGCTAGTGCTCGAAAGAAACAGACGGTTGTCCTCGCACAATGTGAGAAGTCTCTCTCCGTTATCAGAGCGGTTCTCATCGAGCGCGTGATGACCACCAAGGTGGCGTTCGTATGGTAACAGGCGACCAACTCGTGCATTAAAATCCCCAGTAAGGATAACGACATCCGACCTTTTAGCATTAGTCAAGAGCTGATGTAGATCTCGGTAGAATTCGTCCTTGACCGAGTCGCCACTGCAGTCAGTTGGAGCGTACACGGAGATCACAAACAAGTTGCGTCTCTCTTCGCGGTGCCTGTTGATTCTACATGAACTCCGAGGCCGAAATGCACATAGTCGGTTGTTAAACAGGAACCAGTCCAGTAGTGCCGCCTCGGCCTTGCCACTCAGTGCTATACCTACACCAGCGAAACCTGCTGAGGCTGCTTCTGTATCTCCAGAAAGACGCAGATGATATCTGGCTTCGTGGTCAGTGGGGAATGTCAATGTAAGCACAGTGCTGGGATCTTGCAATCGGATTTCTGAAAGGCAGCAGATATCAACGTCTAGGAAATCTAGGGTGCGCGCTAGACCGGCTTGCTGTCCATTCTGCATGAGTGTCCGAACGTTGAGGCACGCCAGACGGAACGAAGATCGGGGACGAAGGAGAGTCATAGGATGAACTCCTTGATCTGCGGAGCAACCGGAATCGCAGCCAGATTGTTGAACAGATGAATCGGGTAACCAAAAGTGAGGATTGTTAGCAAACAAACAATTGGCGTGTGATGAAGTAGCGTAATAGTGAGTATCAGGAAGAATAGCTGATGAGCACGTTGTAATACAGTCCATGGTTTTGTGAGAGGGCGTGATACTACCCGGTTGCCCAAGCCGAAGTAGGGAGTTGACTTAGGGGACTCCACCACGAGCCTTTGGCTAAATAACCTACCCGCAACGCAGCGGGGCGAATTTAGGGAATCGCGCCCATTAGGAGGCACTGGCTGAATGATCAGTTCATGCGTCTTTGGTTGGTAGATTACCAAACTGGGGCCCAATACTCCCCATGAAATCAGCACAATTGCTGGAATACAGTGCCCCACGGAGGTGGAAAATTGTCGCCGAACACTTTGCTGGAACGGGGTACACCCGAACCATCCAGCTGGCACCACGAGGAGGTAGTTCGGCAAGCCAGCCGATGTCGTATCTAAAGCTACCCTGATCGACGCCGAATTTCTGGTTCAAGGCGAGGATTCCAACATGCACTACTTTCAGCCGAAGTTGCCGGATATCTCAGTTCTCACCGAGAAGGCATGTTCTAAAAGTTGGCTTGACTCTTCTCAAAGCGAAAAATCTTCACTGGACCCAGCTCCCGTTATCAAGAAGAGAAAGCAGACCAAATCTGCTATAAAGCCTTTCGGTGGAATCAATGACTCGAAAAAAGGTAAGACATCGACAGTGGAGCGAAAAACATACGCTGCCGTTGCTACATCATCGGAGGGGCCAAAGACAGTCCCATCACCAGTGGTGAAGCCAAATGCTCCAAGTATCGAATCAAAGAACCGTGGACTTAATATAGCCCGTCTTGGCGATTCTTTCACGGAGAGTAGCGTTATATACTGCTGTCCTTCCTGCTGATCGCATGTTGGACGACCTTCAATGGTTTAAAATGTAAGTAACGAAGCTTCTTCCGCCTGGTTTTCCAGGCGTTACTGTCAGGAAGCTGATTAGACTGGGGAACAGCCGCTAATGTACCAAACCCTCGACCGCGGCTACTTGGCGTGGTACTCCCTATCCAGGAGGAACGCACCGCTCTCGTGCGGCTTGCATTTAAGCTGAAAGGTACAAATATTAGCATTCAGCCGGATCTTCCGCTGGCCGATAGGCTGAAGCTAAGGGAGGCCATCAAGGACCTCAAAAGCAGGTTAGTGGCCGGTGAACAAGGTCTCCGGTTAGTGGGTTTTCGGTGGTCAGCCGAAGGTCTTTTTCCGCCCTACCACTGCCAATTCTGGTAGCGCACGACCCAGGTCTGGATCTAACGAATACCTTCATATAGTGCTAAGTAATGTGCGCAGCCTAAGGAATAAGGTGTACGAGTTAGGTCTGCTTGTAGATGGGTCTCATTCCGATATACCCGCATTCACTGAAATATGGCTGTCAGGACATCACGGATGGTGAAGTACATCTATCTGGCTACGCACTATTTAGATGCGATCGCTCCGCTGGCCGGCAGGGAGGGGGCGTCGCTCTTTATGTGAGCTTTAAACTTGACATATTGAAGACTTGCCTATTTCAGTCGGCAGACAAAAATGTCGAAGCTCTGTCGGCTGTTATTAGCACATCCTCAGCTCAGGTTACAGTTGTAATTGTGTATAGAAGCCCTGGGAGCGTATCCAAAGAGGTACTTGACTTCATTCGCTCCCAGTCCGCAAACAAGTGTTTGGTGATGGGTGACTTCAACCTACCAGAGGTTTGCTGGGCAGGTCTTTCTTGCGACTCAGCGTCAGGCACATTCGGCGCTTATTTGCTTGAGCTTACGCTCTAAGTATCTTTGCACCAGTTCATTGACCTCCCTACAAGGTACATGGACGCCCAAGTACCGTCTAGCTAAGACCTTGTATTTGCTAAGTCACTCGATTTTGTTAATGACATTACTTACTTGCTCTTCAGTTGTACTCTGTCAAGATGCAACCAGAGAACTGTTGAGTCTTCCGAAGATATGGCACGCAGACTATCAATCAATTAGAGCCAAGGCTTCGGGTTTCCATTGTGCGATCTCAGACGACAATACTGTCCAGGTTGCCTGGGATAAATTTAAGTCTCTGCTCCTTTCATGTCAGTCACAAGGAGGAGGCACGTGCACAGCCGCCCTGGATAGATCCCACTGGCAGGCATCTGCTCACAAAGAGGTCTAGATGTTGGCGGACTTACCCAGACGCACCGTCCGCCTATACTTATGACAAGTACCGTAAGGCTAGAAATAGCTGTAAGCAAAACCTATATATATATATATATATATATATATATATATATATATATATATTTTGCAAAAGTCTGCTGACAGACATAATGCCATCAGAAACCATGGGATTCAAACGAAGGTACAGAAACAGTAAAATAAAAAACAACACAACAATGTCCATGGTTTCCTCAGAGGGCGAAATACTACCCGGTTGCCCAAGCCGAAGTAGGGTGTTGACTTAGGGGACACCACCCCGAGCCTTTGGCTGAATAGCCTGTCCGCAAGGCAGCGGAGCGAATTCAGGGAATCGCGCCCATTGGGAGCCGGTGACTGATTGATCAGTTCATACGCCTTTCGTTTGTTCCTTTGCAAAACAGGGGCCCAATACTCCCCGAATAATGTGTCAGCTTATACGCCGTAACGGCGCTTCGCTGCCGCGCGACCACCATCAGTCGCGCGCGGGCTGAGTATACCGCGAGGACGTCCACCCCTACGCGGATTCGAACCGGTGATCTTATGGTTGGAAAGCAAACGTGCCGACCACTCGGCCACCGGCCGAGAGAAAGGGTTAGTGGACAAAGCTTCAGAGAATCCAAAAAGATTATTTGCTTATGTCAAAAGGCGCTGCTGTTCGAACATGTCAATTCCAATATTGATGCGTGATGACAGTACTCATGCGCATACGGACTATGACAAGGCCCGCGTACTTAGTGAGCAATATGCAGCAGTGTTTGTAAGGGAAATCTCCGACAGGCGTTGAGCTGATTTGCAGGATCCCAGAGGGTTCAGGACTATCTGAATTCATTGTAGCGGAGAAGGAAGTTCGTAGGCGGTTACAAGGGCTGCACCCTTCTAACGCCTCTGGGCCTGAGTTAATTCACCCGAAACTGTTGCATGATTTGGCTGCTGAACTAAGTGGAGCGCTCGCTATGGTGTTTCAGAAATCGCTTGACAGCTGTGCATTGCCTTCCGAATGGAAAGAAGCTGTCATCTGTCCCACCTTCAAAAATGGGGACAGGAATCTGCCTGCAAATTACAGGCCAACTAGCCTCACGAGTGTAATAGTCAAACTCTTCGAGAAACTGGTGAGAGATTCATTGAAGAGTCATCTGAGTAGATTTAATCTACTTAGTAATGTACAACACGGATTCCGGAAGGGATTTTCGTGTCTGAGGAATCTACTGGTGGCTCGCGAAAGTTGGGGGGATGCAGTGGATAACGGCAACGCACTGCTCGTACTTTTCATTGACTTTTCAAAGGCATTTGATAAGGTATCCCATTTAAGGATAGCGCAAAAGCTGACATACGGGGTGTCTGGCCGCGCCCTTCATTGGGCGACTACCTTCTTGGGGGGGGGGGACGCGGAGGAGGGGTAGAGAATAATAAAATAAATGTGTCAGCCGTACGCCGTACGCGCGACTACCACCAGACGCGCACGCGCTGAGTATACCGCGAGGACGCCCACCCCAACGCGCATTCGAACCGGTGACCTTATGGTTGCAAACCAAACGAGCAGACCACTCGGCCACCGGGGGTAGAGAACAGTGTGTACGGGTGGGTCGGGGCCTATCGTTTAGGCAGTCTGTCCTCAATGGCGTGCCGCAGGGTTCCGTACTTGGACCGCTGCTATTTGCTGATGACTTGAAGCTGTGGAACACGGTAGATGTCCCTGGGGGTTCCGACGCCATTCAGCAAGCATTGGATATGCTTTGGGACTGGCATACTTTATGGTTACTGCCCACAAATCAGGTAAAGTGCTCCGTTCTTCGAATTGGAGGCTGTCCTCCTACGAAGTACTTGGTCGGTGGGAACGAACTCCCCCGTGTATCTAGCCAGGTTGATCTACGGCTTTACACTCAGGCGACAACTGGAAGAAGGCCGCAAGCAGAGGTTTCCGCATGTGGTTAATACGACGTCCCTTTGGAGGCTTGACGGGCGGCATCTTTACGAGACTGTTCTCAGCTTTCTTTCGGCCTCATCTGGAATACTGCGTCCAGGCTTGTCCGCCCTGCCTCGTCAGGGACAAAATGGAGCTAGAGAGGGTTTTACGAGTGGGTACTAGGTTGGTCGAGTGATTAGGGGGACGGACGTACCCCGAGCGTTTACTTAGTTTGGGAATGCATTCAATGCACTACCGAAGGCTTAGAGGAGACCTAATCCTAACCTACCGTATCTTAACTGGAAAGGTTGGTTCAGATTTATCTGAGCTGTTCAGTCGGGACCGTTTGATTGCACTATGAGGAAAATGCGGACCGGGATTCTAACCAATCTGTTATGGGCATAATGTGGTGAGAGTTGATTGGATCATTGGATGATAGAGAGCAGAAGGAAATTCTTTTGTCAGCTCCGTCACTTCCCAATCGTTTCGGAGATAGCCTGGGTCATTGCGGAACAAGGTCCCACAGAGAACCACTGAAGCTGTATTCATCATCATCATCAACAGCAGTACATCAGCCATTTGAACTGATGCTTCGCTGCCATACAACCATGAGGACCTATGAAATAAAGAATAAGAGGGAGAGAAGGGGGACTTACCTGAAAACCTTAATGCCCTAAGCAAACATTCAGGGTCAAGGCGCCTACACCTTGTGTTAACAACATACCGTCACAAACAGCTGGCTATCGTGCAAAGATAAGGCGGCATCGGCGAGACAGCTTCCTTGCGGCTTTCACTGCCACGCGTCATAATCAGCCATTACCCCGCAGATAACTCAGCACCAAACACACTTTAAACAGACAATCCGATTAGGAGACGGCAGCAGACGCGCCACTGGTGTCGGTTGCGAGCCATGTCCTGTAAAGTCTCGAGCCAAGCACAAGGTGAGTCACGTGGACTCCAACCCGGAAGGCGAGACGGACCAACGGCACCCAGTTTGGTCGTCAGTGACTTCATTTCCCGCTGCCAAGTCAACTTCTGTCCACCTCGAGCCTTGCGCCATCCGACACCTGGTAGACTGAACAAGGCCCTCCTAGGTAAGCGGTGACCAGGCATGCGTAGCACGTGCCCGAGCCAACGTAACTTATTCAGTGCTATCTGTTGTTCTAGGGAGCTAGCATGATCATCACCCCCTAGTACTCGCCTACGCACATCATCGTTGCGGACACGCTGGTGCCATCCGACACCAGCAATGCTTCGCAAACAACGATGATCAAAGACTTGAAGGCGCCTCAGATCTTCAGACCGAAGGGGCCAAGTTTCACTACCATAGAGCAGAACGGCCCTCACTGTGGCCTTGTATACACGGCCTTTCAGACGGAGGGAAACTCCCTTCTGTCGCCAAAGATGACGCAGGTTCAAGAACGCAGCTCTGGCCTTTGCAATGCGTGAGCTCACGTCAGTTTCTATGCGCCCATCATTGCTGATGCAGCTGCCAAGATAAGTGAATTGATCAACCACCTCCAGTTCCTCGTTAGCAAGCGTCAAGGGGTCATCGAGTGGCTGGTGGTCCTGCAGCAACACTTTGCACTTTGAAGGTGCGAAGTGCATACCAAATAACGGGACCACTCTGGATAGGCTTTTCAGGGTTGATTGTGCCGCCTCAACATTGTCGAAAAGCAAGACGATATCGTCCACATAATCTAGATCAACTAACCGTTCACCAGGCAGCACTTCAACGCCTACATCGTGAGATTCCGCAAGGGAACACTCCATGATAGAATCCACGACGAAATTGAACAAAAATGGGGAAATCGGGCAACCCTGTCGAACGCCACTTGTAGTCGAAAAACTATCCGATAGGACACCATAGACCCTGACGCGGCCTCTAGTGTTCGAGTATAGAGCACGAAGGATGTTCACATATTTCGTGGGAACACTTTTCCGCGCAAGTATTCCTAACAGAATCGATCGGTCGACTGAATCGAACGCACTCTTGAAATCGAGGAACACAGCTATTGTCGGTCTGCGGTATGCGTGGCGCTGCTCTAGCACCTGCCGCAAAGTAAATATATGGTCTATACAGCCACGTCCTGGGCGAAAACCGGCCTGCTCTTCTCTAATCCGAGATTCCCGTTCCACAGTGAGGCGACGAACGATAATCGAGGCCAGTAATTGTCACAACTGGCGTTAGGCTAATACCCCTGTGGTTCGCACAGTCTGTGCGACTGCCCTTCTTGTATATTGCCACTATAATCGATTCGCTCCAATTAGCCGGCACACTCTCTTCGTTCCAGATACGTTCGAATAGGGAGGTCAGTGCTTTGCAGAGAACCTCACCACCATCCTTAAATAGTGCAGGTGGTAGGGAATCCGGGCCAGCGGCACGAAAACGATTAAGGGCTGTGATCGCGTTTCGGACTTCGGCCTCCGACGGAGGCTCTAAACTAACCGTCCATGGCTCGTCCTGCATCACCTGAGGCATCACCTGAAGCTGTATTGGAAACAGCTGGATGCCCATAAACTAAAATGAGAATCCAATAAATGCTTGAAACCTTCCTCGGTCTCGGCAACGACGATGGACTCCGGAAGGCGGTTTCAGTCATTCACGAGGCGAGTGGATAAAGCCAGGCTGGATCGCACTCGATCACTCCTCGATTTGAACAGTTTAAAACTGTGGCCTCTTGTTGAACTCTCTGTGTTGAGATGAAAGAATTCCCTTAATTCCCTCCCCAACTCTCCTCTAAGAATACGTCGGGTGAAGATCAAGTCTCCGCGATGACGACGGTAATCCAGGGAAAAGAGGTTCAGTTGTTTGAGTCGGAGAGAATAGGACAGGTCCTGCAGCTCAGGAACAGATTTGGATCCACGCCGTTGAACCTTTTCAATCATATCACATTCAAATTTCGTAAGAGGGTAGGCGGCAGGTGGCCCGTATTCCAGAAGCGGGCGTACATGTGAAGTAAACAGGAGTCGGAAGATCCCCGGGGTCAAGCGACAGAAGACTCTGCGTATAGAGTGAAACATCCTGTGGGCTGCAGCGACCTTTTTCTTGGTATGTTCATTATATTTGAGGTCAGACGAAAGTATCACTCCCAAATCCCTCTCCTGAGTGGCGTTTCTGAGCAAGTAACCACCAAGATGGTAGACTCCAAATGGGGCAGACGCACCAGCTGGAAGAACTGAACACTTCTCATGATTCATTGGCAACTGCCACTTAATTGACCAATCATATAGCAGGTCGAGTGTCGATTGCAACTTGTCAGTACCTTCCATACTAGATACCTCCATCCACTGCTTCAGGTCGTCGGCGTAGATTAGGCAATCCGCCTGGAGTGTGGACGGTAAGTCATTGGTGAAGACGTTGAAAAGCACGGGGCCGAGGACAGAAACTTGTGGGACTCCACTAGTCATGAGAACAGGGGCGGAAAATGTTTCGTTTACTTTCACCTGCATCGTGCGGTCGCGAAGGAAATCAGAGATCCAGGAGAGAAGATTCCCAGTAATAACGATTCCTCGGGGTTTAAGCAAAAGTCGTCGTGCGGGACCCTGTCGAAAGCTTTGCTGAAATCCACAAACACAACATCCAAACGTTTGCCGGAATCTAGCGATTTCGCTCATTTCTCCTTAGCAACTAGTAAGTTCGAGGTACGTGAGCGTACCCTTCGAAAACCATGCTGTGCACAAGAGAAGAGATTCAGTTCCTCAAGGTAGAGATGAAGAGCCTGCTTCAAGATCCGCTCCATAACTTTACACAATATCGACGTTAAGCAGATAGGACGATAGTTGGCTGGATCTTGTCTGTACCCACCTCATATAAATGTCTAGTGGGCCATGCGCTGTGTCATTTGGGGCCACTACAGAAGCGACGACGGGTCCTGCAGAGAATTACGACGAGCCGGCGCAGCGTTTGTAGGCACGCTGAATTCGATTTACTAACCGCGTGCTTGCATGCTAAGTCTCTTTATTTCAGGTGGTGGGTTTTCGGTTCCCTCCTAATGCCTTTCTTTCTTTCTCATATATATGTCTAGTGGATAAATGTCTAGTGGGCAATGCGCTGTGCCATTTGGGGCCACTACAGAAGCGACGACGGGTCCTGCAGAGGATTACGACGAGCCGGCGCAGCGTTTGTAGGCACGCTGATTTCGATTTACTAACCGCGTGCATGCATGCTAAGTCTCTCTATTTCAGGTGGTGGGTTTACAGTTTGTGCCTAATGCTTTCCTTTCTCATATAACTATCTCCCTGTACTCTATTCCATTAACTTGCACACATAGCTTCAGCCAATTGTATTCGATTTCCATAACATTTTTGTGTTTGTGGCATTCCGTGAACTGTACTTCCTTACCTCGTGCACTTAGCTAGGATTTGTTTGTAAACAACTTATTACGTATGCTATTTAATTAAGGTTTATGTCACCGTTTCCTTATGCATTAATCGAGTTTTTCTCCTTTTCTTTCTCTTTCTCTCAAGTGGTTGGCTGTTGTTTGATATCCCCGGTGTGGCTGCGCTTGATGTGCATGTTGACAAGGTGCCTACCTGTCTATTACCCACTACCTCGTCCATACTGGCTCCAGGAGACAGTTGGTCGTTGCTGGAGGGGACGGGGTGCGCGGTCCTTGTGGCCGTGTTAGGCTGGAAGAGTGGTTCCATGCACTCAGTGTGGAGCGGACTACGGTCCAGCCACCGCCTTGTGTGCGGTTGACTCCCCAAATACAGCGTGCTTGTGTTTGCCTGTGAAGGAGTGTGGGCTGGCTCCGTTGATGAAACGTGGTTCCCATCCGCATGCCTCTCCATGCCCCATGCTGAGGCTGATGTTGCATTCTTGATGCTTCTTCACCGCAGTTGGGCTAAACCAACTTACACTTAAACTAGGTCTCTTTAAGCTGCATAAATTTCATTCCAGTTTATTTGGTTAGTTTTCCCTATCTGAATAGTCTTCTATTAGCTGGCCACATCGCTTACGCTAATTGCGCTTATCCTCGGTAATGTTATTGCGTTTGTAGCATTTTTGAGTAACTTGTGGACATTTTTTCCTTATCACGGATTCATTGCTAACCAACTTACTTCATATGCTAACTTAGCGAAGAGTTATGCCACCCACCGTATCTGTATGCATTATTGGATTTATGTTATTTCATTTTGTCGTTTCAACTGATTGGCTGTTGCGTGCTATCCCCGGTGTGGCTGCGCTTGATGTGCATGTTGACAAGGTGCCTACCTGTCTATTACCCACTACCTCGTCCATACTGGCTCCAGGAGACAGTTGGTCGTTGCTGGGGGGGACGGGGTGTACGGTCCTTGTGGCCGTGCTAGGCTCGAAGAGTGGTTCCATGCACTCAGTGTGGAACGGACTACGGTCCAGCCACCGCCTTGTGTGCGCTTGATTCCCCAAATACAGTGTGCTTGTGTTTGCCTGTGAAGGAGTGTGGGCCGGCTCCGTTGATGAAACGTGGTTCCCATCCGCATGCCTCCCGGTCTTATTCCTTGGGGTTTACACTGGATATGGGGTATGTGGTTGGAGCTGTGGGTGGTGCAGCGCAAGCCATCCATGGTCCCTCTGTAGGCGCAGGCGTCCTGTGGCTTGCCACAGTGACAGGCAAATCCGAAACCGGATGCCGCCAACCATATGGGTTTTACGATGCTTACTTTCCAAGCCGACGGGAGACGCCCAGCTTCAAAGGAAAGACGGAAAACCTGACAGATAGGAGGGGCGATGTACTGCACCACAGTCCTAAGGAACAGGAGGTGCAAAACATCCGGGCCGGGTGAAAAATGTGGATCTAAATCAAGAAGTTTAACCACAGAATTGATGTTAATGTCTACTTGATCCAATAGATAAGGAAAACTGGACACAGTGTTGTCGCAGGCGGGAGTTTCTTTTGCGAAGACAGAGGCGTACTGCTGGGCCAAAAGACTGGCTTTATCAGCGTCTTCGCAAAGCACATTTCGATGTTCAAAGGAACACAAGATGGGAATGCCACTGCCAGCCCTGGTGCTTCTTTTTAGATAAGAGAAAAGCATTTTGGTTGTCGTTCTGGAATGTGCTGCTAATGATAGTTCATATTGCTGACGTTTCTGCCGCTTCAACGTGACACAAGCATTTCTGGTAGTCTTGTAAGAAGAGTAATCGAACTCTGTTTGAGATTGCCTAAAACGATCCCACAACTTGCGTCTTCTGTTCATCAGAGATCTCAATTCACTGTCAATCCAAGGTGGACCCCTCTTGAAGGACATTCTACGCGAGAAAGAAACGACCTGCTCAATTAGAGAAGTCATTTTGGAGAGCACAAGGTTCCACGCATCATCAAGATGAATGGGATCAGGAATACTCCAGTCTATAGCGCTTGCGGCTGTTCTCAGACGGAGAGGATCTGCATGCCAAAAGTTCCGACGACAACCACCTTGGCTATGGATCGTGAGGCGACGTGTCCATTGGAATGAAACGACACAATGATTGCTTTTGTCGATAGGTTAAAGAACTGTTAGATTCGTGACATCTGACTGAGCTGGAGTGAGCACAAGGTCCAGAATGTTTGGCGTTTGGTCGGCAACAATGCGGGTTGGCATGGTGACGTGTTTAAACAAATTATAATCGATAACAGTCTCAAGCAAGGTAGCATCAAAAGAATCGGGTGGACGACCACAAAGAAGCAAGTCCCGATCGATATTAGGAGCATTAAAATTCCCCATGAGGAGACTGTCCTTTCCCGCGCCGTGTTATCTGATCGAAACGAGCAAAGGAACTCCGGATCCCGATGGCGCTCTGTAGACAACACCAATAGTGTAGAATCTGCATCCATCATGAAAACGGCACCAAAGGTCATCAAAATCACCATCGTCACCACCAGTAGCTGCAACCAAATGGGCCTTGAGTTCGGTATTCCAGTAAAGCATAACGGCGCCACCGGGCCTACCTCAAAGGCGGTCAGCTCGACAGACTGTCATCATCATCATACACGTTAGCTAGAGGTGGGGAACACCTCAGCTACTGTGCCGCAATACACAGAAAAAAGGAGAAAAAAGAAAAAAAGAATTCAACTGGGGCAAACCGGCTGAGATACCGGCAACGGATGGGCATCGTTCCGGTAAGCTACCAGCCGGCTACTATGCATCAAAAAGAAAATTACTATGCAAAATTATATAAAGTTAAATAATGAGATCGTGCTTGGAGGAAGAGGCTAAGAGGGATGGGTGGGACAAAGAAACTCACAACACGAACGCCACTGAGGTCGGCTCCTAGCCCTGTCAGCAAGTGTGTCCAACCAAACGTGTTCATCGTCTTTCGGACCCCAACCAGGGAGCCGAGACGCTCTAACCGAGGCCAGCTCAGAAGTGAGGGCTTCATTCCTCTGGACCAAGTCACCGCTTGGCCACCCCTCCTCTTCTTCCATCCACACCTCCGGCGCGCAAACAACGCACGTCGCGGGAGTCGGTGGGCTGGCATGCGTAACACGTGGCCGAGTTATCGGAGCCTGGTGCGTAAAATAACGGTGCTGAGCGGTTCAGTTCCTTTTCCTGTGCCATAAACAATGCGTCGGACACGCTCGTTGCTCACGCGGTGTTCCCACCAAATGTGAGCTAAATTACGAAGGCAGGGACCCGACCCTGCGCTAACGCTTGGTGGTGATCTGCTAGAAGTCGTTCAGGAATTCAAGTACCTGGGCAGCTATATTAGCACCCGTGGGATTGAAGATGAGGTTACGAACCGTATAGCAAAAGCTCGAGGTGCTTTTGCCAATCTCCGCCACCTGTGGCGCAGACGCGACATTACTCTCGCCCTGAAAGGCAGAGTTTACAACGCAGCCGTCCGTTCTACTCTCTTATATGGTTGTGAAACCTGGCCCATCAGGTCGACAGACATGAAGAGACTCGCCACATTCGATCACCGCTGCCTTCGCAGCTTAGCTCATGTCTGGTGGGAACACCGCGTGAGCAATGAGCGTGTTCGACGTCGCGTATTTGGTGCAGGAAGAGCGAGTGAACCGCTCAGCACGATTATATCACGCACCAGGCTCCGATGGCTGGGCCACGTGTTGCGCATGCCAGCACACCGACTCCCGCGACGTGCATTGTTTGCGCGTTGTGGGTGCGGTTGGAAGAAGAGGAGGGGAGGCCAAGTGATGACTTGGTCGAGAGAAATGAAAACCCTCACTTCGAAGCTGGCGTCGGTTGGTGCATCCCGACTGCCTGGCTGGGGTCCTAAGGACGGTGAACACGTTTGGTTGGACACACTTGCTGATATGGCTAGGAGCCGGCACCAATGGCGTTTGTGTTGTGATTTCCTTTGCCCATCCCCCTCCTGTTTAGTATCCCCCTCCAATCACGATCTCACCTGTTAGGCATAATATGATTCTCTTTTTACGGCAGCCAGCTGTTAGCTCTCCGGAACGATGTCCATCCGTTACTGGGGACTCAGCGGGCGTGCCTCTGTTTGTCACTGTTTTCCTTTTCTTTTATTTTGTATTGCGGCACAATAGCTGAGGTGTTTTCCAACTTCAGCTAACGTGTAATGATGATGATGATGATGATGGTAGTCCAACGTAACTAGCCGCTTCAGGTCCGCTGCTTTAAGCGGCCAGGTTTCACAATCGTACAGTAGGGTCGAACGTACTGCTGCATTGTACACTCTACCCTTCAGGGCAAGAGTGATGTCGCGCCGCCGCCATAAGTGGCGAAGGTTAGCAAAAGCGCCCCGAGCTTTTGCTATACGGTTCGTAATCTCATCTTCAATCCCACGGGCGCTGATACAATTTCCCAGGTAGTTGAATTTTTAAACGACTTCTAGCTGATCCCCACCAACGGTTAGCGTAGGAGGCTGTCCAGTCCAATCTTGGAGGAACGCTTGGCATTTCGAAGGTGCGAAGCAAAGCCCGAAGTGATCTGTCCAGTGCCGCTTGGCACATTTGTGAGCTGTCACAGATTATGGCAATATCATCAGCATACTCTAAGTCAAGAAGTCGTTCTCCTGGGAGTAGCTCCACACCATCTAAGTCGTGTCCTGTAAACGCGATTTCCATGACTTCGTCAACAGTGAAGTTGAAGAGGAAAGGTGACAGCGGGCATCCTTGTCTCACGACGCTGGAGATACTAAAGGGCGACGACAACTTGCCGTAAGCCCTCACTCTCCCCGAGCCACGAGCATATAATGATTGGATAATACTTACATATTTCTCAGGTACACCTTTCCTGAGTAGACAGTCCCAAAGTGCATGCCTATCCACCGAATCGAATGCACCTTTGATATCGAGGAACACGACAACGGTGGGCCGCCAATATATGTGACGGTGCTCCAACAACTGACGCAAGGTGAAGATGCGGTCAATGCAGCTACGACCTCGACGAAATCCAGCTTGCTCTTCACGAATCTGGTTTTCACCAGTGCCAGTCAGTCTGTGAAGGATGACAGAGGCAAGCAATTTGGAGGCGATGGAGATCAGACTGATTCATCTATGGCTGCCGCATTCCGATCGTGAGCCTCCTTTGAAAATTGGGACTATGACGGAGCAGCTCCAATCGGTTGGGACAGTTTCCTGCTCCCACAGTTTGACTAGTAACTCGTGTAAATCATCCACAAGAGCAGGTCCTACGAATTTGAAGAGGGCTGGAGGAAGATCATCTGGTCCCGCGGCGTTATTTAACTTCAACAGTCCGATCTCACGTTCGACTCCTGAGAGAGAAGGTGGATCCAAAGGGACAGCCCAGGGAGTGGGGCGGTCAGTGGCCGGTGAGAAATTTAACCATTCCGACCGATTAAATTGCCTTTTAAAGTGCTCAGCCCAACGCTCCATGCGTTTTGACAAGTTGTGGATAGGCTGTCCACTCTCGTCACGTATAGTTTCACTAACACCAGGTCTCCTGCTGTCCGTTTCCCGTATCAGTCGGAATAACTTACGATGGTTACCAAGGCCAGCGGCCATTTCCATCTCTGTTGCACGATTAGACCACCAGGATTCGCGGTCTCTCTTCAGGCTAGCACGGAGTTTTGTCCGGAGCCCTTTGCGAGTTTCATTGTGTTCGCTTCCAGC
Source organism: Dicrocoelium dendriticum (assembly GCA_944474145.2). Taxonomy (NCBI): domain Eukaryota; kingdom Metazoa; phylum Platyhelminthes; class Trematoda; order Plagiorchiida; family Dicrocoeliidae; genus Dicrocoelium; species Dicrocoelium dendriticum. Next base: position 94,300,613 of record OX104066.1, on the reverse strand, counting down.
CGGAATATGCCGGCGAGCATCGATAAGTTCCAGAGACTATGAAGAGACCCAATGTCCATGTTGGTGATTAGACACACCACATGAGGATTTTCCTGCTGCTAGTAAGGTCTGGTGAATGAGACCAGTGAGCTTCAATTGCATCCAGTGAGCGTTTATCCAACTCGAATGACAGCGTACTTTGATAGGCATTCAGAACAGCTGGCTTCGCCAGTTGGCTGGTGTCAATGCGCTCACAACGTCGTCGTGGGCGTCCGGCAAAACGCATCCGAATGTCAGCACATACAAATGCATGGTCGGTGTCCACACCTGTGCTCCAAATCGAGCGACAGTTGTGGACGCAGCCTCTCCATCGGTAACTGATAGCAATGTGATCGATTTGTGTCCATAGCTGGTTCGAGGCTGGTGGGCGCCAAGTCACCCTCCGACGGGTGCTGTGTCTGAAATTAGTGCTCGCAAGAAATAAGCGAGCATCTTCACACAAATGAAGTAACCGCTCACCGTTATCATTACGGGAGCCTACACTATATTGCCCGCCCAGATGCAGTTCATCAGTGGATAATTTTCCAACTTGAGCGTTCAGATCCCCAGCCAGCACTACAGTGTCCGAGCTTCTTCGGTGGCTAAGCATCTCGTTCAGTTGACGATAGAAGTCGTCTTTTACCGAGTCATCGCTACAGTTTGTCGGTGCATAGGCAGCGATAACGAATAGACACCTGTTAGTCCCACGTGACGTCGAAGCTTTGAACGAGTCAGCCAATCGGACCGCACACATCCGGCTACTGGTTGGAATCCAATCAACCAGAGTAGCTTCAGCCCGGGGACTCAGGGCAATACCAACACCGGCTTGGCCGGTGTTCGAAGCTGCATCGTCACCCGATAGGCGCAGCGAGAAAGTGCTGCTAGTGTCACCTGAAGGGGATCGTAGAGTGAGTACAGAGCTCGAGTCTTGCAGGCGGGTCTCCGATAAGCAGCAGATATCGATCGAGAGGGTCTCTAATGTTCGAGCAAGTGCTGCTTGTTGACCGATCTGAAGCAATGTGCGAACAATGAGGCATGCCAATCTGATGGAGGATCGAGGGCTCCAAATGGAAGCCGATAAACTGGAATGGGCCGCTTGCTTGGACATGGGCCTGTTGACAGGGCAGGAATGACGCTCCGCGTTCACATGTGAGTTGAGACTAAAAGACAAGCGACTACTGAAGGAAGGTGGGGGAGGGCCGAGAATTGGGGGGTTGAAAACAGTGGGGATAAAAGTGTTGGAACGGGAGGATAAGGGTGAAAAAGCGCAAGAGGGGGAATAAGAAGACGGGAACGCTTGAGCAGTAGCATCCAAACCCCTATCCACCCTGCCCGATGCAGCAGATAGGGCACCGTTGATTATCCTCTGTTGTGGCTAGAGCATCAGAAATTTGTTTGAAGTGTGATTCATTGTATCCGGGGATAGAAACCTCTGAATCTATGATGTCCGCAAAAAGCCAAGTTTCGGTAAAGGCCATCAAGTCTGGGCGAGTATCTGACGCAAGTATCTGTACCTCATCAAGTTTATTTCTCAGACTGCGTACATGGGCAAAAATTACACGCAGCCCGTTCTCGTGCTCTACTGTCCTGGGTTGAGGAGAATTGGCCTCCAACGGGTTCTCGGGGTTCTACGGATTACGCGAAAATCCACGATGTGGAGGTCTGTCTCACCATTCGTTCGGTGGGACCGGAGCTCATCAACGGCTGTTTTCATTTTAATACGATCTTCCGGAGAAAGATCAATCAGTACGTAGAAAGGCTCACCTTTCAAACGTGGCGTCCGCCGGAGGATGCGTCGGCATTCCTCTTCGCTTTGGCATACGATCTTGAGGGGCGTACCTTGAAAGGATCCTCTTGCTTCCTGCCCAGGCGGAAGGCAGAGATAATGTTTATACCCAAATCACCTACATCGAATAAAATATAAATCATTCACTCGAGGAACCCTCGGTCATCCAGCATCCTTTCTGCAGAGGTGTGCTTGGTGGATTCCGAGGCGTTCACAATGATAAGACATCTTTCACGAGAGGGTGGTAGAGCGCGGCCAGATATCTGAGGCTGTGGTGACGCACTGTCCTTGATCAACTTTTCCAGCTCGTTGACTTTATCGAGAACAGATTTCATTTGGGTTTGGGAAGCAGTTTTCTTGCGTTTGGATTTAGTCTTCGCCTGACGCATTGGGAGAGTGGGGTTTCCTCACCACGGCAGCGTATGTCTCAGTCGTGGGCTCACGGGGCAAGGCGTGTGTCAAAGGTTCTGATTGGGAAGCAGATGGGACACGGCTTCGTTTACACGTGGGGGTAGTTGAGCCGGAACTAGGTGTGGACGAAAAAGGTGATGAGACAAGAGAGTCCAATGCAGTGGAAGCTTCAAACTTCGTTGGAGTAGAATCAGGGCTCAGGACTGGCAGTCCGGCGTGAAGGCGTCGACTATTTAATGAAGTACAGCAGCGGCGACAGGAAACAGTGATAGCCGAAGTAGTATATAGTTACAGAGACTCATAGAGTTCAGGACAAATGTTGCAGCAGGCAATATGCAGCCATCCGTCACACTCAGAGCACTATACAGTCTTAGAACGCGAGGTCACACCTTTACTGCAACTCAGGCATTTTGACGTCATAGCTAACAACCTGGATAGCTCTTCCCCCTCGATAAATCGAAGGCAAATGCTTCACAAAACCCGAAAACTTGGAAAGGGTGGCGCTATTCGCAGATCGAATCGCAAGTAAGTTGTGCGGTACGCTGAGCTGAAAGTAGGTTAGATTGACAATGAAGGTAAAATGCATAAAAAAGATGTACATGGGACATAAGTTAAGGTGATTATACAAATGGATGGCAAATATAACTACTCTTTGGTTGTTCAAGTGGATAACAATGGGTAATAAATCGCTGTGCGCCACGTTAGAAGCTGTCGTCATGGCGGACGTTATGGACACTTCTAAACGTTTGCTGCGTTCCTTTTCCCTTAAATTTGCTGAAATGGAGGAGCATGTAAGGAAATTTTAACTAGCAGCTGCGACGTAATTCTACAAGCAGCAATCTGACCAATTTTGCCCTCAAAATTGACTTATGGGTATCTTACTTACTGGCTGGGTAAAAATTTAACTCGGTTCCAGCAGTTTTAGGTTGGCTGTCATCATTGTTCTGTCGCCGAGCCACGTGGAAAAACATCGTTAGAACCCTGTTTGGTGTATTTCCCGCAAACAATGGAGGGCATTAAATGAGGCCTGAGAGAAATTTGATTGGCCATGTTCCCCGTTTACTTGTGCATACTCATTTCAGCCTCTAACCACATTAAAGTAGCGTATGCAAATACAATAAAATAGTGAAGTTTTTCTATTCTTGCCCTTTCTATTATAAAAGCAAGAATCGATTTTTAAGTCGATGTGCTGAGAGCTCTTCTCGCTTATTGGAACACGAAACGGTGCGCTGGTTGAACTAAAACGCATTTTGTCCCTGGATCCTCTGTACTAAATCTGAGGTTTTTAAAACCTTGGCTGTTCACTCGTCTTGCAATCACTGTACGTTTACCAGCTACTGGTCGCTTTCGCGCCATTAATCATTTGCAAAATGCGCATTTACTTGGACTTCTTGTGAGTTGATCATTTCGGTGGAACTTGTCTGCGTACCCTTGGTTTCTTGGTTGTTGTGCCTCTGCTGTTTCGCAAAGAACCTGGCGTCACATGTATGGAGCTCACGTTGACTTTGTTTCGACCGTTACGATTTGGTACATCCATTTCAATACATACGTAGACACTTGGTATTTCGGACTGGTCCTTTCATCCATTGCGCACCTGGTCACCGTAGACCGGCTTAAAATTGTTGCTTATGTCTTACATTTATTTGCTTTGCTAACTCTTTGTGGAAATGTTTGTGAGTACATTCCTAACTCTTCGTGTCCTTCCGACTATTGGTGCGTTCACCATCGCGATGGAGCTGTGCCTTACCGTGGTGCGATGGTTTGCGTGCTTCAGAGATCGATTGAGCTATGCTGGATGGTGCGTTTGCACCTTCAGAACCACTCATACCAGATTGATCAATAAATAAATAAATAAATAGTTTATTCTCAGTTTCATAGACACACCAACTCAGGCATGATCAAGGTTTAAAAACAGATGTGTATCACGACGATACATCGGGTTGTGTAGTTGAAACGGTGTCGGGAAGAGTTAGATGCCAGACAAACTCAGCTTCCAGGTTGGGGCTTGGAATGTGTCGGCTCTGTATTCCTTAAAACGGACTCCTTGTAGCCCAACTCCGAACCTGCTACTTTGCGGTGAGGTTTTTGAACCAAGGGCTTTGGTTAAGAACTCTGATCATTTGCCTGTCTAGGCTTGGGCAACCTGATAGTGCCCGGCCTAAGCAGTACAATGAATAGCTCTTCACACAGTTTCCTGATGCTCTGGCCAACGCAGAGGATAATCAACTGTGCCCTATCTGCGACCACGTGCAGGGTGCATGGGGGTTTTTATACTACTGCTCAGACCTACCTAGCTTCCTATTACCCCTCTTTCGTGTTTTCACTCTTACCGTCCCTATCCAGCTTCACTTTCTTCCCCCAGGTTTTATACCCTCAATCCTTGGCCCTTCCCCATCTTGTTTTGATTGGCTTTTAACTTTCAGTTTCAACTCAAATGTGAATGTGTAGCGTCATTCCTGCGCTGTCGACAACGTCATGTGCAAGCAAGTGGCCAAGCCAACTTCATCGGCTTCCATTTGGCATGCCTCAATGAACGCACAACGCTACAGATCCATCCAAAGGAAGTACTTGCCCGAACTTTAAAGGCTCTTAGTATTTGGTAAATGCACAGACAGAGGAATGTTTTAAAGAACTATTGGACAAGTACATGCCGATCATGCTTGGATTCCGCTGTTTTGCTGCAGCTGTAACAATCCGTCGGGGAACACACTTAAGCAACGATATGTCATCCAGCCAATGTACGGGAGGTGTTGGAGCGGACACGGTTTTCCTTTCCGCTCTCTACAACTCTATGAACCCCATAGATATCTACCGCATATCGGAGGCACGCCTGCAGACTCCATCTCTGTTAACTTTGCGATCCCCTTCACGTGAAACCGCCAGCACTTTATCATTGCGCATGCCCGGTGACGATACAGCTTCGTGCTGCGGTCAAGCCAGTGTTGGTATTGCCCAGAGTCCCCTCAGCCTATCCGTTACCGGTAGCTCAGCTGGCTTGCACCTGTTGCATTTTATTCACTTTTTCTTTTAGGTATTGCGTCACAGTAGCTGAGGGATTTCTCACCTCTAGCTAACGTGTATAACGATGATAATGATGGTGTGAATGCACTTTCAATGGTCGTGCAGGTGGCGTTGCTTTGTACGTCAACGCAGCCCTTGCTGCCTTGACGCTGTATATTTTGCCCACTCACGAATTCTGTTTATATCATCCGTGCAGCTGAGGTTTGTGTTGGTTGATAGAAGCCCGTTAGGGTTGAGGGTGGTCTAGTTGTTGTTATCTGTAAACGTTCGACGAGTAAGTGCTTAGTAAGGATGAAGTTATTTGCCCCCCACCTGGACTGCCGGAATTTCGACTACGATACTGTTTCATTCTTTTTTTCTACTGAGTTGTCTATCTATTCTTGCATGCTCCCCCACATCATTTCGTTGCTCTGCCCACTAGATTTATGATGGGGCGAACCTCGTCCCTTTTGTTCCTTCGCTAATAAATTCCCTTAATTCGTCAGGGACTTGGTATACCGGTTACAATTCGAAGTACCGGGGGCTCTTGTTCGCTTTCCTTTGAAATAAACGGGACGCTGGTTAGGCGGAGGCCTGTATCGTCCTTGGAACCTGACTTGACCTCTCGGTGTCAGCGGCCACGCTCGTCAGGGAGCTGAGTCCCTACCCGAAGCCAAATTAGCATAACGGAATTCATGTTTGCAGTTGGTAGTGCATAAGCACTGATGACAATGATAATAGCCACGCGCGGCTGCAAAGGTTTGAACGAGTCTTCCAGTCGGACCGCACACATCCGTCATGCAAACCTGGACGCCAAATGGTATCCACCTACATGATCCATTGTGCATGTTGTCCGCATCACTACAGGTAAGGGCGCCGCAAATATACACCTAGCTTTTAAACCGCCGTTAGACATGCGCCGCCCGGATTCCTTGTTTGGTGGTGCAATCCCGTCTCGACGTGCGCGTTGCCCCTCTTTTCACGGGATGCCAACCATATCTCAGTGTTCAAGCTTGTGGGTTAAGGGCGATTGACAAGCTCACCCGCAAGGTCGGGAATATTTGTAAATGGTTTGAACGTCCTGAAACGTTACTGCATTGTGCTCCTGTACTTCGATTAGACAATTCCGTCAAACATTGGTTATCATGTGACACTTTACTGTGTCTTTCTGATACACCAGTACTTGACGCACATTAGTGATCACCATCCTCTTGCGTGCACCATTGCATTAAGGCTGCCTCACCTTTATGCAGCCTACGTCTATTGGTGTGACGTACATCTTCCACTTGTCCGCAAACTAGCGGATGGCAGCAATGGTGTGTGGCAGAAATGGACACCACCTCATTTCGGAAAGCAACTGCAGTGGAGATTGTCTGCCCATGAGGTCCGCACTTACCGTTTTTTCTGTGTTGCTCCCGTTCATATTCACCCTAGTCGCAGATTGCGAGGTGTCACGGTCATGCCGGGTAATCATGTGTTTCTCATGGTTTTTTATTTCCAGATAATCATCTGGACAAATTATGAAATCTCCACGTTGATTACCTGGATGTGCACAACCTCGGTACCTCTTGAATCTGCAAGTCAACCTTGCGTAACATCTATGGCTATTGTTTTCCTGCGTGCTTGTAGCACTATTTGAAATACACCGCTCCTCAGTGCTTTTGCGTTGTGGGTCAGGAGCGCAGGAAACGCTCCCCATGATGACACGAGTATTAGGAACCGGTGCAGATGTCTGCGTTGCACTTCATGTCATATTTATTGATTATACAGCGAGAGGAATGTCAAAAGTTTGCTTTCCATAACCCACCAAATTAACTTCCGTGTGACCCGCGTATACCTTGTGTCAATGCGATTGATAAAATCCATTCCATGCATGCTTCTTGAAGCACCACTTTCGCTCAAGTAAGTGGCATCCCTCGTAGGGATAATGACGTCCGCTATAGGATCTATTTCCCCTTAAGCAATATTCCTGGTGGAAGAGCGCCGTGTCTAACGTGGATACTTAGACAGCAGCCATTTTGATGCCGCTGGTTTAGGACCTATATAGGCCTGTCAGGGTGCATGTGAAGACAAAAGCTGCTGCTGCCATAGTAGCGACGTTGATGCAGCTGCCAAAGCACTTATATAGTCACGGTAAACAAGGTTCATGGAGGCGTGTGAAGCACAATGTAGGTGTGCTTAGAGGCGGTACTGATGACACGCTGCGCCGCCAACATTGGTTCAATACACGCAGGTCGCGAACCTCTGCGGAACCAACGATATTCGCTACGCTAGTCGCCATAATTGAACAGATACCATGGGACAAATATAGGAGAACTACGAATACGTCTTGAAGGCATGTTGAGCCAATAGCCGATTCTTAGCTCCTAATAATACTGATGTCATTGCCTTGGGACGTGCGTGGACTACATAACCACCGAATATAGAGGCGCGTAGAGCTGCCGGCAATATTAATGTTCCCCTGTTTGACCTGCATGGGTTTAAGCTGGTGAAGCCAAGATGGATACCAGTTAATTTGCGAACATACCGACACTGTTATGGAACATATTATACTTCCCCGTGCACTGGTCATGCGGGCGAGGCAACCAAGGGAGTCTCCTTGCGTGCATACAGTAATGCCACATCTGTGGCAGGTATATAGGCTTACTAAGCACCCATCACGTTGGCATGGTTAACCAACTATACAACACCATGTCCCCGGCGCCTCCTGCCCACAAGCTTACCCACCTGTCGCCCGCTAATTGCAACATGCCGGGTCCCTATATCTTATTCACGGGTGCTCCAGTAAACAACCATATGGGAAAATGTAAGTGTGCAGGTACTTGATTCACGTTTATTTGGAAGTACCTTGCCTACCGCTACTCTTGCCCACCTTCTTGCCCGCATTATACACACTGTTATTCGTCTACTGCACGGCAGTGCCACCCATGTTTACAGGTGACTGGTGCTGCTCCAATCAATTGCTTTTCAGATTAACGATGCTCGCCCATGCTTCCGTACTTTTAACCCTCTCTGCATGTAACATAACTGGCACTCAGGTATCACAACTGCCCGGCACGACGTTCGCATGCCCAGGGCTAGTCCCCACACTTTACCTCCTCCGCTTTCCAAGTACTTCGGGAACGACCCGACGGCCATTTTCTTGATCACCTTATGTCCTTATGTTACATACTTACAAGCCAGTAGTGCCTACTCAAATGCTCGCAGGAGCCGCACCATTTGGCCGCTGGTTCGGTGGATGGGTCCGTAATCGTGGACCACATTCTCTTCCGCCCTATTACACTTCCAGTTCTTACGCATAGTCCTTCTATACCCTGACCGAAAACCACCAAACATTTTTCGGTATTATCGCTTTCCGCATTAGGAGCACTACGGACACTCTTAACTCAGATGACAGAAGTAGCATATGGTTCGAATCACTGTTCTCACAAACAAGAAAACTAGTTTACGTACTACATACGTCTCACTTTGCAGTGGACGTTGTTAATCATGCGCAACGCATCCAATTCTATTAAGTTCAGCATGGCCACCGCGAAATTAATCAGTGCGCTCCTGATATCCATGGTAAATTACCCATTGTGTGAAAAGCGCTTTGTTTTCCCTACATAACAATTCACCACGGCCCTCCTGCGTGTAATACTGCGCCAAGCAATGCTATATTGAACATAAGCTCCATTACACAATGAGCGTACATGTCTTAATAATTATTACGCATCAGATTATTCAGCGTTCTTCCATTGTGACACGGTGAGTAGATTTACGCTTACATAAGATAAATGTTTACTCACGTACTCATTGGCTTCTGGAAAGCTTCCGTGCACGTCGCTCATCCGAAGTCAGTAATCATGGCTAATTTGCGGTTGGCAAGTGCATGTGGCAACAATTATGCCGATGGCCTGTTATTATGCCCCATGACGATTACCAGTGCTGACATTCAACGGAAGAAAGATGCCACCCTACATAGATAATAACCATATTTACCGATCTAAGAATGCGTTACCACATTTCCCAATTTAATTCACACTTACAAACATAGATCTACATTCCATTAATAGAAATTACGTCTAAAGCTATGTACACGTGGTAGCATATTATATATATATATATATATATATATATATATATATATATATATATATATATATATAACCATGCTGACACATGTACGTAGCTTTACAAGTATTCTTTATTAATTGTTATTATTATAATTATACAGTGGACGACATACATACACCATACTACCTGGGATATCTGTTATTTATTTTCAACTGCAGTTTCACATCATTAAATATGCCCTTGCCCTGTTCTCTGAGCCGGGCAGTTTTGTTGCAGACGTTTAGTTACCAAACTAGGCAACATCTTCAGTGCGGCTATTCAGTCCTGATTCGCGGTCTCGCAAACCAATACCAGATCCGAATGACTATTCGGACTTCGCGAATCAGGACTGAATAGCCGCAAAAAAGATGTTGCCTAGTTTGGTAACGAAACGTCCTAACAAATATGCCCGGCTCGGAGAACAGGACAATCTCCTCATCCACACCCCGAGCTACAGGTATTCTCAATACTTTCCATATGCCCTTGTGTTTATGCATTATATATCATGCTACTACTTTTCGTCATTACGTTTGCAACATCTTTGCACAATGTGCCTAATGAATGGCCGGCACATTATTAATTCAAATTGAATTCTGCGTCACTAATTTGCAGATACTTTAACACTATGCATAACTGTATACACCTTATGAGTTCACATTACCATTGTCACTTTTAGCAGCTGAAGTATGCCACGCATCATCTAGTTCTGCTTACTTCTCATACGCATTGTACAAGTTCCTCCAGTTATTTGTATATTTCAAATTAATACGCCTTCTAGATATCCTTCAAAAGTTAACATTCAACATCCTAGCATGTCCGTTTCATATTTCCGCATGACTTAATTTCTTCCACGTGCCGAATCCCACGATTTCCCTGTAGCAGCAAATGATATTTCATAAGAATTCATCATCAAAGAACAAGTACCGCACACAATGAAAGGTAAGCTTGCAGTACACATTG
>OX104066.1:94213572-94290312 GCA_944474145.2 Dicrocoelium dendriticum | reverse complement strand
GCTTTAATCAAACACGGTGGAGATAATATCCCTCTTATAGTATTAAATATCTTCTCTTTGTCTCTCCAGTCTGGTCAATACCCCGAACGTTGGAAAACGGCTGCGGTCATACCGAGACATAAGTCCGGGTCGAAAACTGACATCCGGAGCTACCGCCCCATTAGTCACACAGCCATGCTCTCACGCATGCTAGAGAGAATTGTTAAGAAACATTTGGTTTCGTTCCTAATATCGCACAAACTTCTCTCACCTTCACAGCATGGCTTTCTGAAATCTCGCTCGTGTGTTACCTGTCAAGTTGACTTCCTTAACCATCTAACTGAAGCAATTGACTCAGGTCTTCAGTGCATTGTTATCTTCCTCGACATGCAAAAGGCTTTTGACAGAGTCCCACACAAAAAGCTGTTATGTAAATTAAGTAAGTACGGTGTTACAAACCCGCTTTACTCTTGGATCCAATCTTACCTTGTAGGACGGTCGCAAGTTGTGGATATCAATGGTTACATCTCTTCACCTCGTCCGGTTACCAGGGGAGTGGTGCAGGGCAGTGTCTTAGGCCCGTTGCTCTTCCTACTGTATATAAATGACCTGGTTTCTGTCATACAATTTGGGAAGCCTTATTTATTTGCTGATGATTTAAAGGTGGTCTACACGTTCCTGAGTTCTCAGCGTACCGCTGAAGTTAACAATATCCAAAGCGACTTGGAAGCCATTGAGAGATGGGCTGATATGTGGCAGATGACATTTGCAACATCCAAGTGTAGTATTCTATCGTATGGATGTCAGATAGCAGCAGAAGTGTTCAGCCTTCATGATGAAGTCATTCCCATCAGCCAGTCTGTTCGTGACTTAGGTTTAAGATATTCTAGTTCGTTAAACTTTAGCGAACATACAAATCATATAGTGAAAAAGGCTAAGCAGTCGGTCGGGCTCATATGCCACCTGCTAACCTTGAAAGAAACCAGACTAATTGCTTTCAAAATCAATATCTGGCCTTTGCTTGAATATTGTTGTGCTGTGTTCAGTAACTTGCGAAAGGCTGACTTGAGAGCCATTGGAAACGTCCAACGCGCCTTTACGAAGCGCATATTTGGCTGTTCAACCGCTCTTTCATACCGAGATAGGTGCAAGCAATTGAATCTTGAACCTCTGTGGTTACGAAAAATGCAACTAAATCTGTGCTTCCTCCACAAACTCGCGTGGCGGAAAGCATATATTGGAACCTATCAATTGCACTTTCGGGAAAACACCACTTATGAACTGCGAGATAAAGAATGCATATTCTATTTAGCTAAATTCAAGAGCAGTCTAAGAAGAAATTTCTATCTTCTTAGGTATGACTACATTTGGAATAAGCTGCCAAAAGAGATTAGATGTATTGAACATTTTTGCATGTTCAAGAAAATGATAAAGGCTTATCTGTCAACGGACAGAGCGAAATGGATCTTAAACATTCAATTTGATGATGAAAAACTGTATGAAGAAGGGCCGGATCATGTATGATACCGGAGAACATCAACTCTACTGCACCAGAGAAAACTTGATCAGCTAGGATGAGCTGATACAAACCGCTTCTTATGCTATTCCTTAACGCTACATTCCATGTGGTTTTACTCCCTTTAAACTTAATTCATATCTGCTGTCTTCTGTTTAAAACCGAGAGCAAAATTATTTACTGGTGTGACGTCAGGAGCTATTTTCGTAATTTTCCCCACAAATTGATTAATTCGTAATATTGTTCTGCGATCCCTTTCGCTACATTTGTTCTCCAGTGCTAATCATTTCCCCCTCTTTTCTGAAACTAACAGTCCAGAAACATATACTTGAATTCAAGGATGGCAATAACTGATTCCCTACGCGACTTTTGCCTATGGACAACTTGTACAGTCATCTGTCTCCGGGTGTCACGCTACACAATTTATCGTATGATCGGCTCGATCGATTTCTACGCCGTTGTACAAAACATACCTGCCTATTTCTTACATTAACGATATAGTACCTCTTTCACAGAATTCTTCTTTTCTATATTCTTCCTTATTTCATAGTTGGCCACGACTGGGCTGATCTCCTGTGGTGACGGATTACAGCTTCCAGATTATAAAAGACGTTACCTATGCGAGGCAAATTGCCACCAACTGTCTGGCGTATAAAAAAGTGCCATAATAGAATGATCCGCATGACGGACTGGGCTGAGCCTTCATGGCCCATAATACATGTTCAAAAACAGCTCTAAAATGAACAAAACATATGATATACAGGTGATGGCTCATATGCTACCATGCCACACCGGCACACGGCCAGTTATTGCATGGAAGTGCGAGCGAAACCTTTCGAGGGAATACCTTGCATGGAAGCAGGTCCCCTGGGGATGGTTCCACGAGTGGCCGTATTACTTTAACTGGACATCTGTTTAAATCTGCTTACGTTATTGTTCCCGCTTTTTATTTTCTTTAATGCCTTAATCCTGCCAATTAGTTTAGTACCTGTTTTTGGATCCATTGTAAAAAGCGTGAACAAATGGATTACATTTTTGCGATCTTGTTGTACACATTGATCAGACCACATAGTTGGACTGCACCTCGAAACACCGAGAAATATAACATTTATCATTTATCATTTAACGAAACCTTGAGAAATCAGTACTTCGCTGCGTGAGTGGCCAATTTTTGACATGGCAAATTGGCCTGGAGGGACTTTGTGTTCCGGTACACCAGGCAAAATGGTGATACATTCATAACTGGATTTGAAAGATATGTGTATAGGTCGCTTTGTACTTAAGTATGTACAAAAATGGTAGCTGGTAAGATATGTTAGTTGTAAATTTCGCTTTCATTCATCGCGAGTTCAAAAAATACAATAATCAGACAAGATTTGTATACCCGTTATCCAAGCAAGTAACTTACTGCAAGCATAAACTTTACATACATGACACAATTGTATTAACACTTATTTGCTCCATAAATCAGCCGTTTACACTACACTTTTATTTAGCATTTGCCTGCTTTCCATTATGCCGTGAACTTCAACTACGCCTGTGGTCATCACTTTAATTTACCATAACCGTTTTCACGAAGCAAATCCATATAGCCTTATTTTCTATTTTCCCGCACCTTAACACCACAGAAATTAAGAATATACTCTGCAGCCATTCAAACAAACTTGGATGTTACCGAGGACAACGGTAGCGAAACCCTTTCCGTCCATGACCAAATTTAGTCCTTCCCCTTCGCCGCGATTACCCCCTTTGGAATTTTCGGGGACAGGTTACCATGGTTACGATAAACTACTTTACGACAAACGTTACATTATTGTACCACTTTATAACCAGTTGCATTTTATTTTTTTATATTCCTGAAACCTTAATAATTAAGTCCTAGCTCCCGCCATTGCCTTTTTGGTTCCCGCTGTTCCACTTCACCTTGGCCCGTAACAAAATTAACGCCATTGGTTAGAGGCCAGCTCCCAGGAAAATGTGGTGCTTGAGGAAGTTCCGTGGTACAAACGGTACACAGCAACGGTGTGACCTAGCCACGATGTGACCTAGCAACGTTGTCAAAGGGGATAAGTGCGCAATAGCTGGTAAGTGTAAAGGGAATTGGTTAGTGTATTGAAGTGTGAAGCAATATAAAGGGTTAAGGATAAGGGTGCATAAGTATGTTGTTTGTTTTATTAGTTCGGTAGCCATAGTTGACGGCGCTGCTACTGCTATGCTTGTGGATGACGGACAACTGTTCAGATCTTTGGCTACGGACATGTATGACAGTGTGGAAGACCTGGAGGAGCAGTTGGGACGTCTTCTGATTGCAACCGCAACGTGCTTTTTCCGAGTGACATCGGTGTCCGCGGCAATATGCAAGCGCGGAAGCGGAGTGCACTTGCCAGATGCAAGTGTCTACGGTTACGTGCTGTACCGTTGCGTGCATTGTAAACATGCCGGATCTCATTGCACCCGGTAAGTTCATAGTGATCCATTACCTTAACTTTGCATGTAGATACAAATCGTGCGATTGCAAGTCCCGGTTCTCGGTGCTTATGAAGGAGGGAAAACATGTCGTTGGAAATTACTGCACTATACACAGTCATGGTTTTCATGTGGGGAACGCCTGGTTATACGCACGTAACCGTCGGCTATCACCGCGCTAAGAGATGGAAGTGATGAGGTTGATGGAGAGTTTCCACAGCAAGCCTGATTTGAGACGGTTTATCTATCACGAATACGTTAAACGTGTCACGCGCATGGACTTCCGTAATTTGTGTTTTGCCGCCGCAATGTGAAATGTAACATGACGTTGCGGTCACTTACGTGGCATATCAGTTGCTCGACGAATGCAGTTACGCGCATGGTTGAATAACCTAATCTACCCTAGTGATGCATGCCAATTTGACAGGTTATTGAACGCGTTGCGGCCATGTAATACTGCACGCTACCGGTATTTGTGCAGAACATGGTTGCAATAAGCGGACTGTTGGGCAGCTGACAGACAGAGATGTGGTGCTTTTCGGATGACATACGACAAACAGAGAAAAGAATGGAAACGAACACTTAAAGGATTACTGGTCTGAGAGATCCTCCCTGCTGACTCTTCACCTGTATCGTTGGTTGTGTCAGTAGTTGCGTGCGAGACAGGAACAGCAACATTGGCAGTGTTCCAGGACGTGGTGGGTTTTCGCCTGGCAAGCGTTCTCCCTACAAAAAGCCACAAATGTCCGTTTAACAACACTGCAACGTGGCGTATGTGACTCGCCACCGAATAAAGTCACAGCCCATAACTTTACACTGGCAGGTCAACTAGCGTCACAATTCTACATAGGATCGTTACACTGGGACTTCTACATCTGTATATACTGTTGTCGTTTTACATCCTACCATACGTTGCCCTTTTCCTTCCTTGTGTGCGGGCTCTTCCATTACCTTTCAGTGGACCATTCAGGTTTCTCAATCTCTTATTAGCTGAGGTCCCGTATCTCATGACAGCCAACTTATTGTTTCGCATTTTCAACATTGTACAGTTCCAATCATGGATATATGAACAATTTTCTGCGTTACTGTTCCAATTGCATTATAATGTTTGTACCGTTGTACATATCTGATCATGCCTCCATGAGCGTGCCTCGCATAGTCGAGAATAAAATATTTATTTATTTATTTATTTATTTATTTACATAGGGAGGCGTAACATGAGCTCCGTATCTATTCCATCTGAAGTGCCTTCTGTGGCGTTGCTTTACACGTAGCTGAGTGATTTCGCGACGAACGTTTTCTTAACCCATTTCCGCGTATCCTCAGTTCTCCATTTCGGTCTCATGGACCGTATTGGTCGGTGTCCTGTCCTCGGTCCAAGGTGCGTCGTGCCTACATTACCCTTCGAACCGAGTGTGATTGCGAGTTCAGTCGGCAATGGCGGCTACCACGTAGCCAAATTTGTTAAGTCGCTTGCCTTCACGGCCCTTCCGCGGATGAAGTACTGCATGGTTGTCAAAGCATTGTGCCCCAGAAAGCTCCCGCAGCTAGCTCCGACGGCCTGGAGGAGGATGGTGCGTTGGAGGTTCGAGAGCGTCAGCATCGGCGTTTTCTATACATTTGCATCTGTCGATTTTCCGCCAGCTCATTGGCCTTCATGATTTCAGCACCTCTGCCTCAGTAAAATGCTGATGATGCACATCACAGGTAATACGATTAAACGGTTGCTAATAATTTATGCTAGCTATCAACCTGACTCAAAAGGCAAAACGTAAACCCCTTAAAACGGATGTACCCGATGGCACCAAGGAACTTTAAATTTAACCGCCACAGCGCAATCAAACGATCCAAGTCCCATCTGAACTTGAAGTTGAATTACCGCTTGGTAGTTCAAGTTCAGTTCAGATGGGACTGGAACGCTAGGAGCATACCGTGGGTGTTCCATTTTGAGTGGATCGTTGAGCCAGGAATTGATGAGGTGCTCAGTCCTTGATGGTTCTAAAACGGAACACCTTTATCGCACCCTGGCCAACCAGGTAATGCCCACGTTTCCAGCCTTAGCAGTCACTGCCGTGGCAGTCACGTGAAGTAAGCAAAGGATAAGAAGAGAAATCAAAGGTACAGAATAAGGAAGTGCACTTAAAATAGGAAAATATTACCAATAAGTGAAGAAAAACCGAGAAAAGAAAATCGAAGTATGAAGATGCGAGTTAGTCATGAAAATGGAAAGGTTTCCTGTTGCCACCCAAAAGCGTCCAGTTGCCGCTTAAATCCCTTAACCGTAGATTCCATGATAACACTTTCCGGAAGCATGTTCTAGCGCTCCAAAACTCTGCGTGACAGCCGCATTTCCTCCACAATCCAATCGAACCGCGGCTTGTGCAGTTTCAAGGAGTGACCGCGTAGAATAGACAATCTATCGGTATTGAGTCGCTCAGATAAATCTGGACCAACCTTCCCAGTTAAGATACGGTACGTTAGGATTAGGTCTCCTCTAAGCCTTCGGTAGTGCATTGAATGCATTCCCAAACTAAGTAGACGCTCGGGGTACGTCCGTCCCCCTAATCACTCGACCAACCTAGTACCCACTCGTAAAACCCTCTCCAGCTCCATTTTGTCCCTGACGAGGCAGGGCGGACAAGCCTGGACGCAGTATTCCAGATGAGGCCGAAAGAAAGCTGAGAACAGTCTCGTAAAGATGCCGCCCGTCAAGCCTCCAAAGGGACGTCGTATTAACCACATGCGGAAACCTCTGCTTGCGGCCTTCTTCCAGTTGTCGCCTGAGTGTAAAGCCGTAAAGCCGTAGATCAACCTGACTAGATACAAGGGGGAGTTCGCTCCCACCGACCAAGTACTTCGCAGGAGGACAACCTCCTCCAATTGGAAGAACGGAGCACTTTACCTGATTTGTGGGCAGTAACCATAAAGTATGCCAGTCCCAAAGCATATCCAATGCTTGCTGAATAGCGTCGGAACCCCCAGGGACATCGACCATGTTCCACCGCTTCAGGTCATCAGCAAATAGCAGCGATGGTGCCTCAAGCTCCGCGGGTAGGTCATTTACATAGATAGAGAACAGAGGCGGTCCAAGTACGGAACCCTGCGGCACGCCACTGAGGACAGACTGCCTAAACGATAGGCCCCGGCCTACACGTGCACACGATCCTCTACCCTTCAAGAAGGCAGTCGCCCAATGAAGGGCGCAACCAGATACCCCGTATGTCAGCTTCTGCGCGAGCCTCAAATGGCATACTTTATCAAATGCCTTTGAAAAGTCAATGAAAAGTACGAGCAGTGCGATGCCGTTATCCACTGCATCCCCCCAACTTTCGCGAGCCACCAGTAGATTTCTCAGACACGAAAATCCCTTCCGGAACCCGTGTTGTATATTGCTAACCAGATTAAATCTACTCAGATGGCTCTCCAATGAATCTCTCACCAGATACTCGAAGTTTGACTATTACAACCGTGAGGCTAGTTGGCCTGTAATTTGCAGGCAGATTCCTGTCCCCATTTTTGAAGGTGGGACAGATGACAGCTTCTTTCCATTCGGTAGGCAATTCACAGCTGTCAAGCGATTTCTGAAACACCATAGCGAGCGGTCCAATTTGTTCCGCAGCCAAATCATGCAACAGTTTCGGGTGAATTAACTCAGGCCCAGAGGCGTTAGAAGGGTGCAACCCTTGTAACCGCCTACGAATTTCCTTCTCTGCTACAATGAATTCAGATAGTCCTGAACCCTCTGGGATCCTGCAAATCAGCTCAACGCCTGTCGGAGATTTCCCTTACAAACACTGCTGCATATTGCTCACTAAGTACGCGGGCCTTGTCATAGTCCGTTTCCTTAGTTCGTTTCCTTTTCGTTCGTTTCCTTTTTCTCCCGAGTCTGTCACAGGTACGGCGACACGCACCCAAGGAATTGTCCTCCGTTTCGACAACAATACAAGGCACACAGTTCCTCTACCTGGACATGAGCGGAAAATTATCAACCTTTTTACGACTTACTAACTGGACAAATCAATCAATTCTTCCGCGGCATGAACCACTGAGTCCAATTTATCTAACAATACCTATTCCACATATCTCTTGACTGGAGGACTTTCGACTACGGAAGGCACATTCTCCTGCCAAGACAAAGCTTGAACAATCGGTCATTCTAAGCTCTTCAATCCGCTTTGACCGCTCAAATGGCCGTGGTTACCACAATCTCTAATCAATTTCACTACATACCCCGGGGGATCTGCGATTCTTTCTTCGGAACCTATCCTGTCCTCCAAGACTTCAACATATTTCAACGTATATTCTTCGAGGCTTCACGTTGTTCTGCAGATGATCAACACATCATATCCAGAAAGAATGCTTAGTTCCTGACCTACCGATCTGGAACAGGAGAGGACCCAGGCACGCAATGGCCGCTCGCATAGCGCATCAGTCAGCAGAAAAATGGGACGCAACTTAACTGCGAATAACGGAGCAAAAGAACGTTCAACAAGAAACATAGCCAGTTACAACTTGCCATTCAATGGATTGGCGGCAGTGTTTCAGGACGTGGTGGGTTTTCGCCTGGCAAGCGTTCTCTCTATAAAAAGCCACAAATGTCCGTTTAACAACACTGCAACGTGGCGAACGTGACTCGCCACCGAATAAAGTCACAGCCCATAACTTCACACTGGCGGCTCAATTAGAATCATCATACTGGATAGCTTGCTCTTCAATTATCTTCCAATGGATCACTCAGGATTCTTTATCTATTATTAGTCGAGGTATGACTGCGATATATGGCAGAGCGATTATGTCCAAACAAACCGTTCTTTCGCATGTTCACCATCGCACAGTTCCAAGCATGGACATATGAACAATTTTCTACTGTCACTACAGTTCCCATAAAATGTCTGTAAAGCTGTACATACCTGATCATGCCTCAACTGGCGTGCCTCGCATAGTCGAGAATAAATATTTATTTATTTATTTATTTATGCGCATGAGTACTGTCATCACGCATCAATATTGGAATTGACATGTTCGAACAGCAGCGCCTTTTGACATAAGCAAATAATCTTTTTGGATTCTCTGAAGCTTCCTCCACTAACCCTTTCTCGAAATTGAGCCGAACATCCCTTAGGTATTTCATACAGCCTTCTCCCATCAGAAAGTTCAAGAGAGCAAGAACGAACAGCATTTATGCGGGATAACCTGAATTCAGATTATTTCGTGTCTTCTCATTCAGCCGCTTACAGACAAATCATGGAAATAGTAAAGGAATGCAATTGAAAAAGGTGGTCAAAGTCCAAATCAATAAAACACTGAGCAAACCGAGGTCATTGCCTGCGTCTTACCAGGGCAAGGCGAGACTGGCCACAAAGCCTACCTTTTTGCAATGTTGGGTTTCATTCGCCGGATGTCCGAGGTTTCAGCGAAACGAAGCAAGCTCGCGTTGTTTTTCTGTTGATAACCTTGAATGCGTAACGTGGGTTTTCGCAAAGGTTCAATCGAGCAGATGCTGAGCGATGGAGCTAGCAGGGATTTTAGGTCCACTATTTGCCAGGTTTCGTGGAACATGTTCCATGCTCCTAGTTGATAGCCTAGTCTCGGTTCGGCCAATGTACATGCAACCGCAACTACAGGTGTTGCATACACCTGTTTCTAGCCTTACTGTACCTGTCGTGAGTATGGGTGGACGGAGCATCTCGGTAAGTCCGCCAACATCTAGACCTCTTTCTGAGCAGATGCCTGCCAGTGGGATCTATCCAGGGAGGCTGTGCACGTGCCTCCTCCTTGTGACTGGCATGAAGGGAGCAGAGACTTAAATTTATCCCAGGCAACCTGGACAGTATTGTCGTCTTAGGTCGCACAATGGAAACCCGAAGCCTTGGCTCTAATTGATTCATAGTCTGCGTGCCATATCTTCGGAAGACTCAACAGTTCTTTGGTAGCGTCTAGACAGAGTACAACTGAAGAGCAGACAAACATGAGCACTGGAACCCAGTGGAGCCCCGTAAGTAATTTCACCAACAAAATCGAGTGACTTAGCAAATAAAAGGGCTAAGATAGACGGTACTTGGGCGTCTATGTACCTTGTAGGGAGGTCAATGAACTGATACAACGGTACTTGGAGCGTAAGCTCAAGCAAATAAGCGCCGAATGTGCCTGACGCTGAGTCGCAAGAAAGACCTGCCCAACAAACCTCTGGTAGGTTGAAGTCACTCATCACCAAACACTTGTTTGCGGACTGGGAGCGAATGAAGTCAAGTACCTCTTTGGATACGCTCCCAGGGCTTCTATACACAATTACAACTGTAACCTGAGCTGAGGATGTGCTAATAACAGCCGACAGAGCTTCGACATTTTTGTCTGCCGACTGAAATAGGCAAGTCTTCAATATGTCAAGTTTAAAGCTCACATAAAGAGCGACGCCCCCTCCCTGCCGGCCAGCGGAGCGATCGCATCTAAATAGTGCGTAGCCAGATAGATGTACTTCACCATCCGTGATGTCCTGACAGCCATATTTCAGTGAATGCGGGTATATCGGAATGAGACCCATCTACAAGCAGACCTAACTCGTACACCTTATTCCTTAGGCTGCGCACATTACTTAGCACTATATGAAGGTATTCGTTAGATCCAGACCTGGGTCGTGCGCTACCAGAATTGGCAGTGGTAGGGCGGAAAAAGACCTTCGGCTGACCACCGAAAACCCACTAACCGGAGACTTTGTTCACCGGCCACTAACCTGCTTTTGAGGTCCTTGATGGCCTCCCTTAGCTTCAGCCTATCGGCCGGCGGAAGGTCTGGTACTCACAGTGCAATGGACGAAAAGGGCTTTCGCCAAAGTAGTAAACTGCTGTCTGATACCAATGGGCCATTGAGTTATGAAAAATATATAAATAGTGATAAATGCTAGTAAACGGGTATGTATATGGTCATAGGTTTATTCCATGATGCTCCGCCAAAGTTAAATTTTATACACGTATAACCTTTCTCAGCTCATCACTGCATCAATGTGTTTAGTTAGGTTAATATTTATTGACCATAGATATATATATGCATAAAAATAACATTTTTAAACGTCTGCAAGTAAACGCGTATGCATTTGTTCACGGAGTTTCGATACAATGTTCTCGCACAGTTACATTTTGGTCGTTTATGCTTTGTTGGCTCTTACTGTGCAGTAATGTGCACTCTTGACCTTAGCTACTTTTTCCTTCAGCAGTACCTTCATTCTTGCCATATGTCTAACAATGAAATTTTAGCTGGTTCGCAGAATACTTCAAAATCTTTCCGGCCAGTCCGTTAGTTGTGGGTTACCTTTGTAAACAACCTCAAACATTTAAGTTCGCGCCCCCATGTACTTAACAGAACCCCGATGCAAGGACTCAACTTCGTAGAGCGCCAAAAACGGTTTCGCTCCTTCTTTACACTGGACCGCGCCCTCCTCGAATAGTGAACAACTAGTTAGTGGCTTTGTGTCCGGTTCAGACTGCCCGTTTACACCTTTTGAGAGTAGAGCGTTGTGGAATGCAATTTTGGTACTTTATATATGGAAGATCTACTTGGACACTTGCAAAAGTTTTTACATGTTTCCACTTGATTTGTAAACATTTATTAAAAAGCATAATTAATGGCGCGCCCTGGGTGACTGGAGCAATGGTGCACGACTCTGAATGTTTCCGTGAAGCTGGCGATGGATAGTTTTCGGCGTGAAAACATGTGTTTTTAGCATGCAACAGCGATAACTGCGGTGAGGCAGCAAAGCAGTTCAGGGATTGAGCTTCCGGAGTGTGCGGACGAATGCACCTGCGAATCGGTAAATTTCGGAAAAGCAAGTAATGTCCTCTGAATGATAAGTAGCATTGCTACGACTTCCCTTCTTCAGCCACTTTTCAGTCAAACATATGTGCAGCTATTTGAGATCAGTTACTCTATTTCATTCGGACACCCACCAGGTTATACAACCGTGGATTTATCCACCCAAGCGTCGTTCGACAGTTGCACAG
The DNA here is from genome assembly GCA_944474145.2 of Dicrocoelium dendriticum. Lineage (NCBI taxonomy): Eukaryota > Metazoa > Platyhelminthes > Trematoda > Plagiorchiida > Dicrocoeliidae > Dicrocoelium > Dicrocoelium dendriticum. Next base: position 94,278,357 of record OX104066.1, on the reverse strand, counting down.
GAGGCAAAGTTGCTAAATTTGGTAACAAGCTTCAAACGCACCACAGAAATGCGTGCGTATATTCGACAACATTATGGGATCCGTATTCCGCTGAATGAGTTACTGAACATGTGTCCGCGTCTGTGCAGGTTGCAATGCAGCGATGTGGGGCTGGTAACCAGACTATTTAGAAGGCTTGGGCGCGAACGTCAGGAAATTACATTCGTATTTTTCGTGCCCTCTAGGAAGCGGCCTATTGCACCCATCAATTATATTGATTAGCTAGTTCAGGCACACCGCGCTCTTATTGGTTATCCTCGCATTGTCCAACCAAATGTTTCTCACGCATAGTTGTATTGGTGTGTCTTGTGAGCCAGGTCGCACGGTTTCGCTCGGTACCCTTTGTTTCGCAATGTGTCTTGTTCTGGCTTTCCTGCGGTCATGGTGCGTGCTTTGCTTGAATGCGTTCCTACGTATTACTGGCGACGGGATCCAGCTGAATCTTAACAATAATCCATCTTCTAGCTTTTGATCTTCCGCTGACTACAAACCGACCTAATCAAACTTGATGAGGCGGAAGAAATCATTTAGTAACTACCTAAAACTACTGCTTGTTTGGATCCTGTGCATTTACTTTCGGAGTCCCACAAAATACGACTATGCAGGCAAGTGCTTGGGAGTGAAGTACAGCGACATTATGATGCACCACAGGTAGAAAATTGTGACCGTTACATCGGCTTTGGACCAAAACACCACACTGTGGGGATTGAAACAGGTTGTTTATACTGCGAGCTACTGCTTTTCATAGCCTTACAGAAACCGAACGAGAGCGACAACGTCTTCCTTGCCATCTCCAATGAAGTTCCGCCCGGCATTTTTGAAGAAATGAAACCCCTGGGCTTAATAGCGGGGATTCTGATCGAAAGTGTACGGAAAAACTTGTAACCTTTGAACGAGTCAGATACCATGTTGGAGAATACATGTCTAATCTTTCGTCAAAGGGAAAATATATTGCACCAGCTATGTAAATGCACTGCCTATCCAGTAGTCGATGCTGTTCATGCAGTTGAAAACAACGGACTCAGGTGTATCTCGAAAACAGTTCGTGTGCTATCGTTGCGGGCTGCAACATGCGCGTGTTTCTGCGTGTCGCCACAAAGAAAGCATCTGCCCAAGCTGTGGTAATATAAGCCACCTATCCCGAGTGTGCAGACCGGAACCCTCTCCATCAACCAATCTCCCTTTATCGACGCGCCATACAAAGCTGCTGCTGGTGACGAATTCATGGAAAGCACGTTCACAGGACACGAATTAGAGGGTGTGGAGCTACTCCCAGAAGAACGACTTCTTGACTTAGAGTATGTTGATAATGTCGCCCTAATCTGTGACAGCCCACAAATGTGCCAACCGGCACTGGACAGAGTAGCACTAGCTATCCATCACTTCGGGCTTTACTTCGCACCTTCGAAATGCCAAGCGTTCCTCCAAGATTGGTCTGGACCGCTTCTTGCGCCAACCCTTGGTTGGGATCAGCCAGAAGTCGTTTAAAAATTCAACTACCTGGGAAGTTGTATCAGCGCCGTGGGGTTGAAGATAAGATCACGAACCGTATAGCAAAACCCCGGGGCGCTTTTGCTAACCTTCGCCACTTACGGCGGCGGCGCGACATCACTCTTGCCCTGAAGGGTAGAGTGTACAATGCAGCAGTACGTTCGACCCTACTGTACGATTGTGAAACCTGGCCGCTTAAAGCAGCGGACCTGAAGCGGCTAGTTACGTTCGACTACCGGTGCCTTTGTACTTTATCTCACATCTGGTGGGAACACCGCGTGAGCAACGAGCGTGTCCGACGCATTGTTTATGGCACAGGAAAAGGAACTGAACCGCTCAGCACCGTTATTTTACGCACCAGGCTCCGATAACGCGGCCACGTGTTACGCATGCCAGCCCACCGACTCCCGCGACGTGCGTTGTTTGCGCGCCGGAGGTGTGGATGGAAGAAGAGGAGGGGTGGCCAAGCGATGACTTGGTCCAGAGGAATGAAGCCCTCACTTCTGAGCTGGCCTCGGTTAGAGCGTCTCGGCTCCCTGGTTGGGGTCCGAAAGACGATGAACACGTTTGGTTGGACACACTTGCTGACATGGCTAGGAGCCGACCTCAGTGGCGTTCGTGTTGTGAGTTTCTTTGTCCCACCCATCCCTCTTAGCCTCTTCCTCCAAGCACGATCTCATTATTTAACCTAGTAGTAATTTGTTTGATGCACAGTAGCCGGCTGGTAGCTTACCGGAACGATGCCCATTCGTTTCCGGTAGCGCAGCCTGCTTGAACCAGTTGCAATTTTTTCCTTTTTCTTTTTTCTGTGTATTGCGGCACAGTAGCTGAGGTGTTCCCCACCTCTAGCTAACGTGTATGATTATGATGGCAGAGAAGAACATCCTGGAAGACCCAGACTGTGCTTAAATACCGTCTAGGTGAATGTCGTATCACCCAAAAGATGCCCTCCACATACGATTACTTTGATGATCCAGAATGAACATATCGAGTTGTAACTGGATACAGGGACTGCAGTTACCATTACAAAGAGTGCTTTGAATTAAGTCCGCCACACTTAAAAAACCTTGTGACTCCAAGTTGAAAAGCATCACGTGAGATACGATTAGGGTCTTGTGAAGTGCATGGTTAAAGTCAGGCAGGGTAAGCGGAAAGTACCTATAACTTTGCTCGTGGGACCTGTGAACAGACCAAAGCTCTTGGGCAGAAATTGGGTCCGAGACTGCCCAGCAAGGATGCAGATTAATGAGGTCGTGCTCAATGACAGCAGTCTAAATGATCTGTTAAACCAATTTTCTTCTTTTTTCGCTAATGATTTGGGAAAGCTGAAACATTTCAAAACTTTCAGCAATCTACGGGAGAACAGCAATGTCAAGTTTTAGTAAGCACTGACATTACCGTACGCGATGCGTCTCAATCCAAAGGGGTATTCATGCCCGTACGACGCTCGGATTAAGGTACCCCAATTGTTTCTGTTCGCAAACCTGACGGTAACGTTCATTGAATTCATTGAGTTTATTTCGGTGTAGTGAGCAGTAGGCAAGTTCTATATTAGACCGTTTCCTCCAGCTCAGTAGGAGAAGCCATTTTGCCTTAGTGACCCAGCTGTCCGCAAATGACGCGGTCGTAGAAGAACGGTGCTGTCTAGGCATCTTGCGCAGATGGGAGTCGAAAAGCCGCTTGAAACTTTCCTCGGTCTGAGCATTAACTACGGTTTTTAGGAGTCTGTTCCAGTCGTTTGCCACCCGAGTAGAAAGGCGACGGAGTAGCGGACTCGGAGCATCCTTGGTTTAAATACTTTCCAGGTGTAACCTGGTGTTGGACCGTCTACCTTACGTTGAAAAAACTGCCGCAATTCCTTTCTATGTTCACCTCTTAGTATGCGCCAGGTGAAGATAAAGTCTCCAAGGCGGGGACGGTAATCCGGGTGAAGTGCTTCATCTCTTGGAGTCGAAGAGAGTAAGGGAAAGCCCAAAGTCCGAAGGCAAACTTAGAGCCACGTCTCTGGACCCTTTCTATTAGGGTACATTCTAGCTTTGAAAGCGAAAACGTTGTTGGTAGACCGTATTCAAGCAAAGATAGGACGCCAAAGCTGAATAATAGCCTGATGGTTGTTGGTGTCATCCAAGAGAATGCTGTTTTTATGGCACTGAACAACCTGTTAGCAGCGGCCACCCGCCCTAGGGTGTACTGGGTGGTTCTTAGGTCCGATGCAAGTAATACACCTGGCGGCGGTATCCTTAAGAAGGAAACCCCAATAAAGTAGGTGTCAAGTGGAGCAGACGCACTAAACGAGAGGACACAACATTTGGCTTAGGTGCCAGGTAGACAACGCCTAGAGGCCCAATCGTGTAATAGATCCAGCTTGGCCTGCAGTTTATCAGCAGAATCGACATTTGAGAACTTCGACCAAAGCTTGAGGTCATCAACATAAACCAGGCATCCGATTTAAAATGTTTCGAGAAGGTCCTTGATAAACAGTTTTAAAGTTCTATTCCGAGTGATGAGCTTTGCGGGACCCCGCCGGTCATTAGCACTGGCTGAGGAAGGGTTTCCTTCCCTTCACCTGCATCGTTCCCTCTTCCAAGAAGTCGACGATCCACGCGTATGGGCGTCCAGTGGCACCAAGTTCCCGGAGCCGGTACAGCAATCACTGTTGTGGCACTATCAAACGCCTTGCCGAGGTGAACGAAGACCACATCTGGGCTTTTGACGGCCTGTATTTCCTTTGCCAATTTTCCCCTCACCACCAGTAGGTTGGTAGTGCAGGAGCGTCCCTTCTGAAAGCCGTGCTGTTTAGTAGAAATGATGTCCAATGCAGAGTAGTGCTTCTGTAGAGCGCGCTTTATAATGTTCAGGAACTTGAGAATTATCGAGGTCAGACAGACTGGGCGATAGTTCGTGGGGTCAAGAGGAGTTACACTTTTGTGCTTTGGCATCATTGTTCCCACTTTTCAGTCAACGAGTGAAAGCCAAGCTTCTAAAGATAGCCAAAACTCTACTAGATGGATGTGGCAATGTAATCTCTCACTGTCTTGAGGAAGAGGGGCTGCAACCCGTCAGGGCTGAGTGACGAGTTAGGATCTAGCTTGAGCAATATTTTCGCAAAGTTTCCGCGTTGAATTTGATATCCTCAAGACGGTTGAGTTACGAAGCATCGAGACTGTTGGGCGGTGGGGCCTCCATGGCTTAAACAGATGGGTAATGCCAGGTCAGGCGCTCCGTTTTCGCGCCGACTTCGTATAAAACGGAATCTGTTGTACTGGATGTCAAAGCGCTTATGCCACAGCCGACTTTGGTCCTTTTGTTAATATAAGCGAGGGTTTTTATGCCAGGACACAGACGGTTCTGCCAGATAATCCTTATATTGTTGCCTCTTCTCCCGCTTTTTTAATCTACCTAAGTTCCTGAAGCCTTGATAGTTTGCATCGTTTGAAGCAACTCTAGTAGATTTGATACGGCCTCATAGTTGCGTTCGCTGTCAGTAGCAACCGTAGCTCCCGATGAATCGAAAGAGGAGCAATCGTCTGGGCCTTAGTTCTTGTGTTCGGAACCACCTTTTCAATGATCTGCTTTATTGTGGAGAGCACAGGTGTTCAAGCACTATCGAGGTCAAGATTTTGTGGGGCATTCCGGTCCAATGTGCTAGCGGCCTCATAGGCAGGCAGGTTTGTTCCGCCACAAGGTACGGTGGTACACCCTTCGGTCTTGAATGAGAATTTGTCGCCTCCAAGTAGAGAGGAGATTATAGTAATCATTCTAACCAACCGGAGGGCGTGCCCAATCCATAGACGTCAGTAAGTACAAGTGGGAGCACCCAATCAAGAATTTGGGGTATCAGGCCTTGGAGTATTCTGGTGGGCTTGGAGACATGTTGGGATAGGCTGGCACCAAGGACTGCTCCAAGAGGACCAGCATCAAATGACTCTGCAAAGTCCGCAGTGGAGAAGATTTCAGTCAATACTAGGCACATTGAAATCACCAAATATTAGGCCGTCTCTGACACACCCATACTTTTTGCTTGAATCGAAAACGTGGTTGCTTTACCGGACGGGGTCTTGTACACCACCCTGATGGTAAGGGTTTGCATCCCTCGTGGATCCGACGCCAGCGCATACCTTTGCCGTTGGTACTAACAGGTTTAATGGTATGCACCTTGAGTTCATATCTCCAGTATAGTAGTAGACCGCTCCGGGTTCCCGCCCCATGACGATCCGGCCAGGACAGCTGATTTCCTGGGCTATATACGTCCATCCGGCATATCTGAGGATGGCCCTGTCTGTAAAGGAAAGCAGGTCTGGGCATAACGCTGAGGTGGCACAGAGGATTTCGTCCATTTTGTTCCTGAGGCTCCGGACGTTGGCAGGCAGTACCCGCAGTCCCAGTATTGTCTTTGAAATTGCGAACCGGGCAGGACTAGGATAGATCTTCAGCGATCTCTGGGTTCCCTCCACCAAGCGGAAATACTCGATGTGAAGGTTGGTTTCACTGTTAATTCTCCAGGTTCTCAGTTCATCAGCAGCCATACTGCATTTTAACCCGGTCTTCTGGATGAAGGTCTCGCAAGCCAAAGTTAGTTTGTCCTTTGAGGCGTAAGGTTTGCTTATGAATGCGGCAATACGCAGCTACATTTTGAGAGACGGTGGTAAGTGGGCGTCGTTTAGCGGTGTCGTCCTGCTTTCTACCGAGTCGAAAGGCGGAGGCAGGAGTGATCCCTGCTTATCCATCATCGGAAATTAGCAAGACCATACGTTCTAAGAAGACTTTGTTGTCTAGTGTTCTCTGCTTGTGTTGGCTTCTCGGAGTCCGTACCGTTGGCGATAATAAGACCCCTTACACAACAAGGTCTGCTTCTCTCGGGAAAAGCCAGCTTTTTAGTTTGTGGAGTTGTCATGACCAGAATCTCCAACTCGCGCATTCGGTCCAAGACATGTTTCATCATCATCATCATCATCATCAACAGCAGTACATCAGCCATTTGAACTGATGCTTCGCTGCCATACAACCATGAGGACCTATGAAATAAAGAATAAGAAGAGGGAGAGAAGGGGGACTTACCTGAAAACCTTAATGCCCTAAGCAAACATTCAGGGTCAAGGCGCCTACACCTTGTATAGACAACATACCGTCACAAACAGCTGGCTATCGTGCAAAGATAAGGCGGCATCGGCGAGACAACTTCCTTGCGGCTTTCACTGCCACGCGTCATAATCAGCCATTACCCCGCAGATAACTCAGCACCAAACACACTTTAAACAGACAATCCGATTAGGAGACGGCAGCAGACGCACCACTGGTGTCGGTTGCGAGCCATGTCCTGTAGTCTCGAGCCAAGCACAAGGTGAGTCACGTGGACTCCAACCCGGAAGGCGAGACGGACCAACGGCACCCAGTTTGGTCGTCAGTGACTTCATTTCCCGCTGCCAAGTCAACTTCTGTCCACCTCAAGCCTTGCGCCATCCGACACCTGGTAGACTGAACAAGGCCCTCCTAGGTAAGCGGTGACCAGGCATGCGTAGCACGTGCCCGAGCCAACGCAACTTATTCAGTCCTATCTGTTGTTCTAGGGAGCTAGCATGATCATCACCACCTAGTACTCCCCTACGCACATCATCGTTGCGGATACGCTGGTGCCATCCGACACCAGTAATGCTTCGCAGACAACGCTGATCAAAGACTAGAAAGCGCCTCAGATCTTCAGACCGAAGGGGCCAAGTTTCACTACCATAGAGCAGAACGGCCCTCACTGTGGCCTTGTATACACGGCCTTTCAGACGGATGGAAACTCCCTTCTGTCGCCAAAGATGCCGCAGATTCAAGAAGGCAGCTCTGGCCTTTGCAATGCGTGAGCTCACGTCAGTTTCTATGCGCCCATCATTGCTGATGCAGCTGCCAAGCTAAGTGAATTGATCCACCACCTCGAGTTCCTCATTAGAAAGCGTCCAGGGGTCATCGAGTGGCTTTTGGTCCTGCAGCAACACCTTGCACTTTGAAGGTGCGAAGTGCATACCAAATAATGGGACCACTCTGGACAGGCTATTCAGGGTTGATTGTGCTGCCTCAACATTGTCGAAACGCAACACGATATCGTCCGCATAATCTAGATCAACTAACCGTTCACCAGACAGCACTTCAACACCTACATCGTGAGATTCCGCAAGGGAACACTCCATGATAGAATCCACGACGAAATTGAACAAAAACGGGGAAATCGGACAAACCTGACGAACACCACTTGTAGTCGAAAAGCTATCCGATAGGGCACCATAGACCCTGACGCGGCCTGTAGTGTTCGAGTATAGAGCACGAAGGATGTTCACACATTTCGTGGGAACACCTTTCCGCGCAAGTATTTCAAACAGAATCGATCGATCGACTGAATCGAACGCACTCTTGAAATCGAGGAACACAGCTATTGTCGGTCTGCGGTATGCGTGGCGCTGCTCTAGCACCTGCCGCAAAGTAAATATATGGTCTATACAGCCACGTCCTGGGCGAAAACCGGCCTGCTCTTCTCTAATCCGAGATTCCCGTTCTGCAGTGATGCGACGAACGATAATCGAGGCCAGTAATTTTGTCACAACTGGCGTTAGGATAATACCCCTGTGGTTCGCACAGTCTGTGCGACTGCCCTTTTTGTATATTGCCACTATAATCGATTCGCTCCAATTAGCCGGCACACTCTTCGTTCCAGATGCGTTCGAATAGGGAGGTCAGTGCTTTGCAGAGGACCTCACCCCCATCCTTAAATAGTGCCGGTGGGAGGGAATCCGGGCCGGCGGCACGAAAACGATTGAGGGCTGTGATCGCGTTTCGGACCTCGGCCTCCGACGCAGGCTCTAAACTAACCGTCCATGGCTCGTCATGCATCACCTGAGTAGGAAGAGGTCCGGGAGCAGGGGGCCAGCTGAACTGCTGTTCAAAGTGCTCAGACCAATGAGCCATACGGCGCTCCTTATTGTGTATCAGCGCAACCGCGCTGATTCTGATTGTCTCACTGACGCCTGGTTTTCTGGGACCAGTGGTGCGTATTAGCTGGAAGAGCTTCCGGTAATTGCCTACTGCTCCTGCTTCCTCCATTTCCTGAGCCCGACTGGTCCACCAGGCTTCCTTGTCAGCACGTAGGCTCCGCTTTAGTTCACGCCTAATAGCCCGTCTGATCACATTGTGTTCAGAACCAGCCGGGAGGTGCCTTCTAGCTTCCAACAGGTTCACGGACCTCTCGGATATCCAGTGGCTGGTGCGATGACGACTGATGGTGCCACAAACAGATGCTCCTGCGTCGTGCATGGCAGTCGAGATCCTATTCCACTGAAGTTCAGTATCATTAGGACAAGACAGCGAGAGTTCGTTATGCAGTGCTTCTTGATAGGCTTGCCTGACAGAGGGCTGGGACAATTTCTCCGTTGCCAATCGGAGGAGACGCTTTGTGCGCCTTCCGGTAAAGTTCATGGAGAAACGACAGCGCACCAAAGCATGGTCAGAGTCGACACAGGTACTCCAGTATGAGCGGCAATCCAGGATGGAACCGCGCCACCTGTAACTTATGGCTATGTGGTCAATTTGGGCCCATCGCTGACCAGTTACAGGTGGACGCCAAGTGGCACTTCGGCGCCCACTGTGTCTAAAAGCAGTGCTAGTAAGAAACAACTGGTGCTCCGCACACAGTTTCAGCAGACGCTCGCCGTTGTCAGTCCGTTCGGCGTTAAGTCCAAACTTACCACCCAGCTGAGCTTCTGACGAGCTCAGACGCCCTACATGTGCGTTCATATCCCCTACATGTACTATAATATCTGAACTAGTAGCACTGCGTAGCAGCGTGTTCAGTTCGTGATAGAAAGTGTCCTTGACTGCATTAGAACTGCAGTCCGTGGGAGCATAAGCAGAAATCACAAACAAACAGCGTTTTGTTTTACTTAGCGAATTCACCTTAGCTGATGTCGTCAAACGGGCTGCACATAAACGGCTGTTCACCGGAATCCAATCAACCAACGATGACTCAGTCTTGGAGCTGAGAATGATACCTACACCAGCTTGAGCCATGAGAGCTGCATCAGCGTCTCTGGATGCGTGCAACCAATAACGAGAGGATAAGCCGGGTGCAGTCAATTCAATAACCCCGTTAGGGTCATTAATCCTAGTTTCGGACGCACAACGCACATCAACACCCAGTGTGTCCAAGGTGCGTGCGAGTGCAGCCTGCTGACCTGTTTGTCTTAGAGTGCGGACGTTGAATGTCGCCATGGAAACGGGACAGCGTGGCCTTATAAGGAACTTTTGCCGATAGACATCCGATAGGTGCTGTGGGATGGTGGCTGCAGACGGTACTACTCCAGTAGCACTTCGGTTGCTGTCAATTAAGCTGGGAATTATAGAAGGAAGGTTAGTAATAGGGGTCGAGATGGGAGTAAGAGAAAAAGGTGGAAAAGAAAGAAGGGAGGCGCCAGCAGTAGCATGCTTTCACTTATCCGCCCTGCTGTATGCAGCAGATAAGGCGACCCTTGATAATCTGCGCGACGGCCGATGCAGGATGAAGTTTATGTTTGAAGAAAATGTCATGGTTGTATATGGGCTGGGATCCTGCCTGGGCGCCCAGACCTAGACAGGAGAACGATTAGCGTCCTCATCAAAAGCCTTTGGCTCACAAGCCTGTCTGCAAGGCAGCGGGGAGGTGGCAATGATTTAGTTTTACAGAAATGGACGCCATTCCATTTCAAACCCTCAACCTGGAGGACCATGAGACTGAGTTTGTCTGAGCTCTCACCATTGACCAACCTGGTAGGAGTAGCTCTCAAGATGCTCGGAGGCATCACCCAGTATAGCTCAATGGGTCAATGAGGTACGCAAACCGTCGCACCACGTTAAGGTCCAGTCTCGTTGCGACGGCCAAGACATGTTTCAGCTAGGGACGTAGTCCATCTGAAGCATAGGCTTTGTAACCCCTTATTTTATTCATGTGGGGGCTATGTTTAAGGTGGTATTCACTGGTATAACATTCTCGTTCACTACGGCGGCATACTTCTTCCGCGGATATTTCTGTAGCGTTGTTGTTCATCCCAGCCGCATAGGTCTTTATCTTTAATTTCGGCTTGGTTGCATCTAATTACTTTTCAGACACCAGCTTGCGTTAATAGTGTGCCTATTGAGGTAGAGACGGATTTTCGGCTTCGAGTCCTTGCTAGATTTTCAAACCCAAGGTGCAATGTTTTTCCTACCAGCGTGGTGAAGGAGAGGTGGCTTCTTTTCGCTTTGGGCGTAGGATAACCAGACCCAGACAGGAGCACAGATGAGACAGGTGTTTAGCAGTCAGTTAGAAGGACCTTGTGCAGGAGTAGTAGGCAGGCTTACGGGGCGTAGGCTGGTCAGAAGCTTCTTGTCGTTAACCACTGCTAAACACGGGACGAAGTGAAACCATATGCCTTTGGAGGCATAGTGCTAAAGACAATGATCGCGACCATGACCAATTTTAGAGCACCCTGTGTGCGTCCATCTCTTGCAGAAGGACGACTGGATGGTATTTGACTAAGTGGTGACACCATTCACACAGACCACACACTTGAAAGTATCTATAAAGCCTATGAGTTAACCGTCAACCAAGCTACCAAGGAGGTAAGGTATCCTTTGCTGCGCATCAATGGTTTGGAATCTAGGTAATCCGGTGGTCAAAATGTTCTAATTTTGCTCTTACTCGCGCATATTCCCGAAATAACCACACTAACCATTTCTGTATACCCGTCTTCCTTTCGGGATAAGCTCCGCCCCAGCGACTTCCAGTGGATGGTGGATGACATAGTAAAGCATAAACCAATTACTTGTGCACACTTGGATGAGCCCCTGGTTTCTAGCCGAAGTGAGGTTGAACGTTTAAAGATACTTCGGACTGCATTCGAACGTTTGGAATCGAATGGTTTGAAACTGGAGAAAACTAAGTGGGAATCCTTGTTTGAAACTGTTTGTTACCTTGGCTTCAAAATTGCTAAGAGGTCTGCACGTTTTGCAGAAGAAAGTATCTCCAATCATACAGCCACCGCAGCCTAAGGAGGTTGATGAAAGCCGATCATTCTTAGGAATGTTATCAACCTATTGTCGATTTTAGCGGGGGCATAAGCTATTTTAGCTCCTTTGAAAGCACTGGTGAGTAGTGTAATTTTCGTAGAAAGTAGAAGCCATGATTAAACTGCACAATAATTTGCCACGACGGCGGAGCGAACCCCGGGCACACGGATTACCGGTCCGCTGCTCTACCACTGAGCTACCGAGGACTGACGATCAGATGTGCAATTTAATACATGACTTCTGCTTGGTTCGCGATGTATTGCCAATAAGCTCACCGTATCTGTCCTGGTGTTGCAGATTGGCTCACTCACACGTCACTTCTCATTGAACCAAAGTATCTGTCCTCCTGATGTTCAAAGGGCGATGGTAAACGTAGGTTCTTGGTGGTTTTTGTGCGTAGTGTAATTTTCGTAGAAAGCAGAAGCCACGATTACAATTTGCACAATAAGCTGCCTCGATGGGGAATCGAACCCGGGCACACGGCTTACTGGTCCGCTGCACTACGAAAAGTAAACTTTTCACAAAAATCACCACGAATCTACATTTACCATCACCCTTTGAACATCAGGAGGACAGATATTTCGGTTCAATGAGAAGTGACGTGTGAGTGAGCCAATCTGCAACACCAGGACAGATAAGATGAGCTTATTGGCAATACGTCGCGAACCAAGCAGAAGTCATGTATTAACTTCCACACCTGATCGTCAGTCCTCGGTAGCTCAGTGGTAGAACAGCGAAGCGGTAATCCTTGTGCCAGGGGTTCGAGTCCCCGTCGAAGCAGATTATTGTGCAAAGTTTAATCGCGGCTTCTACTTTCTACGAGAAATATTTATTTATTTATTTATCGTAAGCAGTTGTGGTTCCATGGCGGAAAGCATGTTTTACTTACTGGAGAATTCCCCACTTACTTGTGTCAACCGGTGTGAAAGAGTATGAAATCATTTGCTTATACTTCGGAAACGTAGACAGTTGTCTTGTTCGTATAGTGCTAATGCTTGTATGATTCACCTTGACATAACCGAGAGCTACCGCTGTGTCCTCTAAACCGAGGTTATTGCGCGCAGCACTGGGGCACAACGTCCTTACCTAGTGCTCCATTGGTGCCTTAGTTTGAGCGTTACATAGTTGCATCCTTCTTAACAGACCTCCTCCTAGTTTACTTCGGTGTGCTTTACTGCACAACCGCGGTAGGTAGTTCATCTGCCTTCCGACCCACGCAACGCCATTGATGACCTCGCTAGCATTGATGAGTCAATTTCCTTTCGGTCACAAACTTCGTCCAATTTCTAATGACCCACAGTTTTCATTAGCCAGTACCTATTTGCTAGCTGAGTACTGTTCGCGCTATGGAATTGGATCGCCTAAAATCTTACACGTCAGTTGTTGACAGACAACTGCCTCAGTTACACCTCATTGGACTGCAGCTCAACCACTACCGATGCCACCTAATTTTTCAAGCCCCCCTGCCGCCTGGCTGCCTCCATCTCAAATGTCCGCAGTAACCCGGAAGCTTTAGTTGTTGACCAGAAAGTGCCTTATTTAGATCTCTTTAGGTTTCAAATCCCTAAGTACTTATGCCACACCGTTTTCCATGCCGTCCTCAGCCTCGACCGTTCGTCTTAGCACAGAAGCCTCAGTTGTTGGCTGGCAAATGCTTCAATCAGACTTTATTTTATTTATGGTCACCCAGTACAGTGCGACCTAATTATCCATGCTGCACTGTTGCCTGGAGGCCACCGTCGCAACCGTCCGCAGTAACAAGGAACCTTAAGTTGTTCGCAGGCAACTGCTATAATCAGACCTCATTACATTTCAGATCAACTAGTACTGATTCCATCTCATTGTCCATGCCACCCTGCTACCTCCACCTCAACCTTACGCCGTAGCAGTAAAGCCTCAATTGTTAATGGTAGCGGCATCGTGTACACAACAAGACATTTCAGATCACCCAGTGCCGATGTCACCTAAGTGTCCCTGCCGCCTTGGTGCCTGGCTGCTTCCGCCTTAATTGTACGCCTTAACACTGAAGCCTCAGTTGTTGACAGGCAAATGCCTCAATTAGACTCCAATGGATTTCAGATCAACCATTACCGATGCCACCTAATTGTCCATGCGGTCCTGCTGCCTGGCTGCCTCTAGTTCAACCGTCCGGCGTAACACTGGGCTTCAGTTGTTGACGGACAACTACCTCAATTAGATCACATTGCGTTTCAGATCAACATGTACCGACGCCACCACGTTGTCCATGTCGCCCGGCGGCTTCCGACTCAACTGTATGCCGTACAACGAAAGCCCCCATTGTCGGCGCGCAGTTACCTCAATTGAACTTTATGGCAGTCCAAATCAACCAATAACGATGCCACCTCTTTGTCCATGCCGCCCTGCTGCCTGGCTGCTTCCGCCTTAACCATCCGCTGTAACACTGCAGTCTCAGTAGTTGACTGGTAAGTGCCTTAATTATAGTTCATTGCATTGCTAACCACCAAGTACGGCCGCCACGCGTTTGCGTTTCCCGTCTATTTCCGCACCTGCCATTGCTGCATCTTTTGTGTAACATCCTGAACGCTCCCACGGTCCTTCTCAAGGCCACCCTCTGTCCCATTGCCTTATCTTTACCTTTGCAAGCGGCAGGTGCCCATTCAACTGCTTGCAGTGGGTTGGTCCGTAATCGTCCACCGTAAGCGCATTGTTTACGACATTCACACTCCTTTTTCTTTTACTTTAAACATATTTCGATCGCAATGCCTTCGGCAGCCCCTTCAAGCCGGACGACACAGTGTGGCTCAATGAACTGCAGCCTCTATCGAGCGTACCCACCAAGTTCCGCCGGAACTTGGAAGGCCTGTATGTAGTGGAAGACGTGCTGCTCGACTTGACCTATAACATTATGCGACCAAGCGTACTAAGTTCGTCGACGGTAGGCAAAACCCGAACAGAGAGAAAACGGGCACTGAAGACAGCGCCTGTTAAAAGGTGGCAATGTAACGCGGTGCACCATGTTGTTAGAACCTCCCCGTAACCTCGGCGTCCGTCCTGTCGTCGTTACCTTGAATGCGGACGCGACTTCCAGCGCTCGGTTGACCGCAGCTATTCGACCACTTTCCGGTTTCTGCTTGCCAGCAGACACTTTATATGTCGTTCATCGAGATTCGTTTTACTAGCTGGTTGTACAGCCACTTGCGCCCACTCTTTGTCTTCTTTTATGGGTCATGCAGTCTATTGCGGCTTACGTCTAGTGCCGAGTACGAAAGAACCTATCACCCCGAACTGGGCGAATATTACAAGGACGTAGAGGTCTCACCATTTAAAACTCCCTTGACATAAGTTCGCCTGGTTACAATTAAAAGCTTTGGAAATTCAAGGGACGTGTTGCCATGCCAACGATAAACCTGTACTACAAATGTTGCACTGTATCACTTATTTTTACACACACGCAATACATTCCCCTTTATTATTACAATCTTATGCGTTACATTCTAAGCCTTGAGATTGCCATCATAATTCGGGCTATAGCCTTTGCCCGTAAACCAGCTACCGCCAATGGTTAATGCCAAGTTCCGGCGCGATCCAACAGGATAAAGTCAGCACATAGCGGGCCGCCGTACAGCTTAATTGCAATGAAGGTCGACATGCACTATCACACTTAAGTAAAAGAACACAATGTTGCTGTGCCGCATATAGCGTAATACAATATGCAGATATGCATTCGCCACTTAGGACACGAGTATATGTTTCATGATTCATTATTTTAAAATTTCAGACTCGCACAGCGTTTTTGAGACCAAAACTAAACTACTCACATTTCTTGCCTAGTTTGGCGTCGTATTTTTACCTCCATGTGCTGGGTGGGCATTTAGGTAAGACGACTATGTAGTCCATGTTTCATTCTCATAACCGCGAAGAGCTTTGTCTCACGATACATCCGGCTCCTACCCTCAAAGTTGTCTGCTTTCCATCTGACCTACCTGTTGCCCTATAGCAATTTACCCAATGTCCAGTACGGAGCTGGATCTGCAAACCTATTTTCACCAAAGCTGTGATATGTAGTTCCCTTCACACTTCCCTCCTGCTTTCAACTTTAAATGCTTGTTAGTTTGTGTCCGCATGTCCCAATAGCGAGCGTCTTCCGCTCTGCAGTTAATCCGGCTCCTACGTTCTTTCCTCGCTTCCGTTCATTTGACCTGCCTGTTAAACTGTAGAAGTCCACATCGGTGTGAGCACTTAGTCCTTTTAAGCGACTATGCCTAGATTATTCCGCATACTCCGGCCGATTCCAGAGCTGGCTCTGCGACCCTATTTTCACTATAGCTGTGGTATTTAGTCCCCTTCACTCATCGCTCCTGCTCTTAAATAGTAACCTTTATTAGTCCATGTCTTCCTTTCAGGATAGCGAGGGGCTTCTGCTTGGCATATTATCCGGCTCCTACCCTCGCTGTTCTCTTTTGTTCAGTTGACTTGCCTGTCACACCGTAGATGTCCACTTTGGAGTGGGGCACTTGGTTTATTTAGGCGCCGCTGCCCAGTTTATTCCGTAAAATCTGGCCCATTCCAGAGCTGACTCTGCAACACTATTTTGGCTGCAGCGGCGACACTCTGTCCCTTCTCTTTTCTATCCTTCTTTATCTATGAGTGCTTTGCAGTAAAGGCCCACGACCACACGAAATATGCAGCTACTGCTTGGCAAGTAATCCAGCTACTACACTCACAGTACACCTAGTTCCATACAAACAACCTGTTAAACCGAACATTCACCCACTGACTGAGACACATATTACCTTGTGGAGCCACTGCACCACCGTATTTCCGCAAAAGCAAGGTCCATTCCAGAGCTAGCCCTTCAAATTAATAATCGCAGCATTTGTAGTATTTGGCTAATCTTTATCGTCCCTCTTCTTAAATATGAAAGTAATACAGTCCATGTCCCAGCATGTATCGACCATGCGAACGTACGCGTTATAAATAAACCAGCAATAAACGACAAAAGTCTCATTAGAAAAACCGCCAATCTACTAGCTGATTCGACATCATAGTCCTGAATAACATCGCCACCTTGATGTACACCGCTGGCACAAGTACCAGAAGTTAAGCTTGGGGACTAAGCTGGAAAAAGCAGAGTTGCACCATACTGTGTATCAACACGTGAGGCACATTAATCCCTTAGGTTCTAACAATCACGACTCCTAGAGGCAGAGTTGTTGATGCCCCACCAACACAGACCCAAATGCACTTCACGCTCCGAAGCTAGTTGCTAATTTTCCGCTATTCATTTCTTTATTATTAGCGGCTGGCTCCTCTAGCGCACCGGTAGTAATGACCAATCCTTATGGATATATAAAAGCGGCTCAAAGTGATCAAACTTGCAATATTCATCTAAGAATTATGTACGTTTTTCTTGCCCGCCGTATCAAATGAACCTATAGGTCGCCTGGACTATCCAGGCGGACCTGACTCATACAGCTTTCGGATAAAATTTGCCACCACTTAGAGGCTTAACAAATACTGAACTATACATTCATAGTTGTTTAGGTGGCTCAGTATTCTCTGAAAAAGGTGCCCTGAGGCCTTCTGACCGTGCGCTAATTATAACTTTTCTTGAAGCTTCATGCATATCCTAACTGGCTTCCTAGCATTTCCACGTAACCTTATCGCTTATTTGCCTAGCTTTGCTATGTAAGCCGAAAGTTCGATTTTCGGTCAGTTACGTCGTACTTAGTTAGTGTGGGAATTTCGGGCTATTTAGGGCATTTCCGCATACATATCCCTTATTAGAACTTATAACATTTCGCCACTTTGCACCCTTTCTATTTTGATTCATTACTTGCGAGCATATTGTTTTTCATCTACCACCTTTTATATTCGAATTTTGCAATGGATTATCTAGAGGATGAGCCTTCTCCATACTCGGTTAGCGCCGTTGAACCTCTCATGGTCAATTCAGTTGTGTTAGCCCCTCCACCTTTTTGGGAGAATGATCCTTCCTTATGGTTTTTGCATCCATAATCCGTTTTTTACATTCGTAGGATTTCTGCTGATTTCGCCATGTATAATCAGCTAATATCCACCTTCCTCAAAGTATATCATCGCAGGTGAGAGACATCATATTTTGCCCCTATCTGGTGATTTGATGCGAGACACTTAAACAGGCCATTATTCAGCGAATCATGCCTTCTGACGAGGTCCGTCTGCAGAAACTATTTAGTGCTCTGTAACTAGGAGGTAGGATGTCCTCAGCATTGTTGCGCGAAACGCAACAGCTCATCGGCACGTCCAACATGGACGTAGGGATTCTCCGTGAGCTGTGGATGCAATGTCTACCTGAAAACACTCAGGCTATCCTTGCGGTATTAACTGACATACCAACCACAGCAATTGCAGATCTGGCAGACAGCGTCATCGAACGGCACCAGTTAGAGACTGAAACAAAAGCACCTAAGCCGCTTTGTACTGGCGCAACCACACCGACACCCGCGACCAGTCAGCCATCGGCATTAGACGCATTATCATCGCAGATAGCGTCGCTTCAGCGCCAGATCGAGGAACTCACTTTAAACCGTAAGCACCGCAACCACTCTGGAGCATCGCCGCAGCGCACAAAACCTGGTGCTTTAGGTTACTGCTTTCGCCACTCGCGTTTCGGTAGTAAAGCCCGTAAGTGCGTACAGCCGTGTAGCTACTCCGCTATAGATGATCCTACACGCCGGCCTGTACTGGCCACAAACGACGTCGGTAAAGTCCAAAGTCGTCTCATCTATATTAGCGATTATGATTCCGAGACTCAGTGCTTAGTTGATACTGGGGCGGAAGTCAACGCCATTCCCCCTATGCCAGATGAGCCTCTCGCTTCTTTGTCGACGAATCTCAATGCTGCCAATGGCACGCTTATAACCATCTAAGGTCATCGGTCGTTTACCCTGGACCTAAGCCTTCGGCGCACGTTCCGCTGAGTATTCACCGTCGCTGCAGTCTCCTTTGCCATCATCGGCATTGACTTTCTCAGGCATTTCGACCTCTTGGTCAATGCGAAACGCCGGTTGATAGTCGACACTGCAACGAAACTCGGTGTACGTGGCATCACCACCGACATCGCATCTACATCCCCGGTCTGTGCATTTCCCCAGACTTCGTCAGAATGCGCCAGCCTCTTTTCTCAGTACTCCAAGCTCATTCAGCCAATGAACGCGGCTTTGCCAGTGGCATACCAAGGCATGTACCAAATACAAACGAATGACCCACCCGTCTCATGCTGTACACGCCGACTATCGCCCGAGAAACTAAAGGTAGCTAGGGCGGAGTTTGAGCACATGCTTGAACTTGGAATAATCCGCCCTTCCGACACCCCTTGGTTCTCGCCACTGCAGATGGTCCCCAAGAAATCTGGTGACTGGCGCCCTTCCGGTGACTACCACGCACTCAGTCGGGTAACCGTCCCAGATAAGTATCCCATCCCACACACGCAGGACATTAACGCGTGCCTCACAAGTAAGAGGATCTTCAGCAAGATCGATCTGGTTCGCGCCTATCAGCAGATACCTGTAGAAGAAAATGACATTCATAAAACAGCCGTTATCACTCCTTTCTGCTTGTTTGAATATTTAGGAATACCATTTGGACTGCGCATGGCCGCACAAACCTTCCAGTGCTTCATGCACAATGTCACTCGTGGCCTAGACTTCGGTTATTCCTACCTCGATGATCTTTTAGTAGCCAGTTCATCGGAACAAGAGCACCTCGAGCATCTTCAAACTCTCTTCCAGCGCTTGACCCAACACGGTGTAACAATAAATCCGACTAAGTGCGAACTCGGCAAATCAACGGTAGAATTCCTAGGCCACCTCGTTTCATCATCTGATATCGAAGTCTTTCCTGAAAAGATACAACCAATCAAGAGCTGCCCAGCTCCGACTTCCTTCAAACACCTCCGTCGATTTTGTGGTTTGGTCAGCTACTATCGACACTTCATTCCGCGCTGCGCTCAGCTCAGGCAGCCTCTGACTGACCTATTCAGAGGAAATGAACGTAAGTTCGTTTTCCCTGACACAGCACCGACAGCCTTCGCCTAGCTCTAGGATGCCATTTGCAACATAGCCCTCCTCGCTCATTCCGAATCGACTGCGCCCCTTTTTAGTACGACTGATGCCTCAGATGTCGCGGTAGGAGCCGTCCTCCAACAACACCTTGGTGGGAAATGACAACCCCTTATGTTCTTCTCTAAGCTCCTGCAGCCAGCGGAATCCCGCTACAGCACGTTTTGCAGAGAATTGCTCGCCATTTACCTAGCCATTCGTCCCTTCCAGCAAACACTCCAAGACCGCGCTTTCACTGTCTACACTGACCACAAGCCCTTTATCTACGCCTTCAACTCTGCTTGCGACAAATATTTACCACGGGAAACATGACACCTAGACTTTGTCACGCAGTTCACTGCTGACATACGTCATGTCACAGGTGTCGACAATCCCGTCACCGACGCTCGCTCATGCGTCAACCTCACTCTCCGGTCTTTGCCTACCGTCGACCTTGCCGCCATGGCATCGGCCCAGGGACAAGACGAAGACATTCATCGCACTCTGCTGTCCACTTCGCTGCATGTGCAACCTGTTCCTCCCCAACCCACAGAAGGAACTACTCTTCGTGACACTTCCACAGGTTGTCCTAGACCCCTCGTGCCCGTCTCCTTCAGACGCACAGTCTTTGACGCACTGCACTCACTATCACATCCCGGTACCCGTGCATCTTTATAACTAATCACCGAATGTTGCTTTTGGCCGCGCGTAAACAAAGAACTTCGTACCTGGGCTCGCGCTTGCCTCCAGTGCCAGCTCTCCAAACTACATCGTCACACCCCCAGTCCTCTGGGTTCATTTCCTTCCCCGGACTCTCGGTTCTCGCATGTACACGTAGACCTGGTAGGTTCCTTGCCTCAGTCACGCGGATTCGTATACATTCTTACATGTGTCGACCGCTTCACCAGATGGCCAAAAGCCATTCCCGTAACAGACTGCACAGCTGAGACTGTTATCCGGACGTTCTTGGACCGGTGGGTCTCGCACTACGGATGCCCATCCATCAGTACAACTGACCGAAGAACGCCTTTCGAATCTTCACAATTCGATAAGTTCTGCAACCTTTTAAGCTGCCGCCGCATTTCTACCACAGCGTATTACCCAGCAGCCAACGGGTTAGTTGAACGGTTCCATAGACAGCCTAAATCCTCACCCTGCGCCTCCTCCGACCCTAGCTGGAGCGGAAAGGTTTCGCTCGTACTCTTAGGCATTCGCAGCAGCATCAAAGCTGACTTGCAATGTGCACCAGCAGAGCTGGCTTACGGCACAACGCTCAAGTTGCCAGGTGCATTCGTTTCACCTCCAGCATCGTCGGGTATGCCTCCGCCTAACGTGGCGTCCTCCCTGGCTCAACACATGCGTTCACTACGCCCGACTCCGCCCCGTGAACAGACTCGAGATGTGCAGATACACAGCGGACTCTCTACCTGCACGCACGTCTTCTTTCGCACCGACGCAGTGCGGCGCCCTCTCCAACCTCCCTACACGGGCCCTTTCAGAGTCCTATAACGGACTCCGAAACATTTTACTTTAGACCAGAATGGTCACCGAACAACGGTGTCCATCGAGCGCTTGAAAGTGGCTTTCTTTGACGAATCACTTGCAACCCATCCTGATGCTAGCACACAAGCACCCGCACCTGCGGTGACTTCCCGAGCAAGGGATATCCCGAAACCCTCCGTTCCGCTTGACTCTCAACCTACCCTGCCTCAACCCCAAGCAACTGACCGACGCGGTAGACAAGTCAAACGTCCGGTCCGTCTTTTAGGGTTTGTAAACGCTTGCTATTTCCATTAAAACGCCTTTTTCGTCTTTAGTGGTAATCGTGCGCCTTGTTCACAAACCTTTTGTGAAGTTGACAAAAAAATCAAAACATTTTGTAAACCTAAAAAGCGTATTTAATTTTATCATGCATGCCAGGTTCCCTCTCCGGTGTCAAGCTACTTCCACCGACCCTTGCCCACCCCCTCTGAGTTCTATCTTCCAGAAACTCAACCGCAAAACTGCCAAGGCAACCCTCGAGTGACTCGCTAACCAGCTCAACACAACCCCCGAGTAAGTCGTCAGCCTACCCAAGACCCCTTTCCTGACCCAAAGAACAGTCAGTCGCCCGCGGCCGCAGATAGCCACGAACGGGTTGGCCCCAAACGCCTGGCCAGGCTTTGCTGACGAGTACGTCCGGCTTGCTTCGTGGCACGGGGACCGTGGACTGAAGCGCGGTGGGGTGAGTGACACCTCCCAAGCGCACCGACGGGTCTGCAGCAAAGGGAAGGTCCCGTCGGCCTTTATTCTGGACTAGCCAGTTTTCTTTGCAGTCAGACTAGACCGCCCCGACGGCCCACCGATGATGCACGCTGGTCCACACGATCATCATAAATACTAACGAACAAAAGCCTGGACCCATCGAACTCTGCTACACACCCCACATTGGAAACCCTTGCTCAAGCCCATGCAACTATTCGCACTCATCCTCACCTTCCGTTTTCCCCCACTAACAGCTCCATCGAAGGCTTCCATCCTTCAGCCTTCTAGGCGGAGGCCCTTGTAGTGTACCGGAAAACACGCTGTTTCAGTAGTTTGCGACAATGGATTTTACGGTTGCTTTAACCTTCGAAACGTCCACTTGTTTTACTGACGGCACATCCGTTTTCACAAGCGTTTTGGTGAGTAACTTGCTGTACCGTTTCTCGCTCTGGCTGATTCGCTTCCTATTTCTGTAGCCTGCACAATATACGTTGGGTTCAGTCGCCTACGACTTCTATACTGTCTCGTACTTGACACGTCTCTTACGTATTGTTGATTACCGACTAGTATCCCAGACCCATCCAACACTAGTCACCTCAACATTATTGACCAAAAAATTTTAAACTTTATTATGGCCATATAAAAGGGAAGCTTAAAATCGTAGGCGCAGATGAATCTGCCCAACTGTGCCATGTACTATCTAGTCAAGTCAAAAGTACTTCAAAGTAAGCTTTACGCACCTAAATGCTTTCATTTTCAGCATTTACCCCACCACTGCGAACACCTGGATGATAGTATCAGTACATATGCGTGGGAAGACAAATGAGAAAATTGTAATACTGTTACTCTAACAGCAGCTTGCGCAGCATTTTACTGACTTGCACGTGGTTAACAAGCAAACGTGAGAGATAAGGCAAAACAGTAGTACGATACGATAACGTGCGCACACAAATTCTGAATTTTTAACGGGTAGAAGAGAATGAGAGCATTTTGGAATGAGCATAGGGAAGTACATGAAATCAAGCAGTTAGTACCGTAGAAGAAAAAGCACTGCAGGCGTCAAAATGTGTAGAGATTAACAAATCAAGTAAAGCATGGCTAGACAAGTCGCTGCAACTAGAAATGTGCTTTTTCGGTAGTAGCAATCATACGTAGTCTTTCCGGAGCAGTCAAGAAAAAAGTGACAGGAGAGCAGTATAACTAATGGAACATTATGAAAGAGGTCACAAACCTGATTATTAAAGTAGGAGGTACTGAAAGCACCTTAAGTCTGAGGGCATATAAAGAAAGTTTGCTGACTTGCAATTTTTACAGACTAGCTTGGTCCAACAAAGTTTCCGGGACAAAAGGAGGCCGAGCTACTTGCCAGTGGAAGAGCTGGGTATGGGAGTTTCATTCACAGTACGAGCGAGAGAGAAATCAATGATGGAATGCACCTTGTCGCCACGGTGAAAAGCAACTATTACCTCACTGCATTCAGAAGCATTAAACGTATGAGCTCCGGTTGAAGAGCATTCCACCAGATCTTCTAACCCAAGCTGACTTGATGAGGAATCCTTGTTACTGGGGACCATACATCCCAACACACGATCAGCATAATTACACCCTAGATACGTTGGTTGTACAGGGAGATGTTCAACATACAAGGAAAAGAGAAAAAGTGATAGGAAGGCTCCCTGTAGAACGCTACAGTCGGCACTGAGAACAGTGGATTTTTTACCGTTTAACATGGTGAAGTGAGTAGGATCAGTAACCTAGTCACGTAACAGATTACACAACGGGTGTATTCAATTCCCGGATAGCAGGTTTAGCAACCTTGACCTATACAGGCTTCCAAAGGCATTTGATCTACCCACGGAGTGGTCGTGCGCATTGCGTCATTTTTGGTGGTGCCACACGGCTATACATCGTAGCAATCAGCGTGACAATGACGGTGTATTGCTTGTTGATAAACCAAGTTGTTGAGAGTATTTGACTGGGTGACTGGTGAGGAACTGCATGCAACCGATGTTACAAGTAAAACTATCATGTGCTATAGAGGAGAAATTGTGTTGCTTACTTTTAGTTCGAGCTAACAATTGTGGTTTGGGCGAAACTGCATACTCCCGTATGTTAAACATTGGGTTGAAAAACCAACTGCAGCGACATATGTAGAGACCGTCTTGGGCGTTAACCACGTATCCCTTTGAGATGCGAAATATCTGTTCGCTGCGTAGTGTCAAGTATCTCCAAGGACTGTGGGGACAACTGCACTCGTAGCACCGAATGCGTTGCACCCACGTAGGCGAAGCATGAGTCGTCCACTAACAGCTCGTTATGAAATTGAGCATGGTCCATACTGTGGAAACATGAAACATTCACGCACAACTATCGTGGGCTAGAACTGAGACTGCGCAGCTAGCGCAGTGCATTGGGCATGAAGTTTGGCTTTCCTGGCCAGCTATCTCACCAGGAGAAGAGAGCCGATAGAAAGGGTGATGCATTCCGTGAAAAGCAGTGATTACGTACTACCTAGACTCAAACACAGTAGACAGTTGCGCTGTTTACGGAAACCCGATCAACGGCTGCAACTTGCTTATGTACTTGTCAATCGTCCTTGAGTACGGCCTGAATCAGTATGTCTTATGCAAGCCACAAGTCAATTAATTAACCACTTCCAGCAATTGCGTGCTTTGCATGAAAACTACCGCAAACGCATGGTGCGTTTAGCATTTGGTCTAGTGCTCGCTCACACGGGTTACCGTGACAAACTTAACTGTACATGGGGCTTGCTGTATCCAAAGTTCAATAAAGGAACATGTTCAATCTCCCTACTATCGTTGCCTCTAGCTGTTCCTGACAGAAACGTGGCGGGTGTCAGCTATGTTGGCTTACATTAGCAACTTTGTCTCAACTGCAATACATTCTGCCCTTATGGCTCCAAGAATCTAAATACTACGAGAAATTTGTCATTTCAACACGCCGTGTCGAAGCAGATAGTATCCCAGAAGAGGAATTCATCCAGGTATGCGAAGCTATATAGTGTCGAAACAACCCACGTTGTTCCCGAGATGATTGGTAAACTACCTGAGGTACAGACTGAGCCGATCATGCCGAAAGCAGCATGAATTCTTTTCGAGCGGCTGACACAGTACAAGATAAAGGCGTTTCCCAATCAGCATCCGCCGTAAATATAGCCCACTATTAAAGTAATAGTATAGCAGCTGAAATGCACCAACGTATAGTCAGATCGCAAAAGTCCGATCATCTTCAATGTCCCAGATACAGATCTACTGATATTTGTGATGTGCACCCAAACGAGGTCCTGCACTCTAACGGATTCGCTGTAGCTTGATACTGCCCCCCCCCCAATCGGTCTCCGGATCATAACTGTCCACATGCGTTTAAATCCAACGGTCCACACGATCAGTGGCGTGGTAAGTAGTAGTGCCGCCAAGACGGTGGTGAAAGTACCATTCTGACTGAGGGCAGAATAGGCGCTTGAAAGCCACACGATCAGTAAAGTGCACAACGGTTTTCCATGAAAACTACTGGCCGTTTGGGACATTGAGGCGAATGTGGTGAAAGCGACCACTATGTGACAAGTATGACACATGGCGCAAATGTGTTGCTGGTCATATAGAATAACATATAAAACATACAGCATATCCGGATATTTTGTTTGTTGTATTTGGTATCGAACATTAGGCGAAAGAAAAATGCCGCCCGGGGGCGGACCGCCTACCAAGCCCTCCATGCTGCGCCTCTGCAAACGAAACAACTAAATGCATTCCAAGCGGACAGCCATGTCATCGTCTACCGAATGCCAAACAATCGTCATTAAGCACGATCAGGTGTAGTGAGTCCAGGAACGACACTATAGCTCAATCAGCGATAGTTGCTTATCTGACTTCAAACCGAGTGCACTGAAAATCAAACCGCTTACAACTGAGCTGTATCACCAGGTTAACAACAATGTACTTCAGGTTCCTGGTGAAAAGCGATTTGTTGAATGAGTGCTAGTAAAACATGGAAACTTTCAGCCGAAGTCAATTAAGTCTGTACAGTAGCGGCCCATTTTTACGCGATAAACACTGGAACTAAGTTTCGGCCTAAGGTAAATTGTGTCACACGAACCCACGGACCTGTTTCGTCACAAAGAACCATCCAGCCCTCTGCAGACGCTACAACCTGACGAGTAAATGTGATTCGCCGAAGCAAGTACATTTTATTTGCCGCCTCAAAACATGTTCGCACCGCAACCCTGTGGTGTGTTCGAATACAGTCCACAACTGATAAATACCCATGCAGAAATATTCCCTAGAGATCGTGATAAACTTTAGTTGTGTTTTCCCTACTTGCTCTCGATTTCCGCATTGGTCATCACTGCACCAGATCATGCAGCGTCCAGCCGCCCGCGTCGGTGTAACCGGTTAAGCAATCCGGAAAACGGCCACACACCCTACCCATGTCCGTCAGGTCTGCAGAGTTCAACTTACTTATTACACCCCAGGCAAAGTCCTTATCCTCTGACTTTCCAAATACAAGCAACAATCGTCGGTAAAACCCAAGGTTGGGCCACACAACCGTGTTAGAGTTACACCTATGTGTCAAGCTCTCATATGGTCGTTCTGCAACACGGTAACTAAAACGGATATGCGATGTGACCACATGCAACAACTTACCGGAAGTCCACGAGGCTACCCCGATTAGAGAACTGGCTATTTCTAGCAGGGTACAAAGTGCACTCTGACCCGTCATCATAATATAGTAAGAAAAACACTCGTTTAAACCAGATGCTGCCAGCGGAATGAGGTACAGATCTGCCAGATGAACTACACCGCCATAATCCTTACTGACATGTTGAGTCATTGGTTCGCAGTGCTACAGCGTCACTAAGTTTCGTGCTTCCGACACCGCCCGCTCCAAAATGCGAATGCGCCGTTCACTTGTACTCAGCACGGCCTCAGGTTTCCACAGGAGTATCCCGTAGTACCGCCCCCTCAATATCTGCTTTACATGAGACTTTATTATGCTCCAGATGCCCACAATGGGACTGAGTGCTTTAGTGTTTGGCGCAAGAAGTAGAAGTCTCCAAGAGCGATACGGTACCTCCAGGAAAACGTGTTCCAGGCAGGTGTGACAGGGCACTTTGTCGTCAATCAAAAGACGCCTTTCCATAAACCCTGCTCCGTTGGTAGCAAGCACTTGTCACAGATACCGAGTGCAACTTTGCTTGTTGCAACCCACGCTGAACCAAAAACACTCTAACGCTGTTTTTCTCATGGCTCTGAGAGGATGAACGTTCGATCCCCGGCTGTTCGCCACTGTACACCGCGCTCAACTACCACGTCGGGAGCGACCATGAGTGCGAGCGCAAAATAAGTCGAATTTTGTCTTACCAATGCACACCGATCTCCTTCGTTCCACCTCGTAATCCATAAGCTGCAAAACGTACGATCAGCTTCGCTTTTTGTTCGCCTGCGTGTTCTTGGATTCCGGAATGGCGTGAAGTTTCTTCATCCTTATCATTGTACTCTTCAGGTGTCGTGGGATGGTGCCGGTACTTACTGCAATTTCGAAATCCGCTTTCAGACGCAGACGAAGGACTGTAAGGGTAACGGTAGGATCCGCAACAACGCACGTCACCAGCGAGTCGAAGTGGCTTGCTCCTAGTGCTCTGCGACCGAAGCTCCCGTTTTGTCCCACCGGTTCCGTCGATTCCTACGCCACTATCCAGTTGCGACAGGTGTTCAGGTTCATCTTCAGTGTGCAAGCGACCTGCTTCAATTCTGTCCATCCTCGTACGCTTTCAGTATTACGTTCTTCACCTCTATCGGGTGACGTGTCTATAAGGGAATCATTGCGTTTATTTGAAGTGCACGTTCCAAGTCACACGGCAAACTTATTTGGCTGCGGCGCCTTATCCTAAGCCGATTGTCGTTCCAAACCCAAATCTAGTCTTAATTGGTGGGAAGCGCTTTCTTGGATAGAGAAACACAGGCCAGCATGGTGCATAGGTCACCGACACTGTACCAGGCAGGAGATGAAGCGTTCCACCTACACCCCTACGACTTACTGCGAGCAAACTGAGGTGCGCCCGCTGAGGCCCTATTGGCTGCAGATGCTGGACTGCACACGCACTTACACACCTGCACAAGTGAGCGGCACACGCAAGACGCAAAGTAGTTAAGTAACGGCTCAACTTGTTTGCCCTTCCCAGCAACTCCGTTTCCGCTCAGCTGAATTCTATTGCCCAAGAGGACAACTTGGCCGAGAACCTATATGGAAACCAATCCCTCGACGTGTGCTGTTTACCGGAAACTCGCCTGCTCACTGTGACACCCCACATTCGACACCGGTCGCAAATTCTCAATAAGTTTATCCGGCGCTTCCGGTCAAACCAGTTTTGCGTTTCTGAGTCCCAGAGATGTAGATGTTCTGATCGATTGGAGCCCAATGAACTGTCAAATATAAGCTATCAGGTTGGCTGGCTCGTTTTAATCTTTGAAGTCGCAAAGGGAGAACCGGTGCCTTTTTCTCGTTGCTGC
This sequence comes from Dicrocoelium dendriticum, assembly GCA_944474145.2. Lineage (NCBI taxonomy): Eukaryota > Metazoa > Platyhelminthes > Trematoda > Plagiorchiida > Dicrocoeliidae > Dicrocoelium > Dicrocoelium dendriticum. The sequence continues at coordinate 94,249,934 of OX104066.1, read as the reverse complement.
ATACGCGCCCACAAATTGTAGCACGGACTCGCTGAATGGTGACTTCTGTCAGGAAATGCATGCGACCTTTTGTAACCAAAAACCTACGTGCTATTATTGCTCGCTTGTGAGTTGAACGCTCAGGTTGGAATACCAGCTACAGTTGGACTGCATCGGTGCGACCAGGGCGATGTAGACTCCCTTAACTACAAGCGTGAGAGCTGGCTATACCTGTGTAAAATTGCTCGTGTATTTCTCGCGAGCGCTAACATTGGAAAAATAACCCACGGAAGAGTGATATGTGGCTCACCAGCTTGGTACCAGCTAGCATGCAAATTGACTACGTCGCGATTTGTTACCGCTTGAAAGGTTGTGTCCGAAACTGCTGCTCAATTCGGAGCACGAGTGTGAACTCCGACGACGTCCTTGTATGTGCCAGCCAGCCAGTGAGTTTCGATGGACGTCCGCATAGACACCGTGCGCACATAGATACCTGCTAACTAGCGAGGCCAGATTTTATGAATGCGTATCAAATTACGCTGGCAGCAGAGCCGAGTGGACACCCACTGTGCACAGTTGAGGGACACTGGTCGCCTTTCCGCCCAAAGTTATTAGCAGCTTGTCTTCATGTGGCGAATCAAATTACCAACTTGCACATTGAAGCTAAATACAATGTAGAACTTTTGTGTGCTCTTCGGTACATTCCGGTTGGAAGCAAACATGCCGAGAGTGTGTGCTAGTCAGAAAAGATTCCATGAAGCCAGGTTGTCTCACCGTGCATCGGAGATAGAAACAACCGCTGGCCTTAGTAACCGCTGCAGGTTATTCCGTCTGATATGGGAGACGGGCAGAAATAGACCAGTTGTTAGCAAGACGATAGTGAACATCCTATCTATTGCTTGTAAAACGGTTGCGATCTTTGGACCGAGGATTTTGTAAAGCATTGTAAACAACCAGGGTTATAGGCAACGTTATCGGCCATTGATCGTCCATTCCCTGCGCTGTCCCCTTTGATCCACTTTCACATGCAGAATTCGGATGTAAGATCAGACTGTCGAAATTGCATGAATCCGCAGAGGCAGACAGACTTTCACTAGCCCACTTGAAACGCGAGGGACCAGCTTTTATGTATTATGTACACAACGTACTAGTGAATCTGTGGGAAGGGGAGAAAGGTCGCAACAGACCGCAGCCGCTACCTTATATTCCCGAGTTGCAGGGTGAGCTCACGTTCGGGATACGGCAAACATCGTGGGATCAGCGCAACCTCGGTTGCCTTTAAGTTACGTGTCACTGCTGTTCTCTATCTACTGCCCATTTTCATCGGATCCGGAGGTGTGCTGACCACATCTTCACATTACGTCAGTTACTGTAGCACCACCCTATTTATTGGTGACACACCGTAATCGTGTCCCTCGACATAAGAGGTGTCTTCGAATCGGTAGATCGGTGTGTTCTTTTGGACTGTCTGCTGAGGAAAGGTATGTCCGATAAATATGTCAATGTTCTAAGAGCAACGTACGCACGTAGTTTGGCAGAGTGAAGGTATATGGCAAACCGGCGCCACCATTCACTATCTCCAACGGCGTGAAAAAAGGTTGATAGCTGTCACCTTTCCTCCTTAACTTAGCCGTTGTGGAGATCGTGGAAACAGCACTCACGGGACAAGACCTGCAGGGTGTGGAACTACTCCCAGGTGATCGACTTACTGACCTGGAGTACACAGATGACATTGTCCTAGACTTTGACCGTTCCCAAAGGTGTAAAGCTGCTTTGAACAGATCAGCAATTGATTTGGATCGTTTCGGTCCATGTTTTGCGCCCTCGAAATGCAAAGTCCCCCAAGGTTTGCAGGGACCCTCCCCTCTGCCGAACTTTGATGGGATCAGCTAAAACTAGTACAGAAATTTGCATAATAATGTTGTCATATTAGCACCTGTGAAATAGAATATGAGGTCATGGACCCTGTAGCAAAAGCTCGAAGCCCCTGTGTCGCCGGCGCGACAGCATTCATTTCCTGAAGGTTGGAGTTTATAATGCAACCATCAGCTCAACCTTCCTGTGCGGCCGTGAAACATGGCGCATCAATACAAAAGATTCACAGAGACTCTCTAGCGTAGACGTTGTACTTTTAGTACAGATAATTGTTTGACACAGCGTGTTAGCTGCCAACTTTCCAGATAAGCCGATATTTGACTATTGCAATATTAATGATTAGTAGGGACTTAGGTGTAATTTCAGCTGCATTTCTTCGCAGTCCCTCTCAGTCAGGCAGGCTTTCGCGTCTGGAAAAGCACCAGGCAGCCGTTGCGGATTCCCCGGATTCCCGCCGGGTTCCTACCCCATGACTTCCGGATGCCAGCAGCCTACGCCAATAAGCCACGGGTGAAAGCGGCGGATCTAACGACTGACAGTTGACGACGATTTAACGCGAATCTTGTTCCACCAATATGCCAGTTACGAACTGTGCGGCGGACAGGGGTTGGCCCAGTGCTACGAACTCCGCATAGCGACCGTCCACGACACAGTGCCTTGAAGTTATGCAGGCGGATTTTTGATTATTAATGAGTATTTGCAATATTAGGATATTGCTTTTTATAACCAAACACATAGGCCATAAGTCTCACCTGCCTTTCATTATTCCTTCTCGCTTTTGCACACAACTTTCCCGCCACACACCACTCACCGTTGCAGTTACTCATGAATGTAATGCATTGTTGTCCATAAGGCGTTGTGGATCATCCACGTTTTGTCGCTTACAGTTATTGTTATCAGTTTTTGTCTCATTATTTACTAAAGAGTGATGCAAATCCCCCATACGTGTTGAATTTTTCAGAATTTGCGCCACTTTTCTTTAAAGGCTCATTCATGATGAGATTGTAGGGAAAGTGGCGAGACATTCCGTAATAGGAAGATGACCAAAGAAGACAAGAAAAAGGGCTGGATCCGCGGCAAATTCAGACTCATGGATGAAACCTATAGTTTGACAACTACCGTATAAGTGATAACTCACCGCAAAAATCCTAACTCCTCGCCCTTCTCATGTCTTTAGACACAGTTTCACAGTAGCTAAAAAGCTAATCTAGTTCGGCAGTATCCCAATGGTGGAAACTAACCCCAAAGACAAGATGTCTGTCCGCGCCAAATCCATGTACATTTACTCATTGTTCTGTACCTCTGGAGCAGCTTACGTTGGACTAACGAAGAGGCGCCTGCTTAACAGGGTGAGGGTTTCTTGGTAGCCCTCCGTGAATTAGAGATTAACATGAAGCGTCAAATCCTCCAAAACATTTGATGCCTTGTTGAATGTTATCTGTCATAGTTGGGTTGACTAACACAATGTGTCATAGGTTTCAGCAAATTCATGACCATGCAAACAAATACGCTTTCCCTACACCGTCAAATCTGCTTGATATTAACTCTGATTATCCGTTCAGCGAAGTTGAAAAAGATATAGAAAAAGGGAAATTCTTTACCTTAAAGATATTGCAAAATTTTGTGAGAGTTTAAGGAAACGACAAAGTAACTATGCCTTTCAAATCTTGTGTTTCACACAGAAAAGCAACTTGGGCAATTTGCACCGAATATTGCGATCCTGCTGCGTATCTTGTTACCCTAACGATTAACCACGCCAACTTTGAGCGCTCACTAAAATCTCAAGCTTATGGGAACTGCCATCATCAATGAGCCAGACGAGGCTCACGGACTTTGCAGTTCTCTTCAGGAGATAGTGAACTTACCAACTGACTGAATTTTGATGGTGGTATCGGTAATTTTGTCGCAAGTAGAGCACGAAGAGTATTTGTAACTTTTGTACACGAGTATTGTAACAATACAAGTACCTGCAGTTACGGTAGCACTCTTAAATTACCTCAAAGTGTTGTTCCATAAAAGCAGTATTAAAGTGTTGTTCCCGATTGTAAAGGATAACGGATTTGCGACTGGTTAAGAGCGGAGCTCCTGAGACCGCCCGCTCCGCAAAAACAATTGCTACGTCAATGTTTACTACGTTCCGCCATTGCTGCCCTCTCAGTTAAGCTCATCTCTGGTGGAAACAATACGTGATCAATGAGCGTGTTCGACGTCAGGTATTTGGTGCAGGTAGAGCTAGCGAACAGCTCAACACCATGACCTCACGCACCGGGCTCCGATGTCTTGGTCACGTGGTACGCATGTCAGCACACCGACTCCCGCGACGTGCGGGTTTTACGCGCCCGGGGTCTGGATGGAAGAGGAGGACGGCATGAGTACTGAAGAACCTAATTTCCAACTTGGAGTCCGTTAGTGCCTCCCGACTCTCTAACTCGATCCCAAAGGCGATGAATACGTTTGGTTGGATACAGTTGTTGACATGACGAAAGCCGACCTCAATGCCCTGTCTGTTGTTAGTTTCTTGATACCTTGCCATTACACTTCACATCCCTCTGCAACCACGACCTCACAGTCAGTACAAAATATGATAATTAGCGTTACCTTTCATTTTATGCGTTTATTCTGGATTATTTAATATTTTACTACTTTTTATGCCGGTACAGTAGCTGTGGGTTTGGCACGCTCAGTTAAATTTTATTGCTGACGATGCTGAGGAACTTAACCAGTACAAAGTCAACATTCATTGCTCAGTCACTATAATGTACCAGCCCATATTGCAGACGTTTATTAAACTAACAAGGTTGTGGTTAAACAAATGAAAACGCTTCAACAAAGCAGGTAGGATGTATTGCAGGAAATTTATTCTCAGAATCAGGGTTTTCATTCAACCTCTTCAGATGATTCACTTCGTGTGCGCTCCTCCGTGGCATGAGCCACAGTTATTAAAACAGTTCTACAATTCTGTCTTACCCGAGCAGACATAAGTAGATAGGCTTGCTTTGAGAAACGAAAAGTATGCGCGATGTGCGTGGTCACCTCGTAGTAACAGTCACTAGTCTCAGCCGTGTGCTGTGCACCGGTGAGCATCTGACTGCCAAGCTTCGCCAGGGATTCAACGACAAAGATCCTATCGTATACAACGTGAAGCATTCCGTCATCAGCTTCATAGTAGGTGTACACAGATTCCGGAATGCTTCTTCTATCCAACTCCATAATCAACAGCGTATAGGTCGGTTGCACTGATATAGTTATAGAACTCTCGATTTGTGGCATGTGACAGGGAACGGTAACTGAGCCGCTTTCAGTGGGAACTTCGATTACGGGGGCGCTGCAGCGGAGTTTCCGCGTAGTTGACTTGCGTCGGTCACCCATAGTAAGCTAATGAACAAGATGGGACCATAGAACTTGCAATGAAAAACAGCGGAATCCCGCTTTGTTGCTGTTGCTGTTCGTGTAGTTGTTTATGTGGACAATCAGCGGACAATAGTTTAGTTCCTCTTGTTTAAGCACATTTCTCCAATGTGATTTGATTTCTAAAAGCAGACAGGAAGGTTAGAGAGAAGCAGAAAACAAAACAATACCAGTTGACCATCTACAAACTCATTTCATATAGTTTTAGGGTAAGTAGGATATTACTGAAACAGAGGCATTAGAGTTAGTAAATTCGATGCGCCTGGCTCAGTAGAACAAATAGCGACGAAACGCACGTATCGCAGCCTAAAATGCGGGGTTTAAAACTTTGCGTCAACCCCGTATGAAGTGAAACTGTTCCGGTCTACGACCGTGTACTGCTCAAAAAGCTAACTGGTTACTATGAGAGTATGCGTCGAAGATTCCATGAGGATTTACAAGCTACTTTTCTAGGTACACCGAAAACAGTCCTTTTTCTTAGCGTTTGGTAAAGTTGATCTACTTAAGCATCGAAAAGCTGTGAAGTCCTTTCGATTAGCTAGACAATGTGGATGCTTTAGATGTAGATGTTTAGGTAGTTTATCGCTCAAAATTATCCGGAATATCTATGATTTGGTTTGACTATTCAATCGTTCATGTGCTTTCCGAGCTCGGCAACCTGAGTACAAGTTCGGTGCGCGCATTGATTTATAAATAGTTCATTACTCTATTGGTACATAATAATCGCATATCTGTCTACCAATATCGAAGGCAAATTTCCCCGTTCAAAAGTGACGGCATGCGACCGGTTAACATTGCGTTGTCAACCATGTTATTTGCCGGTCAATGTGCACTGCAATTACGTACCCACCCATCAGGAGCAGCAGTGCCCTGTACAGTTCGAACGTACGTAATTTCAATTATTGGGTGTCTTCTGAGGGGTGGAGAAACAGTATAAGCAAAATTCATACATGCAACTAGTTCTCGGGTGAAAGGTTTCGATTTTCCTCATCCCAAAGCTGACAGCGCACGACGGGTTTCGTCCTCGTCTGGACACATTAGGTAAAGTTACCGAAGCAACAGTAAAACTAAAGACGGTAAGTGAAGACGGTAAATGTGAAGACTTGATAGCTTCTACCTTGGAAAGACCGCACAAAAGAAGCAGTGGAACAACGCGGTATTGCTACTAGGGATAGCAAGAAAACAATATTTGTTCATGGTGTTCCTGAGCTCCTGCATGCTTTTGATCACGATGCACATACACATGACCGAGAACAGTGGTGCTACATCCGCGAAGCACTCTGTGTTAACAATGTTATTGCCAAATCCCTAACAAGAGTTCCGTTGTCACCTAACTACAAGGGCTGCGGTCCTAGGCTAATGAAGGTAATACTACACTCTGAGGGAATGACGCAAGTTCTGTTGGATAGCTGGTTAAAGTTTCGAGCTAGGTTGCCAACAGAAATACGGCTAAAGGCAGCAGGCAAACGACCAAAAGTCGGAAGAAATTCGATGGAACTTGCGAATCCTGCAAGTTCTTTATTTGCACAGTCCTTCGGAGAGATCGACACAACAGCGCCCACGTCACACAGGAGGACCGAGCACAGCACGAGTGAACCATCAGTTCAGGAACGTTCAATAATGTCATGTAACACGACTAAATACACAAACCAAAAAACGATTAATTGCCGGCCACCTAACGGCCGGCTTAAAAGCGAACACAAACTTGACATCCACCAATGAACTCCTAACCACAAAAGCCCTATCTTGCATGTACACAAACGCTCAAGGCCTTCGAAGCAAGTTAGCCGAACTTAGAGAACTCCATGCCTCACAACCACGAGACCTCGTCATGATTACAGAGACATGGTTAAACCCTGAGATAACCGACTATGAGATCAAGTTACCCGGTATGTCGCTGCTTCGGACCGATAGAACCGGAATGGGTGGCGGTGTGATTCTTTACTATAATACAAGCCTCCGATGTGAAGTTATCGATCACCCAGAAATCCGAGCTCCCGATTCGCTTTGGTGCCGCCTTTGGTTGCGAAACAAGGACAAATGTCTACTAGCCGTGGTCTATCGCCCGCTAAACTCAACTACGGAAATGGACTCCAAACTGTACCACGTTTTTCAGTTTGCTTTGAACAAGTCCTACACCCACATTCTTATCGCGGGAGACTTTAACGTGCACGACATAGAAACGCCGGCAACTGACGGTACGCAGTTTAAAGCCTGTTTGCAAGAACTTATTGCTATCCACCCTATTTACAACCACGTAACCTCTCCCACCAGATTTCGAACTTCTAACAAGCCGTCGATACTAGATCTTGTGCTAACTAACGAAGAACTCATGGATGGCGGGATAGTTACAAGCACACCACTGGGTCGTAGTGATCATGTCACTCTACTCTTTGATTATATATGCTATGCCGAGTACCCGGAAAAGCAGGAGGATAAAGTGCACACTGTCACGCACTACAATGTGTTGTCCAAGCTTGTTAAGGATACATCTTGGACTTTCTTATTCGAATGCCCCCAGATTTGGCCTGGGATATATTTACAAGGACTTTGAGCACACTGGTAGCGCAAGCATCAGAACAGAAGTCCTTCCAACCCAAAAACCAGAGTAAGTCAATTCTGAGGAGCAGAACACGTAAATGTATGTCCCGGAGGGATTTGGCATGGCGAAATCACCAGGGTTGCCCGAATGCCGAAACCTGGACTGCATACGTGAGACATCGTAACTTCTGTGTGAAACTGATCCGCGAGGACAAGGTCACGCACCAGCAGAAGTTAATGAAGCGATTCTGCACTAACCACAAACTCCTGTATAGGCACATTAACGGCCTTCGAAAGGTAAAGCGAGGGGTTCCGGCGCTAGTCACAGCTGATGGATACACGTGGTCAGCAATGGAAGCAGCTGATCTCCTACGGCTTCATTACTCTCAAACGTTCCAACAAGTGTCGAGCCCAAACATTCACCTCATTTCTAATACTCCACCATCTGGTTTAGAAAACATCACCTTCACTACGGAGGCTGTGTTGAAGAAGTTGTTATCCTTGCGTATCCACAGTTCTCCCGGAGCTGATAACATCCGTCCAAAGGCTCTACAGGCAGTAGCTAGTGATCTAGCAGAACCACTGGCTGTTTTCTATCAGCGATGTCTAGAGGAAAACCTTATTCCACCAGTATGGAAGCAAGGGGTCATCACTCCTATCCATAAAGGAGGTAGCCGCACTGATCCTGCAAACTACCGTCCAATAACATTACTTCCCGTACTATCCAAAGTGATGGAATCAATCGTCGCAGACGCGCTGATGCAATGCTTGGAAAGCCACAATTTAATAGCCCCAGAGCAACATGGCTTTCGTCAAAAGCATTCGTGTAACACTAACCTATTAATTGCACGTAATAGCTGGACTGAAGCTGTTGATGATGGAGTTGGAGTCGATGTCATCTACCTGGACTTTTCAAAAGCGTTTGATCGTTTAGACCATCGAGTTCTCCTTCAGAAGCTTCGGAACTACGGCATTGGCGATCCAATCCTGAGTTGGATTAGCAATTTTCTACAAGAACGACGGCTAGGATTGAGAGTCCGAGAATCATTTTCTCATGCAATCGACGTGACGTGTGGAGTACCACAAGGCTCGGTTCTTGGACCTCGTCTATTCTTGGTTTTCATTAACGATTTGGCGAGATCAGTTACTTCCGATTTCTTATTTTTCGCTGATGATATCAAGATATGGCGAAGGATCAGAGGACCGGATGACCATGAACGGCTCCAGCACGATCTTAACACAGTGTCGAACTGGTCAGTTCAAAACGCTCTACCGTTCAACGTAGACAAATGTCGCGTAGTACAATTACGCCATAGACATAACTACACCTACATACTTGGGACAAAGGAATTGCAGAATAGCTCCCAGGAACGTGATCTTGGTGTGATCGTACAGAGCGACCTCAACTGTTCAAAACAGGCTGAGGTAGCTGCCAAAAGAGGCAACCAGCACGTCGGCATGCTGCGAAGGGCATTCGGGAGATTTGACCCATCAATCTTCCCAATGATGCTCAATTCCTACGTGCGCCCGCAAGTTGAGTACGCAATCCAAGCTTGGCAACCTTGGTTGAAACGCGACCTAGAAGCGGTAGAGGCACCACAACGGAGAGCAACAAAGAACGTGATGGGCCTGCGGTATCACTCTTACCACCGAAGGCTGAAGTTGCTGGGAATTTTCAGCGGACGCTATCGAAGGCTGCGCGGCGATCTCATATTAGCGTATCAAATATTGAGTGACCCCAACCACGTATGCCGCCATTTGCTGAAACTTAGCCACAACACGCAGCTCAGGGGTAACCGCTTAAAGTTGAAGGAACAATATAGCCGTCTAGAGTGTCGACGGAATTACTTTTCCCTTCGAGTTTGCAAACCATGGAACGCACTCTCAGACTCAGTGGTATCCTCTCCTACCTCGGATGTTTTCAAAAAACGATTAGATGTTGCTCTTAGCTTCCATTAGTTTGTTACCTAAACTCCTGTATTGTGGATTACGCCAAGCATGCTTTTCAACCGGAGTTATGTATCAAATGGACCTAAGTGAGCGACCATATTTTATTTTCTCACTCCTTACCTCAACTATCACTGCACCACAGTGTCTTTCTGAATGTTTACGCGCGATATTTCTTTTTCATTTCACACTGATGTTAATTATCAAAGTATTCATCTCGGCAGACGTTCGATAGATGACCCACACATATTTTAATTGCATCCTATTCACCGCTACCATCCTACGAGACATGTCAAGCACTCGCTTTTATCTCGTGATAAATCATTGTTATGGGATGGTCTGTGTAAAAAGTTCTAAGTTCATAAAGAATTTGACAGCAAATCAAACCAAGAGGAAGTGGACGCGGGAGAGCCTGTGGTGTGCTGAGGCTGGTGGTGATTAGATCTTGACAGATGGTCTACCCACTTCTGCTACCGTTGTGCCATGGGCTCCTGTCCTGGACGCCTCCTCGTGGCGACGGCTGGGTGGGAGTTGGGTTACGCCCTTCTCCCTGCTAAGATCCAGGACACCAATCCGCATGAGCTAGTAAACTGACCATGTGCTAGACGTACTGCCTTTCGGGTGTACATTTAATCGAAGACTTTGGTTGAGGACCTGAGTCTTTCTCCTGTCAGGTGTGGGCGCCCTGCCAGTATCCTAGTCCATCCTCTTCGGAGGTTAGGAAGTGCTCGTTGGCCCTCTTCCCATAAAATCTAGCCATGGGAGACAACAGGTCTACGGGTTATAAGCTCACAGCTCGTTTAGCGTAGAGCACGGGCGCCACGCATTGTCTCTGACGGTGAGAGGGCATCTCCGGGTGTTCAATGGTTTGCTACTGCCCACCTCAAGCCAAGCAACCCCTGGTCAAATTGGTGCAAACCCGCCAGAACCCACCTGAGTGTGGCCGTGGTCGCAAGTGTATCCTCCTACGGTCGCCAAACATATAAGAATCGTTCCAGTACCTCAAGGACTGCGTGTGGCGAACGTCAAGCACATCCCAATCTGTCTGTGTAACCACGTCCCCGAACTGGATCTGCTCCCCATTGCCTTATTGGTTAAGTTATTGAACCAAAGACTCCGGGCGGAGTCTCTTGAGCAAACCTCCAAACAACCCACTACCTTGTGGGTCAGGCTATTGGGCCAAAGGCTCCGGGTGGAGTCCCTCAAGCAAACCTCCAAAATACATCCGCCACCTCGCGTGCAATTGCCCACCAATGCAATCGTATGCCTGCGCACAAAGCACTCAGCATCGGGTGCTGGAACGTGCGCACACTACTGGACCGGAACTCCAGCGAAAGCCCGGAGCGACGCACTGCACTGGTCGCGATGGAGCTGGCGCGCTACAACATCGATATTGCGGCGCTCAGTGAAACTCGGCTCGCTGAGCAAGGTAAGTTGCGTGAAGCAGATGCTGGCTACACATTCTACTGGGTGGACAACGCCGCCTCACCATAACGTGAACATGGAGTCGGATTTACAATGTCCGATTGCGTCCATTGCCAGCTCGTGGGTGAACCAACAGGCATCAGCGCGCTACTGCTGACTGTTCGCCTACTACTCGGAAGAGGTAAGTTTGTCACCTTTATCCTGATGATACGCGTGATCAGTTCTACACTGAGCTATCCTCTGTGATACGGTCTGTGCCGAGGAGCGACCGACTATTTCTGCTGGGTGGTTTCAACGCGCCCTCTGGGTCTGATGCATTGGTGTGGACAGATGTTATCGGTCCGCATGGCATTAGTTCAGCGGATTCGAATGGAGACAGGCTGCTCTCACTGTGTGCCACTCACGGCCTGACGATCACGAACACTCGTTTTGCACTAAATGCGAGTGATATAACAACTTGGACGCACCGACGGAGTTGTCACGCTCACCTACTCGACTATGTCATCGTACGTCAGCGCGACATGCGTGAATTGCGTATGACAGGTGTACTGTGTGGAGCTGAGTGTGACACTGATCACAAATTGGTGCGGACCAAACTGTACATATATTTTCATAAATCTATGTATTGCACTCCTGCCGTGAATGGCCGTAAATTTAACATTCTCTCCTTTGGTACTGTGGCGAAACGTATTGACCTGGACAAGGCGATGGCTGCACGCCTGTGTGATGTGGAGTGCATAGCCACAGTGGGCGACCTGTGGCACCACATTCTCGACCAGGTGACAGCTGCTGCCGAGGAGATCATCGGGCACGCAAACTGTAAGTGGCCTGATTGGTATGATGAGAACAGTGCGACGATTGGCGCATTGGTTTCGGAGAAGAATGCTGCAAATGGGGCAGACCTCAGTGACTTGAGGAAGAAGACTCAGTTTCGCAAACTTTGACGGCGACTGACCCGAGAGCTCCGTCGCATTAAAAAATGCATGGTGGACGGAGAAGGCGAAGCAGAAGAAATGCTATGCCGAACGCCGCCAACACAAGAAATTCCTTGACTCTTGAAAGCGGTGTACGGACCGAGATCTGAGCCGCTGAGGAGGCTGATCTATGGTAGCTCGGACGCTATCTGCACATACACTGCAGACAAAATGCAGATCTGGACGAAACGCTGTGACTGTCTCTTGAACAACCGTTCAGAGATCGACTGGCCTACATTGAACGGCCTGAAGCAGCACGATGTGAAGGCGAGTCTGGCGGACACGCGGACACTGGATGAGACGTGGAGAGTAAGTACTCAGCTCCGAAAAAGCAAGTGTGCCGGGGCCGACGGGACCCCGCCTGAAGTATTGAAACACGGCGGACCCGCGTTGGTGACTGCGCTGCACCACTTGGTGCAACGCGTTTGCATTGAGGAGGAGGTGCCTGCTGAGCTAAAGGATGCCCTTGTGCTACTACTGTATAAGGGCAAGGGAATTATCATGGCATCAACTTGCTGAGTTGTGTGGACAAGATGATTGCCTGAAGTCTGCTCAACCGCCTCGTCAGTCACGTTGTGGAACCTAACTTGGCGGAAGAGCAGTGTGGATTACGTAAGGGTCGCAACACTATAGACGTGCACTTTGGGACTGTCAACTCAAGAAAGGTGTACCTGAGTAATATGTAAATATTATCTGATCATTATACGCGCGTAGCTAAGGCAGAGTAAAGGCTTACGGCAAACTGTCGTCGATCTTTAATGTCTGCAGCGGTGTGAGACAAGGATGCCCTCGGTAACGTTTCCTCTTCAACTTCGATATTCACGAAATCATAGAAATCGCGTTTACAGACCACGACTTAGAAGATGTGCATCTGCTTCCAGGAGAAAGACTTCTTGATTTGGAGTATGCTGACGAAATTGCCCTAATCTCTGACAGATCCCAGACGCGCCAAGCGGCACAGGACCGATTTGCACTGGCTGTCAACCACTTCGGACTTTGCTTTGCACCATCGAAGTGCAAAGCGTTCCTCCAAGATTGGTCTGCACCGCTTCCTTCGCTGACTCTTGGTGGGGATCAGCTAGAAGTCGTTCAAAAATTCAACTACCTGGGAAGTTGTATCAGCGCCCGTGGAATTGAAGAGGAGACCACGAACCGTATAGCCAAAGCTCGAGGCGCTTTTGCTAAACTTCGCCACTTATGACATTGACGCCACATCACTCTTGCCCTGAAGCGTAGTGTACAATGCAGCAGTACATTCGACCCTACTTTACGGTTGTAAAACCCGGCCGCTCAGATCAGCGGACATAAAGAGGCTAGTTATGTTCGAGCACCGGTGCCTTCGCAATTTAGCTCACATCTGGTGGAAACACCGCGTGAGTAACGAGCGTGTTCGAGGCCTTGTTTACGGCACAGGAAAAAGAAATGAACTGCTCAGTGTCGTCATTGCACGCATCAGGCTCCAGTGGCTTGGCCACGTGTTACGCATGCCTGCCTACCGGCTCCCTCGACCTGGGTCGTTTGCTCGCCGGACGTGTGGATGGAAAAAGAGGAGAGGTGGCCAAGCGATGATTTGATCGAGAGGAATGAAGGTCCTCACTTCGAAGCTGGCCTCAGTTGGAGTGTCTCGGCTCCCTGGTTGGGATCGGAAAGAGGATGAATACGTCTGGCTGAATACACTTGCTGAAATGGCTAACAGCCGACCTCAGTGACGTTCGTGTTGTGAGTATCTTTGTCTCATCCCATCCCTCTTAGCCTCTCTCTCTCCAATCATGATCACATTATTTAGCATTTTATAATTTTGCATAGTAAATTACTTTGTTTCTGCATAGTAACCGGTAGGTAGCCTACCGGAACGATGCACATCCGTTACCGGTAGCTCAGCTGGCTTGCACCCGTTGCATTTTATGTTCTTTTTTTGGTATTGCGGCACAGTAGCTGAGGTGTTTCCCCCCTCTAACTAACGTGCATAGTGTATGTGTGTATGCTGCACTATAGATATGGTGTTTGCAGCTCGTCAGTCCCAGGAGAAGTGCAGAGAACTACACCAGCCGTTCTACTTGCTTTTTGTTGATTTCACCAAGGCATTTGATACGGTGAACCGCGAGGCATTGTGGTTGGTGTTGGGTAAGTTTGGTTGTCCGCGTAAGTTTGTAAGTTTAATTGAATGTCTACACAGTGGGCGAGCGTGCAGCTGAGTGGAGAAACCTCGGATGACTTTGCAGTTGTCACTGGTTGAAGCAAGGCTGTGTCTTAGCGCCTGCCCTGTGTAATATATATCTTAATGCAATGATGTCTTGTGCTTTTGATGACGCTTGTGCTTACTGTGTTCGTGTGGAGCACCGTATTGATGGTGGGTTGCCGAACATCCATCGTTTCGGTGCGCGAACTCTAGTCTGTGAGACAACTATCCGTATGTTGCTGTTTGCTGACGACTGTGGGTTGTTTACACATAGCGTGGAGGAGTTGCAGCACATGACTAGTGCTCTGGCTTCGACGGCGACCAAATTGGGGCTCACCATCGACACAAGCCAAACTGTCTGTCTCTTTCAGTCTTCACCGAAGGTGCAATCTTCACTATTGCTGCGAATCCGCATTGGTGCTGAAGTATTGGAAACCACCTCCCGCTTCTGCTACCTTGGGAGTGTGATGTCGACTGACCAGTAGTTACACAGTGAGCTGCGTATTCGCGTGTCGAAGGTAGCGGCGGCATTCGGGAAGCTTGAATACCGAGTGTGGAACAACCATCAGCTTACCATTAGCACGAAGCTGATGGTGTACAAATCCATGGTGCTGTCCGTTCTTCTATACGGCAGTGAAACGTGGACGATGTACCGGCAGAATGTGCGATATCTCTAGCGGTTCCATCAACAGTGTTTGCGACGGATTCTGCGCATCACTTGGGGCGACAGTTGCGGACACGGAAGTGTCGCGCCGAAGCGGGATGTGCAAAGTGGACTGCATACGTTTGTTGAGATACCTGAGATGGCTCGGTCATGTGAGCCGTATGGATTCGACGCGGATACCGAAACAACTTTTACATGATCAGCTAAGTATTGGGAAACGGCATGTGGGTAAACCGAAATTAGTTTACCCAGACATGATCAAAGTGAGGTTGTCATGTTCTAATCTTGATTGCAGGTCATGGGAATCAAAGGCGGTTGAGCGGTGTGCATGACGCCATCTGATAACGAAGGCGGTTGCCGAAGTGCGGGAGAAAGGCCTCATACATGCAGAGAAGAAGCGACAAATGCGGAAGCGGCAAGCACCGATGGGTTGTACTCCATCGACATCGAGCGTATGGTGCTGTGGTACATACGGCCGCGAGTGCCTGAGTCAGGCAGACATAGTGAGTCATGAGCAAGGTCATTCGGGACCACGACCGAAGCGACGACGGGTCCTGCAGAGAACGCAGACAGAACAGGCGCAGAGTTTGTAGGTACGCTGCATTCGATTTGCTAACCGCATGCTTGCATGCTGCGTCTCTTCATTGCAGGCGGTGAGTTTGCAAATTTGTCCTAACGCTTTTCTTTCTCATGATATTGTCCACCTGTACTATCTTCTATAAACTTGCACACGTCGCTGAAGCTAATTGTAGTTAATTTAGGTAACATTTTCGCTTTTGTAGCATTTTCTTATAATAAATATTCTGACGTCTTGAACTTATTGCGGATTAGTCCGTGACCAATTTATTTTATACGCCCATTTATTGAAGAGTTATGCCGCCGTATCTGTATGCATTATCCGAATTATTTTATTTCATTTTGTCGGTTCAGGTGATTGGATGTTGCTTGATATCCCCGGTGTGGCTGCGCTTGATGTGCATGTTGACAAGGTGCCTACCTGTCTAGTACCCACGACCTCGTCCATACTGGCTCTAGGAGACAGTTGGTCATTGCTGGTGGGGACAGGGTGCACAGTCCTTGTGACCATGCAAGACTCGAAGTGTGGTGCCATGCACTCAGTGTGCAGCGGACTATGTTCCAGCCACCGCCTTGTGTGCGTTTGATTCCCCGTTGGTGAAACGTGGATCCCATCCGAATGCGTCCGTTTCTTATTCTCTCGGTTTTACACTGGTGTGTGTGTGTGTGTGTGTGTGTGTGTGTGTGTGTGTGTGTGTGTGTGTGTGTGTGTGTGTGTGTGTGTGTGTGTGTGTGGAGCTATGGGTCGTGCAGCGCAAACAACCCATGGTTCCTCTGTGGGCGCAGGCCTCCTGTGGCTGGCCACAGTGACAGGTAAATTCGACACCGGATGCCACCCCACCTTATCCGGCTAAGTTGATGTAACGTGGCTATCATCCACATGCCTCCCGCTCGTATTCCTTCGGGATTATACCCGATAGGGTGTGTGTGGTTGCAACTATGTTTGGTACGTCGTAAGACACCCATTGTCCCTCTGTAGGCGCAGGCTTCCTTTGGCTGCCACGGTGGAGGCCACACTGACAAGCAAATGCCTATACGGATGCTACCAAACCATCCGTCCATGTATGTCGCGACAGAGTTACAGACACTGAAATGTCGCGCCGAAGTGGAAAGTATACAGTGAATTGCATACTTTTAATGAGACACCTGAGGTGGCTCGGTCATGTGTGGCGTATAGATTCAAGGTGGATACCGGAGCAGCTATTATACGGTCAGCTGAGTTTGGGGAAGCGGCAGGCGTCGGTGGGTTGTACTCCATCGCCATCTAGCGCATGGTGCCGTAGCACTTGCAGTGCGAGTGCCTGAGTCATGCAGGCCTGGAAAGACATGAGCGAGGCCACTCAGTGCCATTACAGAAACGACAACGGGCCCTGCAGAGAACGTAGACGGAACCGGCGCAGCGTTTGTAGGTAAGCTGCATTCGATTTACTAACCGCGTGCTTGCATGCTGTGTCTAGTTATTTCAGATGGTGGATTTGCCATATTGTCCTAATGCTTTTTCTAGCCTAAGTGAATGTCTACCTGAACTATCTTATATAAACTTGCACACGTCGCTTTAACTAATTGTAGTTAATTTAGATAACATTTTCGCGTTTGTAGCATTTGCTTAAAATATATTTTCTGACGTCTGAAACCTATCGCGGATTGGTTGGCAACCAATTTATTTCTTAAGCTCATTTACCGAAGAGCTATGTCGGCATAGCCGTATGCTTTAGCAAATATGTTTTATTTGTTAATGTCATTTCAAGTGATTGGCTGTTGCTTGATATCCCCGGTGTGGCTGCGCTTGATGTGCATGTTGACAAGGTGCCTACCTGTCTAGTACCCACGACATCGTCCATACTGGCTCTAGGAGACAGTTGGTCATTGCTGGAGGGGACAGGGTGCACAGTCCTTGTGGCCATGCAAGGCTCGAAGTGTGGTTCCATGCACTCAGTGTGTAGCGGACCCCGGTCCAACCAGCGCCTTGTGTGCGCTTGATTCCCCAAATACAGTGTGCTTGTGTTTGCCTGTGAAGGAGTGTGGGTCGGCTTCGTTGATGTTACGTGGCTCCCATCCACATGTCTCCCGGTCTTATTCCTTCGGGTTTTCACTGGATATGGGGTGTGTGGATGGAACTATGGGTGGTGCAACGCAAGTCACCCATGGTCCCTCTGTAGGCGCAGGCGTCCTGTGGCTGGCCACAGTGACAGGTAAATCCGAAACCGGAGGCCGCCAACCATACCCGTCTACCTCGATACCGTGGAGGAAAGTGAGCGCAATATCTGCATCTTGTTTAAGTTTGTTGAGCGGAATTCATATCACCTAGTGCAGATGGAGCAATGCAACGTCTAATCATTATTTTACGAATTGCTGATGTAGGTGCAGAAATGGTATGCTTCGAACCAGTTTTTCATTGCTGACAAATTCGAAGCAAAAATATTACTGGCAGCATTCTAGCCATCTGTAACTGTTGGTCAGTTCCAACTGATGACCACGCAGTTTTGTGTTACAACGAAAGTGACTAGGATTTTCCAAAATCTGATGCATCAGTATGAGGTCACCTGGTAGTGGGCTATAGCTCCCGCTGTACTCTCCAGTGGCTTTGGTCGTAGACAGTATGGTGGAGGGAAAATTTTTGCCGCCCTTTGCTGTGGGGTTAGTAGTGCAGTCAGATAGCGTTGTAACCAGTGTCGCCAGGCCTGCGCCGCTTACTCCATGGGAAACTGCACATACGCAATTAGCATTTGTGGGCAACTGCAAGGGTCAGATTGTATGAATCCTCTTCGTAAGAGAGCAACGTGTTCGTTCACGGTTATGGACGCTTTCATGAATTCCTCCGAATACCGAACTCATCATATCTCACAACTCCAAGACCGCGCTCTGTGAGACGATCTTCAAGAGGTGGTTTCTCAGTCTATATGCGTTAATTGGCTTGCGGCGTACATGTACTATTTTATACTTACCCTTGCTGAACGGAAGTGGATTAGTCTTTGACAATCCAAAAGTACCGCCTAGATCCCTTGGATGCAGCTCCTGATCATCCTGGTTACTGATTGCCCGTCATATCTTGATGCGTCCGGTAAAAAAGAAGAAATTGGACTCGATAACACACGTGAGTTTGTTAATGAGGGTCAAAAATAAGTGTGGTTCCAACACTAATTCTTAGGAAACATTAGCATTGGACAGCGCGCACCGCACTTGGACCAGTAGCCACTGCTGAAGAAGGACATTTCCGATCCATGCAAAAACAGGGCTCCTAATACCGTGGATATGTAGCTCACGGAGATTGATACGGTGATCTGACCGGTTGAACCCTTTAGAAATGTCTAGCTAGATGATATCGGTTCTGGTTCCAATGTGCGCTGGTTCGGTCCAACTGCCACACGCAATCTGTAGGTTGGAAGTACTTTGCCGTTTTGCTCCGCTGTTATGATCCCGGACCTTTCGGAATAACTTATCAGTGCTTCAGCAATGACAGACTTACTTGCCTTTGAGGACAACTGGAGAAAAATGACTGGGCCACAACCGGCTGGTTCTAAACAGCTACCGGTCTTGAAAATCGGCGTGGTGAAACATCACTTTCCCATGGTAGGAACCTGCTTTTCATTCAAGTATCCGTGAAGGAAACGAAATAATGTCTCTGCTATCCTCGCAGCTGCCAGCGGCGGTGTCTTTGGGTGAAAATTGTCAACTCCGGGTCGACTATGGGTACGCAACGATAGCAGTTTCTTCAATGGAGTTGATGAACTAAAAGAGACGTGGTTATATCCTGGCTTCGGGAGAAATGAGATAAGGGTATGACACATGTTGGTTGCATGTCGGAATATCAGATTAAAGTATGTACCTAAAGCTGCATCCTCGGCGCTTTTAACACATCTTTTTACTGAGGTGAGTGGAGGATCACAACCCTTCACTTTTCCGAAGCTGTTTCCATGTTTGTATTAATTCGTCCTTACGGACAAGTTTGGTACAGTGACCACGCTACACCTAATATTGGTTCCAGTTGCCGGGATTAGAGTGTTCTCTGTAGGTACGCTATGCTGCGTCTCTAACTCTCATGCTACTTTGAGTCCTGCTCCAAATAAATGGTGGTGTACTTGCAGAACAAAGAGAGCTGTTTCCGATCCTCATTTAGTCAGCTCACTGAACTTGCGATCAAACTCAACCCAGACACTATAAATGGTACAGTCATCCGAAAACTTGTTTCCCCGACTGGTTCTGGCATAACGTCTTTATGTGCGATTGTAAGCAACCATCTGTATTTGTACACATTTTCGGTTTACTCAATTCTGTCATTCTGTCGCACAACAACCGTCCAGTTCGCGTGTTTCTTTGCTTTCATATTCTTCCGTACTCATATGGTGCTTCATGCTGCGGTTGCTGATGCATACATTACGCATTTACACAGCAATTGGGCCGCGCCGAAATACCTGAACTAGATCTTCTTAACAGAGCCAAAAGTAATCCACTTTACCGATGAGTTGTGAAGAATTTGCTACAATCCAGAGGTAGTTCATCACAATCCATTCTCAGTCAGCAGGCTTTAGCACGTCTGAAAAAGCACCAGACAGCATTGTTTCTACCTTCTGAGTTTCGGCAGTGGTGCACTTTCCTCGGACGCCTGCAGAGTTCCACGTCTTAGTGGCACAAGCGGCTGGCATCCGAAACCCGGAAGGGTCCCAGGAAGGCACACCACTAACAAGACTCAAAAAGTCACAGCAGCGCTGCCTGGTGCTTTTCCAGACGAGCCGAATTTTGCTGACTGAGTGTGAACCGTCATGGATTACCTCTGAGTTATTCCAGTTTGTTTGATTTGCACTGTTCTGATGTTCTGTTGCATACTCAGTGCCAAGTTTGCGTGTTCAGTTTCCTTTAAATTCAATGCTGATTGTTTGATATCCACGGTGTAGCTGCGCTGAATGTGCATGTTGACAAGGTGCCTACCTGTCTAACACCCTCCGCCATGATGACTGACTCCATGAGGCTGCTAATATCTACCGGGGATAGTGGTGGCCATTCTAGGCTCAAAGAGTGGTTCCATACAGTGTGGAACAGGCTATTGCCCAGTCACCGCCTTGTGTACGTCTGGCAGGCATAATACTTCATTTAGCTGTACAGAAATGCTGCTACTGTGAAGGAGTGTGGGCCGGCTCCGTTGATGAAACGTCGCTTTCATTCACATGCCTCCTGGTCTTATTAGTTCGGATTTTCAAAGGATATGGGTAAGTGAATGGCGTACTGTGGCTCCCCCTGTGATGGCTGCGGTGACGAGCAAATCCGGAGCCATATGCCTATAGTCATGAGACGAGTCAGCTTTAGTCTTGGAGTGTGGTGAAGTGATCAACCAACCCTAGTACACTTTCTATCTTTGGACTGTCGTTCACGAGCTCTTCTTTCGCACGCACCAGCTCAAACTCCTTGGATTTTTTCCCACCGTTAATCTGGTAGGTGAACGGATATGGCCGAAGAGAGAAATGCTTGCGATAGTCGCTTGAACGATGGCCTTGAACTACCCACTCGGAAATGACGGAACTTCCAGAGCATGGCCATTGAAGTCAACTGCGATGAAAACATTGATGTATCGTTATTGCAAGTTCCATCGCAAGGCTACTCTCAGGTAGGAGACCAATTATGTGGTGGGCATTTGGAACAATAAATCAATGTCACAAAGCAGTTATCGTTGCGTCTCAGTCGCAGGCGGTATGGGAGTGAGTTTTTGACCTGTATTTCCCATTGTCCACCTGTTCGCACTGCAGTGAACTGCAGTAGTACATAGGTATCCCACCTACAGCGCATTGGCGACCGTGACTTCTGCCTCAGTGACTACTGCTTCATACTAAGTTTCAATTACGAAAAGGTGGTTCTAAGCCTATACTACTTGAAGTATTCGCAGTTCCAAAAGCCTGTTTAGAAGACCTCGTGAATTCGTGTAACTGGAAGGAACGTCTCTTTTGCCACATTAGTGAGTCGGATGACGTGTGTCTTGAGTATGATTTTGCACCAACACGTGAATGGTAGGTCACTAATCGTTTTGTGCCGTGCAGTGACGAACTAGTTTGTGTCAAATCCAAGGACTTTGTTAATTTCTCCGGGCTCATTTGTTTACTTGTAACATATGTGTTGCAACCACCAGTTTGATTACCTGATGTTTTATGCTAGCCGAAACGTTGTCTGAACGCGTTTGGCTTAAATTGCTCCTGTCGACAACGCTTTGAAGCATAATTCATAAGGTAGACTGCTGCGACCCGCAAAACTGGAGTTAAATGCCCTTGTGGTGAACTGTTCGAACTGGAGCATCACCTTCAAAATCCTCGAGCCACATCTTTTGTAACTTGGTGATCTACTCAGAATCATTATTTATTGGTCCATCACAATCTTGAAGTACATGTTCTCGTGAATGTAGCGCCACTGTGCGCGGTTGTTACTGGCCGTTTTGTGCTCATCATATGCTGCAGTCTCAGTGAAACCGTGAAGCAGGATGGTCCTTGTTACTGATATATCCTGGTATTCTTCCACGTCATGCTTCACCTGTTTACTCTTGCTCCACGAATTAGCCGGGTAGATGCACATGGAACCTGTCAGGAGGCATGCTGTCGATAATAGGACGGCTTCTGCTGCAACAACGGAAGTCCATACAACTCCGGGAAACCTCTAAGCAAGCTAGTACTCGGAGTTTGGGTTAAGGGTTACCCACATCATACTGGTGGGATTAGCTACAAGACTTAGGATGTTATGCAGTAACTTCAGCCGGTTCACGTCATTGAGTTGCTATCAATTTGATAAATTAGACAGATGCTGGAATCTTGATGCATATTACTGAAGGTAAATGATGTGAGCTCTTAATGATCACTTATGCTGCCTTGGTTCAATTCGACTGCTCTGATGCTCTATGTACAATTGACGGAGACTGTTTACGTACGGGTTCACCTCCTTTAGTTCTTTTGGACCCAGTGAACGTTAGTAAAGACCTAAATCTCCGGGTGTTTTTGGCAACGAGCACGTTGTGACCAACACATGTGGTAGCCACCTTCTGAGGTTTCGGAACAGTCTCGGGGGTGGAAGAGGCCATGGTCGCATTTATTTCAATCGAAATGTGGTGGCTGCTTAAGGCGGATTTGGGTCACTAGTAATATTGACACAATCAGTGGAGTCAGAAGTTACAGGTGAGCCGTTTATAACGCACCACCCAGCCCCCTTCAGCAAGCCCGAAGCCAGGCCTATTACTTATTACTGAATACTGTATTATCATCATCCTCATCATCAACAGCAGTACATCAGCCATTTGAACTGATGCTTCGCTGCCATACAACCATGAGAACCTATGAAATAAAGAATAAGAAGAGGGAGAGAAGGGGGACTTACCTGAAAACCTTAATGCCCTAAGCAAACATTCACCTTGTGTAGACAACATTCCGTCACAAACAGCTGGCTATCGTGCAAAGATAAGGCGGCATCGGCGAGACAACTTCCTTGCGGCTTTCACTGCCACGCGTCATAATCAGCCATTACCCCGCAGAGAATTCAGCACCAAACACACTTTAAACAGACAATCCGATTAGGAGACGGCAGCTGACGCGCCACTGGTGTCGGTTGCCAGCCATGTCCTGTAAAGTCTCGAGCCAAGCATAAGCCGAGTCACGTGGACTCCAACCCGGAAGGCGAGACGGACCAACGGCACCCAGTTTGGTCGTCAGTGACTTCATTTCCCACTGCCAAGTCAACTTCTGTCCACCTCGAGCCCTGCGCCATCCTACACCTGATAGACTGAACAAGGCCCTTCTAGGTAAGCGGTGACCAGGCATGCGTAGCACGTGCCCGAGCCAACGCAACTTATTCAGTGCTATCTGTTGTTCTAGGGAGCTAGCATGATTATCACCACCTAGTACTCGCCTACGCACATCATCGCTGCGGATACGCTGGTGCCATCCGACACCAGTAATGCTTCGCAAACAACGATGATCAAAGACTAGAAAGCGCCTCAGATCTTCAGACCGAAGGGGCCAAGTTTCACTACCATAGAGCAGAACAGCCCTCACTGTGGCCTTGTATACACGGCCTTTCAGGCGGAGGGAAACTCCCTTCTGTCGCCAAAGATGCCGCAGATTCAAGAAGGCAGCCCTGGCCTTTGCAATGCGTGAGCTCACGTCAGTTTCTATGCGCCCGTCATTGCTGATGCAGCTGCCAAGATTAGTGAATTGATCAACCACCTCGAGTTCCTCGTTAGCAAGCGTCAAGAGGTCATCGAGTGGCTGGTGGTCCTGCGGCAACACTTTGCACTTTGAAGGTGCGAAGTGCATACCAAATAGTGGGACCACTCTGGATAGGCCATTCAGGATTGATTGTGCCGCCTCAACATTGTCGAAAAGCAACACGATATCGTCCGCATAATCTAGATCAACTAACCTTTCACCAGGCAGCACTTCAACACCTACATCGTGAGATTCCGCAAGAGAATACTCCGTGATAGAATCCACGACGAAATTGAACAAAAACGGGGAAATCGGACAACCCTGACGAACACCACTTGTGGTCGGAAAGCTATCCGATAGGGCACATAGACCCTGACGCGGCCTGTAGTGTTCGAGTATAGAGCACGAAGGATGTTCACATATTTCGTGTGAACACCTTTCGCGCAAATAATTCGAACAGAATCCATCGATCGACTGAATCGAACGCACTCTTGAAATCGAGGAACACAGCTATTGTCGGTCTGCGGTATGCGTGGCGCTGCTCTAGCACCTGCTGCCAAGTAAATATATGGTCTATACAGCCACGTCCTGGGCGAAAACCGGCCTGCTCTTTCCTAATCCGAGATTCCCGTTCTGCATTGAGGCGACGAACGATAATCGAGGCCAGTAATTTTGTCACAACTGGCGTTAGGCTAATACCCCTGTGGTTTGCACAGTCTGTGCGACTGCCCTTCTTGTATATTGCCACTATAATCGATTCGCTCCAATTAGCCAGAACACTCTCTTCGTTCCAGATACGTTCGAACAGGGAGGTCAGTGCCCTGCAGAGGACCTCACCTCCATCCTTAAATAGTGCAGGTGGGAGGGAATCCGGGCCAGCGGCACGAAAACGATTGAGGGCTGTGATTGCGTTTCGGACCTCGGCCTCCGACAGAGGCTCTAAACTAACCGTCCATGGCACGTCCTGCATCACCTGAGTAGGAAGAGGTCCGGGAGCAGAGGGCCAGCTGAACTGATCTTCAAAGTGTTCAGCCCAACAAACCATACGGCGCTCCTTATTGTGTATCAGCGCACCCGCGCTGTCTCTGATTGTCTCACTGACGCCTGGTTTCCTCGGACCAGTGGTGCGTATTAGCTGGAAGAGCTTTCGGTAATTGCCTAATGCTCCTGCTTCCTCCATTTCCTGAGCCCGACTGGTCCACCAGGCTTCCTTGTCAGCACGTAGGCTCCGCTTTAGTTCACGCCTAATAGCCCGTCCGGTCACATTGTGTTCAGAACCAGCCGGGAGGTGCCTTCTATCTTCCAACAGGTTCACCGACCCCTCGGACATCCAGTGGCTGGTGCGATGACGACTGATGGTGCCACAAACAGATGCTCCTGCGTCGTGCATGGCAGTCGAGGTCCTATTCCACTGAAGTTCAGTGTAATTAGGGCAAGACAGCGAGAGTTCGCTATGCAGTGCTTCTTGCTAGGCTTGCCTGACAGAGGGCTGGGACAATTTCTCCGTTGCCAATCGGGGGAGACGCTTTGTGCGCCTTCCGGTAAAGTTCATGGAGAAACGACAGCGCACCAAGGCATGATCAGAGTCGATACAGGTACTCCAGTACGAGCGGCAATCCAGAATGGAACCGCGCCACTTGTAACTTATAGCTATGTGGTCAATTTGGGTCCATCGCTGGCCAGCTACAGGTGGACGCCAAGTGGCACTTCGGCGCCCACTGTGTCTAAAAGCAGTGCTAGTAAGAAACAACTGGTGCTCCGCACACAGTTGCAGCAGACGCTCGCCGTTGTCAGTCCGTTCGGCGTTAGGTTCATAATTTCCACCCAGCTGAGCTTCTGAAGAGCTCAGACGCCCTACATGTGCGTTCATATCCCCTGCAAGTACTATAATATCTGAACTAGTAGCACTGCGTAGTAGCGTGTTCAGTTCGTGATAGAAAGTGTCCTTGACTGCATTAGAACTGCAGTCGGTGGGAGCATAAGCAGAAAACACAAACAAACAGCGTTTTGTTTTACTTCGTGAATCCACGTTAGCTGATGTCGTCAAACGGGCTGCACATAAACGGCTGTTCACAGGAATCCAATCAACCAACGATGACTCAGTCTTGGAGCTGAGAATGATACCTACACCAGCTTGAGCCATGAGAGCTGCATCAGCGTCTCTGGATGCGTGCAACCAATAACGAGAGGATAAGCCGGGTGCAGTCAATTCAATAACCCCGTTAGGGTCATTAATCCTAGTTTCGGACGCACAACACACATCAACACCCAGTGTATCCAAGGTGCGTGCGAGTGCAGCCTGTTGACCTGTTTGTCTTAGAGTGCGGACGATGCAGGATGAAGTTTATGTTTGAAGAAAATGTCATGGTTGTATGTGGGCTGGGATACTGCCAGGGGGCCCAGACCTAGACAGGAGAACGATTAGGGTCCTCATCCAAAGCCTTTGGCTCAAAAGCCTGTCCGCAAGGCAGCGGGGAGGTGGCAATGATTTAGTTTTACAGAAATGGACGCCATCCCATTTCAAACCCCCAACCTGGAGGACCATGAGACTGAGTTTGTCTGAGCTCTCACCATTGACCAACCTGGTAGGAGTAGCTCTCAAGATGCTCGGAGGCATCACCCAGTATAGCTCAATGGGTCAATGAGGTACGCAAACCGTCGCACCACATTAAGGTCCAGTCTCGTTGCGACGGGAATTCTGTATTATAGAGCAAGTAGAAATGCGTTCTGTACAACTTTTTCGAAAAATGGTGAAAAACCTTATAGAATTTGACAGCCGTGAATATCGTTCTCGTTCTCATGTAACATTTAAAATATTTGACTCACGGTATTGCGGGATACACAAATGTGACATGTCATCGTAAGTGTGCAATCCTTCTTTGAATCGAATGGTGCTAAAATCTGAAGCTAACAACGTTTTGAACTGCTGGACAGATGTTGCCTCCATCACATGTTCAGGCAAACTGTTCCAAATATTTACCACGCTCCGTTCAAAGCACAGTGGGTGGGGAACATGTTTCACATCCGGCACGACAACTTTCTATCTGTGTCCGCGTGTGCTGCTTGGCCCTAGTAAGTGCAGCATTGGCCTCAGCATGGGGAAGTCACTGAGCTGTAGAATAAAGTAGGTAATAATGAGGTCGACTCGCACTTGACCGCAAGACAAGGTGTAGAGTCCTAGTTTCTCGCACCGATCTTCATACCCCAACCCACATAAACTCATGATGAGCCTGGTAGCAACGTGTTGGACCCGTTCGATCGTTTGTGCCTCTCCTCGGGTAATCGGAAAGTAGGTGGGCGAACCGTACTCTAGCATTGGTCTACTGATGGAAGGGAAGAGGCGAGTGACAACCTCTTCAGACCATGTGCCGAAGCTACGTTTGAGCGCCCAAAGCATGCGCAGTCCGTTACGATATAGGCTGTTCGTGTTGTCCACGGACTTCACATCGTAGCGTGAGAGTACACCTAGATCCTTCACGGAGGGTGTGGGATATAGCGGTTGACCGTCAAGGGTGTAAGTTCGGCCGTCAGCACCCTTCCCCAGACCCATAATTACAAACTTGGCTGGGTTGACCGGGAGAAGAACTTCTGCAGACCATGTGGGTAGGCGGTTGAGGTCTTGCTGAAGTACGCCACAGTCGTTGGGAGCGTTAATTTTTCTCCAAATCTTCATGTCGCCTGCAAACAAGGCACACGGCGACCGAAGAAGCTGAGGTAGGTCGTTGATTTGGATCTGGAACAGAGTGGGCCCCAGCACAGTGCCTTGAGGCACGCCACTTGTAGAAGAGTTCCAGTCAGTTAGACGATTGTCGACTTGTACCCTCCACTTTCGTCCAACATGAAAGTCACGAATCCACCGGTGCAGTGAGCCACCGACACCACACATCCTGAGTTTGTGAAGGAGAACCTCATGGCTGACCTTGTCGAACGCTTTACTGAAATCGATGAATATCACCTCGAGTGACTTCCCCTTGCTTATTGCCTTCAACCACTCATGCCTCGCCACAAGCAGGTTTACAATGCATGAGCGGCCTTGCATAAAACCTTGCTGTGCGGGTGTCAGGACCTCCTTTGACGGTAGCAACTGCAGCAATCCCTTCTTCAGACAAATTGGCCTGTAGTTGTCTACTTTGCTAGGGTCACCGCCTTTCGGAATAGGCTTCACTGCCGAACATTTTTAGTCAACCGGCAAGGAACCTTCAGACAGTGATCTATTGAAAAGGTCAGTCACGAAAGGAGAGATGATGGTGGAAAGTGACTTGAGAACCAGTGGGTGAAGCCCATCAAGTCCGGCAGGTTTGGGGCCGTCAAGGTTGGCGAGTAGTTGATATACCTCTTCAAAGCCGCAATGCAGACTATCGAGTTCGGTAAAAGCGGTGCACCTCGAACTCGGAACAGACACCCGGTCATTCGCAAATACAGAAGCGAAGTGCGCAGCCAACGCGGACGCACGCTCAGTGCTGGAGGTTAGGGGCTGTCCATCCGTGCCATCCAGCACTGGTACATCACATGCCGGCTTAAGGCGTCGCCTCACGTATGCAAAGAATCTCTTTGGGGCGGTCTTCGTGGCTATTGCGAACTGCTCTTCAAAATGTTGGAGGTTATTTCTTTTCGCACTGTTGCAGATGTTCCGCTGACTTTTATACGCTTCTTAGTCATTGGCAGAGTCAGAGAGGAGGTATCTGCTCCACAGTCTGCGCAGCCTCCGAGTCAGATTTCATACTCTTTGTCAAATCAATGAGGCTTAATCGGTCCAACCTTCCAATATTTCAATGGCACAAATTGGGACCACAATGATGTCAATCTCTCTTTTATAAATATCCAACAGTCTTCCACAAATGCAGCTTGTGACTGAGACCAATCCAGTTGGCTCGCGGCTCGAGCAAGACCATCGAAGTCTGTTTTCCAGTAGTTGTGAGCTGGTTCCAGCGGACGTGAATACGGCAAAGGTAATTCCATATCAGCTATGAGCACTGAGTGGTCGCTTGTAGCCAGGGGCTCCAGGATCCTAACGTCACGCACTCGTTGTTCGTAGCTCGTTAACATCAGGTCGAGACAGGATGGGGTTGAACGTGTTGTTATGCGTGTTGGCTGGCATATGTGCTTCGATGCACCAATTTACGAACTTTGCTTCAACCTCAACATGGCAAGGCATTAAATGCACATCAGGTCATCGTGTTCAAGGACAGTTAAATTCGCCCATAAGTAGAAAATGTGGACGACTCATGTGAGTTCGAAGATGGGGCAGCCAATCCAAACAACGACTCAAGGGGCTGCGATAAACTGCGTCCACAACCAGTTCTCCGCGCTGAGTCGGATGCAGCACCACAGTAGCTCACACAAACCATCGTCACTCCGGTAGGTGCTCACAAATCTCCCACGCAGGGAAGACTGGATGTAAAGTAAGACACCACCGTGGGCATTCTTTAGTCGAACGCGTCGGAAGCACGAGTACGCTTTGAGTTCAAGTTCCTGGGCGTATAACTCTGAATGCAGCCATGTCTATGCGAGTCACACTACGTCTGTCTGCTCAGACGCAACAAAATAACAAAGCTCACCGCGCTTGTTCATAACACTGCAAACGTTTGTGAAGGCTACTCGCAGGCAGCAGCAGGAACCGCCGGACGTGCTTGAAGTCTGAGCAGCCTGTTTATCCTGATTCGCAGATTGTTGGAAACCACCCGAAAATTTACGATACGAAGATTTGTTTCCCACGCACCAGTACGTCTTTTCAGCTAAATGATGGCAGATTTGAGCCGCTCCCTGTCTACTGGGTCCAAGTCTGGACGAACATGGATCTTCAAACCTTTCAGCCTACTTAGGCGGGCATGGTCAGTCTTGGACTGGCTTCGTTCACAAAAGTGATCCTCAAGGCCGATTTTTGTTGATCACCTTGCTTTCCAAGACGGGCAATTTGCCTCACTTTTACTGAGTCCTCCCCGGTGTCGAGGAGTCTGTCAATTAGACTCTGTAAAACTCGACATCGTGATCGTAACGCATTTGAGGTGATGGACCACTGGATTCCGGCGCGTGGAGGATCACAAGGTTATAACGCCTCTGGTCAGGCGAGGTTGACCTTGTAGGTCGTAGTATATTACCAGCCTCAAGTAGTTTAGCTAACTGTTGACTTACAGAAGTTAAGCGCCCAACCTCCCTTCGTAATTTCGTCCTTCGTTCTTTCCACTGGTCTTCAGCACTCAGGATTTCATCTGCTGCGACATTAGTGCTCGTTGGGCATAACAACGGTAAACAATTTATGCTAGGTGCAACGGGGCTTCTCACAACGGTTGGACTTCGCGCCGGTGAGTTTGCAAGGGTAAAGGAGGAAGACTGAGCTGAAACCTGAAGGCTCTTCGGGATAGGTTGTTGGTCCAAATGTACGGGGCTGTTCGCAACAGAATGATGAAGCCTACATGTCGGCTTTACTCTTCCTGGCTGTATCTTGTTTCGGCAATTTTCACATAAAGTTTGGACGAAATCGTGTTGGATCTCACGAAGACGATGACAATGCTCAACCGATAATCGAACACATGAAATGTGGTATTTAACTTGGCGAAAAACACACGTGAGGGCATTTGCACGGTATCCGACAACCTTAGAACAAGTACCACAGGGTGACTGCTTCAGCATTGGGAATAATCCGGAAACAAGCTGGCGACCAATTGACGGAGAAAATGGCAATAGCAAAATCGCCGAAACCGAGCGATGAAAACACAAGTATTTCTTGTCGGAAATTTCAGAATCAAAAATGAAATTGAATTGTATATAAAGTTCCACGAAATACTTCCAATGGACGAAGAATTCCAACACAGTGATCTTGTCAACACAGTCAAAAATAACCGACCGGTGGTCGCCATCCGCAGAACTAGGGTCTATTTCCTGTCATACTTTATCATGGTGAGGCGATTTGGGGTTCCTGATTTGCCCAACCGTTGCCTCTAGTCTCTCGTATTTCTGGAATAGCAGTTGTACAATCTTGATCAGTGGGATAGCCATACATACTGCCAAATTTACAGAGCTTTTTTCTGTTATTGTGCAAATTCATTTCGTTTGGTGTGAGTTTATAGCACTTCTAATGGAAATTGTTAAGGTGGCCGGAACCTTGGATTCCTGTACATTCGTCCTTCTGGCATGTAGTTACTCCTACACACCCTGTATTTTGACCGCGTTAGGCTCAGCTCCTTTCGAGCAGTCGTTACAACCAATTGTATCAGCGTATCTGTAGGTCAATGGTTAAGTTCTTGAATTCAGCCCAAGGTTAGTGTGGGCGGCTGTTACTGTTCACTGCACTTTTAGTGACACGGTCTAATATCAGCGCGTCATTAAGTTGTCAATATGCAGTACGGGGTTTGGATAGGCATGTAAAGCGAATGCGCCGTTTACTCAGACGTCGCTCAGAGGTTTACACAAAGCGACTGAGTGATAACGGACACAAACATCTGATGGGTTCTTTACCTGGGGGTCAACAGCCTTGGTTGACGGCTCACTTTCTTGGTCCTAAATACCCATTTCAAATAAAGCGCACCTAACGTCTGTTAGGCTCAATGTAAACAAGTAAATAAAATCTCTTAAAACTACAAAAAATCGGTCAATTCGGAAAACGTTTGTGATGTATTCAAAGACAGTGCTACTTTGCCGAACGATTGATGTAATGCTTAAAGTGCTGCTACCATTTATTTGACCACTGCGCTAAAGGAGATAGCTTTGGTGTAGAATATAGTTAGGGAACGGCGCACCAGTTTATGCCAGTGCTTCAGTCGAAGGTCACCGTTGATGAAGGTCGCATCATTTAGTGCAGGACAAAGAAAGGGTGTTGAAACCTCTAACAGTCCGACAATAAACATGGCCTTATTTTTCGTCAAATTCGATCGCTGTGCACGTGGTAGTAGCGCACGTACTACAACTCTGGTTGACGCACAACTATTGTAATCACTGACTTGCATGTGTGGGTGAGACAGCCGGATGTTTAGGTGCCATCTGGCGTTAGCTGAAAGTATAAACGTGAGACGAGTGTCACTAAACTATGCACTTCCTACTGTCATGGTGTTGTTCTAGCAATAATCCATCGATGACCTCATGGAGGTTAAATGCATAACAAATAAGTGGTGTATCGGCTAGGTACCATGAAAATGCTGGATAACTCATAAACCTCATCCTACGAACAAACAGTTTTTCAAGGAAGTTGTTTTATTTTTGAGCCTAATTAGGCAGACACAATTCATTTAAAATTAACTGAGCTGTCGTTTGGTCTTTTATGGGCCCAACAACCATACAGACTCCCTCTACCCGTTGAGTGTCTACACCATGTGGTCAAACTGTTTAATCGCAACAAGTAAGATTACTACACTACGGGAACTGGCAACAGTCATCGTTATCGGATAATAGTCTGTAATGTAACACATTAGCTTCTTAGGTACGCGTGTTTGCAACGTGTTCGGCTTTCTGACTGAGTGCAACTGCAATGAATCCACTTTGAAATTGATTCAACCCAGTCATGCAGCTTTCTGAGAATCTGTACTTCTTACCGTATGACCGGAGGCCCACTGATGGAAGCAGTCTCTGTGGGCCAGCAATGCCACTAACATTTGAAAGCTCCATTGGCAGGAATGGCATGCTGTGTCATGTCGTAGGAGCTTAACTGGACATAAAGGCTGTCGCTTTCTACCTAGTTTTGTAACCTTGATCACTGTCCTGAAAGTGTAAAGTCACGAGTTTCACTCCCTCGTCCGGTAAACGGAATGCTCGTTGCTCGTAGCCCCCGACACAACGTACATAAGTGCTGAACAATTTTTTGAGTTTTAGCCAACTTCTCCGCAAACTGCACACTAAAAACAGTAACATTTATGTCGTCTTAACAATCAGTCTCTCCAGCTTTCTAGTATTTTTAAATCCGTGAATTACGCTTGCTTGCCTGATTACTCTAATTAACAGGTAAAATAGAGCGGCAATTTGGTATCAATACCTAACAGCTATCGTGGTGTTAATTCGAGCTCATGCAATAACAACTAGATTCCTTCCTAAGTAGAAGATAAAAAGCGTTCTGCATTTTGGTAAAAGAAGGTACTCTCATTCACTAAATGCTAAATCTGATCGAACCTCTTCTCCTTCAAACGATAATTACGACAAAGTAGGTCGAAAGAGAGCGTCAGCTAGAATTGTCAATTACTTACAAGACAATAACTTGGTAGCATAACCTACACTTTGCCGTAGTTATGAAGGACGGATTGACATGGTACTTCTCATTATAGAATCTTACAGCAAGGTGTGCCTATGTGCATCAGTTGCACCAAACGTTTGACTCCAACTATGTGGCTCTTATCGAAAGAATTTGCACGACATGGACCTGTAGTGCGTTTTACAACGCCAAGCTTATCGCCAAGTTAGCCTCTTGCAACTTGCTCCATGCCGTCTATCACTGATCCTACTTTCTGATACGTCTGAGTAGTCTACGTGGCAGCAGTATTCCCGAATGCCTCAGTGAGAGCCCACTGGTCAAATTTGCAAGGGTAGTTACAATATGCGGTTCTTGAGCCTAGCGCTAGCAGAGGCTTGAGCTTACGTAGTAGAACACTATTGTCAGCAGGTAACCCAATGGAGGACAAGGAATGACGCTTACAATGCACATTTCGGTAATCTGTGAACCACATCTGTAAAAGTAATATTTCTGCGTGAGCTAAACTGAAGGTTTCGCTACACCGCATAGTGGGACCTAATATTTTGTTATCTCCATGCGATGTACAGAGATCACTATTCAGGAACACATCTACGTCCCAAGGCACAAGTGATGTCTGAAGATATTCTAGTTTTCTGAAACGACCCTAAGAATCCGTGAAGATTTGTGATACCCAGGCCGATGGTTGTACTGCCAAATTGGTCATGACCTGATGTTGATGCAACCACTTGACACAACGGTAGATGAGGATCTGCATACAATCGCGGTTACAAGACGCTAGCCGTAAACAAGGATGGAAAAGTTATCTTACCGTTTGTTAGGTATGTTAAACTGACACGAATTGTTTACATTTGCATAGGTTATGGATGAGGCATCGCTGTGTAATGTCCGCGGCGGTGAGATAAACAAGGGAAGAGCTGTTAACTTTTATCGATGAACCGATTTGAGGTGGACGCAGTTGGTTATCATCTGGAATAGAACAGGCCAAGTGGTTGGGATATTAAGCGCGCTCGTTGGAGCATGTAAGGTGAGCACTAAGGCTCCCCGAAGCACACTTATGCAGATATTGCCCAGTTCGAGAGAGTGAAACCTGCCCATCCAACCGGTGCATCTAACATTGCACTTATCTTCACATAAGTGTGTGAATTATCAGTAATCGCTCAACAGGCAGCTGGAGCGCCTCACTTCCACCGTAACTCTGCCAGGCAGAAGATACTACGGCTACGTCAAACGACGCAAAACCATTGTTTTCCTCAAATTCAATGCTTACTTGCAGTGGAACAAACGCTACGGCTTTCATAGCAACCGCTGCATAAGGGTCTCAGTGTACATGCCGAAATTCCACCAACACAACTGACTGGAATCAGGGCAAATTGCGCTTTGCAGACGATTAAGTTAATGGTGTGTGTCAGTTTAACCCTTCAGCAATGACCACATGTCCAAATTCGTCACTCACCTCAGGCTCATTAGCGCGTAAATGGCTTATGCACATGGCTAAAAGTGGACCTTACACGTGAGAACAACTGGTACTGGCATTGTATGACGACATCCTTCACTATCCATTCAAGCAGGCATGTTTGTCTCTAGCTCTATTCGCCAGCAGGCTACTGTTGCAATAGTTCCAATGATTACGCACCCATCCGCCATCTGGATTTGACATCCCTCCCGTGCATTCCGTCTTTTTGACTCAGGCCAACAGCGAACGAACAAACGTTAAGAATAATCGTGCGATCAGTCGAAGTCCACGAGTTCGGAGGATCACCAACTTACCCGGGTTTACAAACTTCAATGTAACCTCAATGATGCACACATGCGCACGCAATCCGCTGAATCCACATCAAGTAACTCCGTGTTGTAAGCTACTCTAATAAAAAGTACCCCGTCAATCCGTACCTCCTGAGTACGTTGGCAAAGTGTAGGTTAAGGCATCGAGAGTTGGCCACCAAAAGTTACCCACAACTGCCACGAGGGATTATCTACTGGGGGAGCGCAAGAGCGATCAAGCCGGTTCCAGTAATTTACTCTATTTATCCTCTTTCGATTTGTAATTTCAAGGCTTTCAATATGTTAAAACATCTTCCTCTTAAACTACATGACAATTTTAGATTCCGGAATTGTGTGTATCTGCCTCGTAGTTATGAACTGACCGTACAGTTATCAAGTGATTGTAATGACGCACACTTCCACTATGAACTCTACATTCACAAGCCAAACGAGGGTTTGCAAGTTGGGTTCTATCGGCGACTTTCGTCTCTTTGCGCCATATTTCCATTTTCGCTTGGCGCAGTTCCCCTGATCCAAATTCCTCAGGTTTTCAATGTTACATCTGACATTTGCGATGTGATTTCTATCGTCTGCTTACTCATGTAACGGCAGGATCCCATTTCTAGTATATACTGGGTGGTGACTGCATGTAACCACTCGTGCCACCGTGAGTAGAGTAAACTAAACCTTACCTGCCTGATATCTGATGTGATGTTGCATTGATCTATAGTGAGCAGCCGCAGTCAAGCTGGGGCGTTAGCACGTTCACGCAATCCGGGGTTACTCACTGTATCACTGGACTGTGTACAGCAGTGTAATTCTCCTAAGAAGTTCTGAGGACAACTTTTATAGTGGCATTAATCTGTTAGCCAACCTCACCACGGGGGCGACGAAATGGCTACAGGCAATCGCAGCATCACCATTTCGACTCTAGGAGCTCCTTAATCGAAGGCAAGCACGTGTCAAACTTTTGACGGGAGATTAGTGTTCTATAGACTAGACGGCATTACAAAGTGTTGGGAAGAGCTGCACCCAAATATATCCATCCATAGACTGCATTACCTTTGGACTGAGGTGCTTGACAAGTCCCCTAAGAAGGTCTAGACCATACAATAATGAGCATAGGTGCACAGCGGTAGCAAATCTAAATCGGGTTACTGTGCTTTTTTAACCGTCGTTAGAAACTAAATAAGGTTGTTTTGTGCAACCAGTGTTGAGTACCAACAGCGTGCATTTTAAGTTGGGCCACCATGGAAGTTGGCGAATGATTAGCCTCCCCCCCCCGAAGAATGCGGGCTATTTCAACAAGATCTAAACCGCCTGTCCAAGTGGTCTGAACAAGTGCACCACCAGATCAACCAGACCAGTTAACTGGTGACACCTGAACCTATACCTTCCACTGCTAGCCACATGCAACACCTTCCATGAAGTACCCAAGAGTACGCTCGAGCTGCGATTCGTAGTTTATGGACAACACGAACTGTGTATGTCGTAACGGGCGGCACATGCTTTGAGGGCACAAACGCTGCTCCTGTACTCGGTCTGAAAGGGTCGTTACTATTGTGTATTCTTTCAGCATTCGTGACGGCTAGTCTAAACAGACACGTGCACACAAAGCCAGACACACAACACTGGCGTCGCGGCTTACAGACCTAGACCATGGAATCACATCCTCCTACAGTTTACT
>OX104066.1:94184630-94213080 GCA_944474145.2 Dicrocoelium dendriticum | reverse complement strand
AATATGTCCCGTTGGATGGTAAGGGAAAGATAAATTTAAAAAGTATGTATATGTGAAGCGACAATTCAACATGTTAGGAGCATAGTTGTGGGAACGAGAATACACGACGCAAAACAGAATGACATGTTATTATGGTTAATGTACATTTTAATGAAAGGCACTTTGCTAGCACGCCTTCACCTAGTTAATTACTTCGGTGAGGATTATAATCAAAAATCCTAGTTATCCTGAAAATACACCATTCAGTGTCACCATTCACACAACAAAGTGTAGGGAGCTGAGGGCGATAGCCGTGTTGTTTGAAAATGGTTAAGGTGGAGGCACAGCTAGAGTTTGAAGGATCGTTCCAGGGTTGGTGGATCTGGAGGCAGAAGTGAGTTCGTGGATAATTTAAACGATTGTATTGTTGACTCCGTTTCAGACCATTTCCTCTGAGGTTGGTGACGTCATGCGTGACTTGGCTCGCCCAGTAATTACTATGCTAATATGAGGTCTTCACGTATCCGCCAATGACGTCCACTGACCACTCCGAGTATATATAGTCGTTCCACTTACGGTAGTTCCAGGATACAGTAGATATTCTTCGTCGCTTAACGGGAGGTCTTGAGCGCTGCGAGGTCACACTTCAGCTAAGGTTGCCAAGCATGGTTAGCGTCTTCGACTTCGGGACGCACATAGGCATTGAGCATCAGAAAGAAGATGGATGAATCCAAACCCGAATATCCTCTGCAAGAGACCAACATGCTGGTTGCCCCTTTTTGAAACAGGTTCTGGTTGCCTGGAACAACGGAGGTCGTTCTCACCAACACACTTAGGTCACGTTCCTTAGTGGTGTTCTTCAGATCGTGTTCCCCACTGCGGTAGATGTGGACGTATCGATGACAGGTAAGGACAGCGCTGCACTTGTACACATTGAATGGTATCGCGTCCCACACCGATTAATCCCAAGCCTCACTGAGGTCGGGCCAGAGGAACTCGTGGTCCCTCTATCCGTTGATCGCTCGCTAAGGCTTAAAGTCGTCCGCGAAGAGTAAAATTTTGAAGTACCATCTCTAGCTAGATCATTACCAAAGACTAAAAGCAGGCGAAGCCTAAGTACTGGACACCGCGCTACACCGCGATCCAATCAATTTGGGTCGGACTAAGTTGTTCGAACACAAACCTCCAACCGCCGATCGCTAAGTAAGATACGGATCCATCCCAAAAGTGGATCTCCGATGCCATAGTGATGAAGTTTGTAAAGCAGGATGCGACGATACAAAAAGTTAAGGCCTTTCGAAAATGCTGACTATATGGCATCGGTTCCTTTCCCCTCGTCAAATGCTTCAGTTCAATTGTCACATGCAATCAGCAGATTTGTGGTGGATGATCGATATTCACGAAACCCGCACTACTCCGGTGCATTGATACCGTAGATTTACAGGTAGGCCATCAGTGCGTCTGCGATGATCGATTCCATAGCGTTAGCGAGCTCAGTGAGAAGCGTAACCTCGCGGCAACTCGCAGGCTCAGATCGACTTCCTCATTTGTAAACAGGAGTGGGTAAACTAAGATTCCACTTCGACAGAACTATAATCACGTCTAGACTACGCTGAAATAATCCGAAGTGTTTCGGCTAAATGCATGGCTGCTACCTACACCGCTTTCGGGTAAATGTTGTCCGCTCCAGGAGAGTTATGTGTGCGTAATGATAGAAGCTATTTCAGCACCACTTGTGTGACGTTGATTAAACCGGACGCTGGAGTAATAAGAAGAGGAATAGCGTTCAAGTCATGTATTCCTCATATACACCCGAGATGTTGCTTGGAAAACATTTATAAGGAAGTTTAGCGCACTGGCGGCGCACTCATCGGAACAGAACTTCTTCCAACCAAAAAACAAGCATGTCATTTCTGAGGAGAA
This sequence comes from Dicrocoelium dendriticum, assembly GCA_944474145.2. Classification (NCBI taxonomy): domain Eukaryota; kingdom Metazoa; phylum Platyhelminthes; class Trematoda; order Plagiorchiida; family Dicrocoeliidae; genus Dicrocoelium; species Dicrocoelium dendriticum. Next base: position 94,211,178 of record OX104066.1, on the reverse strand, counting down.
GAACACGTAAATGTATGTCCCGGATGGATTTGGCATGGCTAGATCACAAGGACTGCTCGAATGCCGAAAACTGGACAGCATACGTGACACATCGCAACTTCCGTGTGAAACTGATCCGCGAAGACAACGTTACGCATCAGCAGCAGTTAATGAAGCGATTCTGCATTCACCGCACACTCCTGTACACGCAAGTTAACAGTCTTCGAAAGGTGAAGTGGGGGATTCCAGCATTAGTAACGGCTGCTGGATGCATGCGATCAGCAATGGAACTAGCTGATCTCCTACGGCTTCATTACTCCCAAACTTTCCAGTAGATAACGTACCAAATATTCTCCTTGTTTCTATTACTTCACCGTCGGGTTTAGACAACATGACCTTCACTGCGGAAGCTGTGTTGAAGAAGTTGTTATCCTTGCGTATCCACAGTTCTCCTTGGGTCGACAACTTCCGACCAAAGGCTCTGCAGGCGGTAGCTAGTTATCTAGCAGAACGACTGGCTGTTTTCCATTAGCCATGTCTAGTATGTAATCGAGGGGTCATCACTCCTATCCATAAAGGAGGTAGCCACACTGATCCTGACAACCACCGTCCAATTATACTACTTCCTGTACTATCCAAAGTGATGGAATCAATCATCACAGATGCGCTGAGACAGCATCTGGAAAACCACAATTTAATAGCCCCAGAGCAACATGCATTAATCAAAAGCATTCATGTAATATTAACCTATTAATTGCACGTAATATCTGGATTGAAGCTGTTGATGATGGAGTAGGAGTCGATGTCGTCTACCTGGAATTCTCAAAAGCGTTTGATCGCTTAGACCATCGCATTCTCCTTCAAAAGCTTCGAAACTACGGCATTGGCGATCCAATCCTGAGGTGGGTTAGAAATTTTCTTCACGAACGAGGGCTAGAAGTGAGAGTCCGAGAATCACTCTCCGATGCAGTCGATGTGGTGTGTGGTTTACCACAGAGCTCGGTTCTTGGACCTCGTCTATTCTTGGTGTTCATTAATGATTTGGCGAGATCGATTACTTTCGATTTCCTATTCTTCACAGATAATATCAACATATGGCGAAGGATCAGAGGACCGGACGATAACGAACGGCTCCAGTGCGATCCTAACACAGTGTCGAACTGGTCAGTTCAAAACGCGATACCATTCAACGTAGACAAATGACGCGTTGTACAATTACGCCATACACATAACCACGCCTATGTGCTTGGGACAAACGGATTGCAGACCAGTTCCCAGTAACATGAACTTGGTGTGCTAGTACAGAGCGACCGCAACTGTTCAAAACAGGCTAAGGTGGCTGCGAAAAGAGGCAACCAGCACATTCTCATGCTGCGATGGGCATTCGGGAGATTTGACCCTTCAATCTTCCCAGTGATGCACAATTCCTAAGTACGCCCACACGTTGAATAGGCTATCCAAGCTTGGCAACCATGGTTGAAGCGAGACCTAGCGGCGTTAGAGGCACCTCAACGAACAGCAACAAAGAACGTAAATGCCTGCGATATCACTGTTATCACCGAAGGCTGAAGTTGCTGGGAATTTTTAGCGGACGCTATCGAAGGCTGCGCGGTGATCTCATATTAGCGTATCAGATGTTGGGTGACCCCAACCACGTAAGTCGCCATTTGCTGAAACTTAGCCACAACACTCAACTCACGGATAACTGCTTAAAATTGAAGGAACAATTTGGCCGTCTAGAGTGTCAACGTAATTGCTTTTTCCTTCGGGTTTTCCAACACTGGAACGTCACTCCCATACTCAGTTGTATCCTCTCCTACCTTGGACGTTTTCAAAAAACGATTAGATGTTGTTCTTAGCTCCTAGCATTTTGTTACCTAAACTCCTCTATCGTGGGTTACGCCAAGCATACTTTTCTACAGGATTTGTGTATCAAATGGACCAAAGTGAGCGACCATATTTTACTTTTCTCACGTCTTACATCAACGATCACTGCACCCCAGTGTATTTCTGAACGTTCGCGTTCGCCGTTTTTTACTTTTACGTTGATGTTACTTATCAAGGTATTCATCCCAGTAGACGTTCAGTAAATGACCCAGATATATTTTGCTTTCATCATATTCATCCCAATCATCCTATTGGACGTGTCAAGCACTTGCTTTTATCCTCTGCTATTTCGTTGTTCATTTTTCAAGTGAGTAATGAGAGCTTAAGACACTGGCAGCCTCCCTAACTGTAGGTGCATACCCACCAAGGGTAGTGAGTGGCAGAATTCCACGCCGCAATTTACCAAGACTATTGGCGTTGCAGTAAAGAAACTTATGGTTCGAACAGAATCGTTTATGTTGGTGTGACGATTCATAGATGGATTCACAGAGCGACGTATACTGTCCAATTTTTGAACTGGTAGAGAGTATTTGTACATGAGTGTCATGCTTCTCTAAAAGGTTTTGGTTTGAGGGGATGATGGAAGGCTTTCAACACAGAGGCTCTTGTCCCTAGGGACGTAGAAGTTTCCAAAACTACTTTCCAAGAAATTTTGTGGTGTATTCAATCATGAATATCAAACTAACGTCTTTAACGAATGTGTACAATCCGTTATAAAACGAAATAGAGCACAATCGTTCGGTTCCGCTTCGGGAAAATCGCCGTAGCAAATACAAGCAAGCAGCAGAGTAACGCAATTACTTCGACCCAAAGGACTGCACATACCATGAGCTCCCCTTTGGTGAGCCCTAGGTTTAACATCGAAGGCTTCTTCGCCTTTCTAAATCTAAAGAAAGTGGCGACGTGATTGTATAAAGGTGTACAAAACATTATCTCTTACAGGTGGACTTTGAACCGTTCACTCCCGGTTGCTAGATTTTCCAGACCATGAATCTTGAAATCTCCTCTCAAGGGAGAAAGGCAGTATTTCTGACTGATCTCAATACGCAAAGCCCATATTAGTTGGTGGTCTATTTCGGGATTGAATTTTGGCGGGCGGTAAACTACAGACGAAAGGTATATGTCATCGTCCTTCACCCATAGCTTGCACCAAAGTAGATGGGTGAGACGCGTTTGTGAATCGTCTATACGTTCACAGTGGAGGCGTGCTTTGTAAGATACTATCACATCACCTCCACTACCAGTTCTGTCGTTTCGGCGACTTAACATACCCGGTAGTGTGATATCAATGTCGGTAACCTCATAAATCAGTCACGTCTCAGCGATCAGCATTATACCTCAGAGCTCGGAAGTCCGACGATGATGGAGATCGGCCAACTTAATTATTAGGCATTTTGCGTTAGTCTATAAGCAGACCAGTTGCTTGGTAACCAAAGAGAGTCAGTGGATGTTGAAGGAAGAATGAGGATTGTGCCGACCTTTCAGGAGTCGGTCACTAGCCGTTTTTGGGGGGAGTCGGCATTTGAGGTTTGGTTGGGTGATCACCCTGCTTGCGGTTACCATGGCCCTGATGTTCTCCCGTATTTAGACGTATTCATCAAATGCTGAGATTGACATAGGGTTACTCCCTTCAGTAAACGGTATGATGAAGATGTTCACCAAATTGGCCGTTCCCAAAGTATCATCAGACACCTGTGGGCGTGTAACTACTGCCTTTGACCGAATTTCTGTAGACTACTTCCTAAGGAATGTAGACCAGTTCTCCCAAGTGAATGGTATCATTGCATCAGATTAAATTATCATTTTTATCAGTCCGGGATCATCCCCCTTGTAGTTGGGTGACAATGTAATTATTAGCAGCCTTTAACAATGAGATTATCGAAGATGCTAGCTTCGTCGAGATAACAGGTGCTTCCGCATTCGCAGAAAAGGAACTTTGAAGCACAGGAGCTCCGTAAACAATAACCACCGTCGTTAGCCGTTAGATTTACCAACTTCCTCACGACTGCTGTTCGCTTTCGGACATCCTTTCCAAGAAATGTCTGAAAGTATGCACACCACATGTGGTGAGTTACGGAGCCTCTGTGTCATCAGATGAATTCATTGGCACCCGCAGAAGTCGTGGTTCACCGCAATGCACCGAATCTTTGTGACGTGTGACACGTCTCAGCGTCGTACGCTCAGTCAAGATGACAATCGCGTCACAACTGGGATTTTGTCAGTTGAGGTCGTCCATCAGCTTCTTCTTTGTGGCTTTACACTGCAATTCCAGAATATTGGTGCACACGACAACTGAGGCGCCGTGATTCCTCCTGTTGACTGCTGGTTTGAGCGTGTCAAGTGATACCGTTTTTACGCTTTAGTGAACCCTGGTAGCTGCGACACTACCTTTTTTCGGTGTGGCTATCGGAGTCAGAGATACTCTCTCCGATGTTTGTATGGAGGCAACCGATGTGTAATATGCCATGCTGTCCTCGCTTGTGAACTAAATCTGGCTCGAAGCTTCCATCAACTTCACTGTCTTACTGTGGGTTGCACCGTTGGAAGGAGTGCAAGTAGACATGCTTAAGATTTGTCCGATTAGAAGTGGGAGGTGGACTAGAGAATTCGGAGGCACAGACGCTACAGTATGATTAGAGTGCATGGCTCTCTTCTTCGGCCTAGAGGCTAAGCTTGGTTTCGCTGTTTAAGGTGCGAGTAGGACATATTCACTTCCGAGAGTGTAATCCCTGTCTTCAAAAAATGCGTGTTTGTGTCCGCCAACGTATCGCAATTCTTCGTGAGTCCACAAAAACAGACAAGAACTGGAATGACTCGGTATGCTGGACAAAATCAACTGACGTCGGCCACTTAGTTGTACTGCTCACTTTTGGGCGGAGCTGACAATACATATATGTGGGACAATTATTGATAAAGACCCGAATTTTTCGCGATAGTGAAACAGGGTTCCACGATCGAAATCGAAACTCCCGAAATTTCTGCGGCGCGAACATTAAGTTCCGCGATTTCATCGCGGACACTAACACTCCGTTCAGCGTCTACCGAATTTATGGGAATGCATAGATAACGGCCAGTGATGTCTGCCAGTGGTGGAGTTCTTTCACGCACCCCGCACCAGAAGGCCAGCATGTACTCACATTTTTCTCCTTGAAGTTCTTCCACCACTTTTCCATAGATTAACTACTCGGCTGTCAGAGCTGGAGAACTAATCAGGCCTGGAACATCGGCATAGTTGCATGGATCACTAGACAAGGTGAAGAGCTGGTTTGAGTCGAGCACTCTAAGGGCTTTCAAAAACAGTCAGCTAGCCTGTGCAGTCAGCAACTCCTTGGCTTTTATGGTAGCTTGGGATAAGCAGAGTTGCATGTCAGTTTGGATTTTGCTGGACGCATCAAAGGGGAGTCCCACTGCCTGCAAATTTTGCAGCCAGTTTTGTTCAGGGGCAGTTTTAGCGAAATGGATAGACCGAAAAGGTTGCTGTCAATCTTATGAGTTACCGAAGACTGTGATTCGTTAGTTTTCATGTGATTGAGGATGTTCTTCCCAACAATCGTAATGCAACGCAGTTGCCATCTCAAAGCTTCCTGTGTTGTTTCCTTGGTTACCATATCCACCAGTTCACAAACACCAACTTGGTCTCCAAACTCGTACAGCTTGTAACTTGGCTGGGTGATGGTGTAAATACTTGCTGTGCTGTGCGACAGCTTCTAGCCAGGAGTTCCAGCGAGTGATGACCGGTAGAGGTGGGCCGGTTGGGTTATCCACGTCTTCCTGAGTTAGATGCTTCAAATAGATACGCCTCTTTCTTCCCGAAAGAAGAGAAGCACCTTCACTTTTAAAGCGAATTCGTCGACTTCTGGGAGAGAATTTGTGAATGGTCTATTTAATCGAGTTGATGCAATGGGTGACACTTATGATGTGAACTGAATCCACACAAACCGACTTAATGACATCGCAGTAACATGCTGTCATATATCTCTCGCTATCGGACACGAAAGCCGTCACGCGACTGAACTCTATACCCATCACTGTCAAGCTGGTTTGAATGGCTCCTCTGAATGTGGTAGAACTGACTCTCTCCATATTGACCGTGTCGATGAGGTATGCTCGGAGACTTCTCTTGTTGAAATTCAATGGTGCGCATAACAGGATGTGTGGTTGTCTCGCATGTTTTAACGCTGGCAAAGGTATCACGGAACATCTCTTTCAATAGCTGATTATGTTTCCAGTAGAGTTGGAGAATTTTCAGACGTAGAGCGTCAGATGCGCGCAATGCTTCTACTATTTCGTACTTGTCTATGAGAGTTGTCGGCCTTCTCTAGAGGAGTATTCGCAGATACCATAGCAAGTAGAAAGTCAGATAGCATTGTGTCGCGGGCTTCCTGGACAGCATTCGTAACGGCGGTGGAACTAACGATGCTTGCTTGCCGAGATTTCTTCGGAGCGAGTTTGCCCTTGGCAGCAAGTTTAGCTACTTGCTCCTTCTTGTAAGATTTCTTATAAAGATACTTCTGGATGCGAATTTAGTCAACCGCGGCTGCTTTTCGAGATGGAATCACACTCTCTTCACACGATGAAAACAACGGTGGTTTTTATCCGCGTTATCGACGCATTATTCCCCAAGAAACTTCTTCACACTGGCCAGGGCAGATTTTCATCTTACAGGCTGTTTCCCTTTCTGAAATGACATGCTAAAGATAAAACCTGCTGATTACTGTAAGCCCCAGCTTCGCTTGCTTCTCGGATAATGGGTTAAAGGAAAACAAAACTGAACTGTGGTACCACTCAAAGGAACATGAAAACTCAGTACTGACAAACATCGATAGTACTTTCTCAGTACTGCCACAACAACATCGTCACGAAGTAGTCAAAGGGGGTACAAATCACCGTCTTCGTCCCTATACTGACAGATGGCAAGGACTTCAATCTTTCACTGAATTAACACGGTCACTAATATTACGCCGCCAAGTCTTATAAAAAGACCTGGCTGTGTTCAACGCCTAAGAGGCAACAGATCATCAATTCCATGAGTGACCGTAATGGCAGGACGGTGTGTGCAGGCCAGCCATGTGCAAAAGGTGTAAACAAACAGACGTCGAACAGATTTAATGTACTTGTGGGCAAAGGATGTTTGCATAATGAACAACAGAGTGAGTGCACGGCGTGAGCAGACAGATAGGACACGGTTGCTTAATGGATAGATGCATGAGTAACATTTGGGTCTGGGAAAAATGGACTTGGATACCAGGTGATGGACAGATGGCGGTGCTGATACTCCAGAGGAATGTTCTAATAGCCAGCTGGCTGCTATGGCATTTCTTTCGAAAACAAGGATATTGATTACGACGAAAACGAATTCAAAGTAACTTTCTTTCCGTATTTCTCATATTTTCTTCGATACAGCGAAATTTTTATTTTCCGCGACAGTTAGCAAATTCCGCAATTTTTATGCCTTTCGCGGAATCGCGGATAATTCGAGCCAATGATTCCTTGACAATTAGAACCCGCTAATCCTAACCTGAGAAACTTCCTGTATCTCTCTAAACAGCATACACTGCTTTGCCTCGTATTTGGACTACTTGCTGCATTTTTCTGATCAAGTGTCGATGTGTTTGTCATTGCAACATGCAATGCCAAATGTTGTTCGAAGTTGGTCATGTATACCCTCGTGTCCACACGATTGATGACTTGATCGACTGGTAGGAGCGGCTTGTCAGCGAACGTAGTCATGCTTGTTCAAAAGGTGGACAGTTAACGTATTGTTCCTCGTTGTATGGCAGCTAACTCTAGTGAATGGAAGACAAAATATACGTGTCCACCTCCCATGAAAATAATGATTGCTAATGTAGTTTTGCCGCAACAGCTACATCGATAAGTGGCAGCCCTGACTATGTCATAGTTGTTATGAATTAACAGCTTTAATTGAGAAACATTATTTGGTACAGCCATTCATGGGTTCACCGTTGTGCTCACTATCGATAACAAAACCGAGCGGGACTGTCATATACGCACGCCAATAATGTTTGTGGAGGAGACTTTTCAACCAATTTTCTACGTGGTTTTCTCTCATTCCTGAACTCGTCATCAGTCTCCGACCTTTTATAATTTTCAAAGTTTAACATGCAATTCTCGACTTATTTATCGTATGCCGATAAACCCATTTTTATGATGCTACCTCTGATTCTCCGATGAGAAATTCATACTATGGGATGAGACATCAATAGCCACTTGAGAATTTTAAATATCAGTGTTACATGTGTGTGGCCATATAAGCTTGGATGTTTTTTTTGCTTACTTTGACTTTGCTGTAGAATCGAATGGATTTGAGGTATTCAGTGTTTGTTTCATTCCAGCCCAGTTGCTTGTTATTCAATTACTCGGGCTCATATGTAGATCAATTACTTCAACCATCATGGGCCTGTTGTTCAATGATCTGCCATTGTATGGTATCAAGCCATTTAGGTACTATATAAGAATATCGAATTCAATAAGCCACTGCTCTAGATTACAGATCATGTGCATCGTATGTTCTAAGTAACTTCGAGTAATCTAGTCCTATCTTTACCCGCTGCGTGTGAGACCAGTGGAGCGTGTCAGTTGATGGATGTTGTGGCAGTCTATGCTGTAATCCACAATTGGACACAGTCATCGTTTTGAGAAATGGAATAGGTTAGCAATCGTCTAAATAACTGATTCATTCGTGAGTTTACTGTATTTTTTTAGAATCTTTTGATGTGTACTTGGGAAAATGCAACAATCAATTTATCAACTAATGTACAACTCTAGTGGGTGATCTTGGTAATATTAGTTCTATCACTTAGGTAGTATCAAAAGTAGGCATACAGTCGAACCCGTTTTATTGCCCAGCATTACAAAATAAAAATTTCTTTCTTATAAATATTCTATATATTCACTAGTCACTTGCCCATTGCCGCGGTCGTCCCGTCGCCTACTTGTCCAGCTGCGCAGGGCTGTACTCTTGTCAATTTTGCATTTTTGCCCCCTGGCTCTATCTTTCATTACGATTACCCCACAGTTAGATGGTCCGATCGAGTAGAGAACAAAATAGATGTCGGTGGCGTTAATGACAGATCAGAAAAGCTTACCTATGTCATTCAGTACACGACCATGGTAACTGTACAGACGTCTGTGGGAAACCCATCAGCCTTATACAAACTTCGCGAACTGAGCAAAGTCGGGTAATCTCTCAGCTTCACATTTGTCAGTAATATTGGTTACACACAATTATGGCCAGTAACAGAAAGCATTTGTCCTTAACAGAAAAGGGACGTTTTGGACTAAATATAAAGTTATCTATCAGGAACCTTGCAGGCCAAGTTGTCTCGTTATATTTTTGCCAGGTTAATTGCCAGAGAAAAGGAGCGCCGGGAAGAATTTGTCGCATGGCACTGCAAGCTCTCAGAAAAGAAAACGATGTGCAAAGGATGAAGCTGAAACTGCATTGAAAGACTGGATGATATCGGATTGTGAGCACAAGCAAACAGTTACAGGCCGGCTTCTGCAGAAAAAGCAGAAGGATTCGGGGAAAGACTTGGAAAAACCTTTGCTGTCACAGAAGGACGGTTGCAAGGATGGAAGAATATAACTCTAATTGTGTATAAACATCCGCATTAGCGAAAGAGTTCCGCGGATGGAGCATCCCGTGAAAATTGGCTGAAAGAGTGATTGCCTGGCCATTTAAACGTATTTGATGATGATGACAAAGCGTACAATGCAGACGAAACAGACCTATTTTACCGAACAACTGCAGGAGGCTCTTGGTGTATTTCCGCCGACAATCCCAGCGGATGGAACAAAAACCATGGATAATATCATTCCCCTGTGCTGCGCGTAGGCCAAACGCGGATAATGGAAAACTGGTTTCAATTGGAAAAAGTAAGCAATCATGAATTGTAATGGCGTGAATGTGAAATCACTTCATGTAAGTTACAAAACTAAGAAAAGTGCGTGGATGATGCAAGAACTTTGCACCGAATGGGTCACCGAATGGGACGAGGAGCTATGCCGATGGGGCCGAAAAATTATGTTGCCCTTGGATAACTGCATAAAACACAAAGGTATAAGACCTGAAAATCATACAAATGGAGTTTTTACCGGCAAACACGACAAGCCTTCTTCAACTCATAGAGCAAGGCGTGATTATGAATCTGAAAATCCGTTACAGAAAGAAACTTTTAGACCGACTTCTTTGTGACATCGAAAACAACATGTTATCTGGCTGATCCTCGACGGCGCGTGTTAACGCCAAGATTGCTGTGCTCGATGCAATTCAGTTCGTTTCAAAATTTGGAGACAGGTTACCGGTGCAACAATGAATGCTTGATTTGGTATGCTGAATTCAGTCGATTGGCACCCGAGGCACTTTCTTATGATGCAATCTGCACTGAGGGCGAGATCAGGGCTTGTGCAATCCCAGTCATCATTGCGGAAGAGTTCATTGCCGTTGACAGCGAGGAGCGATATATCACAGATCTGACAACTGTTGAACATGGATTCAGACGCGGACGATCTTGCCTCACCAATCTACTACTTGCTCGGGACTCATGGACCAGGGCTGCTGACGAGGGAGTTCCCGTAGATGTGATTTTCTTAGACTTTTCTAAGGCATTCGACAGAGTCAATCACCCAACACTTCTCCGAAAGCTTGCGGCCTATGGTATCCACGGATCCTTGCTCACATGGTTGGAAAGTTACTTATACGACAGAAGAATCGAGGTAAGGATCGCCAACACCCACTCCGATAGCCTATGCGTCATTAGCGGCGTACCGCAAGGATCAGTTCTCGGCCCGTTACTCTTTTTAGTCTATATCAACGACCTCCCTGCCAACATTCAATCGCCTATGCAAATATTCGCCGACGATGCTAAGATGTGGCGAGCTATTCAGTCAACACCTGACCCTATCTATCTGCAGGATGACCTGAACCGGATTCACGAATGGGCAGTAAACAACCAACTACCCCTGAACCCCGAAAAGTGTCACCTGTTGTCGCTGCGCAGTAACTGCAGCAACACATATCACCTGGGGCAGCGCGTTATAAAACAGGTGAGCAACGAAAGAGACTTAGGGGTCATCGTGCAAGAACGTCTGGGTAATTCGCTCCAGTGTTCAAAGGCAGCTAACATAGCGAACTTAAACTTGAGGCTTTTGAGGCGAGCGCTCGGTACCTTCGAGCGGCAACTCGTGCCATTATTGATTAACGCCTACATTCGTCCCCACCTCGAGTATGCGGTGCAGGCATGGCGTCCGTGGTTAAAACGGGACATTCGTCTCCTGGAGCAACCACAAAGAAGAGCCACTAAGGCAACACGTGGTCTATCGGGCCTTAGTTATGTACTGCGCCTTCGTTCGATCGGTCTGTACTCCTTAGAATACCGACGACTTCGCGGTGATCTGATCCTCACTTACCGGATACTAAGAGAAGAGGACCATCCATGTAAGTCGCTGTTAACATTATCTGCCGACAAACGATGCCGAGGCCATGCACTAAAACTTGTGACTCAATATTCCCGTTTAGATTGTAGAAAGTTTTTTTACTCTCTTAGTGTCTGTCCGCACTGGAACGCACTGCCATCGCATGTGGTGAACGCACCAAACATCGAGACATTCGAAAGACTATTAGACTTGCACTTACATGATACACATTATATAACGGTATGACAAACTGCAGTGTCTAACTTACTGATATTTTTGTGTCACACCTGAAACTTTTGTTTTCTTCCATTTGCCATCCTGTGGGTCTTGTAAAGTTATTGCTTTTTATCCCACCATACACTATTGAACTACTGAACTATTTAAATCATCAGTGAAATTTTAGAGCACCGACTAAAATAAAAGGAAGGCAGCAACTCAGCGGATAACGTGCAGATGCCCCTTTAGTAACAGCAATCAGCGCGTGTCGCATACAAGAGCAGAGAACTGTGTGAACGATCCGTATAGCTACGGACTTTTGCATGGGCTAGGCAACGATTTCTTGTAAAAATTGAACTTCATCCGTGTAAAAGTGACTGGAGGAGCAGGAACAAATAAGGAACGACAGGCGTTGGTTTATTTTCGCCGCAAAAATATACAGTAGCGCCTGTTTCTATAGCTATCCAGGTAATGTGCTTTTTGCTATAATTTCTAAATTGTGGATCATGCTCTTCTGCATAAGGGTCTTTTGTAGTTTTTGGTTACAAGTACGTATTTTTCCTTAATATTTTACAATTCAAGTGATATACTACACACTAATTCAATGGTTCTTTCCCTTTCGGTTAATTGCCCACCCCGCTTTATTGCCCACTTTTGAAATATCCCGATGATGAAAAATAAAGTGGTTTCAATTGTGTTTGTCACAGTTCTGTCCTTTGGTGAGTTCTGGAGTCTATAACATAGGAGTTGGGCGAGATACGTATAGTAAATGGGACACATTGCATCATTAGTATCGGCCATTCTCGGGTTCTCATGGCTCCTCATTAGACGCGCAAATGTTCAACAAATGCTGATACAGTGGCCATGTTGAAGGACCCTTTTAAGCAAATGCGAAGCTGTTCAGCATTATGGAATAAGTGGTTCTTACTAGTTGCCGCTCGATGTGTGTACGCATCTGTGGAGTAAGAGACGCCGGCCAGAGTAGACACAGGTGAGCATTCTGCTGAATTCCGTTTGGACCAATGGTATCCTCAGACGCGTTTACGTGCTCATGACGCTAAACATGGGCAATGGTCCCAGTTGTCGCCTTTCACTTCACGTACCGCATATGATGGCTAAAGTAACTTGAGAGGCCTCTTGATGATCGAAGGGTATGTTGTCATTCCATACTGGAATGCATAAATGTCGTTGAATTAGCGCCGCTTTAAATCCCAAAGCCTACCCGCATGATCTCTCGGCACTAGTTTCACGGATAATCCTTCAGAAACGCAAAATGAACGGGGCGATTCCGTGGATATAAAACTCATAGTAAATGTTACCATTAAACATATTTGAATTTTGTTGTGTACTCGGTCGTGATTTTGGCATAATCCGGCACTTCATCTTGAAATATATATCAATAAATAAACAGGTGTATGCTGTCTATCGAAAAAGATAATCATTCATATTTTTCAACTTACGATGTTGGCGGAACACAGAACATCTCCGCACGCTCTGCTAAGCGAAGCAGAACTTAACGATGCATTGGGATCCGCCAAATTGGAATGGCCACATAATACCCGAGGAATTTATCAAGAGGTAACCGCGTAGCTGGCGAATGACCGGAGTTCGTTAAGCGTGTGATGCTCGCATGACCTGCACACCTCAGAAGTGGTTTGTTAATGACAGCTGGCTTCAAGAAGAACTAAGAGAGATTTGTGCAGGTGAGTAAAAGGGATTTATGGGGCTGAGCAGTTCTCTCATGAGGATCTCCAAATTGATTATGAAAATGCCAGTTTAAAGATGATGAGATACCTGCGATGGACAGAAACCTACCGGCGTAGCATCAAATCAAGTGGTGGAAGCGTTTACGAAGACACAATCAGGGGCTTGACAGCGAGCACTACATTATATATTTCAAAGTTGGCAAAGGATCGGTGTAGATATCGACCAGAAACGTCACACTACAGGGTAGATTTGATTGCCGTGGTCACGGGCAGGTCCGTCTAAACAAGAGATGTCCAAACTCCGGCTGGCGGACCAAATGCGGCCCGTGTTACCATTTCAAGTGGCCCGGAGCCTCATTATGAAATAACAAAATAAATATTTCATTTTTTCCGTACAGATGACATTATCTAGACTACAAAAATCAAGAACTTTACGGGTACATAATTCCATGTCGTCAGATACTGGCAAAAATCAACAGTTGCATTGTTTATTTCTAACCATCTAGGAAAAGTCTGGCTAGTACTTTTACTAAAGGGTCCTAACTAAAACAAATAAGAAGAAAGATCTCCAGATCTCGGTTTCACTATTTGCATTAAAAAGTTGTGATGCGCAGTTTATGTGTCATTTTTGCCGACCTTGCGAAAATTTTGGACACGCTTGGTCTATACGGACCAGTGTGTCACTGTAATGCCATTCAGCAATAGCGTACAACTTCCAGTAAGTGATCGGTAAATGCAGTGCGTGTGCCGGTCGAGTGTTTAGTTGTGGGAGAGACCCTGTATTTTTGTGGGTTCCTTAGCTGTATGTTACAAATCTCCGAAAGGAGAATGTAAGAATATACATATGAAGTGTTCATGCCTGGACTGTAAACTGTTGCCTTACGTAGTTTTTGATCCATACCTGTACTCTTTTACTAAACCAGGCTATAAAACGTAGAACATGGATCACAGTTTAATCTGAGTACCAATGACCTATGAATTTGGCCGACCCAAAGTGATGCATCAGATATCTTCTGATGAAATACAGTTCATATTAATGTGTTTTTCTCAGCATGCTCAAGAAGCACAAAGATATTATGTGCTCTACGCAATCAGTTAAATAGGAAATATGCTAGTCGTCAATACTTTTAAACAACACAAGATAGTGAAAAGAATCCACTCATTTAGGGAGAACCATATGTACCAGGTAACAAGAAGTCATTTGTTAGTAGTAAACACACTATGTCCGACACTTTTCACGTATCACTGGGCTAGTTTGTTGCACTTCCGCACAGGTTCAGTCCTAATCCACTTTAAACCACGACAGCCGAGTTCTTCCGACCATCCACGGAGATACCTGCCACTTACTGGAAACAACAACCATACGTTGCTCCCAAGATTGCAATCGGTCAATGATTAAGTTAGGTCAAGTGCGGAGTGTGCCCTCTTTCTGACTTCTTCTCTGTATAGGCTTACGAGGCAATGGTTGTGTACAATGCTCAGTGCGAACCCACGAAATTCGAAAGAACTCCAGCTGAGCACTTCAGCGATTTTATACTCAAACAGGGTATGATTAACAGCGATCGTGTTGTTGGCAATCAAACTGAACGTATACCTCACGCTATGTTCATTAAGTACAGCCTACAAAAGCTCAAGTGTGGCGCGAAAATAGTGTAATCAAAGCTGAATGGGACTTCACACACAAAACAACACTAACCACAAAACACAAGAGAGGGGGAAACTCGGCTAAGTGGAAAACAAATGAAGCGCTCCTTCACTATGTGGCGGGCTACCTCGGTGGGGGTAAGAAGGAGCAGGCTCAAACCGCATAGAACTAATTAGCGTTGCTAAACTATGTGAAATGTCTACGCAGCTTGGGGATATACATGTGCGCACAATTTGAATTTTTCTTCCCCCCAAAATTTGAACGGAAATTGAGTGCGATTTTTAGAGAAGTTCCAATTTGGAGATGCTTAAATACACAATACCAGCCCTACTTTTTCCCAAGGGAAGCAGTCACGTTGGCTGCAGAGAATAGAATGCATATTTCTTAATTGCGTTATCCAGAATAAGCTGAGTGGAAAGGGGCCAAATCCTGCACCATATCAAGTAGTCCGTCATGCTTGTAAACATCAAGCGCGAGTAGGAGCGATAGTGCCACTAATCCACCTCGAAGACAAAAGTAAGAAACAAAATAAATGTTACAGAGCAATAAAGGACCCAATGGAAACATATTGCTTCTACAATGAACTGCTTTGGCCAGAGGAAACCTCTCTTTATCAGTTTCTTACTCCGAAAAATTCAGATGTTTGATAACCGAACTTGGTTGTTAGACATAATCGTAGATAAACTGTTAGTTCGCTTCCAAGACGAGGTCATGAATATCGATTTGCTCATCAGGTTGGGTGTTTATATGTCACACCTTACGCTACTAATCAAGTTACCATAGTTGATGCGTTATCGTTGTTGCCTCCATAGTAAGAACCGAGTTTCGAGTGAATCAATCAAGGTATAAAATATCTTGAACACACGACCAGTTATCTGTCCATACGGATAGCCGAACACTACTCAGGGTCACTGCGGAAAGACATGGTCAGCAACACCAACAGTTCCGACCGAAAACACGGTTCTAGTTGGACATCAAATTCTGCTCAAGGAGCAACTCAATATTTCGACACCGTGCTGAAGTGACGCTCAAAAGGAGCACAGGGAACACTTCGTGAAGACGGCCGAACTGATTGTATTTAGGCCAATGTGACCTCAGATATGCAAGTATCAGATGCTCGTGCAAGCTCTCATCTTGTAATGACCTGAACGATAATTCGTTCACAGAGGAGTACGGATGACGACCGAGTGTAATCTTCGTCACTCTCCCTGTGCTTCGTGCATAGGTCTGTGAGCTTTTCCATGAGGCTTGCGACTTGGATTGATCGATTGCGGTATCAAACGAATGTACTGGACAAGTCGAAACCATCTCAATTACGTTCAGTTCGGCTTTCAATAGCTTGCTCCTACCTTAATTTGTTTTTTAAATTTAACTGCTTGGTGTGAATTATCGCGAATAATCTCTTCGGAACCCTGCTTTCGGAACTTAGTCTTACTCACTGTCCTAGCTAGACCGCTGCTTGTATCCACGGGAGTGTAGGTAGAGATTATTGTTTATTCTACATCATTTTACATGGCTCCAAACCTTTAGGATTTGTACTGTTTCTGTCATGCTGCCGTCACCATCACTCTTAAGCGCAGGGGACGACATTGCAAGTAGCTATGGGGTTTCACGGTAGCCGTGTTGGGCACAGCATTAGGTTGGCTTATGTACCATGACTGGAAGTAGTTTCATAAACCTGACAAACAAAAATGGTCAAAATGCTTATTACTATGTGATTGACATTTATTACCATGTGATAGTACAGCAGAAGATACACACGACACCCGATCTCTAAAAGCGGTCGATGCGTCAACGTGCTCCAAATGACTGACAATTGTTGCCGGGACAGATTACGCGGTCTTTATGAGAGTGCATGGGCCAAAGAGTAATTGCACGAACGAACGTAGTAGTTTCCGTTCGCCCCCTATCCCTATTTGGTATGTATTGTTCCTTCACTTATACCTCGGTACGTGACTGATGGTCACCGATCTAGCATGCACATTACATTTACTGTTATTTGGAATTGCCATTATCCTGTGGCTACAATACGTGGGACGTGGGACGGTGGTGCGTAGACAGAGTCTAGAAAATCGTCTCCCTACCAAATTGCCTCCCATTTCCAGTCTTTAGGGCTTACTGTTACTAGGGCGTCGCGTAGGACGCTCATGGTTCTTCCGTCGATACCGGTGTCCACTGTCCATATGAAGTCATAGCGACACCTGAATTTGAACACATAAATGGTGAACAGCATGGTTGTTTGTATTCTGCCTACCTACTCCGATACAATTTGTTTACGATGCGTATTATGCACTGCTTCTTTCCTAACTACTGGTATTGTCATCTAGCCAAGCTCTGAACCCCCCTACGTGCGAGTCGACCCGTTACGTCAACCACGCAGCCACCGCGCTGTTGCATCCTCTAACCACCAAAAAAATCCTGACTTAAATGCGCCTGTTAGTCGGAAATTATGGGCGTACATATTTGATCCAGTTGAGTTATTCGGTTTTCTAATTGAACCTTGCTCCAACTAATTGGGTTCCAATATCGTGACGCGAATATCAACTGCCACATTCGCTGCCCGGACTGTACTACTGACCTGACTTCCAGATGATGGGCCCAACTAATTCTTCCCTCTGCTAACGCTCTTGTGCCCGGGAACACGTGTTGTGATATTATTAACATGACAGAATGATACCATCCTCATCCAATCTACTAATATTGCTATAATAGGTTTCTTGGCTCTACCGTGTGAGACTAAGACTGTGATCTTGCTAGAAATAGGGTGTGCATAGTACATCGATGTGACGGAGAGTTTCGATAGGCACTTAGCACAGACAAGCAAACAAGAGACACAGTAATGGTGAGGAAGTGAACTCAATACAGCCAATCGGAAATGAGCACAAACTTGCGGAATCAATAACCGTTGCAGTCTGTAGGCTGCCAAGTTAGACTTGGTAGTTTGCAGTGACAGCATACGCTTACTGAAAAACCAATAGACCAAAGGTATTCCAGTTATTTTTAAGCAACCCAGTTGTGATAACGCAGGTAAACTTAATTCAACTTGCCTGATTCAACCACTGCCTGCCTGTCCAAGCATCCTTACTAATCTTGTGCTTGGAAGGTGGATTGACTCTAGCTGAGGCTGGAACTTCAGCTATCAGTTTCGCGATTTGAACAATCTTATACGGCACTTGTAACCTACACTCTTTATGCTTCATCTGCTCCACGTTACTTGTACACGAGTAAAGTTATATGTCCACGATTTCGATGGGATTGCATGTGGTACGAAATGTGAAAGTAGAAAGCCAACGCATTGCTTCCGTGTTTAGATTTTGTCCCAAAGTTTGCGTCTGGTCTGCAATTTTGTGCCTTAAATATGCACGGCCGTTCGCGTGTTGCAGTGCTAGTTCGTTTCATTGAACATGTGTCCTTACCTACTACTGACCATATGGATGTACAAGTTTTCGTCTACGGGTGACATTAGGCACCGAAACCTTGTTTAAATCCGCGCAATAAAGCGCCTATATCCACAAGTTTAAAGATGTTAACCATCTTTTCTGGCAGCGTCTCGTGCGCGCTGTCTTCTTCAGACTTGTTTCGTTCCTCTATGAAATCTGAAACCTACCTAGCACCACTCAGATGATTCGGCAGTAGCAGCAGCAGCTGTTGTTGTTTTTACCGAGCACGTCCTCACAGCACAGTATTTTCAAGAGCCCTTGTGAAATCGCGCAGCTGTTCACACCATTATACATAGTTTAAGTGATGAAGTGTTCAAGCTTATAGCGGCCGCAAATGTGTACGAGTGGATGCGAGCAGTGTGAAGTTTTCAGGTTGATAGATTCAAGCGAACAGGAATCGTGCCCCTTGAACACGTTGCAATGAGACCGCAGGTTATAATCCAACAGCAGATAAGCCAACCGTAAATAAACAAACAAGGCAAAGATATTTGACAAAGTTAGTGATCTGTTTGGTGAGAAAACCCGAATAAATACATGATGTCCAGTTGCTTTTAGGGCCCCTTCCTCAACAGTGGGAATTAATTTTATAGATTCCCATTGCCCAGTTCGTCAGAAGTTTAGAAATGCTTCATACTCATAAGTTGTCATGCCAGTACGTGACCACTTTACAATTAAATGCTTCTGTTCCGTAGTACACACTAAAATTTGGCTTATCCTTGTAAACTAAAACTGCGGCTGATACTGAAAGTCCCTCAGTGCCATCGAATCCCTCACGTGACAAGTTGCACGTGAAGCAACGGAAACCATTCGCAGCCAACTTTTCAAGGTCAAGGACAAACTGAGTGAAGAAGCAATGTCGGACGTACTTTGCGATATTTACTGTAAGCATTGCGTACAGTACTACATACGACAAACAGGAAGGACACGGTGAAATGCCGCACGAACATAATGGAACAATGGAACAAAAAAGCAATGAGTAAAAATGCAATGCTCAACGAGTCCCATGGGATGGAATTATTGCGAAAAGTAACTTACATTATAAACTGAAAATCGTTTTATTGGACTCACGATAGACTTATGTAGAATAGCGGGGATGTTTGCGTGTTAAACGTATAAATCCATAATTCCATTGGTTGGGAGTTTGGTAAGATACCGTTTGATTGCGTTTTGTAGCCCCTGGCTAACATCAAATGAAATGCAACTAGCACAACGCATCGTCAACTCGTAGTTTAAATATCGCCAGATTGGGAGCAGAGACGTCATACTTAGGGAGGACGTTCCAAGGCTGGCACACGCGGAAGGAAAAGACATTTCTAAGGCATTCAAACCGGCTATACTGTACTTTCAGTTTAAGATAATGACCTCTTAGGTTTGTGTTGTAGTTCAATTCCTTCAGAGGACGGCAAATGTGATTTGAGTTCTACAGAATCTGGTAAGCATTATGAGATCCCCTCACAAAAGCTGATATCGACTGCTGTACATTCGTAGCGATTTCAGTCTAAGCTAATGGAGCAGATGAAAGTGACGCTGACGTTCTTGATTATCCTTCGTTGGGGTGGCTCGAGAGCAACGAGATCTTGTTTCTGCCACGGCTGCCACAACTGAATATCATATTCCACGTGCGGTCATACGTAGGCGTTAAGCATTTGGGGAAAGTTTGAGGGTTCAAACCGACCGAAGGCTCTGCGAAGCAGTCCGAAGTGTTAATTGCCGGTTCTCGTCGCCTTCTCGGCTTGTTTTGAACACCCGAGATTTTCCTGTACCAATACACCCAAGTTACTCTCCTGAGAGGCCTTCTCCAAGGAGTGGTCTCCAAGCATGTAAGCGCTCACCTGCTGGTGACGCAGATGGATCACCTTGCACTTAGCTATGTTCAACTGTAGCAGGTTCCTCTTTGAACATTCGTAAATGCAATCTAGGTCACGTTGGAGCAGATCGTGATCTGGCATGTTACTAATCGCCCGCCATGTCTTGACGTCCTCGGCGAAAAGCAGGAAATTTGTGGAGGTAATTCTTGCCAGGTCGTTGATAAACACCAGAAATAAGCGCGGTCCCAGCATCGAGCCTTGCGGAACACCACATTCTACCTCAATCGGGTTAAAAATTGATCTCCTAACGCGTACTTGAAGCTTTCGTTGGTGAAGAAAGTTGTCAATCCAACCAATCACTTGATCTCCCATTTCGTAGCCCTGTAGCTGGCGAAGTAGGATGCGGTGATCCAGACGGTCGAAAACTTTGGATAAGTCAACTTTGGAAAGTCAACTTCGACCCCATCATCATCCACTTCCCTCCAACTACCTCGTGCAATCAGTAGGTTGATGGTGCATGAGCGGTGTTGACGGAACACATGCTGCTCCGGTGCCAAGATGTTGCATTTT
The DNA here is from genome assembly GCA_944474145.2 of Dicrocoelium dendriticum. NCBI lineage: Eukaryota > Metazoa > Platyhelminthes > Trematoda > Plagiorchiida > Dicrocoeliidae > Dicrocoelium > Dicrocoelium dendriticum. The sequence continues at coordinate 94,190,492 of OX104066.1, read as the reverse complement.
CCAGGTAGTCCTTTAGAGCCTAAGCGATGACCGCTTCTATCACCTCCGCGAGCACAGGGAGGAGAGTCACTGGGCGACAGTTTGCAGGATTTGAACGGCTGCCGCCTTTAAAAATTGGGATGATAATGCTACACTACCACATAGTGGGGACTTGTTGTTCATCAAAGCACCTTTGAAAAAACTGTGACAGTGGTTCAGCTAGCTTGGTGGCCACAGCCTTCAGTGCCTTCGGGCGGATGTTGTCTGCTCCCGGAGAGCTATGATCGCGCAGTGAGAGTAACTTCCTTAACACAATTGATGGGTTGAAAACTACATGTGTAAACGATGGAGTCGGTAATGTGCATGACATTATAGGAGAGGTAGTGGCTGCGAGTTAGAAAATTGGTGCACATTGTAGCCGCGGGGCATTAGCTGCTGCTTCGGCGTTTTGAACAATGAACAATGAATTTATACTGGTTAAGAAGCGTTGCTTTACAAGTCCCGTTGGATAGTTGCAGGGGATATCAATATAACAATAATGATGATAAGGATAGTAAAATAGCTAATACTTTAAATATGAAAATAAGGACTTATCGTTTGCTTCGCTGCAGTCCTGCGATCCTCTCAGATTCACAACACCCACAGTTAACAACAAAGAATTCCATGGTAAACTCCAGATGTAGGATGGAGACGTAGTGTTAAGTAACAAAGTGTAAGTGGAGGAGTGCATCGTCCAACCGTCTTTTAAATATTGTTAGTGTCGTTGCAGAGACGACCGATTCTGGGAGAGCATTCCACGGGTGACAGACACGGATGGAAAAGAAATTTCTCCGGCACTCCGGACGACTGTATTGTTCTGCGAGTTTTAATGAGTGGCCCCTCAGGTTTGTATTGCTGCTGAGTTGCAGTAATGGGCGGCACACATGATTTGGGTCTCGCAGAATCAAGTATGCCATAATCAGGTCGCCTCGTAGTCTGCGATAGCTTCCACTGAACAATCCCAGTCGTCGCAGCCTCTCCTGGTAGGAACGATTGCGCATTCCAATTACGTTCTTAGATGCCCGGCGTTGTGGCTGCTCCAGTGCATTAAGGTCGTGTTTCAGCTATGGATGCCAGGCTTGAATTGCATATTCGACATGGGGGCGAACATACGCACTGGGCATTTGTCGAAATATGGAGCTGTTTATTTGTCCAAACGCCCGCCTCAACAGCCCGACGTGTTGGTTCCCGGTCTTCGAGGCCCTTTCGGATTGCCTGGAGCAACCCAGGTCATCTTGAACCAGGACACCCAAGTCAAGTTCGAGAGTTGATTGTTGCAGTACATCCGTTCCGAGTCATTATGAGTAGCTGCTTTGATGTCGGATGGAAAGCACCTTGCATTTACTGACGTTGAAATGCAATAAGTTTTGGGTCGACCATTGATACACCCTATCTAAATCACTCTGAAGCACATGTTTTGTACTCTATCGCATGTCGTGAAAAGTGGAGAGATTCCGTACTTCACCTTACAAAGATTGTTGACATGTCTATACAGCAGTTTATTGTTTGCCAGGAAATTTTTGACTAGTCACTGTGGATAAGCTCTTTTGTCCTCACGGACAAGTGCAGTGCAATGGTTGCGAGGGGTCAGGAAATTGCCCCATGTCTTTGAGTCAGGGTTAGTATGCCGCATCCCTTATCGCCATGCATTTTCGAGTCCTGCTCCGTAGTCTGGCCATTTGTTATCATAATGAGAAATCGTTAAGATCGGTGTATATAGAGACCGAGGATCATCAATTCGATCTGGAGAACCTCAAGGTAATTGGAGGGGGAAAGCGGCCTCAGGGTACTTGAGTTCATCTACGCCTAACATTCGGATAAGAAGTCAGTAAACAAACATCTGGAGTTGGAGGGTATCTACGAAGCTCCAGAGATTAAGTCAGCAGTAGGTCTCGGCTCGACTAGGCGAAGAAGGTGATTAGTTGATCAACTCACGATTGCATCAAAGGCTGACATTCAAAGTAGGAAGCGACCAATAATCACACGGAGCTGCCGGTGGCTTAAGAGGCCGTGTGAATCAGGCCTTCAAAGCCGCACTGATGAAGTTGCCTACTTTGACAACGAAACATCCGCAACAAAAAGCTCATCTAGTAGAACGAAATAGTGCTGTCATCTCCACCCATAGCTTGGGAGATTCTGAATAAGTTCCACATACTCTTGGGCATAATAGCGCTCAATCTCCTATCCATTTGCGGAGCTACTCCTGATGAATTTTGCCTTATTCCCAACTATACAGTATACCTAACAAGAGTAGGTTGAAATGCATACTCCCAAGTAATTGTTTGATAAGTAACATACCGTCTAGTAGAAAAAGATAACAACATGGACGCTGCTGGCTGCAGTGGATAAGTTCGTTGAGCATTGCTTGTGATGATTACCTCGCTCACTGGTAAACCGATCAATTTTGAAACACGTTGAGCATCATCTCATTGCTGAATTGGTCGGAACAGCAAACTAAATATCAAAATGCTTGACTTATGCGCAAATTAAGAGCGCGGTACTTAGAAAAGTCATTTAAGCGCGAGAGGTTCTAGCTCACATTGCTGACGACAGGTAAGTGCCACTGTGTAAAAGCCAGGACTAGCTTGTCATGTTTCAGCCTACAAAACTCCTTTCCTCTGAACTTTGTTTAGCAACAGTGCTTGAAAAACACTAAGCAGTAAATTAGACTTTGTCAATTTCCGTGATGTGTAAAAAAGATTTGAAGGCCAAGTTATTCGCAATCTCTCATCTGCTTCTCTCTCATCCCTTTTACGAGTATGGATAGGGAAATCCTCTCCGGTCCCTTCGGTGGGGATCTGCATTCAAAAGATTTCTGGGGAATAAATTTCACTTTGGTGCATATTTCACTGTGACGACAGAATTTACTTGCTGCTTCTTAGAATCACCTTTGGCTCATCTCGGAACTTTTCGCCGGTTTGGTGAGTCCATTCAATGTACACACGTCACTCCTGATATATCCGATAGTACTGTCGTAGATTGCATAGTTGGGTACCATAGACCTTACTTCTTCTCGAACTGCTAACAACTTGAGTTATTCCTGTGGTAACCGCCATTAAGAGCTTCCTTGGGTCCCCAAATCTTCTTCCGACTGATTAACGGATTGCATGTGGCAAAGCGTTATTTCCAGTAAATTACCGACTTGTCTGGCGAGAATTAATGTGAGTCTAAAGTCGGTGGCGTCATGAAGGCTGTATCGGCTTGAATCCGAAGCGGTACGCTCTTCTGGCTAACGCCGAGAGTTTGCTGTACAGCTGCAGTGACTGTTGTACGGATAGGTCTGAGAGAATAACACACACGAAGGGCAGTCTAAATGCTTTGGTCCCTAGGCCATAAAATGTAGAAAGGTTATTGTCTCTTTTCTTGACGAGAAAGTTAATACAATATTAGCGTGCTTGAAAGCTTAGGTGTTCTCAGCCAGGCTACAGGTGCTGATCTCGACAAGCCAAATGACGCGGAAACTCTGACTTATACTCTGTTCAATACGGGTGTAACTGTTGATGATTATCCTTACAGTGCTTTTGATTCCGCTGGTAGTGAGCGAGAAGTTCAGTCTCTTACACCTGTCTAAAAAATCTGTGAAAGTTGAGGAAACCAGCGCCATGTACTCCTTGCCTATTGTCCTGTGGTCCCAAGTTGCAATTTGCCAGAACATCGAGTCTACAAAACCAGCTGCCAAACCTCAAGAGCTTGAGATCATGGCGCGCACCCACCGCTACTTGCTCTCTACAAACTTTACGTTTTCCCCAGTCTCACTTTGCGTCTTGCACGGATGGTGAGTCTATGAAACCGGCTGCCAAGCAACAGCCGTGACTCGTGCTGTCAATAACACACATCGAGGGAGTTGTGTACTGATTGCAATATTACTTTCAGGAACCCCACTGAGTCCTGTGCTGTTCCACTAAGAAAGAGTACGCTGGGCGACCTACAGTGGCTCAAAATATCTCTCTGGACTACTGCCACTTGCGTTCACCGAAATAACTGCAAAAAACTTACCAGACTTGAAAAAACGTAATAGTGATTTGTGACTAAATGGCACACGCTTAACATGTCCTGTAGGTTAGCAATGGAAGGAGCTGAAATTCATATGCTGCTTTAATGGACCAGACAGAATATTTATCGGTGAAATGATACGATGATGGTGTATAGAACGAGGTTTGTGGGAGTGAGATAGTATCAGGCAAAACGAAATAACAATAACTTCTGGTTAATACTGATTGCAAATAACAAGCAGACTGCTCACCCCTCTGCACGGGTTTATGTGAGTTACAGGGGGCCATAAGTACAAAGGGGCTATATATGTCCGAAATATAGCCAGTATATCCGTTCAAGTAACAAAGTATATGGCATTCAATCTAAGATCAAATCGGTTCTTTTTTGCAAATCTCTATGGTATGTGCACAGACAACTGAGTTTGAAAGAGCGTTCCGGGGTTGCCAGATCCGAGGAGAGAAATATGTTCGTCGATAATCTAAGCGACTGTATTTTGGACTCAGTTGCAGACTATGGCCTCTAAGTCTGGTGTTCGGGTTAGCTTTTAAAGTGGCAGCAAACTTGACTGGGGTAGTTCAGTATTTGGTATACTAACATGAGGTCACCACGTAGCCACCGAAGTTGTTAACTGAACACACCTAATGTCTTCAATCGTTGCTGTTACGGAAGGTTGTACAAATCATTGACAAATTTCATTGGTCGACGTTGAGGAGTTTCGAACGCTGCAAGGTCACGCTTTAGCCAACTATGCCAGACTTGGATAGCCTATTCTACCTGGGGAAGCACGTGAACATTTAACCTCAGAGAGAAGGTAGATGAATCTGCAAGAGACCTACATGCTGATTATCGCGTTTTGAAGCGGATTCTCACTGTCTGGAACAACCACTCTCATCCTGTATCAGCACCCCGAGGTCACGTTCTGGAGAGCGTGTCTCCAGACTGTGATCTCCAAGCTTGTAGATGTAAACGCGTTGATGACAGAGAAGGACAACACGGCCCTTGTGCACATTGAATGGTAGTGCTTTCCTCACCGACTTAGTACTTGACCAAGTTATCAGTCCAGCTCATGACCTCTACAATTAAGAGTTGTTCTGTCCATGCCTGAAGAGCGTCAGGTTATTCCTAGATTTGCCTTTAAAATTATGGGTATTGGTCTTACTATTCAACCTTATCTTCCGCTTATGCCTAGACGAAAATTAAAGGAAGCTGTCGAGGATCATAAATTCCGTCATGAAGCTGGAGAGAAAGGCCTCCGTTTAGTGGGTTCTCGAGAAGTGAGCGGGTGGTCTACTTTCGCCTTGCCAGAACCGGTTCTGGGGACGCAAATCCCGGGCTCAAAATGCCAACTACCTTCAGATGATCTGTAATAACATGCTAAGCCTGCGAAACCAAATATGTGGAGTAGATGGCATTGTGGTTCACTGTCGGCCGGACATCTTCTAGTTCACAAAAACTTAGTTCTCACCATACAAAATGATTAGCAAAATAGGCTTGCCATGCTATGAGCTGCTCAGATGCGACGGCATTTCAAACCGTCGCTGTTAAAGAGTGGCTCCATACCTATGAGAGAACCAAAAAATTTTCGAGAACGTACATCTTCTGCTCACCGGATGGAACTGAGGAAGATCCTGCAGTGGATGTTTGTAGTCCGGAGCAGTTCAACCTTGTGCTAGTGTAAATGAGCCCTGACAGGGCTTCTAAAGGTCTCGAAGAATTAATTCGCAGCCATTCAGTCAACAGATGCATGATTATGTGTGACTATAACCTATCAGAAGTAAATTGGCACATATTTCCGTATACATCAACGGCTGCTGATCTAATTGCTCTTAAGCTGCAGTTGAGTGCACAGCA
>OX104066.1:94097779-94184131 GCA_944474145.2 Dicrocoelium dendriticum | reverse complement strand
TCAACTCGATTCTTTCATTTTGTGCAGCCGATGCTTTTGTTGTATCCCAGACTAATCTCCCGCCTACCATGTGCGCTTCTGTCCTCAGTCTTGTCAAACCCAATAATCTCTTCGGCTCCATTGAAAATCAACGGGATCCTCAACGTTATTTTTCCAGGCACACTTTAAACTCTATCTCCACTAGTCAGCACGTAGATCTGAGTGCTTACATGGTGTCAAGTCTAATTGATTACGATAGCACTCCCCAGGTTGCATTCAAACCTACCATTCTTCCGTGAGCGCGAACGATGAAATTTGCCGAGCTGCTGCTACTCCTTCCGTTCTTGCTCGGTTGCAGAGGTTGCATCGGATGGTTATGCAATATACCAGCAAAAATAAGTATGAAGTAGCAGCCCCGTTGTGTACGCGAGCAATTGAAGATTTGTAGCGAGCCGGCGGGCGAGATCAGACGGTAATTGCTGCTATCTTGAACATCTTGGCTCTGGTTTACCGGTGAGTGGGGAGGAACGCGTTTCTACTAATTCTCTTGTTCTTGTGACTCAGCGTCATTATACACGTTAGCTGGAGTTGTAAAACACCTCAGCTATTGTGCCACAACACAAGAGAAAAAATACCTGTAACCTACGCACGGCAGCTGAGCCACCTATAACAGATGGCCATCGTTCCGGAAAGCAACCAACTGGTATTGTGCCGCGAAAATTATATTATATAAAATTTATAATGTGCTGTGAAGTGTGATCGTGGTTGGAGTGGGAGGGGTGACGAAACTCACGACACAAACGCCATTGAGGCCGACTCCCAGCCATGTCAAAAAGTGTTCCCAGCCACACGTTTGCTTCGTCTTTCGAACCCTAACCAGGGGACCGAGAGACTCGATTCGAGGCCAACTTCGAAGTAAGGGCCTTCATTCCTCCCGAGCAAGTCATCGCTTGGCCATTTCTCCTTTTCTTCCATCCACACCTCCCGGAAATCGGTGGGCTGGCATGTGCAACATTGGGCCTAGCCATCGGAGACTGTGTCATAAACAAGGCATAGAACACTCTCATTGCTCACACGGTGTTCCCACCAGATATGAGCCAAACTGCGCAGACACCGGTTGTCGAACGTAACTAACCTCTTTCTTGTGACTATAACTACTTTCGGCGTAAAGCAATCGTTGTGGATTGTGTAGTATGTCTGATTTATTCAGATTGATCTGCACGATGTAGAACCGCGACGGTACCGATGTTAAACACCTTAAATCTTACCTCAAGTGACAAACATTCTCATTTTTCCTTTCCGTTATTTGAAGACTCTTATTTCATCTTAATCTCCATCTTTGACTGATTTTTGTATCACTTGACCTAGATTGTACTGCATTCCGTGTCAACATTCTCAGTATCTCGTGACAAGTCTGCTAATTACTTTTGTTTTCTGGACTTTGGTATCACACTTTTTATTACGAATTTTGACCGCATGAGCAAACCACTGATACTGAAAGCCTGGTACCCAGCTTGCCAGCTGCACCCATCATTTTTCGGACTGGGAGGCTGTGTGCACCTCGGTCATAATTTGCTATTTGTAGCAGCCCTGCTCATGTGGTCTGATTGCAAATGCCAGTTATCCACGGTCCTTTACTTCCACCCACCTGTCTTCCGGAGGCTACCACACAGTTCTGCGGACACCCATAGCATATTTCAGTTCTACCCTATCAATTAGTTGCGCTACTTAGTGTATCGGCGCTGCACTCAGCAACTCGGCTTAGGGTTGTTTTTCAAATGGCTTCTACTGAAAGGCCGCACATGTCTAATTAGGCTCATGGGTGTCACCAAATGACACGGTATTTTTTATCACTTCTTCATATTCTTGTACCAGACGCATCGCGAATATAATCAAAGGGATTCTTTCGGCACCTTTTACTTGTCACTGGTATGCTCGGAAACGCGGTTACTACAGGTCACCTGAACACTGGACTTGGACAGCATGTCGATGCTCATCACACTAATACCTACACCTGGCCTCTTCCACTATGTGCTGACCGTGAGCTGTATGTCAGAAATTCGTATTCTGCCTATCATGTCGCATCCCTTGGTCATTACCGGGGAAGAGCGTACTCTTGACTACATCCGGTCCGAGAACATTGCGATCTATAGCTAAGCTGGCCCGTAGCCTTAAGGATCATAAGCCTGCCTTGTAATTTGAGGGCTTGGGTTCGAACCTGCCTAGGGACCGGGCGACCCTCGCAGTGTCCTTAGCCCACGTGCAATTAGTGGTGGCGGCACTGAAGCGTCGGTACTAAGTACCAACGTACTGCAGATGCCCATTTTTCTTTTCCTAAGATATTGATTACCTGTTCTTCCTTTCTAACCTATAGCTACCCACATGTGGGGAGGATTGTCCCTCGAGATGGAACATCTTTCTCTGGCTTGACCATTCTCAGACTCCTGCTCCCATACCACTCACTCTTTCGGCTTGTTTTTAGACACACATCTTAGAGACCACTTACTCGTCACCTGTACTCACAGTCATCCGAGTGTCTATCCTTCAGCTGTTTCGCCAGCTGTTACTGATGAACAGAACTAATGTGTCAGGTACCGACTGAAGTTGCTGTGTCCGCTTAGATTTTGGTTTACGAAATCTGTTCTTATTACTTTTATGTAATCACGGAATATGAGACTTTTGATGGATTAGTTTTGGTGTGTTCGCACCATTCTTCAGTGGCTCCAGTCTACTTTAGCCAGCATTAACTTGGTTGTTGGCGATATCTCGTCAGATGATAAAAGTTAATTCATTGCTGGTGAGCGAATACCTTTTCGGCTCATCGAAGCGTTTACGCGATAACCTAAAACAGGCGTTACTTGGTCTCTGATCTTAATTCAAAGTCGTCAGGTCGAATGCTTGGTACAATGTTGGAACAGCAGTTCTCTGGGTTCGTTATGCAACCATGTTTTCCCGAATAACGTAAGCGTTCTACGATCGAAGCCTTCTGCATATTCTGATAAACTTGAAGTGACACGCGACGCCTTCATTTGGCACTCTCCTTTTATCGTTACCGGAACATAATGACAAATCATTAGTTACGGATCAGTCTGTTCTATTGAACCTCATTTAGTGCCTTCAGACAGCCAACTGTTTCCCATCACCTCCACATTTTAAATGATCTAGAGACGTAATGCGAAAATTATCGCCGAGTAAGACTTAATGCATTTCCACACTGGTTTGTCACATGCATCATTTCCATTCCGTTAAGCAAACATTTGGTCCAGTTGTCGCGGTAGTTACCATTATAATTTGGCAAAACGGTTCATACTAAGACCACCAGACGAAGTTGAACACGGTGTGACGATGTAATTGCCTCCCTAATTCGTTGAGGCATGCTGGGTAGCAGTTTTTAAGTGTTTTTATAGCCACTCATACCAAACAGGCCAATGGTTAGAAATCAGATACACTCAACCTTGCCATCTTCTTCATCGGAGATTGGAGAGAAGTCGATGGTAATAGTTGCAGGCCTTAATCTCAATTCGGCTGCCATAATTTATTGGCGACGCAGGAACCCTCTGACAGTGGGAATTGTTCACCACTGTTTTTGAGAACCAATAATCGGCTCAAAAGCTCTGAGTGAACCCCCTCAAACAAGCGTTCATTTACCTAAAGCCTGTGCGTTTTCTATCCACAAATCTCTGCTCGGGTTAAGGAGCATAAGGTGGCCACCGACTGCAACGGGCTCACTAGCAAGGATACTGGGTTACCTTTCAAACGCAAAATACCATTTCACTTTGTGTTTTACAACGTCCGCACAGCGTATCTGCTCGGTCAACAAGTGCTACTGTTTATCGCCTTACATATCAACTAAATTTGGTGCTTTTATTGTAATTCTGGAGTGAGGTGGATAAGCCAAATCAGTCGAGTCAGGTCGGAATGTGCTTTATGCAACCACGAAGGATAAATACTTAGCTATAACACACATGTCAAAGACAAGAATCTATATTGCAGTGGAATAATGCAAGCGGATGAGCATAGAACAGTAGTTCTTTAAAATAACCGACACCTGGTAGCACTGAAACGAGGCTGTGTCACTGCTATATATCTCACTGATCTTGGGGCGTTCAAACCACCTTAAGATTGTGCACGGAGTTTAAAAATTTACTAGTGGCGATTCCTAAACAAATTAACAAGATAAAATCATTGCAATTTTAGGCCTTCATGGGCAAACAGCTGTACTCGGATCAGGCTATGAGGTTGTCCAGGACGATTTGAAACCTGTGGTTAGACGATGGACAGTCAGGATGACACCATCCGCATTCATAAGCAAGATGGCTTCATCGGGAACGAGGATTGGAAAGTAGAGTGCAAAATGACTCCCTGACGAACACTGGAGTTTTAGTAGTCAGCGACGGAGGGATTTTGCCCAGAAATGAACTCGGTACTTCTGGTAAAACAATCTTAGTAGAAAAACCCACAGCTTGAACTGCAGTAGCGAGGTGATCGCACAACAGGAGTTCAGTGTTCACACAGGCGAAAGCGTTGCTATAGTCTTGGAATTAGATGTGTGTCGCTTTGTTTTTACTATCATGTAATGAAAGCGTAAGATATACAAGACAAACTATCGCATCTAATACGGATCTTGAAGTGTTAACTGATGGGAGTCATCCGAACGCATTTCTATTAATATCCATCCAAGAATAGTCCTCTCGTAAGTCTTCAAAGCCACTGATGTATATGCAATTTGCCGATATGTGCACGTTCCTTTCTTCGCCGGCAGTCATCTGTTCCACGTTGCCTCAGGCATTCCATGTACAAATCAGCTGAGCTGTAATGAGGGATTAACACGTTGCTTGATTACTACAGGAGAAAATCTATTGCGACCGGTATTAATTCCTCGCCTACTGTTCTTCACAGAAGCTTATTTATCTGACCGCTATTATAGATCCGTTTTTGATATGTCATAGAATGAATCAGCGTCACTGTCGTAATAATTGGTTGATTTTTTCCACATCCAACTTAGGTGTGGCATCGCGCACTGTTCCGTCCCATTGTTTCCGCACCCACCATATTTTTTGATGATCGCTTCGTCCAAATGTGTTTTGAATGCATATGTAGTTATGACAGCACAACTCTTCTTTTATATCAGTTTACGGAGAATGTCTAGGCAACCTCTGTACGAGTAATCAAGTCCAACTAGGCCATATAAACCCAGATGGGTTCATTTTCAGCATTTACACTACTCCTGCGAGCATACTGGATGATAATATCCACAAATATACTTGGGGGGAAAATGGATAAAATGCACAACTCTAAATCCCATATTCCACTCTCACGACTTTCCTTGTGTCAACAAACGTGATGGATAAAGCCAGACAGTGTTAAGATACGAGGAAGTATGAGAGAATAAAATGTTGCTGTTTGAACGTGTAAAAAGCACATTTCTGCAAGATCACTGTGAAATGGATGAAATCGGTCAGTTTGTACCTCCGGAGAAAAAGAAATCCAAGTGTCAAGATGTCCAAAAATGATCTATTCGACTAAAGATTCTCCAGACAAGCCGCTGCGTCTAGAAATATGCTTAATCCGTTGTACTAATAAGGTGTATTTTTTCTGAAGCAGTCTAAAGAAAATGGCAGGGAAGCAGTGTGACCAATGAGGATAATGCATGATATCACAAACCTAAGTATTAAGGTACGGGGTATCGAAAGCACTTTACACCAGAGCGCAAAAAGTGCGTTTCTGACTTTAGGAAACATTTCACAAACATGCGTCGTCGAGGAGAGGTTTTAGGACAAAAATTTCCGAGTTACTTTACCTTGGGTGATCTAGATATGGGATTTTCGTTCACAGTTAAATTGGGGGAAATCTCTATGAATAAATGCAGCTTTTCGCCACGAAGATCACTTCATGTAGAAGCATTAAGAGGAAGCGATTTGGATTAAGACGACTCCACCAGATCTTCTAATCCACGCTGAAGTGATGAGAAATCCTGAATGGTGGGGGCCATAAATCCCAACACAACCTATACGTTCTCTGCCGTGTATGGTAGTGCATGGACACAGGCGAGTGATGCGCTGCGATTTTCCCTTCTCTGCGAAATCCACTTCGATTACAATTTTTGCTTTATCTATTGGCTTCATCCGATGGAACCACCTGTAAACCCTTCAGGAGCTGCACGGATTATAAATACAGTCCAACCTGCTATGGCTACCAGCCAAATACATCCCCAACGTTTTCTCCTATGAGTAGTCCTTATGCATGAACCTGTCTATGGTTACTATTTGTCCAAGGCGACCACTTTTTGTCGGTCCCTTGAGTGGACGATTTAGACAGGTTTGCATGTACAATTCTCAGTAGAATGCGTAACTCGGCTAGTAACACAAGACAATGAACAATGATTTATAACGGGTAAAAAAGCAGGTGCTTGACATGTCCCGTAGGGTGTATAGCGTGACAAAAAAGATAGCGAAGGGATAATGGAGTCGTCAGTTCGGGCGCTTACAGATGTAACTGCACTGTCGTATAAAGGGAGTTTGAAATGAGAATGTACGCACACAAAGCAACAGGGGAGTGGTTATTGTTCACATCATAGGCGAGAAAAATAAAAAAGATAGCAAGGACAACGCTTACTCGTGTGCAACTATCTTGGGTCGACAGGATACAGAAATCCAGTTTCTATAGTAGTAGCGTTTATCAAATTTCGTGCAAGGCGTTTGGAGTGACTCATTCTCGAGTAGGGTTATGGCACTATCCCCTGTCTGTTGTGCATTAGTGCCAGCATCTGGTGGTCATGAGCTATAGCACGTAGTGTAAATGTGACAGGGTATCGTCAAGGCGTTTTTTGAAAAGGGATAGGGTGGGTGCATTAATTACATGTTCCGGGAGGGCGTTCCAAGGCTGTGCCACTCGAAGGGAGAAATAGTTTCGCCGACATTCCAGGCGGCTGTACTGCGTGACTAACTTAAACTGGTGACCTCTTAGCGAGGTGTTTTGACTGAGTATTAGAAGGGAATGGCATGGGTGGTTGGGGTCTCTCAGGATTAGGTACACCATTATGAGATCGCCCCTTAGACGCCGATAACGTCCACTGTATATTTTGAGGGTCTTCAGCCTGAGTGGGTAGGGGAGGCTGGTCAAACCTCTGACGCTCTTCGTTGCCCTACGTTGTGCAGTATCGAGCGCGGTGAGATGGTGCTTGAGCCAGGGTTGCCACGCTTGGATAGCGTATTCCGCGTGCGGCCTCACGTACGCACTAAGCATTTTTGGAAAGATCGAAGGGTCAAACTTCCCGAAGGCTCTGCGAAGAAGGCCGAGGTACTGGTTCGCTTTCTTAGCTGCCTTTTCAGTCTGCCTCGAACAACCGAGGTCATCTTGAACTATCACGCCGAGATCGCACTCGTGAGAAGCCCGCTGTAGAATTTGTGGTCCTAGGCGGTAGTTGTGCATACTCTTGTGCCGTATACTGAGAACTTTGCACTTGGTGACGTTGAAATGCAGCATGTTCTCGATGGACCATGTGTACGCTTTGTCCAGGTCCTCCTGTAAGACTGTGTGATCCTCCACTGCAGCTATAGTGCGCCATACCTTTAGGTCATCAGCAAATAGCAAACAGTTAGAAGATAGCACACTCGCGAGATCATTTATGAAGACCAGGAACAGGCGGGGTCCAAGTACCGAGCCTTGAGGTACGCCGCACTGAACTTCGATGGATTCTGATAGGTTGCTTCTAACCCTCACATTCAGGTGACGTTGCACGAGAAAGTCTCCTATCCAGCCCAGAACAGGATCGCCGATTCCATATTTCTGGAGTTTGTGGAGGAGAATGCGATGGTCTATGCGGTCGAATGCCTTTGAGAAATCCAAGTAGGCCGCGTCGACTCCTACACCAGCGTCCACAGATTCCGTCCAGTTTGCACGAGCAATCAAGAGATTAGTTGTACAGGAGTGATTTTGGCGAAATCCATGCTGCTCCGGAACGAGAATTTGTTGTTCTCCAGGTACCCCATTAAAGCCTCAGCTACAATGGACTCCATAACCTTGGAGATCACAGGAAGTAGTGTTATCGGGCGATAATTTGCTGGTTCAGCATGACTGCCACTTTTGTAGATAGGCGTGATGATTCCGTGCTTCCACATCGTGGGGACGTGCATCTCGTTCAGACATCGTTGAAAGAAAATTGCTAATGGTCCTGCCAAACTCATGGCAGCAACTTTCAACGCCTTCGGACGAATGCCGTCCGCACCCGGGGAGCTGAACTCGCGCAGAGACATCAGCCTCTTCAGTACAGCTGCGGAGGTGAACGATATGTGATTAAGCCCTGATGGCGGCGTTATCTGCTTAGGCAGGATGTATGATGATTGCGCGCTTTGGAAGGTACGGCCAAATTGTTGTCCAAGGACGTTGGCCGCCTCTTGTGCGGTTTGGGCTAACCCGCATGCTGTGTGCAGAGCAGGAATACCGCGCTTAACACGGCGCAAATTGTTTACGTGTCTGTATAGCAGTTTGGGATTGGAGCAAAACTTTTCCACTAGACCTTGTTGGTTCTTAAGTTTATCCTCCCGGACGAGTTTGACACAGTGGTTCCTTTGTATTGTGTAGACATCCCAGGTATGGTCGTTCGGGGAGGCTATATAGGTGTGCCATGCCAAGTCCCTTAATGCCATGCACTTACGTGTCCTGCTCCTTACGAAAGACTTCATCCTTTTAGGCCGGTAGAGTTTGGTTTCAGATGTCCTTGCCACGAGCTTGGTAAATATGTTGACGAATTCACCGCAGGCCACCTCAGGGGTTAATTCAGCTAAGAACGACCAGCTTGTTGCATCAATGAGGTCGGACAGGTCTTCATAGTTGGTTACGACACGATATTCCTCGGCATGCTCTTTAGGATAATCCGCGTAGCACATGTAATGAAACAATAGCGTCGCATGATCACTGCGGCCCAAAGGAGTATCGGTTATTACTCTCTCGACCATTAATTCTTCATTGGTGAATATTCGGTCCAACATGGATGGCCTGTCAGTTCCCCTGAATCTGGTGGGCGTAGTGACGTGGCCATAAAGAGGGTAGTCTGAAACCAGATCTTGCAAATCTGCTTTGAATTGCTCTCCTGGTGTGGCCTGGGATTCGAGGGCATGTAAGTTGAAGTCACCGGTGACTAGAATGTGACTGTACTTCCTGTTTATCACTTGCCTCAACGCAGCCATCAAATTGCAGTCCATCTCAGGAGTAGACGATGGTGGGCGGTAAACAACAACCAATAGGCCAAGATCGTTCCCTCTTAGCCGGAAATTACACCAAATGGCGTCAGGTACGTCGGTTTCCGAATCGTTTATGCGTTCGCATTGCATGTTGTTACGAAAATAAAGGGCTACCCCACCACCTTTGCTGGTTCGATCCTTCCGGACAACGGACATGCCCGTTAGTGCAATTTCAGCATCGGTTATCTCGCAGCGCAACCACGTTTCGGTGACAGCGATGAGGTCCCAAGCTGCAGACGCGTGTCGAAGTCTTAATTCAGCTAATTTGCTGAGTAGACCTTGGGCATTTGTGTACATGCATGAGAGCTTCTCGGAGACCAAGAGTGTGTTAGATTGGATGGATGAAGCAAATGAGTTTACGCCGACCATTAAAGGGTCGGCGACTAATCGTTTTTTGGATGGGTTGCATACTCTCGAGAAGTATTTGATATATAAGCAGGTATCAGATGCCCCGAATCCCGGTGTTTGCTCGTGCTCTGCTGTGCCCCTCCGGATAGTATGGCTACTCTTGAAACCGTCCCCGAGTCGGGTCCTGCAGTTGGCGTTTTCATTAAGAGTTGTGCCTCTACTGAATTGTCATTAGAAGGTGTTGGTGTTCCTGCTGCTTTCAGACGAATTTCTGTTGGCAATCTGCAACGGAATTTAATCCAGTTCGCTAGTAGGGTTTGTGCCATTAGTTCTGACTGTAACACAAGTTTTAACAGCCTGGGACCGCACCCCTTATAGTTTGGTGATATGGGGATCCTTGTCAACGAGGTGACCACCACATTTTCGAGAGAAAGAGCCTCCCGGATGTAGTGCCATTGCTCGCGGTCGTGCATCTGAGCATCGTCGGAAGAGGAGTCAGTAAGCTCAGGAACACCGTGAGCAATCACTGTTTTCTTATCTTGACTTATTCTGTACCTATCTTTGTTAGCGGGATCCCCTGAACGTTCTTTCCACGGGATTTCGGGTAGTATGCGCACTCCACTTGAGTCGTTGCGGAGACGATTCGCAGACAGCAGAACGGCCTCAGTCTCGTCCGCCGAGTTTAGTGTTACCCGAAGTAACCGGGGTTCGCCGTAGTGCAACGCGTTTGGGTGGCGCGAGATTCTTCTTAATTTCGTGGGATTAGCATGGACACCGATCGACGTACAGATGGAACCCCACTGATTTCGATCGTCCGTCAACTTACCCTTAATTGTATTGGATTTGGATTCGGGGACATTTGTGCATACAATGTTTAGGGCACCATGGTTGCGCCTGGTGGCTACTGGTTTTGGATTTGGAGGCTTAGTATCCGGTGTTTTTGTTGAATTTGTGAACGGCATTGGTGTGTGCCATCCGTGCTGCGGCAGTTTTGTTTTCTCTAGTCCGGGCACAAAGGTTACCGGTGCTCTTTCCGGTGTTTGCTTGGCGGCAACCGATGCGTACGTTGCCGGGTTGTTCACTATTGCTGGTTGACTGTAGCTTACAGTCTCGAGTGTAGCGAACAGACTACTAGGTGCAGCACACAGTACAGAAGTTGAGGCAGGCGCGCTGCAGGCACTGTTTTTACTTATAGGAGGGAGAGAGAATGGAGTTGATACTGCTGGAGGCTGAGTCGTTGGGGTTCGGTTGGGACGCCTGGCTCGCTTCTTCGGCCTGACTAGGGAATTCGGGGTGTTATTTTCACTCACAAGTGCAGGTCCGTTCCTCCCATGGGTGTAACTCTGGTGCTCACCAGTTGCTCGACCGCTTCGGTTAGTCTTTCACACCTCTTCAGTAGCACAGATAGACAGCTAACAAATGGAATAGACTTGCATACTTGGCAGAACCAAAACGCCTCTGCGGTGTTTGCTTTCGTCGACTCCTTCCCAAGGCAGGTAGTGTGATAGGATTTCAAACACATGGTACACACCAGACCACTTTTTACCACTTTAGCACATGATTCGCATTTGCTCTTCATACGAGACATGTTCGCAATAGGCGTGCTGTTTTAGGGGGTAGGAAGAGGATAGAGATAATGACGCACCGTTGCGTGGCGATCGGCGCTGGTTTGAAGTCAGTAGGTCCAGGCGTGTCGCGGCCAGATGAGTCACACGTTCTTTAGGGTAGATAGGCGACGTGCGTGCTATCGATCCAGCCGGTAATGGGTAGGCAGCGATGCGACGTAGGACTGAGGCAAAGCAAGGTGACTTAGAAAATACTGTCTAATGACGACAGTGGCAGTTCCAAGGGCGGATCAAATTGACGACTATCGTGTTGTAGAGCGACTTGAAGGAATAGTAGTAAGCTGATCGGGTGACTCTCAAAAAGATCTTCAAAATAAGACCACAAGAGTTCTTATGCGACGAGAGGCAAAATACATCCTCCAATAAGGTTCAAATACGGTTGACTTCGAAGTTGCAAGAGCACAGTTTGTTGGTGATCCGTGAATGATAGATTCAGTAGATGAACAGTGATTGGAGGAGCTCGCGGAGCCAAATCGAATGATGGCACGTAGGTCTCTGTGAGAATAAATTCAAAGATTTGGAGGCGAATAACACAGGAGACAGTTTTTTGCGACCGCACAAGGTAGGGCGACGGTACACGAGGTTCGGCAGTAAGGAAAATGTATTATTGAGCAAATCACGTACAATGCTGATTTTTCACAATGCAAATATTCCTAATTCAACAGCAAGAGTTAAGATCAGAAAGTATGGAAAGGTTAAAAATGCTTTTCGAGTAAACTCTCATCAGACCCTAGAGTTTACATGGCACTGATTATGTGCGGCAAGCGTCAACACGGGCAGGGGATTGCTTGTCAAGTTGTTCAAACAGTCAAACCGAAAATCTTAGGCTATGTGAACAAAAGGAGCAGTACAACATCAAATCTAAGTACTCTGAAGTCGAGAATTGAGGTAACAATCAGACAGCTAAGTAAGAGTGTCTGCTGGCGCCGGTTACAGTGTCGGAAGCATGTGACGCTTTTGCACACACAAATTCCGGCTTCACATGGTGGATGTAAACAACTTTGGCAATGGACAACAGTTATTTGTGGAAGCCTAGCGAGAAACGTTCAGGCAATGAGTAGATAACTTTGAAGTCAATCTTAGATGCTGTCTGACCATACTCAATGAAGTGTGATATAATAGACCTGTGGGATGATTGCATTTCGAGTTTGTAAAACCACACAGAGATTTGCTCGCGAATCCTCTGAGATAGGCACGTCGTAGTGCGACCCACGTATCGTGCACCACAGAAGCCCGAGTACAGATAAACGAGCTTTGAAGGAGTATAAGAGAGCACCATACTCTTCAAAGCATTTGCACAAATTAGCTTGTTGCAGTGAACAATACTTAAACTGGCCACGAAATACATGTTCCCAAGAGCATTTTCCAGGTGTCGAAAGAGGATATCAGAGGCAGAATCGCCCTCTACTGGTAAATGTCCGTAGCTAACTTTTGAAAACAATACCTTACGGTGGCTTTTGCTTGTATCCCCTCAAATACTTTTTGCTATGTTTGTCATCTGTTTGAGGGGTATGGTTCCTCGGTACCACGAGCAATATAGATTATTATTATTATTATTGATCACTTTCCCTCAGGGCGTTGCTGATTCTCTGCAGTTTTTCTCTGACAGCATCCGGTGTGCAAGTGTTCTGTACGTCGAACGCAAGAGATTGGATTAGACATCACTTATGGTGTAAAGGCTTTGCGCTGTGGAAGTTGGTGCACTGCCCAGTCCATGTGTGCTTTCTGCTCGCAATTCCACAATAAGATCCGTCCTAGTCACGGATAACTTATGCATCCAAGAAAGATAACCGGTTTCTAAAATTGTGTTCGCAGGTGAAGAGGTGATTCTCATGAGAGGCGTTAAAATCATTTTCGCACTAGCAAAATACGAAGGTGTTGTCAACATACCGTGCATACCTCTCAGTCCCATCGATGTGCTTTCTATATGGGCCATGTTCTAATGGCGCCATAAAGGTAGCAGTCGGCAGGTGTTCCATCGGAGATCCAATACCACTCCACGAATCTGACGGTAGATTTGAACAATGAAGGTGAAACGAACATTTAACTTGTAGCGTAGTAGTACAGAATTGGGTAAATTTTCCGGAAATGTTCTCTATACATGAAGTTACCGAGCCAGCTCACACGCGTAGTGCGCCGTTTCAAGCAGCGGAAAGTTTGTAAACAGCTACTGAGCATTAAATGATATCACACGTTTGTTAGCAAGGATTAGTGCGGAGATCCTCGCAATGAAATCAAAGTTGTATCTCAAGCAGTAAGTGCAAACCATATTCCCTAACGGCTGCAGTTGCACCACTATCCACTGGGTCAACAAATCCTGGGAAGTGCCTCCCATGCCCAAGAGTGGAAGCATTGGGGCACCTTCCTTATGAACTTCAGGAAGACCATAAAATTTCTGTAGGTGTACACCTGAATCCACAGCTTTACGAATTCGTCCTGCGTGCTAAGTAGGACCTGCATCATTAGTCTGAGGCAGCCAGTCAGCTATTCTTCTACCTCCCCTGTATTGTCCTTTCTTGCTATGAGTTACTAAAACTTGCTTTCCTCACTGAAGAATTGAGGATATAATCCACCATATATATTAGCATTCTGTCAGAATATTGTCTGGATTAGCGTTTATTATTTCTTTGTTTAACCGTAACTCTCTAGAGGACTGCATTTTCTCCCTTGTAACTATTCTATTACTAAGTGGTTTGGTCTTAACGTATTCCTGACAATTATTTACTAGGCTAGAGTTTGGTTCTCAACTTGATGAGATGTGGTTGGAAACAATTCTGCGCCATAAGACTTTCAAACTGCATATCTAAAGCTGTTTCGTTGCCTAACAATAGCACGTTCAGAAGTGTCTGGTTTAGTAATGCGATGGAAAGGTTAAACGCGTAGCGTTCTGGGTCATACAGGAAAGTCGATTGCGGGACCCCGTTAATTAGCTTATTAAATACTCTCTTCCGTTTCTCCACACGCGGTTTCAGTTTACCTAGCTCCACGTATTCCTCAAAAGCTGTCGCAGGTCTTCATGCAAGCCTAACACTGCGGGCTACTGTTGCGAAATAAAGCACTATGGTTCCAAAAGGTTCAGGCAAATGGTATGCATCTAATTGGGTGTATTTCCATTCAATGGTATTGCGTTTAAATGAAGTTCACCTCGCCGTATTTCCTTACAAAGCATTGAGAATAGCAGATTGCATGTACGCATTTACTGAGGAATTCAAATTTCACCATGGACTATTCCAGTCGAGTGCTGAACTTCAGTTACTCATGCAAAAGCTTCAGCGAATCACCGGTGATATTGAACTTCAACAGAGCAAATATTTCAATTTTATTAACAACATCAAAACCAAAACTTAGGTCAAGTCTACGGAACTCGTTTAAAGCAAAACCTCATCAGACACAAACGCTTACCTTGGAACCGTTGAGGTGAATATTGTGTTTATTATTGACGTATTATAACTAGTACCATTATCCAGCTCTAGCCTGGATTTTGATTTGATTCCAAAAGAGTTGATTGCAAAAGAGTGACCTAACCTTTCCAAACGAAGTTTATTGCTTGCACTAAGTATTCACTACCGCACAACGCAAGAGAGAAAATCTACGAACGTTGAATTTAGGTGGGTTAAAACTGTCGAATGACCATCTGGCGTGACCAGCTGAGGGAAGTAAGGAACTTGACAGAGAATCACCGCTAATTACTGGACCTGTTAAACCTAGGCGAAATCAAGTTTTTTGATAACTACATTCGGTCAGCATTAGCAAATCGCATTTTTATCAGTAGTCCATGTGACAGGATTTGTCAGCTATTCTTCGACGAACCAGCAAGGATTTGGTGCCGTGTATATTGCTAAAAAGAACCATCATTCCAATCAAGCGTCAGGTTAAATATGCCATTATGGGTGCTTAGATGAAATAGGCTCGTTACGCGTACGTTGTTGTCCGTCGACAACTGGTGCGAAAATTTTTATCAAGGACGGCATTTCATATTTTGGCCGCCATCTACCGTTGTGGACAATATCTTGACTAGCTACTCATTTCCCATAATCTGTCCATGACGTGGTTTGAGCGCTAACCACTGTATCATTCCTTCCCGAGCTTAGTTGTAGGCCTAATTAAATTGCCTAGCTAACAGGACTACGCTCCCGCCCCAATCGAATGTCTGCACTCATTGTATGCATTCAGTTGCACTCATAAATTGAATGATCATTATGTAATTGCGATGGGCTACCTGCATTTCTTCTCAACAAAAGACCAGCCGTTTGAAGCAACGGAGTCAGCTGAGGGATATTAAACATAGCGCTCCAGTATCTCTTCATACATCTGTGGAAACATTTACTACAATACGGACAAACTCAATTTCCAAAAAGCAACCAAGTTTCATCAAGCACAAAAATTATCCAAAATGATTTTTTTGGAACAACCTTTCTGTGAGCACATAGAATCCTGCTAGGTAAGCAAATCTCGCAAGCTATTGTGGATAAAGTTGTATAGTCGCTGCAAGGAACACAGCCAAACTTGTGGACTAAGTTATTCAGAAAACTTAGTATAGCTTAAAGAAATGGCTGGAACTTTGCAAATGCATCTCTGATGTATACAGACATTAAAGCTGTGATTGTTACATCAATGAATCAAGGCTTGGATCATCCCTATCTCAGAAACGAATTTGATATTTAATTGAAAGCACACTTGAACACACCGAATCCATGCGCACTCATGGGAAGAGCAAGCATATTCACGAAACTAGGCACAGATTCTGGTGGTAATTCAAGCATAATAATAATAATAATAATAATATTAACAATCAGAACCACAACAACAAAAACGAGGGTTGCTTTGGCCGTTACCTCTTCACTTACAAAGCGTGCAAAGCCTGTATAGAGACCAGTTGCTGCAGTCAAGTATGACAGATGCAACCATTTTCCTGTTTGCGTCAAAGGATTAGAACAACGCTGCAAGGTGGGAGGTTGCAAAGGGAACAGCATATTCGGATGTGCCAAATGCGACCTGTTTCTTGTTTGAGTAATTGCAACAAGCTTTCAAAACCTTTCACAGGAAAGAACAAAACAAGACTTATGACAGCATATTTTAGCGTTGAAGTTGGGTCTTTTTGGTAGCTTGGTTCATATTGTGTACAAATGCTCGAATTTGCATAATTGACAAGCAATGATGAAATCGTCCGTTAACTATGTTATGTGATCTAATACATCCCTATCAACCCGGACGACCTTTTTGCACTAAGTAATTTTGCCCCTGTATGAAGGGGCTAAAGAGGGGTGAACCCATACATACTGGTTTCGAAGCTCAGTAAATAGGTGGAAAGTGCTGATTTTTGGATTCCAAACTAAAGGTACATCTGCTAAAGTAAGTCTAGTGTTATTTCAGTCCTTTTGTAAACCACTGAGGTCAAGCGTAAATACAGTTACGCTGACAACCCAACATAGGATTAATCCCATCTCGGTGCCTCGAAATGTATCCCGTTCATTTCACGAATCTTTGATATAACATTAAAATGGATTAGGTCATGTCTGTGCTCTTAAAAGCCTTTGTTTATCACGTTTTTAGTGCTGGGATCTGAGAGCCATCACAAGTGCCCGCCAGTTTAAACATGATTTACTTTGTTGTACCTTGTGAAATCCTGTCACTGAGCTGAAACCGACGGGACTAGAAGGAATACATGCATGCCATAGTGTTCGCATTTTTAGCACGCTGTTTAATCTACAGACTGCTTTAAAATTCCTCGGATATCTTCCTGACACGTGTGTAAAGTTGCAACAATTAGGAATTCGCAGTGACTATGATAAGCAAGGACGAGCGAAGTGAAGTACAGGTGAAGATTACAATAGAGCAGCTGCGATTAACGTGCCTAAAATTCATTACTAGAGTGTATTCATGTGCGTTTCGGTATTCGATATCCTTACCTCCAGCCAATGGCATAGCGACTAATTTTGCCGCCCGTAGCCAAGGTACCGTTTTCCTCCTCTCTTGGCCCTCCTAAATCCGTAAGCCCTCAAAATTAGCTATAGACAAAGTACACTTGGGTTTTGATGAAATGGTTTGATCGTTTGGGATACTAAGGTAAACATGGTAAAGGCTATCACAATGGAACATAAAGGGGATTGCTGGGAAGAACGTTTGTGCAGGTGTGACATGTGGCACAAAAAGGTCGTTGGTTATTCAGAGTAACAGCAAAACCTTGAACCCCCAGTTTGTCTGGCAATTTTACCCTTTATATTTGGTATTGAAAAATCAACGTCACATGCTGCCCGTGGCGAATCCCTCTCCTCGCCCCCTCGCTACGTCACGGGTGGGATTAACCCTCCAGATGGTATTCCTTTTATAAACCCTAACAAAGCAAAAGCATGATTGTCAGAACCATGTTCCGTTTCGGCCATCATCTCTCCGCCGTCCTCCCATTCCCGCAATGGAAATAACCCCGATGCAGCAATTATTCCAACACTTTTTAGCATGTGCTCAGATCCATGATGTACAATACCGACCGGACCTTTATCTGCCTGTCTCCGACCCAACATATACTATCTAATTAACACTCGTTCTCTACATTGAATAATGCGCTGTCTAATCGATTGTAGTTATTTTTACTCTAGATATCACGTTCATAACTGAGACATGGTGTGCTGATAGCACCACACACAGACACTTATCTATTCATGGGTTCGAATGCTTTATGAGAAATTGTCAGGTTCGCACGAGGTTTGCGAGATCTATCTAAAACACATTTTTATTGAAACATACGTTAGCTATTCATCGCTGCGATACGTTGAGGATTCAGTATGACTTATTATTGCTGTACGCCAACAACTGCTGCTATTTCGTGCTGTATACAACGCTCCAAATCACCCTCAAAAGGAACTAGCACATCTGGTGCAAGTCTTTAAATTTGCAACAGCATTACCGTGTAAACGCCAGTTAATTGTTAGGGACTCAAACTTACCAGCAATAAACCGGTTTAAGTGTATTCCACTACCGAAGTACCAAAGTCTTCGCTATTGCATCCAAGAGGGTAGTTGGCAACAACAACAAACATTTTTACCCACCTGTGTCAACAACATACATGACTTAGTTTTTATCTGTGGTGTATCTAAAGCTTGCGCAACTGTTCTTATTAACTTTCCGGGAGGTGGATCACTGGGTGGTACAGTACAACTTCGTAATACAGATGATGAAAACAGAATCTGCAACTTTTTCCCGTACGTTCCGTTCTATAGATTGGGATTCGTTTCCTTGTACCATTAGTTTGATTAATTAGACTGGTTTCGTTCTGTCAGCTTGTATACAACTGGCAGCAGACCCGTTCTATGGTAACAGGTCAACAAGATAGAACGTTTTGCACAATTGCGGTACAAGCGTCGCCATAATAAGCAACCTAGTGCTCACCCAATGAAATTAAGGTGTAACCTACATCAAAATCGATTTGAGTTTCAGTGCGCATCAGATTTTGCGATACCTTTATCTCCATCTGTGATCGTTGAGAAAAGTTGAGCTCAGAATGTGCGACAACGTTTGGTTGAAGGACAAAAAGCCTTAAATGGCCCGAACAAAAATTGCCGATTACTCAACTATCTTCCGTGCTCGTGGATCTGACAGCACCGCTCTTCTAAAATTTGTAGTCCTGTAGGACGTATCGTACACTGACGACCCCGCAGCTATGTGTAAAATATTCCGCGGCTGCTTTGCTTAGTATATGAGCTTGCTCCGTTACCAACAAGGCCTGCGCTGTCCAACCGTGCAGGTTTATGCTGTGTAGAGTTCAGTACTTCAAAAATTAGGGAACTGCTCTTGCGATTGAATTCATCCTTCCACCAAGGACCCGACGGGATAACCCCAGGCTTGCTTAAACAGGCTTGCACTTATTTCCATCTTCTGCTAAGTATCTTTTTTACAATAAGCCATTGGGTGTATCCAAGGCAATGGAAAATGCCGGTTATCATACCCAGACACAAAAGCAAGTCAGCTCATGAAGTCTAACTACCGACTGACAAAACACGCGCCCATCATTGCAAGAATAAAGGTACACTTAGTTAAAAGCGAGATGATTAATTACTTCTTTTTTGCTAACCTCATCAATAAGACGCAACATGGTTTTCTACATGCCCGACACTGCGTGAAGTACGAGCTAGGTTTTTAACCGCCCAACAATTACCGTTGATGATGGAAAGTCCGTTGTAGTTTTATATCCTGATGTACGCAAAGCATTCGACCGGGTTCCACGCTTCAGACTACGCAACAAGTTACAAGCTGTTGATATCTGAGAACCTCTACTCACTAGACTTTCGTCATATTTCTCCACTAGGAAGCAAGTGGTACAAATAGACAAACGTTTTCCCTCCCTGAAGCACTCACGAGTGGAGTATCATAAGGGAATATCATTGGTACCTTGCTATATTTTGTTTATATTATTGATAACTACGAGTATTAAACAGACCACTCCTTCTGTGTTTGCAGACCACATACAAGTCGCTTATTCTCACAGAGACGCAGATACACAGGAGGTTTTACAACACATTCAAGACAATGTTTCAGCTATTGGCAACGGAACTCATTTGTAGCAAACGTCATTTGCCGCAGATAACTGCAATATCTTATCGGATAGCTGTCACATGTTACCAAATAGCCTTACCCTGCATAATATCTACATCCGTCAGTGCACATCAGTTGGTGAACTAGGCATGTGATAATCTTGGGTGATTGTGCTTTAACGATATTGTACCCTACTTGTTTTACTGCGCTTTTGAACTTGGCGTAATTCCGAATTCAGCGATACGATTTCCACATGCTCTCGCTGTTCGTTATTACTTCCGCATCCTTGCTAGCTCTGGGTTTGAGCCTAATCCATTTCAATTACCGTTACTTCATAGAATCCCACAATTGGCGTAGCGATCAGCTTTTTGTACTCATGGACCTATACAACTGGGGTATTCTGAATGTCCACCTTTGTTCTCGCGAAATCGAAGATTATCTTGAAAGCTTTGAAATTCGGTGCATTCTGCAGAAAGTTTTGAAAGATGAAAAGAAAACTGTCCAGCTACTCACTGCCGTTGAATAGGATGCTTATTCACTTCTGAAGAACCTGTCATTTCCCGACCCGCCAACTTCGCTGCCTTGTGATACAGTAAAAGTCTGCTGTTGAAACATATTCAACCAACAAACTTTGAAACATCTGAACAGGCTAAATTTCTCGTTTTTGCGAAAGCGTAACCAGGATATTCATGACTTCAGCCTGCAACTTCAGACGCAAGCTGCTCGCTGAAATTTTGGCGGCCAGTTACATATGCAAATTCAAGATCCTTTGGTTGCCGGAATCAACCATTCCTGCCTGCAACAGCAATCCTCGGTTATTCTGGAGCCAGTTTTTCAATCCGTTAGGACATTCTGTGAGCCATTTCAAGGGGTCAGAGCGGAAGTGTGAGAAGAACCTGCCATTTTATACAATTCCGGCAGTAAGATGCAACGTGGTAACCAACAGCCGCGGCAATTTAAAAAGCTTGCTACGCACAATGACATGCATACGAGAAGTATGAGTTCTTGTGAATACCGTTGGAATAACTAAGTCTTTTGAGTATAAGCATTCTCGTCTGGCTTGTAACTTCCACAATTCCAAGTGTTATAATTACGGAATGACTGGTTATCTTCAAGCTGTTTGTCGGAGTACAAGTACTTGTTTGGTGCAAGAAGCATCAGGTGATCAACATCTTTTAGAGGTGTTCTAGTCCAATGCTCTTACTCTGTGTTCCCCTGATCAGTATTCCCACATTACCAATCAATTTGTTGTCAAAGAAGGATCACATCGTTCTTCATTATAGAAACCGATAGTGTAGAGTCTTTTCTTCCCAAGTTCTATTATAAAAGTCTAATCCCCGAAATGCAACTAAGACGAAGTACTTCTTCCGTTGGATGGATTACTGGACATCCAATTCCTATCCCTGTTTCTTGTGAATTGATTCTTTCAAATGGCCAGTCTAATCAGATCAAATGTATATTTCCAGGAAATCTGGTAAATCCATCATATGCCTGAAGAGCATGAAAGATTTAAATATTTCCTTGTCAATGTTTTTTAACATACTTCAATCAAAACTTCCTTCGCTTGTCACAAAATGTTTCAATGTGTCAGGTGGCGTGCATGTTGAACCTGTAGCCCTTGATATTCAGGACACTCCGGTGTTCATAAGGAGACGGACAATTCCATTCGGTTTTAGGTAACCTGTGATGAAATCGCTACACAATATGGCTGAAAAAGGCATAATTTCGTCATTTCATACTTCCGCTTGTGCCACATCAATTGTTACCCCGCTCAAACATGATGGTAAGGCTCCCAGAATTTGTGGCGGCTACCGCGCTACACTGAACAAGTGCCTGTTACAAAGGTGCTGCCCTACTGCTGAGGCGGAGGATATTCTTCAACAGTTGAGCGGATCCAAGTGTTTTTCGAGGCTCGACTTGAAGAGCGCTTACTTGCACACTCTTCTTGATGAAGAGTCGAGTGTTCTCATCATAATCACTAAACCATTTGGTCTAGTTTGCTGCAATTTTTTCCATTTGATCTCAGTGTGTCAGCGTCGATTTTCCAAGAGGTTATAAAGTTCAGGACCGCCGGCTTGACCGGTATTTCAGTATACCAAGTTAATATCAGTATACACGCTCCTACGAAATCCATTCAGGACGAGAGGCTTTGTTCACTGTTAGAAAGATTTGGTTTATTTAATGTGGCAGTTAACCCGGTCGAAATGAATTTGTGGTGCAACAATGTTCACCTGTCTTTCTTATCTATTTGATGAAAGTGGTCTTTGCCCAGATCCTGCTCGTTTTTCATCGCTCTCCAAAGCTTCCACTCCGAAGAATTTAGATGAGCTATGTTGACTGACGGGATCAATGGAGTATTAATTAAGATTTGTTCCCAACAGTGCTGCAAAAGCAGAGCCGCTGTTTAAACAACAATCGAAGAAAATCTTTACTTGGTCTCAAATTCATAAGGATACACTGCTTAATATGCTTCGATTTCTGCCCACGGATGCTGTTTTACATCCCTTTTCTCTAAAATTAGCCTCGATCGTAATTACAGATTCATCGCCTACTGGTGTCGGGGCAGTACTAGAACAAAGTGGGCATCTCGTATTGTGTGTTTCCAGACGTCTCAGCCCAGCTGAAGGTGGATGCGCACAATGAAAGTTCTTGCAGGGCATTGGGCAGTCTCATAGCTACACAAATATCTGTTTGACATACATCTTACAACTGTTGCTGGCAATAAAGCCTTGCAGTTCATTTGTCATCACCATAATTCTTTGGCTAAATCTTCCACTGTTATGGTACAACGTTTGAGAATAACGCTTGCCGCATATTCGTATGACATACAACACAGCAGTGCCAAGCAGATTCCGCAGGTTAATTATTTATCACAATATGCTAATTCTGATGAAATTGGGAGTTCAGAGTGCCTTTCGATCCAACCACTTTCGGTAAGCCGTTCGCAGCTGGTCTGTGATACAAGGAAGTATTATCATTCTGTTCTGTAGTCAATCCGCAAAGGATGGAATTCTGATTTGAAAAGACGAGTTCCGCAGTTTTACAAGTTAAGCGACGAACTCTTTGTTACGCCCGATGGAATTTTGTGTTTCCAAGATCCAAATGTTATTTCTCCTACACTTCGATCTTCTGTGTTGGAGCACTTGCACTCTGGCCATCTGAGTGTAGGAAAAAGGAAGTCCTTTTCTAGGTTGAACTGCTGGTGGTCAGAGCTAAATGCTGATATTCTCCGTACGGCAAAGAGCCGTACCAGCTGTTCGTACAAAATCCATTCCAGACCCTTGAAATTGACACTTTGGCCCAGGTAATGTGAGGCATGGTAACGCGTACCCGCTACCTACTGCGGTCCATTTTTGAACTAATACTATGCATTAATAGTAATGGATTCATTTTATCGTTGTCCAGAAGTACATCGGCTAATCCAGACTACACCATCACTGCTCTCCGCAAGACCTTCAGTCGCGAAGGAGTACCGACTGTTTTGATTACATACAACAGTAGCCATTTCAGTTCTAAAAACTTAGATGTGTGGCTTAAAAGGGATTGGTTGCAGTTACATCTGCTCCCAGGCACTCAAAATCCAATGATGTTGCAGCAAATTTCGTACATGTTCTTAAAAGTGCAGTCGTTTCCCTCAAGCCAGCAAGGTTTGTTGAGCTTGATATTGACGTTGACAACTACCTAATGCAGTACAGGAATGCTACTCATTCGAGCACCGGAGAGAGTCCGGTGAAGTTGCTCAAGAGGCGTGTAGTTGGGACAAATATGTTAAGCCTTTAATCAACCGTAGTTGTCTACCATCGTGGTAATAGTCTCCTACCATCACGTACGATAATCCTCAACCATCTTGATTCTTGCATGTGTCGAATGCTTGACTTATCGAATGGTTCCGTGCATGATTGTCATTATGATCAATTTGAAAGTAATTCTCCTGAAAACTTTGAGGTTGTTGATGAGTTTAACACTCCTTTGTTTGAGTCTGTTCTAGAGAGAACTTCAACGGATGAAGAAGCTACTGAAATTCACCAC
Source organism: Dicrocoelium dendriticum (assembly GCA_944474145.2). NCBI lineage: Eukaryota > Metazoa > Platyhelminthes > Trematoda > Plagiorchiida > Dicrocoeliidae > Dicrocoelium > Dicrocoelium dendriticum. The sequence goes on along the minus strand of OX104066.1, from coordinate 94,160,379 downwards.
AGCTATCGCTGAGGTGTAAGAGGCCGAAGAACAAACAGCCCCGTCATTACGAGGCGCCGGAACTTCCTTTGAACAGCGGTGAGTGTGGTGATTGTATATGAACAATATTGTACCCTTCTGGTTTTACTATGCTTTTGAACTTAAGGTAATTCCAAATTCATTAATACGATTTTCACGTGCACTAGCTGCTCGTTATTACTTCCGCGTGTTTCCTAGCTCTAGGATTGAGCCTAATCCATTTCAATTACGGTTACTTCATAGAATATCACATAATCGAACACGTTGAACTACACAAAACAGTCGGCTTTGCAAAAATCTAAGGCGAGAATGACAGCCTGATATAGGTCCTTCCTTCTTACTGTATGAGTCCTGAGTTTGCTTGTACAAGGCATATGTGTTGCCCAATATATTATTTTGCTCAATATTATGTATGAACTTTGGGAATACGAACAAATGGCTGTTGACCGAACTCAGCACCGCTTTTCGATAGGAATACATAGATGCACTACAAACTCCACTACAGTGGGCGGGTACTATCCTTGATCAGCAACCTGTCTAGTTGCTAAGAATGATATTGATGCTTGTGTAAATTCTATTCCGAATCACATACAAATATGCACACACCGCAAAAGTAAAACCGTAGATGCAGCCGAATGCTAAATATTATCTACTAGAAGTGAGTTGCAGGGTTGCGACCACACGGAAGAAAATAAGAATGGAATAATACTTGTTTTTCACCGCTTACTCTAAGCTATGGAACAAATCGCCCCAAAATATCAGCTAGGGCGGTAAATTGCACGAGCTCAAAATGCCTGTCAAGAAATATCTCCCAGTGCAAAATAGGATATTGTTGTTACGAATATCACAGTATTGGACAGCCATGTACAAAAGTGGTGTCGAAATCGCATTTTATTACTTCTTGTGAAGGCGAAGTGCTTCAAAATGGACAAGATGGAACAATTTTATCATTAAAGTTTGTGTTGTGGAAATATGTAACAGAACTCCAGGATGGAACAGGTAGATGTCCATCGAAGAGCCAAAAACTAAAATAATTCAATATGGAACGATTATTACTGGCATTGGACGAAAGAAGACAAATCCAGACCTTCACGCGAATATGAAGAACTAATTCCACAGCAATTTTGCTAAGCATACTCAGCTTCTGCCGTCATTCAATTAAATGAGCCTGCGATACTAACATGGGCTCACCATATTGTTCAATACGGACTTAACTCACACAAGTACCTGCATACATATCAACTTCAAGTACTGGAGTGAATTCTCTTAAATCCTATGTTGTATGACATCAAATGTGTATCTGTTGATTTGTCCTTTTGCGAGAAAAGCTACTCGCACTGTCGAGGGATAAAAGACGTATCTATTTTTATGAGTAGTTTTGTCACACCTAGTATGGAGCAGACAGCCACCACACACCCAGGAAAGCGCTACGTGGCAGTTTTGTCCTTCTGGGACTAATCAGTAGCGCGCATCTGCCGACTGCATCGACATCCATCCCCTGATCATAGTCTTAAAGTTATAGTAGGCGTTCCAGCACATTTGCATCCGACACATGATGTACTTGTGTATAACTAGTATCCGATTCTATTTATGAACCAGACATAGTATGCTGCTGGTGATGTTTGAATTGACACTAGTGTGACTCCATCGCTGGAGCATATGTAAGCGGATAACACCCAGCGATAGAAATAACAGCTGCACTCTGACTCCTGTAAAGGACTTAGGTAATCAACAACATATCATGATACAGTTGGCACAGCCTTTCAAACTAGCATCCACAAGCGAACTTGCGAAATTTCCCCCCTATTGACTCCTCCGCTCCCATAAACTGCTGCACCAACGGTAGGCTCTGTTTCACGAACCATTTTCTATAGGGACATACTCAGTCAGTACAACTCTGTTGTGGCCACTCTACAAACATTATTCGACGAAGGTGGTAATACACACCCTTTTCAACTAGTTTTAGCCTGGGCCCAGACACAGCTGGAAACCCCAAACATTACAAAGCAACCTAAACTGTCTTCATCATATCTCACAATTATCTCAAATATTTGTTTGACATCCATCCTCTTCATTTTTGAATCCATGAATTAAGCTCATTTGTTATGGTGAATAATCTTTATCTCATATTTATAACTACATCTTGGTGCCATGAAGAAATGTCTATTAATCAGTTGACTATTTTCGAATACCAGAAGTTTATGCGAGATCGGCATTGTCGTCGAAGTGGAGGCTGCCAATATACCTGAAAGAATTGCTTGCGACAGTAACGTTCGTGAACCTTGTGCTGAATGACCTCCAAGAGCTATTCTGGTTTACAGTACCCGCAAGTCAATAGCAGTTATTGATTCGGGTATGTCTCCGAATTCTTAAATAGGTTAAATATGTTTAGAAGCAAAAGCGATATATCCCGGCCACCAAACTTTATTAAGGAAGTTGTTAGAATAACAGGTCTAAAATGCGACCAAGACCGTAGCCAATCAATGTCAGCCGGAAGGACGCCGCAATTACATCTTACTGCACTCAATTTTCCAACATCAGAATGAGCAGTAGGCTGAAGTGTGCAGCTTGAGGTAATAAACAAAGGAGAAAGTGTTCATATATGGTGTTTCCTATTCTGGAGGGGTCCATGGTTATGATCCGTTGGTTAATAAAATGCATCACACCGGTTTGCTTCGATTGTCATTTCTGGCCTTCAGCAGTTTAATCAGCGCTTCAGATTCCTTATCATGCGCTAAATGCCCGCTTTTCTTTTGTCCGTAACGTTGTATCACTATTCGACTGCAACTGGTCAAGCAGCCTATCCAGTCTGAGGGGCCAGGAGGTCGCAAGTCCATCTTATTTTGAAGCGTAGTATTTTCAGCTTACGCAGAGGGTATGCTTTGTGTGGAATTTCGTGGAAGCTTTCCTGTCGGATCTCAGTACGATTAATGCAAGATTATCAAAACAGCGCTGGCTACTTATGTAGATTTCGTCTGCTGCAACCTGTGGATCTCTGGTGAGAAACCATAGATCACAGTTCATTCTTTACAGTAACGCAGCAAAGGTATCCCAGTTTACATTTCTAAACTTCCTACTGGGCTCTGCTACTAGTCTAGCGTTGCAGTGTGCGGTCAGATCAGCTGCCGCGAAACTGAACTACACGACGTTGTGATCAGTACCTAGGAAATGAGAGAACATATCCACACACTTGGGGTGTATGACTTGGGTAAATATAAGGCCTAAAATGTTATTCTCCTCGGTAAACTTGTTAACAATTTGTGTCCCCCCTAGGACCTGGAGTTCAGAAACGAAGCTCAACAGCCTTGGTGGTGCCGTATAATCTACGCATGAAATGCAGTAAATTAAAGTCACCTCCGACTATCTTTTGATTGAAGGATAGTTCAGAGACATAATCAAAAGCATCAGTTAGGGATTCTAAAAGTAAGGCATCATAACCAGATGGATTTTAAATACATCTAACAAAAAGTAGAGAGTACCGCATATTAGAGAATATAAGCCGATGACTTTTAGACCATTTTTTATTCCTTTAAAAGTAGGTCGGCTTGTAATAAAATGTTATGCGCAAATTGAAAAGTCCCATGCAAAATCTACCCAGAATTTCATTGCACACCTCTGTTCCTATCTTCTCTTAATACCACCCGTTGGTGGAGGGAAGTTGAAGTGTCTCATCTTTTCGTACGGTATACACGCAGCACTGCGGGTAGTGTGCCTATGATTATATGCGTTATTTTGTGGAGCAAATTCTCGGTATATTGTTCATTTGACATTCGTGACGGAGGGAAGTCACAGAAATGTACGGGAATATATAGAATCACGCACCATCACACACAGTAACATGGGGAAAAACATGACAGAAAAGCACTTACCGGTAGATATTTTGGGCCTCCGCTAATATATGGACCTACGGATTTGGACAAATCTGAAGTTGCAAAGGTATACCCACAGCTTATCTATGGACGGGCTTATATTCGGTAATACACATTAATTCACTCCTATGGTTGTCCATACGTATTCACTTATGAGTTGAGGGACTATTGTCAACTGAGTAGGTAGTTGGTATCCAGCTTGAATAGCACAAGCGCCCCCTTACCAATGGGATAACTGCTGATGAATGTTTGGTATAATTCGCCTGAAGTGTGGGGATCATGCCAGTGTTCAGTGATGAGTAATAACTCAGGAGCTGAGAGTAAAATCAGACGCCGGAAAGTGCGTATTTTATTATTCCTAGGGAAACGCCTTGACAGTACCTTGCTCGTGAGGCGAATTTAGTACTTCGGAGTACTAGGGGTATGGCTTTGATGCTGTATGCATCGGTATTCATCTGAGTGCTGGTGGCGGTGGTACTGAGGGTACTGTTGGCGCAGTAAGACTTGCATAATTGTGATAGCTTTAGAATTTACTTGAGGGATAGATGCTTCACAGGACTGGCATGACTGAGCACTAATGGTGGTGGTGGTAGGTTCCATCCGTGGCCATAAACATGCTGCGGTTTAATCATGGGTTGCACTTGTTGGTGGCCGATAAAACTACGTGCGGTTTCAGATGCTACAGTGTGCTCCATAAAACATGGAGATTTCTAGACCGTTTTGGGGACCTAAGTGTAAAGTCACCAAATGGAATGAGTCGTAGCTGGATTCAACCTTGGCAATACACCGTTTTGTTGTCAGATGAAAGATAAATGAGTGTGAATGACTTGTCGCAGGAATGAGCAGGTTAGCTACAACTCCGCATTAGCGTTTTACACCGTTTGACAACACTAAGGCATACTTCGCTGGTTGCCAAACGATAGTGACACAAGAGCGATGAGACTCTATTCGTAATGAAGTGGTGATTTTATTCGTTTGGTTTACTCTTTTCTATCGCACTACTGCGTTATATGAAGTCTCGTTACGTAACCCAGAAACACAACATTGCCAGTTGTGTATCTACGCGTACCGAACACCTAGTTGACATTTCGTGGTAGGGACAAGTCGATTGTCCTACAGTCCACATCACAAAAGCATATATATCTCATTTTTCAGTATGAACCAACACACTGTGCTGAAGAGTTAACCTTTGACCAGAAATAGTAAAACAATTCCTCCCAACTCCATACAGCGAGATTCTAATAAAAGTGGCATGCGTTACATGTGACGACTTGTGGTCAAGCAATAGAGTTTCAGGCTGCTTTTTCTCTCCACTCATATTCCAAGCTGCATTAATCTCTGCCTGAAGGCAAAAATCAACACCCAAGCAGGTTTTGGTGTGTGGACGCGGGAGTGAGTAACACCGGAAGGCACCCCTAGATACTATGCAGGTGATCAAAGTGTGAAAATTTGCTACTAAGAAAATGACTGGTAAAATTAAGCCCATTTGTCTCGATTAAAATAAACTAAAGAAGTTACTCAGAAATGCAGCAGTATATGCTTTGTACCGAGTCCGCTAACTGTGGACTGAGAGGACAGATGCAACAAGATATCAGCTGCAGAGAGCGACCTGCGCACTGTACAGTAGTTAATATTTCAGTCGAATTTGCATCAATTAATTTTGGCTTCAGAAGGCCACTTGTTATAACTCCACAACAACTGCATTTCCAACACTAGCAGTCGAGCACAAATTGATGATAAGACTAACTTTAACCGAGAGGCTATAATCGCTGATGTGATAGTGGGCTTCCAAAACAGTACGAATGTTTTCTTGTGAACCGGAGGTGCTGCATCCGACAGCATCCCACGAAGTTCAAGGCTCCGTTTGTTTTGACCGCATTTTGCTGTCTCCTAACTCCACCCACCATTCTACTTTCTCACGCCACTTCTCCCCTTTCTTTGACAACATAATGCCATACATTGTCCAACACTACCCGTGCACCGAACTTGAAGCGCGCCTACTTTCGTCCTTAGACTACCGCTATGGGCGACTTCGAGTCGGACAAGGGGTAATTTGCCAACTAACAAACCTCCCCACAATGCGGCCTTATTGGTTGGTCTAGTGCCCACGGTTATGCGCACATGACCCAAGCTAGCCAATGACGGTTGCCACCATACTCCTTTAAGCATCTCCGTCGTAATGTATACAGCCGCAGCGGACTGGATGTTGTTTACAACAAATGAGTATGACATCTGGAACTTCTTTTGAAGGGCAACATGACGATACCTTAAAAGAGAAGTTATGTAACTTTATAAGCCATACACCTTTGGATGTTTTTTCGATGGAAATGTGTGCCAGTAATCCCCATGGAAATGACAGAATTGAAGAGCCGCGAGAGCATTTGAATTCTCCTAACGAGCCACATGGAGTGCCACCGGACATCTTAAATCCTGTCTTTATCAGTGCAATATGTCAACTCATTAGCAAAGGTAACTTCCTCGATTCTCACACAACACGGTTTACTAGCCAGTGTTGGGGAGGGTGCAATAGTGAGGCTGGCTTAACAGACTCCAGTGCTTCAGTCATCCCGGATTCCCTAAGTGACAGAGTTATCCGTGCTGACATTGATCATGTGAAACGACCGATGAATGCATTCATGGTTTGGTCACGCGGTCAAAGACGTAAGATGTCCCAAGCCAACCCGAAGATGCACAACTCGGAGATTAGTAAACGTTTGGGTGCAGAGTGGAAGCAATTGTCAGATGTTGAGAAACGCCCATTTATTGACGAGGCCAAGCGACTGCGTGTCAATCATATGAGGGCCTATCCGGATTACAAGTATCGACCAAGACGAAAAGTTAGAGGAACAAAGAGGCATGAACAACTAGATTGCTACCCATCAGTCACTCAGGGTAAGTGTTCAATGCATATTCTTGTACAATAATTTTTAACTACACGTCGTTTAGCCAGTTAATCTACTATTTTCCAAATTGTTACATCGGCTGTAAAGTGGAGAATATTTTGTCACAGTACCCAGGGGGCTGCAACCGGTTAACTAGACTAGTTTTGGCTGTAGGCAAACAGCAAGGAGTTATAAGTTTCACGTAAGTCTTTAGTCACTTTTGCGAGATCCAAGATATTAGTACTTGTTGTTCCTTCTAATTTTAATCTATGAAAGTAATTTGTTCATACATCTAAGGCCACGCATTGTTTTCCCCTTGAGAAAAGGCATGGCGACCAGTAACTTCAACCTAAAGTGCAAGGAATTCACATGTAAAGTATTTACCTTAATCTACAAAAGAACATGATTCCATTGTTTACTAATTGTGACAATGGTTCTTATCTCTCTCATCCTACCATCTCTTCATTTAACCAAACTAATATCAGTGAATTTCGAACGGTGTTCACTAGATTTTGCTGGCAAGGTCAACTTATGTGAATGGTTAGTTAGCAGGCTGTAGGCCACAAATCTCCCAGCTCTATTTCCTCTAGTCGACCGTCGCTTGAGGGAACAGGTGGAAAGGGAACCGAAGTGAAAGGTGTCCAGGATGTCTCGCCATACGGTTTTTCCGAGTTCATTTCAGATGTAAATAATTTGTGTTAAGAGGATATTTTGTCCAAAGTATGCGATCACCCTATGTCTATCATAAAGGTTCAGTAAAAATTAACGACGTAATCGTGATAGTGTGCTCAGTGACATTAGTCCGATCTCAATGGTTTCATTACAATGGGTAAAACGGAGCGCACCCAACCACCTGCTTCTATAAACAGCTAAGTTAACAATGTTAAAGCGAAGAACTTAGGCAATGCGTTATCGAGTGAAATCTCATTCTACGCTTGGGCATAAAACTACTCCAGCAGACCGATAGACTTCATAGGAACACGATACTTGCCTCTAGAAAGTTGCTAGGAACACATGAAGTTCGTATAAGCTTTAAACATATCTGGGAGAAGTATAGATTAGACTAAAGCTTGTACTTTAGATACAGCAGCAACTGAGCAGTGTGATCAGTAGAGAGCAGGGACCGAATCCGGATTCCACCTGGTATGCATAACGCATGGACAAGCTTATGCTAGGTCATCAGTTAGGTACTGAGGACTTACTATTTGTTCCAGTTGAATTGAGTCCCTGTGGAGCAAAGTGATTGAAGCAACAGTAGGAGCAAACCTAGTTATGCTAGTCGCCGCATCAATGGGTCATGAATCACTTGGTCGTGCATTATGGCACTTCAAATCTAACAGCAAACGTCCAGATAGGTTCCAAATGTCGAGCAGTTAGACACCGATGTTGTAATAATTCTGTAGTAATCCCGTTTTAATGAACGCTCTACAAGTTCATCTGCGGTTAAATTTTGAGACGGTGTGTACCAAACCGGGCAGCCTGCGATTTTGCAGGTCTTTAATATGGCGACTAAATAACAGAAAAACATGGTAATATCTTCATCAGAGTCAGTTACCCGCACTTGGTTTCAGTTGTTTGACTAAGTGTTAATCCACCTAACCGCGATTCTCTACTACTTCTTTCACCTTTTCAAGTGGATACTGCATGCTTAGGTGTCATGGTTGGTGCGCATAGGCCTCTCAGCCTCTGAGTATTCGCTATCCGCTCTGACATATTCATCAGGTGCATAGTGACTTAACATGATTTGTATCCAACAAGAAATGCACTGATTAACACGCGCTCGCCTACATCCAGAATACAACAATTATTCTTCCAAAGTAAATCATGCGATGTTTGTTTTAAACTTACTAATTCAACATGGTCTTTCGTGTAATCGTTATCTTGGGTACCATAGAACAATGGAATAATTGTTTTATACGAGTAAAAAAGCTAATGATTAACAGGTTCCGTAGTGTGTCTATGGTAACACTTCAAAATACAAAATAATTGTTAGCTAAATTTCGCTTACATCGATGAACTCACTGAAGTATACGTAGTGTAAGCTTTTAATCCAAGGTAATTCCATAAGGACTGATGTCGAATGGGATGTTGGCAAACATAGTTTCTCCCCGTGGTGTACACATACAAGAGCTGAATAACTGGAACGAAATCTAGGACTTGACCTCCAGTGAAATCTTTTGCAGACACTTGTGTATATCCATGGGTAATGGGCCAAGTAAGATGGTGCAGTGAAATAATTGCATGGTCAACTCGGGCTGTGAACTCTGCCAGCGTGGCAGCACATGACTGATTCCCGTAGGGCATTCCACGTTCGGCAAACGCGCAGGAAAAAGAAATTCCGACGGCATTCCAAACGACTGTGCTGTTGTGCCAGCTTGAGATGATGGCCTCTGAAATTACTGTTGTGACTGAGCTCTAGCAAGTAGCGGCACTTGTGGTTGGGATCACGCAAAATCTAGTAAGTCAAAATGAGGTTGCTGCGCAATCGCCGATACTGTCCGCTGAATACCCCGAGCACTTGTAGTCTTCGTTCATACTACAAATTATACAGGCCCTTGACATTATTGGTTGCCCGGCGTTGAGGTATCTCCAAGGCGGTGAGGTCTCTCCTCAGCCATGACTGTCAGACCTATGTTGTGTAATCCACAATTGGCCGCATGTATAAACCAAGGTGTGGAAAAATGGAATGGTTGAATCGTCCGAATGCACGTGTCAGGAGGTCTACGTGTTGGATACCATTTCTTGACGTGTATCAGCCTAATACGAACATCAAAGTTCCACCTGGACCAAAATTACCAGATCCTCCTCTGCAGAAGACATTTCAATCTCCTGGTTGCTGAGTTAATGGGAGTATCGCTACTTGTGCCGCAGGTGCAGCACTCCATACTTGTTCAAATTGAATCGAGGTAGATTCTGGATTGACCACGCGTATACCCTACCCAGGTCAGCTTGAAGTACTGTGATATGATCTGGTGTATTGATCGCCATCCACACCTTGATGTCATGGGCAAAAAGCAGACAGTTCGAGCCTATGAGGCATGTGCTATCGTTAATATTCGTCACTACATGGCAATAGCTTGGTTGGTTGATAACTGTACAGTCGGTTGAATTCCTGAAATGATACAGTGCACAACTTGATGGCTGGCAACCAGTAGTAAACTTAGACGGAAGTCGTACCACCTCGGCATTCTAGCATAAAGCACTTAAGATAGGTTCATTACCTCAAGAAATAGTAGTATGTCACAATGCGCCGTCTGAACTGTACCAACAACGTAGGTGGAAATGATTTGATTAGTTTCATAGCATCGTGGAAATACTTTTCGAATGAGTATGCTATTCTAATGCGCAGTAAAGGATGGACATTTAAAGAGCAAGGCAAATTTCATTTTGAAGATAGAGTTGATAGCTCATTATGTTGTCTCAGGTTGATGGTAACAGCAGTGCACGCCTGCCGAAAAAGTAGGTGGAACGGTAGCAAACAACTAAAAAATTAGTATTTAAAATGGTCTGAATATAAACTAATCATTGAACTGGCGTCCAACAATCAGTACTTTGAACGATTCGTGGGAATTTTGACATATGGATCAGTCTAGGGTGTGTTGGACATTGGAGCTTACCATCAACTTGGGACTGTTCGCAACCATAGTATCTGGAATGTGCTCTGAAATCTTGGTTGGCAGCCTTATCTCCTTTCGGTCTACTTATTTGCTCCCACTAGTACAATTAAAGAGATAAACACATGAGGCGGTAACTAGAGCGTCTGCCTAATCAAGGTTAGGTTTAGATAGCAGCTTCCTAACTTGGCGCAATAACACCATTGCACCCATAGCACAGAAAAATCCATGCTCCGGCGCGGAAATGTGAGCACTCATTGTTTTGTCTGTAAATGACCCTATTACGTCGAAGTGGTAACCCGAAAAATAGGCTGTGCTGAGAGGCAAGAGGGAAGTATTGTTCTGGATTTCTCAAACGGCTCGAACAGTGTTCTTTCTGAGAGTGTAGGTTGAGAACCTGTCTTCCACTTAAGTACTATCGATGACCACACGTTGCAGGACTGTACTTCATAGTGTCTCAACCGGAGTATGATAATCAAACAAGTAATTAGTGCCGCGAACAAAATTCATACCTCCATATTTTTATATCTGCTTACCTTTTGCATGGCACCTTGGCGTAGCAACTGCTTTTGCAGCGCCGGACAGTCATAATATTTTCTTCTTACCACCTTGGCAGTTGTAAATACGTAAACCCTCGCAACTGCGAATAGTCTTTCAATATATCCTCTAATGGTACAACAATCCAAGAGCTCATTTTAGAATACTGTAATAACGTATTTTTATCGTAACAACCCTTGCGGAAGAAAGTTACAAACAGATTTCGTGCTTTACTTGAGGTAAACTTAACGCTAAATCTAACAAAATTCAACTCGTCAGCAATTTCTCTAGCTTTGGTGAGAACTGACATTTCATGAGCCCAGTCTGGTTCATTTCTGATAGAAGATAGTTCGATGTAGGCTTGAGATTTCCGAAAGCGCTCTTACGGCTGGCGATGTCAAGAGTTAGGGTAATAAAGATGCGCAACAAGATGGCAATATTCAGTGCAGATTCCTTAATGTGATATTTCGGTATGAAGCTCAAAATCTCAAAGATAAATTGCGTTGTCATTTTCTGGACCTCTTGTAAATTACTGCAATATACTTTCGGATAATAATTCCTCATTTGTATGTCTCCCTCAGCTTCTCTAAGTGGATAATCATAGTTATCGTCAAGCAGCTCTGACGGTCTAGGGAAAGCATATTTGTTTTCAAGGCCATAAACGTGCTGAAATCTACAATATATTTCATCAGACAACTTGTCTATGCCAGACAGCAGTTCTTGTTTCAAGTCAGCATGGAATCCCTTCGAAGTAGAACGTAGTTCTTCGCCATACATAACTTTCTATTGACTGGTTGGATGCTCAATACTTATCGCTACTTCAGCAGAGTTTTGAGTACATTCATTGAACTGCCCGTGGTCTCTCTATTCTGAAGAAGGCAAACTCTTAACATTGCGAATCTGACAGAACTTTGCTAAGACCCCGGCAATTTTGTTTGCATATATTTCTGTGCATCAGTGGTTTATGGGACAACATATCTTCCAAGGCTCATAAAGGAAATGAACGAGAATGACAGTATCAAGATGAGGAATAAAATGCATCTGATCTCGTGGTTACATTTTCTCACTCTTCTGTTAACTGCTCCAGAGTATTGACGACTACCGACACCTAGTTTCCACAGCCCGCTTGATACATATCCGGCCACTTGAATTAAGACCTTCCAGCGATATGTATCAATAACAACGAACCAGAATAACCGGTCCATTGTACCAAAAAATGTAAAAGTGCAAGTTGAGGATTCATACACACAAGTCAGATTCAGGGAATGGTTTTTGCATGACCTAAACGTAGTTTTTAAGGCACTTTCGCGCATGCCCCTCCATAACATCAGCATTGTCAAATGCTTGGCCATGATAATCCAATTTGAATCTCATCTTTCTCCAGTTCCCTCAAAATCAGTACAGATATTTCCTTTAATCTTTTCCTGCTAGTCTCAAAAAGCGGAGAAATGACTCCTCAAACTTCACTTCAATTTCATCCACTTTTATTTGGCACAACACCTCGCTGAGCTGATTTACGTGTGGTACATTGGGCGTGCTATCGAAAATTATGCAAGAATCCTTGCTTTTCTTGACCTGAGCTATGATTTTCTTACTTACCTGCTTTATCAAAATTCTCAAATTAATGTTAGACTTCTGGCGACAAGTTAGGAGTGCTGATTTTCATTCTCAGCTGCACTGTCACCAAATTTTTGCGAAGTACGGGGTTATACTGTGCTAACACATTTAGAGAAGAGTAGTAGGGGGAGTTGAATGGTATAGGTAGAAATTCGTCACATCTAGGCTCACTCAGACAGTCGCCACACACCTGGAAAAGCACTGTCCGTGCGTTTCATCCTTTCGGGAATCATCAGCAGTGCGCAATCCATCGGACCACTGGTAGAGCTCGGACCCGCAACTCGACAGTTGCCAGTCCGCGATTGAGACCACTGAGCCACGGGGGACGGCAACGACCATTGTGAATAACTTACTAGATGTGATATAGCGCCACTCACTATCCATTGACTTACACGTTACTACCGTGCAGGGGATAGGGTAGCCCCCTCACCAAGCGACGAGCTTACCAAACGTAAGCCGCCAATTAACTTATGGCGTTATAAGCAGTTTGGTCTGCGTACTGATTACAGAAGATGGTCGTTGCCGTCTCCCGTAACTCAGTGGTCTCAACCACGGGTTGGCAACAGTCGAGTTGCGGGTTCGAGCCCTACCAGTGGTCCGATGGATTGCGCACTGCTGATGATCCCCGAAAGGATGAAACGCAAGTACAGTGCTTTTCCGGGCGTGTGGCGGCTGTCTGAGTGAGTCTAGATGTGACGAATTTCTACCTAGAATACATATTTGCAACAGAACGACCGATTGTTCGAGATAATGAGGTAAATGTAGGGAAACTATTCACAACGGAACTGGTAAGAGAAAGCACAGGGAAGAACAACCTTCTCAGAGGATCTGGAATCACAGCGGAGGGATTATTGTGCGGGACGATTGTTTCAAAGGATCGAGCATGCGGAATTCTTTCACAAATATAATAAATAGAAAAGAATAAAACAGGCTTAGTGTAAACAAGAAAATTGCATTGGACTTTATCCAAAGCGTAGAACACCCAGATCAATGAAAAACAATGCCGAAGTTCAATTACGGTAATGTAGAAGGGGATATCACATGCAATATGGCGAAACCACACCCATACCTGCTCAGCAGGAAACAACCTAGTCTTCACAAGGCACATAATGAGAGTACAAATCACGGTACTTGCGCCTGCACAGATAGATCATAAACCCCGGTGTCAGCAAGCGAGTCCAAGTAAACGCCTATAGTGTGTCATACAACTGTTTGCAATGACGTGTCCGCGACGATGCATTAGGTTCACGGGTAACTGCAATAGGTGACGAAGTGTAATTGGACAGATGTGTGCAAAGGCGAAGAAGAGGATAGGCTGATATGACAGATGGCGCAAATGTGCATTGGTTATCAGCAGCCTTATGTGTGTTACCATACTGGACCTATTGCTCACCCGCGATCTTTTCTGGTCCGCTGAGTAAGGACCTCAAAGTATTTGCCAGGTTAGTGAAATGGCATTTCAAGGCCGGGGCTAGTTAACATCACTGTATCCATCTATGTCAACTTATTTAAAAAGCTTGCATAAAATATTACTACTGCTGTTAGCCATCCCGTCCACAGAGCGTTGTCTGAAAGTGTATCAACATCCTCCACCAGACAAAGCAACAAAACGACATACTCCCGCACAAGGGCTTATGGTACCTCAGTAGGGCCTTGCCTGTCACGTTTTTGAAGTGACAAATAAGCAGTCATTCAAAAACTCTTTAGTACTGTAGTCCACGGATAATGGCTTTAACAATTTTTGAACGATTATGGTTTCATATCTATCCTCGTGCACTGTTCGCTTTCACTACTTTTCCCTGTCCTTAGCGGGTGTGTTAGAGTTGAGTATTCATCCTTCATGGGTGCATAACTCACATCCTTGATTTGACTTGACCTGATTCAACGTGAACTGAATCTCACTCAATTCGGTCACCAAGACCGAACTTGGTTGCTCCCATCAGAGGTACAATGACTGTAATCCGAACCCGAAGGGAGTTGAAATTTCAGACGAGGCCTCAACCCATACGCCATCGAAAAGCGGATAGCATGTTTCAATCTGAAGTACGCGATGAGGTACAAGTTCAGGTGGTGGATTGCAGTGTTGCTAGCGAGCTTCGCTTTGCGCTTATTCAAATCTTAACCGCTTCTCCTGACGCAGGATATCCAGAGACAGATACCGGCACTATCGCATAAGAGCTGCTGCTGCTGATGATGTGGTCGGTGACTAAAACTAGATGTAGCTAAAGGCCGTAGGTAGTCAGGCCGGTTCATTCTCAAAAAGCCTGATCCCACAACCGGCTGCAGAAACATTGTGTCCCTTTTTTTAACTCTTTGATCGCCATCTAGTGTCCGGCTTGCAGACAATATCTCTGGCTTATCGGCGTGTTCAAGTATTAGTTCGCAATATCCACCAATTTTGCTTGGAATCACCTGCATCTTCCACTGATCTTGGCGTGGGCTCACTGAGCTGTACATTCAGACACTCAAACTTGGCCTGCGTGTTGAGCTTATCTATTGCTTTTGGCTGCAATCAGTATTTCAGTCCAAATGAAAGCTCTTGCAGTTGTGGGTCCGTGAACTGAGCAGATGACAGCTTGTAAAGGTGGTTTAAGCACTCAGTAGAGTAAGGGGCATTTGGAGCTTTTGAGTTGAGACTCATACATACAACGCGAAGCCTTGTTCTTCATGACCGTCAGAGCAACTCATCAGTCAGTTCGGCTTCTCAAGTCGTTTACCAGTTCACCTGCGGTTGCGGTCGCGGTGACTGACATAGGCAGGACTGACCGTCAGTTAGCTCAGAGGGTAACTGAACATGTGCCGAGGTGGTTGGAATAAAGGATGACGCAACAAAGCGGAGTGGATCCGATGATGAACTGGAGCCCAGCATCGTCTAACACCAAGCATCTGTTGGCAACTCGACATCAGGTGAACTCGGAGACTACGTTCAAGGTGTTATTACGCAACAACAATCTGATAATCTTGGCAATTATTAAAGCTTTGCTAATTATGGCTTTTCAACCTGTGTTGTGTGCACAGAAACTATTGGGACATTCAATTAGAATATCGTGGTCTTGATTTTGACGTTTTTATTGGTGTGCAAATTTTGCCCGGCATATAACTTTCCAAAAATTTCACTTGTATTGTGTTTGCGATTGATGAGAACAATCGCAATCTTGACATATTGCAACGTATGTCTTCTCATTGCTCTGACGAAATGGCTGAAATGGAACCCACTGTTTTACCTGTGAACGTGCTGACCTTATGCGTTGGGGTTATTGCGAAATATCATGGAGGCGGTAGCTTTAGGTCTTTCCTGTAAATATTCCCGTTTTCTCTATCTTTAATCCAGCTTCTGTTATTCTTAATATCCAGGAGGCTCATGTTTGTCACTCTGATTTCTGTCGAAGTTTTGATTAGACGAGGTACCAGTGGAAGCTACCTTAGACCTTATGACATACCAACTTTTCTACCACGTATTATCTTGCCGCTGGTAGTGTTTGACTCCATCTGAAAAAGTGGGGTATTGCAAAACACGTGAACGTATCGCGACTCCCAGCAAGAAATGACGTCACCTACATACACACACCCAGACATTGACTCAATTATTTCTTTGGTTCATTTAACGCTGGTATCAGGCGCGGGCCCGAAGAGCACACATGGGTCAGTAGCAGTGGCATCAGAACGGACGTTATCAATCATAGCGAATGGGTTGTGTGTATTTCGTATAATTCTAACTAATTGATAAGGGTACAATACCACAGAAGCGCTATCATTACGACCTAACTTGATCTATGAATTATACGTCACATCAAACGAAATGGTAAGAGTTGCCGTTAATCACATACACATGTTATATAGAAGGCGGGTCATTTGGGTTAGAAAGATTTAGGTTACAAATCGGCTGATGTTGAATTTCAAAATTAACGTCTATAAGAAACCAGTTTCTTATAAGTACGAACTGTGAAATTCAAAAGGAACCGGAAAAATGTAGAAAGTATTAACGAAGTCGAGCTAGATGTGTGTGACTGGGGGCAGATTAAAACATCCAAAGCAGTACTACCCAGCATGGTGTACTGTTAAGACAAGCAGATCTAAAGCCATAAAAGAGTAATGTGTCACCCAACACATGCTGATTGAAAAAGGCAAATTTAAATGGATGACGCTTTGCTTACGACAGAAAGTTTGACAGGGGAAGTTAAACAATGCCTAGTTGCTGCAAACAAGTATGAGCAAAATTAGTTAACAACTACCTAAATTAAAAACTAGACTGTTTAGACTGCATGACTCAGGGGAATTCATAAGCAATAATATGTTGCGAATCGGTAGTTACCAACGGAAATTTTCAGTAGGTTTCCCGTTATCAGCTGCACGCTTGTGCATAAGTCGCCTTACTACTGCTTTACAGAGTCCCCATCCAGTCTATATCCGAAGGCGGCAGAAATTGGGATAGCTCACCGGAAAATTGCTACAATGTGGACATCAAAGGAAATCAAAGAAACTGTCTAACATAAACACGAAACCTAACTACTTAACCGCTCACAGTGCGGATAGAGGAAGAGAGAACTCTCAACTAGCAGAGAATCTAAACTAAGACACAGTGTAGTGACAATGGAAATAATGAAGAAACATCTAAAAGGATATTGTGCCTAACGTTGTACACTAGTGCATTCGAAGAGCTACTCTCACCAAAGAGGATTATTGTGGCACGGACTATCATTGTCAGCAAATGCAGCAGAGCCAAACAGTGAACAGGTTTCACTTGAGGAGTTCCAAACATAAGCATGCGACATGGTCGATGAAGTATACGCCTGGATGCAGAGTTTTACTAGGAGTTTCAGCAGTGTAGGTAAACAAGTGACATAAAATTGAGTTGGATGATAGTTAGTTGATTAGGGTTTGGTTGCGAATATCATCCCCAACTTTAGTTATCGAGGCAGCCTAAATTGTTAAATACAACGTTTGTATGAATAGAATGACTGACGCGGAGACACTATGTGTATAACGAGTGGTCTCAACTCACCCAGTCTAGCGAATTTTGGTGGACGAATCCAACAAAAAACAACACCAACTAATTGCATGTCAGTGTAGTGTATGGTATCTAATTTGGAATACTATTCTGTGTTCGTGAGATGCAAGATCGGTTTTCTGCTTTAATCACAATACCCAGTTATATCCTATTTGTCCCTTCAGTTCATCAAACCTTACAGTACTCCTATTTCTCAGCAGTTAGACCACCAGGAATAGGTCTGGTGGTCTAACGGCTAGCTTAAGTTGGCAAGCTTGTTGCTGTTTCATTAAGACTCGAGCTGATATCATCCTTGCGCACTTATTATCATGTCGCTTTGCTTCACTACACAAAAAAAGCAGTGATGATGATATCGTCCGATTTGTCATGGAACTTCTGAAGCACAGTTATTCAGATCAGCGAACATTTCGATCACCAACTGGACAGTCGGTTTTACCGCAATTGCTTCTGTATCGTTATCATTATCGTCATCATGCTAAACATAAGGTAGGAGTGCAAAACACCTCAGCTATTGTGTTTCCGCATCAATTCCAGTATTATACCAATTTTTCATATGCAAATAACTTCTTGTACAAAGCATTAGCGTTCATCACACCTACACTCAACAAAACGATAAGCACGCATCCACATTGTCCCCTTATCCAGTCGCGAATATCGGCGTCATTTCCGAGGCTTAGTGGCCCATCGAGCAAAGGAAGACCAAACGGTTGACCAGTTATTTAGTTCGGAGACCACTTTTATTGACCTTCCGGATGCGAAACAACTTTATGAATGAGTAGCTGTGACAACTTTTCTTAACTATCGGTTGTTGTGTGTTATTAAGGCACTGACATGGATCAGCGAATTATTATCCAACTCTTGATAGGGAAATTTCCCACGACTACTTAAACCGAACTTGTGCGTCCAAGTTTTATAGAGCAATCCTTCAAAAAGCTAAAAGTCGATTCCAAATTCACTTCATTTTATCGTGAGCAACCATGATTATTTAGCTATGTAAATTTGCCCCTATCGTTCTCTATTTTCCATCACATGGCACCAAGTCAGACCACTTTTCGACGAAGTGCATCAGTCCTAGATTCCATAGACCGAATGATCAGTTATGGAAAGAGTTTACTGATTAGAAAGCCAATCGGGATTTGCTACTTCGAAAAGCATTAAGTCATGCATCCTGTCTTTTATACTCAATGTAGTCACACTGAAACCGAGCACGTATGGAGCACACATAGAGTGCATCAGATTGATTCATTTGTATTGTCAAGAAGCCAGTATAATGGAATTATCGTTAGCGATAAATTGTAAGTGATTAATGGGATGATCATAGCCAGCCTTAGGAGCGTAAGGATGTCAGTTGTGGACTAGGGAAAAAGGCTATTCACCAATAGGGTGAGCTGTGTTTGCAAAATAACACCGACTATTCGCGGAAAAGTTGCATACCAGTGTACTGAAACGCTTAAAGCAACATCGTTACAAGTAAAGGTTGGTATAATTACCGTGGTCCTATGATCCACTCTCAGTTGCGTATCGTGAAGGAGGTCTTTTCAACTGCCTCTCGATGAACAGCACATGTGTCCCTAGTTTCTTCAACGAATTTGGGATGTTCAGATGTGATTAATAGGACTGCTCTATCCCAGGTTACTCGGTAACACATATGAGCTGAAGTGGGAAAAATACGCACATTCATGCGCAAGCCTCACGGGATTTCGCTGTATAGTGGGTCTACAGCGATTGAAAAGGGACGTCAGAACTAATAAAGTTGAGATAAAGTGTTACATCCATGGGAAAGGGGTTGCGTCATAGTAATAGTCATATGAACTAAGCTCACGATTTGTCGTAACTGCGTGCGGCCGCATCAGTTCTGAGCTCAAAGTTTTTGTGTGGTTTCCACTCTTCATCTTCTAACAGCACATCCAGCTTACAGACATTCGCGTGACACTAATTTGCTCTATCCTCTGAACCATCAACTTACATGGTAGTATTTCTTAAGGATCACGGTTCTAGCGATTCTAGTTGTTTTTGCAGCGTTTGTGTTTAAGCACACGCGTGAAAACTCATCACATTGTGTTTAGTTAACCAACTGTTACTGCGTCCGATAGAGGCATATCGGAGTTGTCCGATAAACCCGGAATGACTGAAGTACGGTTTATTCCAAGGAAGTCAAGAAACGAGTTATGATCCAGGTTTAGCTCCTAATTCACGCGCAGCTTCACGCCCGTCCAAGCTGTCCTCTTGTTTCGCCGGCAAGCCGCTCAAGAGATCGATTAACCGACCAGTCTGTCTCCTCGGATATGTGAACACTAGTGTAGACGGCCAGTGTGTCACTGACAATAAACGTCGTCTCAGTGCTGACCCCAAAATTTTCTGCAACCGTCACAATCTGCACTTGACCAGAAAAGTACAGTCAGCATTCCAAAAATGACGCAAAACTGCATGTGCACTTGCAGTAATGAACTTATGAGGCAGATAACGTGTTCTGACGGCATTGGATGGTTCCATCCGAAATGTACAAGGAGTGATGAAGATAAACAAAATAGCAGACGCATTTTGCTTTTGCACAATGAGTCGAGTCATGCTGGTTGTCAGTTGTTTATGTGTGTTTGTGAAGAATTGCGATAAGTTGACTAAAACAATCGCGCATTCGGCATATGCTGGGATCGCACCCACAGAAGTGAAGATGGCCACGCTCATAACTCAACCAGACAAGTTGCGCTCTGCATTCATGCCGAAGAAGAGAGCCAGTCGCTCCAACTGCACTGCAGTATCTGTGTCTCCAAATCTAATGGCTCAACTCACTCCCATAAGCGGACAATCATCAAGCGCGCCTGCATCCACTCCTTTCAACGTTACAACACACATTAGTTCGATAGCGATGATGGCGGGTCCGAGCCACCATGGCAAAAGTCCGACATCGTAAGCATCATTTGTCTCCATGCAAACGCCGGAGTGAACATTCCTAACTCCGGCAGCAACACCGAGCAGCATCAGAGTGACGCAGCATCCACAACCAACCAAACCCGTTAAAACCATATCAACCCATACCCTCAAATCCGCAGCCAATATAAGAAATCGCGGTGCTTCAACTATTGTGTGCACAAAAGTTACAGGATCGCATGGTAATAACATAAGGGAAGAGCTGATGGACGACCGTAACCAGTGGAAGTCCATCTATGGAGCGATTGGCATTTCGGTTGAGCCCACGACACTGAGACGGGTCACACGTCACCCAAATTCAGTGCACTACGGTCAGCCTCCAGTTTTCCAGGTGATACTGAGTCCTGCTAATGACACAGAGGCCGTTCTATTGTCGTCGGCCCAGCTCCGTAACTCATCACGTGAGGAACGCATAGTTCCGGACATCCCACGGAACGAACGTCCGAAAGAGGACAGCAACCTTGAGCAAGTTCGTCTGACTAAAAAGGACGATTATTTTGTATGGCGTTTCCGAGCTTCTAACATCCTACTCTGAGGAAGCGGAAGCACACCATCGGAAGAATGGAACAGGAATGCATTATGGGTAGAAACCAGATGTTTAACAAATCATTTAGGATGGTAAAAAGGAGAACCAGAAACGGGGCAAAGAAAACATACTGATAAAACGAAAAAGGTTTGGACTGTAAGTGGTTACTCAGATAGCGGTCGCAAACCGTGCCACATATGGCGCATGCCGAGTACGAGCATAGGGAGAACAGTCAGATTGGCCGAATCCAATGTGTACTGACAAGAGTTACAAAGAATAGAGAGCAGTTAAGCAATAGCAGACAGCAGTCTAACCACGGGACTCGGGCGAAGTGAAAGTGAATCGGTTGTACCATCAGTAAAACAAATGGGTGATAGGCTGCAATCGGCAATGGTTTCTGACGGAAGGGTTTTGATACCGTCCACTGTTTTGTGGGCAACAAAGAATGTAATAGGCCTACGCAATCACTCTTACCAGCGAAGGTTGATATGTCTGGGAGTTTGCAGCGGACGCTACCGGAGGCTGCGAGGCGATCTAATATTAGTGTAGCGGATATTGAGTGACCCCAACCACGTATGCAGCCATTTGCTAAAATTTAGCCACGACACGCAGTTCAGGGGTAACTGATTGATATTGTGGAAACAAATAACCGTCTAGAGTGTCAACGGAATTACTTTTCCCTTCGGGTTTGAAAACGCTGGAACTCTCTTCCAAACTTAGTTGTGTCTTCATCTACTGGACGTTTTCAAAAAACGTTTAACTGTTGCTCTTATCTCCCATCTCTTCGTGACCTAAATTAGACTATTGTAGATTACGTTAATCATGCCCTTCTACCGAAACTATGCGTCTCATGGACCAAATCAGGCGGCGCATTTGTGATCGACCATATTTTATTTTTCTCGCGCTTTTCCTCGACAATCACTTAACCCGTGTATTTCTGTAAGCTTGCATTTGATTTTCATTTTACATTAACGATATTTATCAACGCGTTTCACTCAACAGACGCTCGGTAGATGACTCAAATACCTTTTCGTTCATTGTATTCCTCCCTGACATCTCAGGAGACGTGTCAAGCACATGCTTTTAACCCGTGATAAAACACTGTTCATTTTCGTGCCATCATCCGATGATCATAAGCTATAGTACGTAGTTTAAATGTGTCAAGGTATTATCGAGACAACTTTTGAAGAGGAATAATGTGTGGGCATTAATTGCATGCGCCAGAAGAGCCTTCCAAGGGTGACACTCAAGGGGAGAAAACGTTTAGTCGACCTTCCAGTCGGCTGTACTGCGGAGTCAACTTAATATTATGACCCCTTAGAGATGTGTTGCGACAGTTTTTCAAAACAAAATGGCATGTACTTGAGGTTTTATGAGTCTGATACACCATTATCAGATCGCGCCGTAGACGCCCATATCGTCCGCTACACCTTTGTAGATTCTCAGTCTGAATGGTTAGCGAAGGCGCAACAAACCTCTGACATTCTTCCTCGTCCCACCTTATGCCGTAATGAGCGGGATGAGGTGGTTTTTCCGCCAAGGTTGTCACGTTTGGATAGCGTATTCTGTATGTGGTCTCACGTGCGTGACAATCATGTTTGTAAAGACTGATGAGTCACAATTCCCGAACACTATGAATAAGACCGAACTGCTGGCTTTCTTTCTTTAATGCTTTCTTCTTCTGCCTCAAGAACCTGTCATCTTGCACGAACACGCCGCTATCACACACATGAGAATACCACTGTAGAAATTGTGGCCCTAGCCAGTGGTTGTGAGTACTCCGATGGCTTATGCTAAAAATTTTGCCTTTGGTAGCATTGAATTGGAGCATGTTCTCGGTGGACCATGTGTACGCTTTGTCCAGGTCATCCTGTAGGGCAGTGTGATCCTTCATTGTAGGGATGGAAATAGAGTTATATCCGCCTGCAACTCTCTCAACAATATCGATGCTAAGCGGCTAATAAGACTTCCAATTGCACCCAAATACAAGGTGAAGAGTCCCAGGCTGATGAACGTGATGCGTCAGTTGGATATAATGATACCGCTTATCTCGGAAAATTAGTCTAAATTCCGCAAGAGGTTACCCACAGAAATTCGGTTAAGAGCAAGGGTACGCTGTCGCGCTTGGTGGACTACTCACCGGGGAGGCCAAATTGCTAAACATTCCTTATATGCAGATCAGTGAGCGAGTTGATCTAATCGCGACTTCAACGTCCGACGCAATACGACTAAATACGGTAGACTGTCAGAACCTGGAGAGCGCGATCCGCAGTATAATACAACCAATTTTCGAAAGCCAACAACTCCTCAAAAATACCACTAGTGACCCACTAATGAATGGCTGGCACAATCTCCATCCTTAGCTCAAGCTCCACAAACTCACTTTCGGGTAAAAGAGAAGCTATCCCACTTGTAGACTAGCGTATGATGTCTTATTAGTAACTTGATCGAACTCCCACCGTTAGACGTAAGAGCCTCGAGATATAATAATTATCACTGAAATGTGGCTTAACTGTGAGATTACCGACGCTGAGATCGTACTAGTCGGTGTGTCACTTTCTTGAAATGAGAGAACTGGCAAGGGAGAGGAGTACTTAATTATTACAAAACATACCACATGAACTCATAAAGGATGCACAATCGCGTATCAGTGATCACTTTGGTTACAAGCTATGTTTGGAAAAGGACGATTTATGCCTTTTGTCCTCGTTTACCGATGGCACAAATCCATTCTGGAAAGATGGTAGAGCCGTAAGTTTCCGGATACGCAGTACACATATTAGGCGCTGAGGACCAGGCAAGAAAATGTGAACTGTAGTTCGTTCTGAACATTGTTCAGGGGCTTTACCGCAATGAACCCGTTACCAGAAGCCCAGCACAGCTCACACATAATAAGAGTCCCTATACTATGACTGTAAGAATGGAACTCAGTCAAGGTCCCTTGAAAGCGATTATTTTCTATTAGTAAAATAGAGTTCAAAGCAGCACCAGAGTGTTCAGTGATTGCTTGCTGCATTTGATAATGATAGGCCTTCAAGAACCACCGTATTTGAGTGGTTTGCGCAATTCAAATGTGTCAGACGGTCCCTAGATGACCTGTGAAGGTCATCACCGCGACAACGTTGTTGCACTGCGAGCCATGCCGGAGCATGACACGCTACTGACTGTGGCACAACTGTGGAAAGCCCTCTGAATCTCATCGGAATCAGTCTACACAATCCCATTTGAGAACCTCGGCCTCAGAAATGTTTACGCACGCTGGGTAGAATATCAGTTCAGTGAGGACCAGAAAGCCTCTCAGGTGAACTGGGGCCACCCCATGCTTGCCAGGTTTGATAATGGCCGTTCCAATGTTGTTTGGGGAGATCCACAGTGATGATAAGACCTGGGTATACAGCTTACACCCAGAGAATAAGCAACAGTCTGCTCAGAAATTCCGGCAGCAGTCCAGATTGGACAAGTAGATTGTGGTTGTGTTCTTGGCCAAGACCGGTCATTTGGCTACTGCACCGCTCGTACAGCAACGCACAATCACCGGAGACTAGTATGCCACCATCTGTCTGCCACAGGTGCTGGAAGCTGTAACCAGGCGTTGTTCAAGGACTCGAGAACGCTGCACCATGACAACCAAGCTGCACACAGGGCCCAACTCATCGTGAATGTTTGGCTAAAGAAAGAATTCAGGTTGCTCAACCACTCTACAGTACAGACCTGACACGGCGGGACTACTTTGTCTTCCCAAAGGTCGAGCGCATGATGCGTGAAATCGGCTACGGGTCTCTAGAAGCTGCCGTATAGGCTTTATTAAGCTGCTTGATAGCCTATCCGTTTCGATATGGTCTAGCTGCCTCTCCAAATTGGTTTGGCGCATGGAAATATCATGAACGCAAGTGGAGAGTATTTCGGGAAAGTGTCATGGTTGTAGTTTGTAAGAAAGAAAACTTGTGCAACCAGAAAATAAGTGTTAAACCCTCGTAAATGCTTAGCGTATTGCATCTTAAGCTAGTCTGGTTACACCCACTGTTAGCTATATCCATGCTTATCGGTTATTGTTAATGCTACTGAGGAGACCATACGAAAAGCATGCATCTACCAGCCTTCATCTTCTTTCCGTGCTTTTCGTATTGCGATAAATCAGAAATACCGCCGTATCCTTGTTATAGAAGTTCTCTTCGCTAATGATCTGAAACATTTGGCAACCGAGACAAAAAGGTTCAATTTCATTTGTAAGACATCATCATCATTGGTACAACCTTATAAACTCACGTCAACACTCCAAGTAGGTACAGAACAGCTATCGATGTTAGACCTAGTGCTCATGGTGGACGGCCCAAATGTGTACAGTCTTTTTCCTCTGAGCGATCGGGTGCATATGCTGTTCGCATATATTTGCCACGCCGAACATCCCAATAGAGAACCCGAACGAGTATACCCTATTCCGTATTACCAGATAGTGTCCAAGTTCGTTTAAGACGTAAGTTGGACATTGATGATTGTGTGCAACCCAGCGAAACCTTCACACCACCAGTCACAAAAGCATCAGCGTCAAAAAGTTTCCATTGTCCCCTAAAAGCAACGTGCTGTTTGAGAAGCAGAACAAAAAATGTATAGCTCTAGGTGACCGGACATGGCGCGTTATCAAAAAACATTCCAAGCAGCGAACTTTGAACGGTGCACGTAACCAAACTACTATAAGCAGTTGGTTCAAACCGACAGAAGCGAAGCGATACTGCCAGAACTACAAACTTCTTTAAAAGTACGCCAATAGGCTTGGTAAAGTGCTGCGTGGAATTTCATCACTCACTATGCTTGGTGGGTATATACATACAACGACGGATGCGGCCAACGTTTTATGGGCCCAGCATACACTTAATTCATAAGGGATATTAGCCGCGAACGCTCTTCCTGCTTCTGTCACTCCACCATCAGTTTTATTTAGCCCCTCCTCCAGTGCGGAAACGGTGCTGAAGGAACTACCATATTTACGTAGGTACAGCTCACCTAAAGCGGATAACATTCACCCTAAATCGTTGTAGCTAGCAGCTATTTACATGGCAAAACCACTTCCTGAATCCTTACAGTGCAGATGAGACCATAGTTTGGTAAAAGTGGGGAGAAGTTGATCTGAGCGTCCGGTAACGCTACTCCCGGTGCTCACCAAGGTCAAGGAAGCAGTCACAACAAATGCCCTGATGTTCTACCGTAAAAGCTACTGCATAGATGCGCCAGAGCAGCGCACGTTTCGTAAACACTGCTCATGCTGATGACAGCACGCGATAACTGGACCGAAGTAGTTGGGGAGGGAATATGAATCTATGTTAGCTACTTGGAATTTTCAGATGGGTTCGATCGGTTGGATCATCGTTCCCTGCTTTACAAAATTAAGCTATCCGGAATCGGAGAGCTAGTATTAGTATGGTTCAATGGATCCACCCTCTCGCTCAGAAGTCGAACGTGAGATCGGACTGTTGAAGTTGAACAAAGCCGCGGGACCAGATGATCTTCCTCCAGCGCTCTTCAAATTTGGAGGCTCTGCTCTTGTTGATGCTTTGCATGAATTACTAGTGAAACTGTGGGAGCAGGAAACTGTCCCAACCGACTGGAGCCGCTCCGTTATTGTTCCCATCTTCAAAGGCGGCTCGCGCTCGGAATGCGGCAACCACAGAGGAATCAGTCTGATCTCCATTGCCTCCAAATTACTCGCGTCCATAATTCTCCACAGACTGACTGGCGCTCGTGAAAGCCAGATTCGTGAGGAGCAAGCCGGGTTTCGTCGGGGTCGTGGCTGCATCGACCATATCTTCACCTTGCGTCAGTTGTTGGAGCACCGTCACACATATTGGCGGCCCACCGTAGTCCTGTTCCTCGACATCAAAGGTGCCTTCGATTCGGTTGATCGATGTGCCCTTTGGAATTGTTTACTCAGGAAAGGTGTGCCCGAGAAATATGCAAATATTATCCAAGCATTATATGCGCGTAGCACGGGCAGAGTAAGGGTTTACAGCAGGCTGTCGCCACCTTTCAATATCTCCAGCGGTGTGAGACAAGGATGCCCGCTGTCACCTTTCCTATTTAACTTCGCTATTGACGAAGTCATGGAGATTGCATTTACAGGACATGACTTGGAAGGTGTGGAGCTACTCCCAGGAGAACGACTTCTTGACTTATAGTATGCAGACGACATTGCCCTCATCTGTGACAGCTCCCAGACGTGTCAAGCCGCGCTGGACAGATTAGCACTGGCTGTCAGTCGCTTCGGGCTTTGCTTTGCACCACCGAAGTGCAAAGCGTTCCTCCAGGATTGGCAGGGTTCGCCCCCTGTGCTGACCCTTGGTGGGGATCAGCTAGAAGTCGTTCAGAAATTCAATTACTTGGGAAGTGGTATCAGCGCCCATGGGATCGAAGACGAGATCACGAACCGCATAGCGAATGCTCAAAGTGCTTTTGCTAACCTTCGCCACCTATGGCGACGGCGCGACATTACTCTCGCCCTGAAGGGTAGAGTGTACAATGCAACGGTACGTTGGACCTTACTGTACGGTTGCGAAACCTGGCCCCTAAGATCGGCGGACATGAAGAGGCTACTTACGTTCGATCATCGGTGCCTTCGCAGTTTGGCTCACATCTGGTAGGAACACCGCGTGAGTAACGAGCGTGTTCGACGCCTTGTTTACGACCTAGGAAAAGGGAATGAACCGCTCAGCACCGTCATTTCACTCATCAGGCTCCGATGGCTGGGCCACGTGTTGCGCATGCCAGCCCACCGACTCCCTCGACGTGCGTTGTTTGCTCACCGGGGATGCGGGTGGAAGAAGAGGAGAGGTGGCCAAGCGATGACTTGGTCCAGAGGAATGAAGTCCCTCACTTCGGAGCTGGCCTCAGTTGGAGCTTCACGGCTCCCTGGTTGGGGTCCAAAAGACGGTGAACACGTTTGGCTGGATACACTTGCTGATATGGCAAGGAGCCGACCTCAGTGGCGTTCCTGCTGTGAGTTTCTTTGTCCCTCCCCATCCCTTTAGCCTCCCCCTCCATCTACGATCTTATTTCGTAGGGTAAAACGTAAATAAATTTTTGTTTTTGCCTAGTAGCCGGCTAGTAGCTTACCGGAACGATGCGTATCCGTTGCTGGTAGCTTAGCTGGCATTCAACTGTCGTATTTATTTTTCCTTTATGTATTGTATGTATGTATGTATTTCCTTTATGTATTGCGATACAATAGCGGAGGTGTTTTACAATCTCTAGCTGACATGTATAATGATGATGATGATGATGATGATGATGATGATGATGATGATGATGATGATGATGATGATGATGATGATGATGATGATGATGATGATGATGATGATGATGATGATGATGATGATGATGATGATGATGATGATGATGATGATGATGATGATGATGATGATGATGATGATGATGATGATGATGATGATGATGATGATGATGATGATGATGATGATGGTTCAATAACTCACTGCAAACGGCTAATTAGGATTTATCTCCAGTCCCAATTCGAACTGAGTACAATGTACCGCAGCTTTCGGTACTTGAGTTTCCCCTGTAGTTAGTTTCGCTAACGATCTATCACAAGTCACCACTTCAAAAATTTTACTCTTCGCGGAGGACGTTAGTGTTTGGTGGGCGATCAAGAGAGTGGACGACCAGGAGATCCTCCAGCGCGACCTAGATGGGGCCGCGCAATGGTCGATGAAGAACTCACTGCCATTCAATGTGGACAAGGGCCGCGTTACCCAAATCCGCCATCGACACGTCTACATCTACGGCACTGAGGTGCAGTACTCAGGAACTGACATAACTGTGCTGGTAAGGAAGAATTCATTTATTCCAAGCAGTAACACTCCGCTTCAAGGAGAGGTAAGCAGCATGATGCTCTCTTGCGGAGAGCATTAGGGAGTTTGGATTCTTCCATCTTCTGTCTGATGCTCAATGACTGCGCCCTTACCCACGTCGAATAGGCTATCCATGCTTGGCGAACTTGACCAAAGCGTGATCTCGCAGTAGTCGATAATCCACAACGTTGAGCAACAAAAGACGTGAAGAGTTTGTGCAACCTTTCGTTCAAAAATGACTGGGGATACTCGGACGGTTCAGTGGATGTTACTAGTGATTACGTGGATAGTTCATAGTAAAGCACCAAATACTGTTCGACTCAAGTCACGGATGCCGCCACCTCTTGAAACCCAGCCAGAATGTCAAGCTAAGAGGCAATGGCTTGAAACGAAGCAAACAATACAGTGTTCCAGTTTGCAATGGTATCACTTCGCCATCGGCGTCTGTGAAAACTGTAACGGTATTTTAAACTCACTTATTTTTGCCCCACCCAAGCGATTATCACAAAACGTTGGATATCGCATTGGAATCCGTACACTTTATTACATTAACTAAAATTCTGGGGTATATCCTGGCTAATTAGATTCTTTGGAATTAAAACCCACGAATACGCAAGTGAATCTATGCACATAGCTAAGCAACCTGATTCTTAGTTGCTATTAGCATCAATCATAACTACTTGTTATTCCGTTTTTCATAGCACTATTTTGCACCCACAATCATGTTTTTATACCATTACTATATCGCTTCATTTCTACGCATTTTTTAAGCCAGTTATGTGGCGTTCGAATTCGCTTATGCTTTTTACCCGTCATGTGCCTTTCTTCCGTTGTTCCGTTAGCTGAATTAGGATTTACTTATTTGTTTGCTGAAGGAGTCTTCACTAAGTTAGGCCCTGGTTATGCGGCTTATGAAGAGAACTAAGAACCTGTATGTGCTGCCCTATAGTTGCGTACGCGTAGATACGTCCAAGCCAGAACAGGTACAGTAAATCAGCTCAAGTCCCAAATGGTTATTTCACTCAATTGTTTTGAAGCACACCGGTGCAGATAACTATGATCACCAAGGCATTCTAAAGTTGAGCAGGTCTGGTAGACCCAGACGAAGTTTTCACCTTCGCTAATAATAGCCGTTGGCTATAGAACTGAAGACTGGTAGCTCAGGTTGTTCAGATGGCTGTTGAACTGTTCGTTAAGCTTGGCAGTTTTGTTACAAACCTTTCGTCGCCAATCGAGGTGACAATAGGATTTCATGTCATGATGTCACCTCGATTGGTGACGAAACGTTTGCAACAACATTGTCAAGGTCAGCGAACAGTTCAACAGCCAATAGTAACCGTGCTATTGGGGTTTGAAATTTCGCTTAAAATTTGAGAACAGCCCAGAAACCCGAGTAGCCAGTTCACTTATACCGCGGATAAGGCGTAAGTGGGTGCACTTTGCCATTACACCAGGGTACACAATGAATTCGGCTAGGAGAATTCACAGAGACCAGAGGTCTGAGTCTTCTTGCGAGGTTGGGCTAAACTTTTGAGTCTGAAAAGGGTTGGGAGAAAGCATAACGTTAAATGGTTACGAAAGGCCGAATCTGCTATTTAGTTCTTTGAAAATGGTTGGCGACCATTTGACTGAATCAAGTTGAGACATACAATCTGCACCAGTTCCATTTAAACCAGCTAAAGTCTTCGAAACTCACACAGCGTAGTGCGCATGTTACCTGATCCTCCTTTGGAAGAGCGCCCAAAAGAAGCAGTTGACCAACGTGGCATTCCTAATCGCGATAGCATGAGAACTATAATTTTTCGTGGTGTTCCCGAGCTTCTGCATTCGTCAGATCAATATGCGCAAACACATGACCGAGAGCAGTGGTGCTACAACCGCGAAGCACTCACTGTTGACAATGTTATTTTAAACAATGTTATGAGATGACAAAAGCTGGCGGATGTTAACATTTCGTATTCTCACAAAGTTGATTAAAATGCTCAAGGAAACTAATTGTTTCAAAATCCTTAAAAGACAATGTTATCGCCAAATCCCTGACAAGAGTTCCGTCATCACCTAACTACAAGGGCTGCGATCACAGATTAATATAAGTAACAGTACACTCCGAGGGAATGACGCAAGTTCTGTTGGATAGCTGATTAAAGTTTCGAGCCAACCGAGATCCGGCTAAAGGCAGTGAGCGAACGACCAAAAGTCGTAAGCAATCCAGTGGAAGTTACAAAAGCTGCAAAATCAATATCTGCCCATTCCTGTGCGGAGACCGACATAACAGCACCCACGGCATACAACAGGACAAATCACAGCATGAGTGAAATTTGTGTTCAGGAACGCTCAATAATGTCATGCAACTTGACTGAAATTCATAAACCAAAAAAACGATTAATGGCTGGCCACCTAACGGCCGGCTTAAAAACTAACACAAAGTTGACATCCATCAACGCACTCCTAACAACAAAAGCCCCAACTTGCATGTACACAAACGCCCAAGGCCTTTTAATTATGTTGGTCGAACTTAGAGAACTTCATACCTCACAACCGCAGGACTTCGTCATTATTACAGAGACCTGGTTAAACCTTGAGATAACCGACTCTGAGATCAATCTACCCAGTATGTCGCTGCTTCGGACCGATGGAACTGGAATGGAAGGCTGTGTGATTCCTTATTATAATACAAACCTCCGATGTGCAGTCATCGATCACCCGTAAATCCGAGCTCCTGATTCGTTTTGGTGCCGCTTATGGTTGCGAAACAAGAACACAGGTCTACTAGCCATGATTTACCGCCCACCAAACTCAACGTCGGAAATAGACTCCAAACTGAACCATGTTTTTCAGTTTGTTTTGAACAAGTTCTATACCCACATTCTTATCGCTGGAGACTTTAACGTGCACGACATAGAAACGCCAGCAACCGACGGTACGCAGTTTAAAGCGTGTTTGCAAGAGCTAATTGCTAGCCACCCTCTTTACAACCACGTAACCTCTCCCACCAGATTTCGAACTGCTAACAAGCCGTCGATACTGCATCTTGTGCTCACTAACGAAGAACTCATGGTTGACGGGATAGTTACAAGCACATCACTGGATCGTATTGATCATGTTACTCTATTCCTTGATAATACATGTTATGGGGAGTATCCTGAAAAGGAGGATGATAAAGTGCATATTGTCACGCACTATAACGTGTTATCTACGCTTGTTAAGGATACATCTTGGACTTTATTAACCGAATGCCCCCCAGATATTGCCTGGGAAACCTTTACAAGGACTTTCTGCACACTGGTAGCGCACGCGTTGGGACAGAAGTCCTTCCAACCCAAAAACAAGCACAAGTCATTTCTGAGAAGTAAAACACGTAAATGTATGCCCCGGAAGGATTTGGCATAGCTAGCTCACAAGGACTACTCGGATGCAGAAACCTGGACTGCATACGTGACACATCGTAACTTCTGTGTGAAACTGATCCGCGAAGACAAATTTGCACATCAGCATTAATTACTGAAGCGATTCTGCACGAACCGCAAAATTCTGTATAGGCATGTTAACGGCCTTCGAAAGGTGAAGCGGGAGGTTCCAGCACTAGTCACGGCTGATGGGTGCATGCGAACAGTAATGAAAGCAGTTGATCTCCTACGACTTTAGTACTCCCAAACTTTCAGTGGGTAACTAGCCCAGACGTTCTCCTCATTTCTATTACTTCACCGTCGGGTTTAGACAACATCAACTTCACTGCGGTAGCTGGGTTGAATAAGTTGTTATCCTTGTATAGCCACAGTTTCTTGAAGTCGACAACATCCGACCAAAGGCTCTGCAGGCGGTAGCTAATGATCTAGCAGAACCAATAGCTGTTTTCTATCTGTGATTTCTAGAAGAGAATCATGTTGCACCAGTATGGAAGTGAGGTGTCCTCACTCCTATCCATAAAGGAGGTAGCCGCACTGATCCTACCAACTACCATCCAATAACAATACTTTCGTACTATCCAAAGTGATGGATTCAATCATAGCAGATACGCTGATGCAGTATCCATAAAGTCAAAAAGTAATATCCCCAGAGCAACATGGCTTTCGTCAAAAGCGTTCATGCAATACTAATCTAAGTATTGCGCGTAATAGCTGGGCTGCAGCTGTTGATGATGAAGCAGGAGTCGATGTCAACAGCGTTTGATCGCTTAGATCATCGAATTCACTTGCAG
Organism: Dicrocoelium dendriticum; assembly: GCA_944474145.2. Taxonomy (NCBI): domain Eukaryota; kingdom Metazoa; phylum Platyhelminthes; class Trematoda; order Plagiorchiida; family Dicrocoeliidae; genus Dicrocoelium; species Dicrocoelium dendriticum. Next base: position 94,127,326 of record OX104066.1, on the reverse strand, counting down.
AAGCTTCGGAACTACAGCATTGGCAACCCAATCCTGAGTTGGATTAGGAATTTTCTAAACGAACGACGGCTAGCGCTGAGAGTGCTAGGATTATTGTCCGATGCAATCGATGTGATGTGTGGTGTACCACAAGGCTCGGTGCTTGGACCTCGTCTATTCTTGGTGTTCATTAACGATTTGGCGAGATCAATTGCTTCCGGTTTCCTATTTTTCGCGGATGACATCAAGATATGGCGAAGGATCAGAGGACCGGACGACCACGAACGGCTCCAGTGCGATCTTAACACAGTGTCGAACTGGTCAGTTCAAAACGCCCTACCATTCCACGTAAACAAATGTCGCTTTGTGCAATCACACCATAGACATAACTACACATATTTGCTTGAGACAAACGGATTGCAGACCAGCTCCCAGGAACGTGACCTTGGTGTGCTCGTACAAAGCGACCTCAGCTGTTCAAAACAGGCTGAGGTAGCTGCGACAAGAGGCAATCAGCACGTAGGCATGCTGCGAGGTGCATTCGGGAGATTCGACCCATCAATCTTTCCAATGATGCACAATTCCTACATGCGCCCGCATGTTGAATACGCTATCCAAGCTTGGCAACCTTGGTTGAAGCGCGACCTAGAGGCGTTAGAGGCACCACAACGAACAGCAACAAATAATGTGAAGGGTCTGCGCTATCACTCTTACCACCGAAGGCTGAAATTGCTGGGAATTTTCAGCGGACGCTATCGAATGCTGCGCGGCGATCTCATATTAGCGTATCAGATATTGAGTGACCCCAACCACGTATGCCGCCATTTGCTGAAACTTAGCCACAACACGCAGCTCAGGGGTAACTGCTTAAAATTGAAGGAACAATATAGCCGTCTAGAGTGTCGACGGAATTACTTTTCCCTTCGGGTTCGCCAACCCTGGAATGCACTCCCAGACTCAGTTGTATCTTACCCTAGCTTGGACGTTTTCAAAAACGATTAGATGTTGCTCTTAGCTCCCAGCATTTTGTTACCTAAACTCCTCTATTGTGGATTACGCCAAGCATGCTTTTCAACAGGATTTATGTATCAAATGGACCCAAGTGAGCGACCATATTTTACTTTTCTCACGCCTTATATCAACGACCACTGCATCCTAGTGTATTTCTGAACGTTTACGCTCGATTTTTTTGACTTTTACACTGGCGTTATTTATCAAAGTATTCATCTCGGCAGACTTTCGGTAGATGACCCAGATTTATTTTGATTTCATCATATTCACCCCAACCATCCTACGGGACGTATCAGGCACTTTCTTTCATCCCGTGATCATTCATTTTTCATTGTTCATATTGCTTTACAAATAATAGTTTGCTTAAACTGCTTATAATAGAGGGTTAATTGGTGCCATTAATCTGGAAAGCGCTATTCATGTTGATCACCGTGCTCCTTAAGCATCAATCACATAAAAGTCGGTAGAATATGACAACTCCTGAGTCACCTCGGTTGCCAGCATTCATGCGGAGCTGAGGGTTTGGTCTTCACTTTCCAGCTGAGTCAACGTTTCAGACTCCCCTCTGGTTGGATGGCATGTCGAATCCCAAAATAATTAAACAACTCTTCGAAACTTTTCTACATGTGTTTGACTGTCCGATTGTGGTTCCCTGTGAAAATTTTGTTAGGTAACTGATTACACAGACAGTTACTACATTCAGCACCATCTATGTTAACTCCTAGAATCTGCTCAGGATGAAATCGACACAAACGTTTTTGATTCAATCACTGGCTGAGGGCGCAACTAAGCTAGTTAGTAGGCTATAATGCTGTCTACTTGATGCACTGAACTATCGTCTTTGAGATACGCGGTGTTAGCTAGTTCGATGCTCACTCCCTTAAATTTTATGTTCCTTGTTTGACAGGTTATCCACAGCCGCCACAAATCGGCATTCCTCACCACATGCCCTCGTCTTTCACTATACCACCGCTAAACAAAGAGCCGGAAACGCATCCACTCACCTCGTCTTCTCTAGTGCCAGTGTATGAAGCTCAGTCAGGCTCAACAATTTTGCCCCATTTCCAAGCAACCGATACGCCGCATCCTTCAGGGAAACCTTTTTGCGATTTCGGTGCGCATAACGGACACTGCACACAAGGACAAGAAATCAGTATTCTAACAAACGGTACAACAGCGCAGTGGTCTTCGTTTCTGTGGGGTAAGTTTGCACAAACAAACCTTGACTGTGAGCCTTTTGTTCAATATACGCGACGGATACATCACCTGGATTGGGGATACAGAACCTTTCATAATCGAATATCCAGCCTGTTCTCTGAAAATTACAATAATCCCGAAAATGAGCCTCTGCTAACAATGCTGCCAAACCAAATCCCAAACCCGGAGCAGCTGTATCGGTTGCTAGTAAGTTCGTCAACACCGACAAATGCGCATAGCATGCTTCAATTCAGTAGCGAAGAAACAGCTGCCAACTGTGAATCCCAGGCTACTCCGTCGATTGGTCAACAGTCAACTTTTCAGGCAGATCAATTTGACTAATAAAGGCGTCTGGGCCAGGAAGGCATTGTGAGCGACCCTGAGCCTCGCGTCAATGATCTGATCAGAAAATTCGTACGTGCTGTTCTTTTACACAGCTTTCTGCCGACACTCAGCGTCGCCTTTTATCATTCCACAAACTCAATTTACATTCCGTCTCGTTGCCTACATGCATGAACATTAATGAGTACGAAAATGTGAGTCTGCACTGTTATGCTGAATTAGAGAGTGCTAATATTGTTATCCTTTTGTTAAGGCTACAGTAGGTCCCTTTCAACTGACCTTCATGGTATCTCGTCATCATTCGACGAGTTTATTCCTCGGCTTCCTATGGACGGCGCGCATTATTTACTGGACCGTGAAACCTTTCGATGTTTCTGCATTGAACGGACAGAATCAAAGCGTCTCACACGGATTTCCATATGACAACTGCACTGTAATTTTTGAAGATGTGAAGATCATAAACAGTTGTTATTTGCTGATAATTACCGCATTAAACGGTGGTATTTTTATGATCCTGTTGTTTTGTGAGCCACGGTGAAGCGAATGTATTTACTGTCGTAGGAAACTGTGGAAATGTGTTTATTACACGTTGCTAGCTAATACTTTAATGGGTAAGATGAAATTCAAAACAAGTGCATTGCAAAGCACATCATACTGAACTCCCCTGAACGCTAACATGAACCCTGACGATACTGTACCCCGCAGGGAAAGGAATGAGTGTACGCTAGGTCTGCGTGATGTTACTTCGCTCTGTGCAGGAGCTGATTCGTATGAGGGGAAAAGACTTGTGTAGCAGTAAGAGGTTTGTTGATTGTCAATGCGTTGACCCTAAGGACAAGATGGAAGGGAATTCCAACGCTGATGTGCTAAGCGAAAAGCATACTGGTAGCATTTCAGGCAGTTACCGTAGGTGGCGATCATTTGACGGTGTACCCTCCAAACTGCCACAGTGCCCAGGTTTAGGAAGACAAAAATAACTAAATTATGGTTATAGAGAACTTGCTGCGCTATTTTGAGGTCAGCCCAAAAACACCGATATTGTTTGATTTGCCATGTCAGGATTTTCAGTTCAAGTTACTATGTTAGATGAAACCAATACCTCACAATTTAGTTAGCGTTTCACTGGGGATTCTTACATGTAGCAAGATCGTGCTTTGCAGAGCTCCTAGATCCGAATGAATTAAGTGTCAAGAGGTCACGAAAAATGGAATGGCCGAGCGTCCGAAAGTCATTTGCAAAAGCTCGGCTTTTTCTTAGATTTTCATGACAATTTTAAGAGTTGTCTCAAACAGCCAAATCCACGTTTCTCTAAATAGCACTCCGAGCTCACTTTCCTTGGAAGCAGGTGGCTAGGACTACGACTGAGACCAATACACTTAACTGCTCTGACGTTACATGTACAACACATTTACTTAATATGGGGCTGAACCACCGTATGCTCATATGTGGCCATGAGTAAGCGCTACTAAGTTCACTATGCCGTCTTGCGTCATCGCTTACTGTCTTGATGGTTTAACATATCTCAACATCAAAACTGAAGAATAGCAAAGCTTAGACAAACACTGTCACCATAGTATTTATGGAAACAAGGCCTGGGTACAGCTCCAAAACTGAACATTGTGGTACATCCCACTAAACTTCCATATAGTCAGACAAGGGGTTTCGAACGTCTGAATTCAGACACTGATAACGGGGAAATGGCCCAGCAAATAGTGGGGACAACCAATTTCACATGGCTCTAATTTGTAAAGGAGAATGTGGTGAGCCCATTGGCCAGGCTTCTTCGAGATGTTCAAATAAATCGCATAAACTCCAACTCTAGCAACATTAGTCTCGGCCAACTACTGGCTCATAATATATTAGCAATTCTGATGAGGTCCACACTACTATCAAACAGCCCGCCAGTTCCTCTGCCATTATGACCAACATAATTATGGAAAACATAAGAATGAAGGTTACCGGGAAGTAATCCGACTGTTTGCCTTAATTATCTTCTAAATAGGATTGCACCCTTAATTGCTTCGCCCAATGAGAGCCCGATTCCTACCGTAACATCGTTAAGAGAACTGAGACGACCGTTCTGTAACGTTTATGGTCATTTAAGTTCCTTCGGTAAAGTGCCTGAGCCAGGAACTCCGTGCGCACGTAAATACGTCTTTTCAATACACCCAAACCGGGGATATGCAGATAATTCAGAACGAATGACGGTATAAGCCGAAGACCGAGTAAATGAAAGGATGGTACTCTAAAGGGTACAGCAGTAAGTTTATTTCGAAAACACTGGTTTACATTCGAAAAGGTAACGCTCTACTTGCTTTGAGTATAATATGAATTCTACTCTCTATCTTGCAAGGATGGTCCATTGGCTTTAAATCAGTTTGGGATTTTGGCAAAGCTTCACGGTTAAATCATCTTAGATCTTGGATCTACCCATGCAGACTTGTTACACACTTATTGCATTGAATTAGGTACACTTTCTAAACGTTTATTTTTAAGGAATCCCTGTAGTCTTACTGAAATAAAGCGTTAGTGAGCATAAAGTTCCAGTCCCTAAACACCTTGAAATACTTGAGCAAGATCAGAAAAAGCTATAGAAAATGTCACCTTCAAATAGTACCTGCTATTTGATCACAGACGGATGACCCATTTAGTGGGATTCTCCGTCACCCAGTATTACACCGAAGATGATGCTGACAAAAAGTGTGCAACCAAACTGTCTGGCTCATTGAACCACCCAAAGATTGAATCATTTCAAATCATACAAAGTAGGAAAGTCTTTAGATATTTCGAACAAGAAGCCTTGGCTCGTGGTGTACCTATAATTTCAGTCAGTTGGGTGGATAGACAAGCTTTCTTCACGTAGCATCGATACAAATCCAACAATGTCATATAAGATAGTGGAAAGGGAGATGACCAAGACTTCGATAAGGTTACTCCTAGAATCTTCCATGCAACAGTCGCAATTGGGTAACGATAGCTAAATAGTACTGCAAATCATAAGAATGCTGACTGCTACCATTAAGACAACAATGTGATATCCCTTTAGGAATGAACACGAAGACTGGTTAGCAGTCCAAATTTCAGTTATTAAGGAATATGTGACAACTTTGTGCAGAGTACAAATTTGCGTCACTATTTTACTACGACGCACTTTCACTGGTTGATTCTTAGTAGACCTCACTCTGAGTTTATTGGCTCGCGCTCACCATTTGTTCGTTGCTTTTTAGACCACTCATTCGCAATTGTGGGCTGATCATTCGACCCGTGTAAATGTGCCCAGGTTGCACCGCGCCACCGATTCAATTCCACCCACTGGCTGACAGTCTGCTACCAACACACCGTTCCCCGCCTGCTCAGAGACAGCGTGGCTCGCGGGTAGCTTGCTTGTCCTCGTACAGGACCAAGCCCGTGATTGAATCCCAACACTACAAACCTATTTCCCACTGTTCATCCCTCCTGTGTAAGCGTAGGCAACTTGAGCTGGAGGGGCCGATCGGGGTTTCCACTCCACTGGCCACTTGTCGCTTTTGTTCGCCTAACCTACAAACTACCGTCGCAATACATACAACCGATTTGTTCTCTAGTCCGAATCCCATGGGAAACCAGGCTTCTTGGGAAGCGGTGAACTAGCAAGTTACATTTGTAGTTAGATTTCGAATAGGTGTCGGAATTGATTATGGTTTCTTAGACCGGTATCTCCACACCGGAGAAGGTGGCTGTGAGAACCCACTGTGATGCAGTTTATATCAGAAGCCAGTTGCTGAGTCATGTATGTGATGGGCATTGGATAATGATGTGCGACACTCACTGCAGTTCTACCAGCATGACGTAGTTGTGGTGGCAAGATAAGAAATTAACAACGTTAAATCCTGGATCGTAAACGAGATGACAATGCGTCACTGTGTTGACCAAAGAATCAATTAATTGATGGATTTATAACGGGTAAAAAACGAAGTTTGAGAATTCCCGCAGGTAAATACTGAAAACAGGATGTGCATGTACCAACGAAAGTAACGCATAGCAATGGACACACTCAAGTTTCACTTGTTCGTATACTTTTGAAATGTCCCATGGTTCAATAATGTATGATGGGATGAAAGACATAACTTTACAAGACCCACAGGATGGATACGCAAAAGAAAATTTGAGATCAACATGTTCCAACTTGGAACGTTAAGTATCATTGGTTTAACCTTTGCAGTGTATCAAACTGGTGTGCAGCGTTTATCACTAAGATGAAAGTCTAAGAGGCTTTCGAATGTCGTCATGTCTGGTGTGTTCACCACGTATCTTGGCAATTCTTTCCAGTGAGAACAGATTCTAAGTGAAGAAGAATACTTTCTGCACTTCAAACGTGTGTTGCATCATTAGTTTCTGGTGATTGCCTCGGCTTTGTTTGTAAAGGGCTAGGGTCAACAGTGACGTACATGGATGCTCGCTTTCTGTTAATGTCAGGTATGTGAGAATAAGATCTCCGCGAAATCGTCGGTATTCTGAGGAGAACACACCGAAGACACGAAGACGCAGTCCGTAACTTAGACTGGATAGTCCACGCGTCGCCTTTGTGGCTCTTCTTTGGGATTGTTTCAATAGACGAATCTCTTCTTTTAATCATGGACACAAGGCCTGAATGCATATTCAACGTGAGGAGAATATAGGCGTTAATTAGCATTGGTACTAGCCGTCGCTCAAAGGTGCCGAGAGCCCGCCTCAAGTCTCAAGTTTAAGTTCTCCACACTTGCTGCTTTCGAACATTGGGGCGAATTGATAAGACTCTCTTGCATGATTATACCTAAGTCGCGTTCGCTAGTTACGTGTTGTAGGAAGTGTTGCCTCAAAACGTATGTGTTAACGAACTTGCTGCGCATCGTCATCGGGTGGCCCTTTGCAGGGTTCAGTGGGAGCTGGTTCTTTTCTGCCTATTCGTTAATCCGACTCAGATCTTTCTAGAGGTAGACAAATTCGGATGCTAAGCGAATTGTTCTTCATATTTTAGCATCGTCTGCAAATATTTGCATCAGAGATAGAATTTCTGTTGGAAGGTCATTAATGTAGACTAAAAACAGTAGTGGGCCGAGGACGGATCCTTTTGGTACACCACTGGAGACGCACAGGCTTCAGAGTGAGTGTCGGCTACTCTTACCTTGATTGCTCTGCCGTGTAAGTAGTTTTCCAAGCAATTGAGCAAGGAACCGTTGAGACCGTAGGCAGTAAGCTTTTTGAAGAGAAAGCAGTGATTGACCCTGTCGAATGTTTTAGAAAAATCCAGGTAAAGCACACCTATGGGGACTCTTTCATCAGCCGCCCTAGGCCATGAGTCCCGAGTAAGCAGCAAATTGGTGAGAGGAGATCGTCTGCATCTAAAACCATATTGGGCATTAGAAATTATCTGTTGACTTTCAAAGTATCGCGTCAGTCCATCTGCGATTACCGATTCCATCGCTTTTGTTAAAACAGGAAGGAGTGTAATAGGTCGGTAGTTGTCAGGATCCCATCGCTTACCTCATTTGTAGATTGGAGTGATAATTCCATTTTTCCACTCAGACGGGAGTGGATGGGAGTTAAGCAGTCCATGGAAAAAGTTTGCAAGTGGTGCTTCTATGGTGCGAGAAAGGGTTTTCAGTACTTTTGGGCAGATCATGTCGATTCCAGGGGCGCAGTACTCTCGGAGAGAATGTGATTTGCTTGCAACAGCTGCTGGGGTAAAGGTGACGCTGGATAAGCCAACGACGTTGGCTGGGAGTTGATAGGGCGAAGGTTCCATGATATTTGTAGCTACCGAGCCAAACTGCAAGAGTAGAGCGTTCGCGGTATCCACAGTAGTAGTTGTTAGGCCATTGGCCGTCCTGAGTGGTGGTATTCCGGGCTTAACCTTTCTTTTGCCATTCACAAATCTGTATAGCAGTTTGGGGTTACTCGTAAATTGCAGCACCATATTCTCCTGCCATTCGTACTTATCGACTCTAATGAGTGACGTGCAGTAGTCTCTGATGACTTTATAATCCTGCCATGTGATATCACATGAGCTTAGCAAATGTTGCCTCCAGATTTCATCTCTTCTCTTGATCCATTTGCGTGTTCTGCTTCGGATGGACGCATTGGTCCGGCGCGGTGTTCGTAATGGTACAACCTTAGATGCAGATTGTATGACCTAGTTAATTTTATCTTTCAATTCATTCCACGCGTCATTCGCTGAACTGTGCCTCTGTAGGTCTTGGTCAACGGTTACTTCTAAGTTGGGCAGCTTAAAATAGTCGGTAATAGTTCGTTGAGTCCCTCTTTCTTTCTCAACAATACTGGTATAACACACATAACCAAATGTTAGGACTGAGTGGTAGCTACGACCCAGTGGAGGATCGTATGCTACTGACTCAACCATCAACTCTTCATTAGTCAGGATTAAGTCCAGGAGTGATGGCTTGTTTTAACCGCGGTGTCTGGTTGGTCGATGCACATGGTTATCCAAAACTGCCATATCCAGGAATTCAAGGAGCGCGTTAGGAGACCTTGATACTATTGAAGGAACATTAAAGTCGCCCATTATTAGATAGTGAGAGTTGTGAAACAGCATAGCGGAGAGCGTGTAACAGAGTGTTATAGCTGTCCGCTGACGAGTTCGGAGGCCTATAGATAACGGCTAAGAGGCAAACATCAAGTGTAGTCTGTGAACCAACATCTCGACCTGCTAGGTGCAGTCGACAAACTAGAGTATCGGGAATAACAATGGAATTTTCGGTAAGAGCTTTACATTTCAACTAATCTCGATAGTAGTGGGCAGCACCGCCATCGGGAGATAGAGGATCATTTCGAATGACTGACGTCTCATTGAGTTTAATCTCTGCATCACGTATGTTGTTTGAAAGCCAAGTTTCAGTCACTGCTATGATGTCCTAAGTTATTGTTTCATGTTGATAACGCAGTTCCCAGAGCTTAGAGTACAACACGTGAGTGTTGGTGTAGCAGCATTGTATTTGTTGACGCACTAGGAGCTAGGTTCGCATGGAGTGACCGCACAAATAGCGGCGGTATGCTGAAGTATTTTGAAGCGGTTATCTGCACGGTTGGCTGATCTGAGATAGGTACAATCGTGATTGACTCATCTGTATCTGAGGTCTGTACTCATTAAAGGAATGGTCTTAACCGTAATTCTGGCGGCCTAAGTTTCCTGTTGCCATACCATGCTTGGATCGTCACTGATACCATTTCGGGCGCAGTCAAGATAACTTTCACACTTCATGGCCTGCTGCCTTGGTAGTTTGTGGAGGCCACTAGACCGGTGACGTCAAATGACACAAAATTATGCATGTCCTAGAGCTCTGTGATTTACCTCCATTCTTCAATGTCGTGGTTCTGCCGTTCACTGATATCGTCATGCTTCAATTCTGGCACATCAAGAACCAGTACCACTTTCTTCATCTCATTTAGACGTGAAGCACTACGGTTGGATTTTCGCTTCTGTCTTTCCGCGCGTGGCCTGTCAGTAAAAATTTGGGCACTGACAGAAGAGTTCACTAGAATGTGGCTTGCGAAGAGAACATCTTCCAGGTCGAGTGTGTTGTTAAACGTTACTCGCAGTAACCGAGGGTCCCCTAGATGTGGAGATGATGAATTTGGTGAAAGGCGTGTAAGACGAGCTGGGAGAACTTTCAGTCCGATTGCGCAAGTTATTTCAGCCCAGCGGTTTTGTTCCACTGCTTGTCTGCCTTTTAGCGATTTGCTAGTGGGTTTTGGGACCTTTGAACATATCACTGTCGTGGCCTTTTGGTTACGTAGTAATTGTTTGTTCTACAGTAGCTTATGAGCGTAGGTTTGTCAAGTGAGAGTGTCTGGCTTGTCTTCCGTGGACGACAGGCCAAGGCTACAGCACGTTTTTTACGTGCAACGCCATTAGTTGCATTAGCAGTAGGAGCCAATTGTTGTTGCCCACCTGCTGACGAAGGTGACCGTGCAATTTGTGCGTAACTCTGCATGCTTCGGAGCATTACGTGAGACATGGGAGACCGTTCAACCGACCTGTTTTCACTGCTGATTTCCACTAACGGTGTTTACCTTTCGCTGGACTGGGTAGCATTGTTGCTGGAGAGCTTTTGCCTTTTAGCAGGTCTGGGATTCGGGCTACGTAATGCATTAATCTACAGATCGAGTTCTGAGATTTTCCCTTCCAATTCGGCGATCAGTTCCTTTTGCGCTGCCGATGTAGCAGCCAACACCTCACACCTTGTCGTAAGCGTCCGAGCAATCTTATTTATTGGACTGTCATAAGTCATAGAACCACAACTTATCTTCTGACACGCAGTTATCTCCGTTACGTGTAATGTTCACATTTGTTTCGTCAATGAATAATGAACAATGAATTTATACGGGTTAAGTACCGTTGCTTTACAAGTTGCGTTGGATAGTTGGTGGGGATATTGAAATAACAATAATGATATTAAGGACAGTAAAACAGTTAGTACCTTAAATACGAAAATAAGGACTTATTTGGTGCTCCGCCATATTCCTGCAATCCGCTTAGATTCACAGCACGCACAGTTAACATCAGATAATTCTATGGTAAACTCCAGGTGTAGGATAGAGACGTAGTGCTAAGTGACAATGTGTAAGTGGATGAGTGCATCATCCAAGTGGCTTTTAAACACTATTAGTGTCGGTGCAGAGACGACAGGTTCTGGGAAAGCATTTCACTGGTGACAGATACGAATGGAAAAGAAATTTCTGCAGCACTGCAGATGACTGTATTGTTCTGCGAGTATTAATGAGTGGCCCCTCAGGGTCGTATTTGTGCTGAGTCTCAGTAAAGGACGGCCCACATGACGTAGGTCTGGCAGAATCAAGTATGCCTTCTAGTCTACGATAGCTTCCACTGAACACTGCCAATGGTTGCTGCCTCTCCTGATATGAAAGATTGCACATTCCAATTAGGTTTTTAGATGCCCGATGTTGTGCCTGCTCCAATGCATTAAGGCCGTATTTCAGCCATGGATGCCAGGCTTGAACTGCGGATTCGACATGGGGGCGAACATACACATTGAACATTTGTCAAAATATGGAGCTGTTTATTTGTTCAAACGCCCATCGCGACAGCCCGACGTGTTGGTTCCCAGTCTTCGAGGCCTTTTCGGATTGCCTGGAGCAACCCAAGTCATCTTGAACCAGGACACCCAACTCAGTTGCGACAGTTGATTAGTGTGGTATACTCGTTCGGAGCCAGCATGAGTAGCTGCTCTGATGTCGGATGAAAATCTCCTTGCATTTATTGACGTGGAAATGCACCAAGTTTTGGCTTGGTCATTGATACACCGTATCTAGGTCACACTGCAGCAGATGCTGGTCGGCGTTCGCCTGGATCCTGCTCCAGATCTTGAAATCGTCTGCAAACATTAGGAAGTTTGAAGCGATTCCCAGCGCAAGGTCATTGATGAACACCAAAAACAAACGTGGACCTAGAACTGAGCCTTTTGCACACCACACTCGACTTGTATGAGGTCCGAGAAAGAGCGTCGAACCCTGATCACTGATTGCCGTTGCAGCAGCAAGTTGGCAGTCTAGCTTAAAAGAGCATCGCCGATACCGTAATGCTGGAGTTTGGAGAGTAGTATCCGATGGTCTAGACAATCGAAAGCCTTCAAAAAAGCCTTCTCCAACGTCAGCTGACTCGGTCCAATTACTGCGTGCGACTAATGAATTCGCTGTGCATGACCGTTGTCGACTGGAACCGCGCTGCTCAGACGTGATGATGTTACAGTTTTCCAAATAGCACGCTAGCGCATGGGTAACTAGTGATTCCATGACCTTGGATAGTATAGGAAGAAGGGATACTGGGCGGTAGTTGGAGGGATCAGTTCTGCTTCCACCTTTGTGAATCGTGGTTATTATACCAAGTTTCCACGTAGCTGGAACTTGATTCTGGTCTAAACAGCGCTGGAAATACAGAGCTATAGGTCTTGCCAGTTGGCTTGCTGCGGCTTCCAATGACCCTGGACGAATGGTGTCGACACACAGCGAGCTGCGTTTGCATAGAGGCGTCAGCTTTTGCAATACAGCCTCCGCGGTAAAAGTGATGTGGGTTAATGCTGGTGAGGAGACCACAAAGGTTGAGAAATTGTTGGTTGTCAAGTCCATCTGAAACGTGGGAACATATTGCATCCGCAGCGCGTTTGCAGCTTCCACCGCCGTTCTTGTTGGGCCATCCACCGTCCTGAATGGAGACAATCCTTGTCTCTCCTTTTGTAGGCTATTGAGGTGCTTGTCCAGCAGTTTGTGGTTAGCATGGAAGGTTTTTGCGATATTGTACCGATAGGCGGATTTCTCTTCTCTTAGTAGTTGAGTGCATTGGTTACGTCGGGCTATGTAGTTGTCCCAAGTTTCTGGTGCTGGAGCTTCTCTATACACTTGCCATGCTGCGTTGCGCACTTTCATCCATTTTCGAGTTCTGTTCCTACCGAAAGAAATTGATGTACACTTATTGCAAAGTTTTATCTCTGAAGTCTCTGAAATCAGCTGACTAAATTTGTTGACGAACTCGAGCCAGGCGACTCCCGGGCCTTCTTCTGCAAGGAACAACTAAATTGTAGCGCTGACGGGCTATTCGAGCGTAGTTTGGGATGGTTCGCACAGTCTCATCCTTTTCATTCCGATATTTTGCATAGCAGAAGAAGTTGAAACTGATCATTGCGTGATCACGGCGACCCAACGGGCAGTCTACAACCAACACTTCGATCATATGCTCTTCGTTGCTACGCACAAGCTCCAGTGCAGATGGCCTGTTACCAGTTCTAAACCGAGTGGCAAAGTGGTGTTTGTAAAGAGGAGCACTAGTTACGAGTTCTTGTAGATCAGCTTTGAATTGTTCTCCAATCGTGGTAACGGTTTCTACACAATGTAAGTTGAAATCACCCATGATGATAACTTTCGTTTTAAACTGCATCTTAAAGCAGTCGCTAGGTGGTAGTCGTTTTCCAGTGTAGAGTTAGGGGGCGGTACACCAAGACAATAAGGCAAGACTTCCTGCTTTTTAACTGCCAGTGGAACCAAAGAGAGTCGGGGAACTGCGAGTCTGCATCCTCCACGGCTTCGCACTGTAACTCGCCTCGGTAATACAGGATTACATCAAAATACAGGATTACGCCTCCTCCTTTTGACAGCCTGTCGTTCCGGATCAGCGACATGCCCGGTAGCGAAACTCCAGCGTCCGTCATTCCCTCCTGCAACCACATCGCGGTGATACCAATGACATTATAAGAGCTGGAAGCTTGGCGACCTTTCAGTTCAGCCAGTTTATTAAATAGACCCTGAGCATTCGAATACAAGCAGGCCATTTTCTTGGTCTCTGGGAGCCCACAGAGGAGTGAAGTTGTCAAGTGTGGGAGAATACCGACCGATGGGAGGTCGGCAGTTACTCGTTTTTTTTTATGGGATAATGATACCTCGTTTGCAACTTGTTTCGGCCAAGGTGTGTCCCAACCTTTGTTTAGACCTACGTCAGAGTCAATTAGAGCAGCAGTCAAGTTACGTTTCTTTATATTCGTCGGTGCGCTTGCTGCTTTAGGTGCTTTACTCTTTGAGCTGTGCAAAGCTTCTTCGACTTTTAAGCGAAGTTCAGAAGGAAGACTTTTCCGCTTACTCCGTTATTGGTCCAAAACCTCCGTTGCTTGTTGCTCTGACTGAACCACAAGTTTTAGGATTCTAGGGTCGCGTCATCTATAATTTGGTGAGAGAGGTATCCTGGTGAGCCATAGTGCCACAATATAATCCAACAAGTTTTTCACGAATGAACCGCCACTGTTCTAAATCGTGGTTTCCGGCTTCTTGAACATTTTTAGAAGAATGTTCTGGCACACAGTGTGTGGATACTGTGTTTAGGCAATTTTGTTTTCTGTGTCCCCATTCGGTGTTTCTTTTCGATTGTCGCGCGCTCCAAGGAATATCAAGATAGATGATAATCCCACGGCATCCGTATTTTAGCGCGTTTGTGGAGAACGAAACGTTTTCTACGTCGGTGGAGAATTCTAGTGTTGCTCGAATAAGTCTGGGTTCGCCATAGTGTGGCGAGTTCTGATGACGAGGAATTCGTAATAAGTTTATGGGCTTGGCTTTGACACTCATCTGCACGCGCAATGAGTTCCATTGGTCTTGGTCATCTGATAACTTACCCCGCAATGTGATAGCGGTAGATTCAGGGAAAGTTGAGCATACAACAGTCCGGGCACTATTGTCGGATCGCTTTCTCTTTGATCTACAAAGTAGAGTACTCGTTTCCCTGACATGCTGACAAGTGTTGATCGTTTACTGTTTGTCCCTTTATTCGCGTTAACAGTGTTTACGACAGAAGAGGCCGCAACGGCCGCCTCTCGGTGGGCCTTTGCAGCAATCTCTGCATAGGTAACTAATGTTCCAGGGGGCTTTGTCTCGAAAAGAGACAATGGAGCTACAGCTACTCGGGGGTTGGTGCTCGCCTGCTTCATCCTTGTTCATTCTGAATGTCAGGTATAGTGGAATTTGCTTAACCAGACTTTTCGAGTGGTGCCTGATTTTTGTTGCCGTGAGTACTGTTTGACTCTCGTAGGTACTGTATGTTTTCGCCTGGCATTCTTCCAAAATTGGAGAAGACAAGGGAGATGGGGACGTGGCTGATTTCGGTTCAGGGGAAGCGGATTGTGCAGCATTCCGTTGCTTAGAAGCCGCTATGCTTCCGTGGTGTATATTCGCTTCCATTGAAGTAATCTTATCGTTTATCCTCTGCTCGGCTTCTGCGGTTAACCGGTTGGACTTCTGAACTAGGATAAGCAAGCACTTAACGTGTAGGATTGTAGAGTAAACAGTACAAAACCAAAGTGTATCTTGGGAGCCATTTCGCTCCCGTACCTTTTGTTGGGACACATTTACACATTTCGGATGATACCATTCCATACAGTGCGAGCAAGCCAGACCTAGTTTTACTAATCGATGGCAATCTCCTAACCCGTAAATGGCTTTCGCTTGGAGTCTTTTCGGATTCGCATTTCTGCCATTCAACGTGGTGTCGTTACCTGACCCAGTGGGTTGGTTGGCGTTCTGTACTTATCCAGCTTTGAGGGCGGCGCACAACGGTCAAGCGAGGGTGATGGTTGCAAGGTCAAATGAGCAGTCGGCGTGATGTGTTATGCAGGCGCACCGGCTGACCAGGTCACAAGGAGTGGCGAGTGACTGGAACCTGCTAACTGAATCTGAACACAGCGCTTCAACACAGATTGAGAGATCACGCATTTTTTCACAGCTGCTTTGAGAAACGCTGGATCGGTATGAACTTAGACTTTTCGACCTGCCTCGAGAATTCTGCATCGAATGGTGTCACACAACGAGGCAACCAGCTCAATGTGATTGTTATCCCTTGCACTTAATCACGGATGCCAGTGAAAACGCCTAGTGATTGCACGGAGTTTAATCGTAGAAGATATTTCCACGTATGGTGGATCACTGTGTAGGGCTGGTAAATCCGGTTCGAATGAGCGTACAGTGACGACGCTGCAAGCAGATGGAGAGTGGATAGTGAGGAATAATTCCAATAAACCGGGGGCACGCACGTCACGCGTCCGTAGGAAATGGCACGGAACGAACACGTGCTTTTTGATAGGATCTCTGTCCCCCGCTTGTCTGAGCTACGATTGACTTTGGGTTTGTTGCCCACTGGATTCCCTGTCGACAATCTTCTCGGGCCCGTGGACCCATGGGCTGGTTACGCTGGTTACGCCGTTTGGGCTGCCTCAGTTGTCTGCTCTGGTCAGCAGGTTTGCTAGTGATGCTTCACTAGGCGCACGGGTAGCCAAAATCACACACGCTTTGTGCAGTGAAATGTGCGTAAGAATTTGGTGGTAAGGTGAGATGATAAAAAATCGCCTGTAACTATGGTATACAGTAGTGCACAGTACTAGGTTATATATTGTCTGGCAACCTTAAAGAAGTGCTGTCGAGTGATATCGTCAAGGTGCTGATGAAACTCAAATAAGCAAAGTTACTCACGTTGGCCTTAGTGAATTGACTTCTGAAGCCTTTGTTTATGATGTACCAGCGTGTCGTTAGACTTCCTTCAAAAATGTTGACCCCGTTGGACAGAGCTCAGTGGTTCGAATCGATGGCGCTTACTTTCGAAAAGGTGGCACAAGAATGTGAGGGCATAAGTCCAATTTAACACAGAACACAGAAGAGAACGATTAACATGCACACGCTGACAAGTTCACTCAATCACCGGAACCGCCATTTGTCTTTATAACATCGGATGAGCCTTGTAGTGTATGTGGTGCAATATTTCATCAAGTGGGGTTTTGAATTCAGTTAATTTTGAAGTAGTGATGACGGGAATTGGACGAGCGTTTAAGCGCTGAAACGCACAACGTGAGCAAAATGCCTGAAGCATTCCAGCCACCTGTACGATGTGCTTAACTACAAGTGATAGCCTCGGAGCTAGATTTGGTGACTTAATTTCATAAAGTGTTGACATGCTAGGTTTGAATCCTTTAAGGTCTAAAACATCAAAATAAGTTTACCACGTAGGCGACGGTATTGACCGCCGAAAACTCCCAGAGTCTGTAGTTCATGCTGGTAAGTAAGACGAGTCAGGCCCTTAGCCAGTTTTGTTGCTCTTCTTTACGGAGTCTCAAGAACATCAAGATCGTGCGTTTGCCAGGTTACCAGACTTGGGTGGCGTATTCCACATGTGACCTCACGTAAATATTGACACTTTGTGCAAAGTTTATGGGAACAAACCAGCCAAACACTCTCCACTCGTGGCCCGAGTGTTGATTGGCATTCTTTGCTGCATTTTCGGTCTGTTTTGAACAATCGACACCCGCTTACACGAGCATTTCAATATCATTTTCATGAGATACGCGTTGCAAAAGTTGTTTCCCTAGCCGGTATGCGTATGTTATCTGAAGGTGCATGATCAGTACTCGACATCTGACAGCTTTGAACTCCATCATGTTCTACGATGACCAATCGTAAGCCATGTCGCGAACATCTTGTAGTGTTACGTAATCGTCTACCGTCCAGATAGTCAGCTAGATTCTGCGATCGTCCGCGAAGAGTAAAAGGTTTGAATATATCACTTTCACCAGGTAGTTAATGAAATGCATGTATGTATTTTACACATGTCCAATAACCATTTGGCAGATTGTCACAACACATGGATAACGATAACAAAAAGGAAGCAGAGTCAGAGGAAGAGATGCAAAGTTCCATGTGTTGTGTGGGCAGAGAGCTTCCCACTTGCCCAGTTCGAGAAAGAGGGTTGACTTAAGGGGCCCCAAGTCGAGCCTTTGGTCTTAAAGATCTGATCCGCAGGACCTCGGGAGGATTCACTAAGACCGTTGACAGCCAGATGGCTTATTCGCCTTCTTTATGTTCGGAAGCAGTCCACAGAGAAGCCAGTTGCTAGCAAGGTTGTTCATTCGCCCTCCGTTAGATACTCACCTCCAGCTACAGAAGTGAGTGGTCAGTGACCCTATAACCTGCCGCAATGACTTTGACACAGCGCCGTACGAGCACTTGTAATATTTGATGGAAAACCAGGTAACCAGTCTTAGAACTCCCCACACTATGTGAGGTTGTCGCTGATTGTCACCTACTGCATCTTCATCTCGTCTGCAAAGCGGACGAGACTTATTCGCAATAACCTCCACAAGGAAGACATTTCCCGATCCGCAAACTAGGAAGGCGCCCGATATTGTACAGCTTGTTAATGAAGACAGGGAAAATCCTTGGTCTTAGAAGGAAGTATTGCGGGACGCCACATTGCACCAATATCGGGTCCGAAAAAGCGTCACAAACCATCACATGTAGGCGATGCTGAACTTAGAATGCGCATATTTAATCCTGTATGGGGTCGCCGATTCCACAACTCTAAACCATGAGAAAGAGGATGCTGTAATATAGACGATCAAATGCTTTCGAAATATCGGGGTACACATCGTCGACTCCCTCCTCACAGTCGACAGATTCCGTCCAGCCGGAAAGGGGAAAAGTTGGTTTGTGCTACATCAGCGGTTTCGCCGGAAACGGTGTTGCTTCAATACGATGATATTGCATCTCTCCAAGTATTCCTTGCGAGACTTTGAAATAGCGTGTTCCGTGGCCTTAGAGGCAATGAGAGAAGAGTTACCGGGCGGTAGTTTGCCGGTTTTTCACGGTTGCTGCCCGTGTAAATTGGTAACTACTCCATGCTTTCACATGGTCGGGACCTGCATGTTTCTAGACAATGTTCGCAAAACTGGAAGAACGGTTCAGCCATGCTACTGGCCGCCACTTTCATTGGCCTTAGGTGGAAATTGTCCGCATCAGAATAATTGTGTACACGCAGTGACCTCAGTCGATTCAGTACGTCGGCGGCCGTGACTTCGATGTGGTAACGTCCTAGTGGTGACAGGATCTGCGTAAAAATTACGGAGGAAATCAGTGTGCTGACAATTCATCATCATCACCATTGGCAGTACTCATCAGCTGAGGGTGAGGAACCACCACAGCCAAGGTGCCGTAATACAAAAAGCTAAGAGACTAAAAAATTACCCTACGAATTACACAACTTACACTACGAAAAGGATGATGTTAAATATTATACTGTGCGTATTGCCTGAGATCAACGTTGGAGGGGGTACCTAAAGGGAGGGGGTGGACAAAGGTACTCACAACACAAGCGGCATTGGGGCCGGCTCTTCGCCATATCAGCAAGTGTGTCCAACCAAACTTGTTCATCCTCTTTGGGACCCCAGCCAGGCAGTCGGGATACACCAACCGATGCTAGTTTCGAAGTGAGAGTTTTCATTCCTCTCGCTCAAGTCATACTTGGCCTCCCATGCTCCTTTTGCAACCGCATCCCCGGCGCGCAAACAATGCACGTCGCGGGAGTTGATGTGCTAGCATGGACGATACGTGGCACAGCCTTTGGAGCATGGTGCGTGGTATAATGATGCTGAGCTGTTCACTCACCTTTCCTGCACCAAATATGCGAGGCCGAGCACGCTCATTGCTCACGCCGTGCTTCCACCAGACATGAGCTAAGCTGTGAAGACAGTGATGATCGAAAGTGACGAGCCTCTTCATGTCTGTCAACCTAATGGGCCAGGTTTCATAATTATATAGGACAGTAAGACAGACGGCTACGTTATAAACTCTGCCCTTCAGGACGACAGCATTGTCGCTTCTGCGCCACAGGTGGCGGAGATTAGCAAAATCACCTCGAGCTTTTGTTATACGGTTTGTAACATCATCTTCCATCCCAAGGGCGCTAAACTAGCTGCCCAGGTACTCTAATTATTGCACGAATTCTAGCCGATCACCACAATGTGTTAGCGCAGGGTTGGGTCCCTGCCAATCTTGGAGGAGTACTTTGCATTTCGATGGAGCAAAGCATAGTCCAAAACGATAGACAGCCAGTGCTAATCGGTCCAGTGCTGCTTGGCATAGTTGGGAGCTGTCACAGATAAGGGCAATTTTGTCCGCATACTCCAAATCAAGAAGTCGCTCACCAGGAAAGTAGCACCACAACTTCTAGGTCATGTCCAGCGAATGCTGTTTCAATGACCTTATCAACTGCGAAGTTAAATAGGAAAGGTGACAGCAGGCTACCTTTTCTCATACCACTGATGATACTGCAGGGTGGGGACAGTTTGCCATAAACCGTCACTTTGCCCAAACTATGCGAGCACAACGCTTTGATAGTTTTACGTATTTATCAGGCACACCCTTCCTCAGCAGACAGTCTCAAAGAGCACACCGAGCGACTGAATCGAAGACACCTTTTATGTCAAGGAACAAGACAACAGTGGGTAGCCAATACACAAGGCAGTGCTCCAACAATTGACGCAAGGTGAAGCTGTGCTTGATGCAGCCCCGACCTCAACGAAACCTGGCTCGCTCTTTACGAATCTGATTTTCACAAGTGTCAATCAGTCTATGGAGAACGACAGAGGCAAGAAGTTTACATACCATTGAGATCAGACTGATCCCTCTATGGTTGCCGCATTCCGAACCGGCGCTTCTCTTAAAAATTGGGATCATGACGGAGCGGCTCCAGTCGGTCGGGACTGCCTTCTGCCCCCAAAGTTTCACTAGCAACTCTAGCAAATGATCTACTAGAGCAGGTCCCCGAATTGGTAAAGGGATTGGGGATTTCTATCTGCCCCTGCTGCCTTACGCAATGTTAACAGTCAGACCTCACGTTCGACTTCTGCGGGTAAGGGCGGATCTAAGAAGACGGCCCACGGAGAAGGGCGCCCAATGCCCGAAAAAGATAGCGATAACTCAGCGTAGTTAAATTGACTTGCAAAGTGTTCAGCCCAATGCTCCAAGCGTGTTGACATGCGGTGGATCGGCTGTTCACTCTCGTCGCCTATGGTCTCGCCAACACCAGGTCTGCTGCTGCCTGTTTCCCACATCAGACGGAATAATTTACTATGCTTACCAATGGCAGAGCCTGTCTCCATCTCCAAACCAAGTTGAGACCACCAGGCTTCGCGGTCTTTCTTCAGCCTAGCACGCAATTCTGTCCTGAGATTTTAGGTGTCTCATTGCATTTGCTTCCAGCCGGGGTACCTCGGCGGACATCCATAAGTTCCAGAAACTTTTTAGAGACCCAATGTCCAGTTTGGCAATTTGATTTGCTACGTGAAGACATGCCTGCTGATAGTAAACTTTGACGAATATGCGACTAGGGGTCTTCGACGGCGTTCAGTGAGCGCTTATTCAGTCCTGATGTCAGAGCACTTTGATACACATTCAAAACACCTGGCTTCGCCAGCTGGTTGTGTCAATCTCTTCACATAGACGTTGCGGACGTCCACTGCAATGCAAGTGGAGATCGGCGCAGACAAGTGCGAGGTCAGAGTCCACCCTCGTTCTCCAAATCGAGAGGCAGTTTTAGACACAGCCTCACCAGCAGTAACTGATGCCGAGCTGATAGATTTGCGTCCATGACTAGTGCGAGGCTGTTGGACGCCAACTCACGCTTCGGCGGGTGCTGTGTCGAAAGTTTATGCTCGCGAGAAAGAGATGAGCATCTTCAGACAGCTGTAGCAATCGCTCACCGTTATCAATACGGGAGCCTGCACCATGTTGGTGGCCCAGATGTAGCTCATCAGAAAAATTTTCAGACTTGCGGGTTTAGATCGCCAGTCAACCCCACAGTATCCGTGCTTCTTCTGTAAGGAAGGAAAACAATAAGTTGCTATTAAAAATCATCTTTCGCTGAATCAGTGTTACAGTTTGCAGGGGGCGTAAGCCGCAATGATAAACAGGCACCGTTTGTTCCCGCGAGACTTCGTAGCATAGAACGAACCAGCTAATCTAACGGCGCACATCCGACTGTTGGCTTGGATCCAATCGATCACGCAGTTTCAATCCGTGGACTCAAAAAAATGCCGACGCCAGCTTGACCGGCATTTGAATCTGCATCATCGCTAAACAGGCGCAATAAGAATTTCCCGCCAGTGTTGAATGTGGGGGATCGCAGGGTAAGCACGGAGCTCTAAGGTTGCAGGCGAATTTCTGAGAAACAGCAAACATGAGTCTCTAGTGTGCGGGCAAGTGCTGTCTTTTGGCCAATCTATAGCAAAGTGCGCACGTTGAGGCATATCAGTCTTAGCGAGAGTCGAGGACGCCAAAGGGAAACGGATGAACTGACGTTGTCCGCTTGGTTGAACATGCACTTGTCGACTGGAGTGAAGCGACGCACTGCGACTGTGTGAGAGGTAAAACTAAAAGACAAACGACTATTGCAGCTAGGTGGAGGAGGGCCAAGCATTGGAGGATTGAAAATGGGGCGTATAAAGTTAAAGTTGGGGAGAGGAGGATAAGAATGAAAAGGCGCAAGTAAGGGATAAGAGAATGGGAAGGCTTGAGCAGTAGCATCCAAAGCCCTATCCACCCTGCCCGATGCAGCAGATAGGGCACCGTTGCTTATCCTCGGCGACGGCCAGAGCATCAAGAAATCGTTAAAGCAAGGTTCATGGTATTACGTGGGCAGAATACTGTCGGGTGGCTTAGGCCTAGACAGCAGAACGACTAGAGTTCTTAACCAAAGCCTTTGGTTCAAAAAGCTTACCGCAAGGCAGCAAGATTTTTACAGTGGAGTGGAGATAGCCCGTTTTACGGAGTAAGGAGCTACCCTCCCTCCAACCCCAACCAGGAGGGCCAGGAGACTAAGTTTGTCTGGCCGCTAAATATTGTTCAATTTGATACGCGTGGATCTGAAAGTGCAAAAGCACCACTCAGCATAGATCAATGAATCACGGAAGTACACAAACCATTGCACTGCGTTAAGGTCCAACCTTTTGGAGACAGACTTGTCGTTTGACAATAACATCTGAATGGCTGTTTAAGAGCATTTTTCGCTTCTTGCGCAGTTTGCGCTTTCCCACGTAAGATGAGCAGAGACGAGATACCACGCCGTATATTAGGTCCGTATGGATGGTGGCATCCGGCTTCGGATTTGCCTGTCACTGTGGCCAGCCACAGGACGCCTGCGCCTACAGGGGGAACACGGGTGGCTTGCGCTGCACCACCCACAGCTCCATCCACACACCCCATATCCAGTGTAAACCCGAAGGAATAAGACCGGGAGGCATGTGCATTAGAGTCGTGTTTCATCGACGGAGGCGGCCCATACTCCTTCACAGGTAAACACAAGCACGCTGTATTTGGGAATCAAGCGCACGCAAGACGGTGGCTAGACCGTAGTCCGTTCCACATTGAGTGCATGGAATCCCTCTTCGAGCCTAACACGGCCACAAGCACAGTGCACCGCGTCCCCTCCAGCAACGACCAACTTTCTCCTGGAGCGAGTATGGACGATGTAGTGGATAATAGACAGGCAGGAACCTTGTCAACATGCACATCATGCGCAGCCACACCGGGGATATCAAGTAACAGCCAATCACTTGAGAGAAAGATAACAAAATACGTCGAGTAATGCATAAGAAAACGGTGAGCTAACTCTTAAATTAATGGGCATATAAAATAAGTTGTTTACAAACGATTCCGGAAAAAGTTCACGAGGTCAGAAAGGATATTTTACGGAAATGCCACAAACACGAAAATGTCATCGAACTTAATTACAATTGGCTTAAGCGACGTGTGCGCGTTTATAGAAGAGAGTACTGGCAGACATTTATACGAGAACGAAAAGCATTAGGAGAAAATTACATACCCACCACCTGAAATAATGCGACTTCTCATGCAAGCACACGGTTATTAAATCGAATGCAGCGTATATACAAACACTGCGCCGGTTCTGCCTACATTCTCCGCAGGACACGTCATCGCTTCGGTAGTGGTCCCCAGTGGCCTCGCTAATGGCTCACTAGGTCTGCCTGACTAAGACACTCGCGACCGCATGTGTTAGAGCACTATGCACTCGATGTCGATGGAGGACAATCCATCGGTGCTTGCCGCTTCCACACTTGCCACTTCTACTCTGCATGGATGAGGTCTTTCTCCCGTACTTCGGCAACTGCCTTCGTGATTAGACCGCGTTATATGGTTGGCGGCATCCGGCTTCGGGTTTTGCTGTCACTGTGACCAGCCACAGGACGCCTGCGCCCACAGAGGAAACATGGGTGGCTTGGGCTGCACCACCCACAGCTCCATCCACACACACCCCATATCCAGTGTAAACCCGAAGGAATAAGACCGGGAGGCATGTGCATTAGAGTCGTGTTTCATCGACGGAGGCGGCCCATACTCCTTCACAGGCAAACACGAGCACGCTGTATTTGGGAATCAAGCGCACACAAGGCGGTGGCTGGACCGGGGTCCGCTCCACACTGACTGTATGGAACCACTATTTGATCCTAACACGACCACAAGGACCGTGCACCCTGTCTCCTCCAGCAACGACCAACTGTCTCCTGGAGCGAGTATGGACGAGGTAGTGGGTAATAGACAGGTAGGCACCTTGTCAACATGCACAACAAGCGCAGCCTCATCGGGACATCAAGCAACAGCCAATCACTTGAGAGAAAGACAACAAAGAAAATAAGTTGAGTAATGCATAAGGATAGGGTGACATATAACTTAAAGTAATGAGCATCTGAAGTAAATTGTTTACAGAAGAATGCGAGATTAGTTCACGAGGTCAGAAGGTACACTCTACGGAAATGCCACGAACACAAAAATGTTTTCGAAAAGGAAAAGAATTGGCTTAAGTGACGTGTGCAAGTTTATAGAAGAAAGTACAGGTAGACATTTATATGAGAAAGCAAAGCATTGGGACAAAATTGAAAACCCACCACCTGAAATAAACAGACAGCAAGCAAGCAAACGGGGACATAAATCTTAAACTAGTGAGCATGGGAAATAAGTTGTTTACAAAGGAATACGATTAAAAAGTATACGAGGTAAGTTCACGAGGTCAGGAGATTTATTTTACGGAAATGCTACAACACAAAAATGTTATCGAAATAACTACAAGTGGCTTAAGCGACGTGTGCAAGTGTATAGAAGAGAGTAAAACTAGGCATTTATATGGGAAAGAAAAGCCTTAGGGCAAAATTGAAAACCCATCACCTGAAATAAATAGACTTAGCATGCAAGCACACGGTTAGTAACTCGATTGCAGCGTACGTACAAACGCTGCGCCGGTTCTGCCTACGTTCTATGCAGAACCTGTCGGCGCTTCGGTAGTAGTCCCGAGTGGCTTCGCTCATGGCTCACTAGGCCTACCTGACTCAGGCAATCGCGACCGCATGTGCTACAGCACTATGCACTTGATGTCGATGAAATACAAACCAACGGTGCTTGCAGCTTCCGCACTTGGTGATTCTTCTCTGCATGCATGAGGTCTTTCTCCCGCACTTCAGCAACCGCTCCACACGAACACCGTAAGCACAAGCGGCATCAAAAGCACAAGACAACATTGCATGAAGATAGATATTAAAAAGGGCAGGAGCTAAGACACAGCCCTGCTTCACAACAGCGACAACTGCAAAGTCATCCGAGATCTCTCCACTCAGCTGCACCATCGCAAGCATACCACTGTGCAGACATTCAATTAAACTTACAAACTTACGCGGGCAACAACCTTACCCAACGCCAGCCACAATGCCTCGCTGTTCACCGTATCAAATGCCTTGGTGAAATCAACAGAAAGCGAGTACAATGGCTGGTGTCGTTCTCTGCACTTCTCTTGCAACTGACGAGCAGAAAACACCATATCAATAGTGCTGCGACCAGAACGGAATCCAGACTGGTCTTCCGCCACGTTAGGTTCCATAACCTGATTGACGAGGCGGTTGAGCAGGATTCGGGCAACCACCTTGCCCACACAACTCAGCAAGTTGATGCCACGATAATTCGTGCAACATCGCTTGCTACCTTTGCCCTTGTACAGTGGTAGCACAAGGGCATCCTTCAACTCAGGAGGCACCTCCTCCTCAATCCATACGTGTTGCACCAAGTTATGCAGCGCACTCACCAAAGCGCGTCCGCCGTGTTTCACTACTTCCGGTGGGAACCCGTCGGCTCCGGCACACTTGCCGTTTCGCAGCTGAGCAAGTGCTCTCTGCGTCTCATCCAGTCTCGGCGTATCCGCCAGATTCGCCTTCACATCGTGCTGCTTCAGGCCGTTCAATGTAGGCTAGTCAATCTCTGAACGGTTGTTCAAGAGACACTCAAAGTTTTTCCGCCAGACCTGCATTATGTCTGCAGTCTGTGTGCTGGTAACGTCTGAACTATTAGCGAGCAGTGTCCTCAGAGGCTCCAATTTCGGTCCATACACCGCCTTCAAGGAGTCAAAGAATTCCTTGTGTTGGTGGCGTTCGGCGTAGCATTCCATCTGCTTCCCCTTCTCCGTCCACCATGCATTTTTAATGCGACGGAACTCTCGGGTCAGTCGCCGTCGAAGTTTGCGAAACTGGCTGCTCTTCCCCAAGTCACTGGGATCTGCAACATGTGCAGCAAATGTTGCATTCTTCTCCGACACCAATGCGCCGATCGTCGCATTGTTCTCATCAAACCAATCAGGCCGCTTGCAGTTTGCGCGCCCAATGATCTCCTCTGCAGCAGCTGTCACCTGGTCGCGAACGTGGTGCCGCAGGTCGCCCACTGTGGCTATGCATTCCACATCACACAGGCGTGCAGCCATCGCCTTCTCCAGCTCAGTGCGTTTTGCCACAGTACCGAGGGAGAGAATTTTAAATTTACCCCGATTCACGGCGGGAGTGCAATATATTGATTTATGAAACCATATGTACATTTTGGTCCGCACCAATTTGTGATCAGTGCCACACTCAGTTCCACACAGTACACGTGTCATGCGCATTTCACGCATATCACGCTGACGTACCATGACATAGTCGAGCAGGTGAGCGTGACCACTCCGTGGGTGCGTCCAGGTTGCTATATCATTCGCACTCAGTGCAAACCGAGTGTTCGTGATAGTCAGGCCGTGAGTGGCACCCAGTGAGAGCAGCCTGTCACCGTTCGCATTCGCTGAGCCGATGCCATGCGAACCGATAACATCTGTCCACACCGATGCATCACGCCCAACGCGTGAACAGACATTGAGCCATCGGAAACCATGGAACTCAAAACGAGGTACAGAACTAGTAAAAGAAAACACAGCACAACACGTCAAAGACCATGGTTTCGTCAGAGGACGAGATACTACCCGGTTGCCCAAGCCGAAGTAGGGTGTTGACTTAGGGGACACCGCCCCGAGCCTTTGGCTAAATAGCCTGTCCGCAAGGCAGCAGAGGGAATTCGGGGAATCCCGCCCATTGGGAGCCGGTGACTGATGGCTCAGTTCATTAGCCTTTTGTCTGTTCCTTTGTAAAACAGGGCACAATGCTCCCCAAAATTACAGCATAAACTTGCTGGAATACAATGCTTCGCTAGGATGAAGCAAGGGGCAGTGAGTTTATTTAGTGGTGACCCACGTCCGCCAGGTCAGTGTTGTTAAACGGACATATGTGTCATTTTATAGGGAGAACGATTGCCTGGCGAAAACCCACCACGTCCCGGAACACTGCCGCCGATCCACTTGCTGGAACGGGAATATCCCGAACCACCCAGCTGGCACCACGAGGAGGTTGTTTGGCAAGCCAGCCATGCACGCCGACCAACCGTCTTCGGTTCCCATGACCTGCAATCAAGATTAGAATGTCAGGGGCTCACTTTGATCATGTCCTGGTAAGGTAATTTTGATTTCCCCGCAGGCCGCTTCCCAATATTCAGCTGACCACATAACAGTAGTTTCGGTATCCACGTTGAATACATACCGCTCGCATAACCGTGACACCTCAAGTGGCTTAGCAAAAGTATACAGTCCATTGCATATACCCCACTTTGTCGCAACACTTCCGTGTCAGCAACTCTGTCGCCCCATCCGATGAGCAAAATCCGTCGCAAACATTGCTGATGGGACGGCTCGAGATATCGCACATCCGGACGGTACATCGTCCAAGTTTCATTGCCGTATAGAAGAACGGACAGCAGCAAGGACCTGTACACCATCAACTTAGTACCGATGGTAAGCTGATGGTTGTTTCATATTCGGTACTCAAGCTTCCCGAATGCCGCCGCTGCATTTGACACGCGAATACGCAGCTCACTCTGTAACTGCTGGTCAGTCGACATCACACTCCCAAGGTAGCAGAAGCGCGCGGTGGTTTCCAATACTTCAGCACCAACGCTTATTCGAGGTACCATTGTAGATTGCACCTCCGGTGAAAGATGAGAGGCAGAGAGTTTTACTTGTGTTGATGGTGAAGTCGAACTTTGTCGCTGTCGAAGCATGAGCACTAGCCATATGCTGCAACACATCCGCGCTGCCTGCAAACAACGCACAGTCGTCAGCAAACTACAACATACGGATACTTGTTTCATAGACTAGGGTTCTCGCACCGAAATGACTGATGTTCAGCAAACCAACATCAATACGGTGCGCCACCTGAACACCGTAAGCACAAGCGACATCAAAAGCACAAGACCTCAGTGCATGAAGATTTATATTAAACAGCGCAGGAGCTAAGACACAGCCCTGCTTCACAACAGCGACAACTGCAAAGACATTTGAGGTCTCTCCACTCAGCTGTATCCTAGCAAACATGCCACTGTGCAGCCAATCAATTACTTACAAACTTACGCGGGCAACCTAACCAGAATGGAATCCAGACTGCTCTTCCGCCGAGTTCGGTTCTACAACCTGATTGACGAGGCGGTTGAGCAGGATTCGGGCAATCACCTTGCCCACACAACTCAGCAAGTTGATGCCACGATAATTCGTGCAACATTGCTTGCTACCTTTGCCCTTGTACAGTGGTAGCACAAGGGCATCCTTCAACTCAGGAGGCACCTCCTCCTCAATCCATACGTGTTGCACCAAGTGGTGCAGCGCACTTTAACTCGTCTCTCGCTTTGCCCTCCGTGGCGACTCTAATTCTCCCCACACAATATTGTGCTTGCGCTCGTTCGAACCAGTTCGACGAGCTCTACTCAGTGCTTTCCATCTCCTGGATCGAACCTGTGTGGATTACACTATTGCTCCAGTTCCCAGTTTTCGGCATAATCTTTGCCGTATTCCACTTGTGTACCTACATCAAACCGGTCTTCCAGAAAAGATTTTGGTCTCATTCGGAAGAAGAAGTTGTGGACTCCCCAACTACGCGGCAACCATCCCTGCAAGTTGCAGCATAACAAACTTACAGCCGTTTTGCTCCGCTCGTCAACTGAGGCAGCTCTAGGGACGCCTATCAGCGCTCCACCTGAATCGTCGCTTAAGGCAGACCGATTAACACACACTGCCGCTTTGTGTGAGTGTGTGTGTACCACTGCAAGTCGATTGATTGCTGAATCCGACAGTCCTGCGTGTTACGACCTCCATCTGCTTCCTGCACTGACCTTGGTGCGGTTGAACAACCCTCACTTCGTGTGCGTGTTCTCACCTGTTCCTGCGTCACCCCTAGCGCAAAGTACACTTACCAAGGTGAGCGCTTAGATCGGCTTTGCTGTAAACAACAGGAGGACTAGTAGCATTCCAATGGTTCAACGTCG
>OX104066.1:93996930-94097537 GCA_944474145.2 Dicrocoelium dendriticum | reverse complement strand
TGTGAACAATGATTTATCACGGGATAAAAGCAAGTGCTTGACACGTCCCGTAGGATGGTTGGGGTGAATATGATGAAATCAAAATATATCTGGGTCATCTACCGAACGTCTGCCGAGATGAATACTTTGATAAATTACATCAGTGTAAAATTTAAAATAATAATCGAGCGTAAACGTTCAGAAATACACTGGGGTGCAGTGATCGTTGATATAAGGCGTGAGGAAAGTAAAATATGGTCGCTCACTTGGGTCCATTTGATACATAAATCCTGTTGAAAAGCATGCTTGGCGTAATCCACAATAGAGGAGTTTAGGTAACAAAATGCTGGGAGCTAAGAGCAACATCTAATCGTTTTTTGGAAAGGTCCAAGGTAGGAGAGGATACAACTGAGTCTGGGAGTGCGTTCCAGGGTTGGCAAACCCGAAGGGAAAAGTAATTCCGTCGACACTCTAGACGGCTATATTGTTCCTTCAATTTTAAGCAGTTACCCCTGAGCTGCGTGTTGTGGCTAAGTTTCAGCAAATGGCGGCATACGTGGTTGGGGTCACTCAATATCTGATACGCTAATATGAGATCGCCGCGCAGCCTTCGATAGCGTCCGCTGAAATTCCCAGCAACTTCAGCCTTCGGTGGTAAGAGTGATAGCGCAGGCCCTTCACATTCTTTGTTGCTCTTCGTTGTGGTGCCTCTAACGCCTCTAGGTCGCGCTTCAACCAAGGTTGCCAAGCTTGGATAGCGTATTCAACATGCGGGCGCACGTAGGAATTGTGCATCATTGGAAGATTGATGGGTCAAATCTCCCGAATGCCCTTCGCAGCATGCCGACTTGCTGGTTGCCTCTTTTCGCAGCTACCTCAGCCTGTTTTGAACAGTTGAGGTCGCTCTGTACGAGCACACCAAGGTCACGTTCCTGGGAGCTGGTCTGCAATCCGTTTGTCCCAAGCAAATAGGTGTAGTTATGTCTATGGCGTAATTGTACAACGCGACATTTGTCTACGTTGAATGGTAGGGCGTTTTGAACTGACCAGTTCGACACTGTGTTAAGATCGCACTGGAGCCGTTCGTGGTCGTCCGGTCCTCTGATCCTTCGCCATATCTTGATATCATCAGCGAAAAATAGGAAATCGGAAGCAATTGATCTCGCCAAATCGTTAATGAACACCAAGAATAGACGAGGTCCAAGCACCGAGCCTTGTGGTACTCCACACGCCACATCGATTGCATCAGACAATGATTCTCGGACTCTCACCACTAGCCGTCGTTCGTGTAGAAAATTGCTAATCCAACTCAGGATTGGGTCGCCAATGCCGTAGTTCCGAAGCTTCTGAAGAAAAATTCGATGGTCTAAGCGATCAAACGCTTTTGAAAGTCCAGGTAGATGACATCGACTCCTGCTCCATCATCAACAGCTTCAGTCCAGCTATTACGTGCAATTAATAGGTTAGTATTACATGAACGCTTTTGACGAAAGCCATGTTGCTCTGGGGCTATTAAGTTGTGACTTTCCAGATACTGCATCAGCGCATCTGCGATGATTGATTCCATCACTTTGGATAGTACAGGAAGTAGTGTTATTGGACGGTAGTTGGAACGGTCAGTGCGGCTACCACCTTGATGTATATATGAATGATGACCCCTCGCTTCCATACTGGTGGAATATGGTTCTCTTCTAGACATCGCTGATAGAAAACAGCCAGTGGTTCTGCTAGATCACTAGCTACCGCCTGCAGAGCCTTCGGTCGGATGTTGTCGACTCCAGGAGAACTGTGGATACGCAAGGATAACAACTTCTTCAACACAGCTTCCGCAGTGAAGGTGATGTTGTCTAAACCCGATGGTGGAGTAATAGAAACGAGGAGAATATTTGGGCTCGTTACCTGCTGGAAAGTTTGGGAGTAATGAAGCCGTAGGAGATCAGCTGCTTCCATTGCTGATCGCGTGCTACCCATCAGCCGTGACTAGTGCTGGAATCCCCCGCTTCACCTTTCGAAGGCCGTTAACGTGCCTGTACAGAAGTTTGCGGTTCGTGCAGAATCGCTTCATTAACTCCTGCTGATGCGTGACCTTGTCTTCGCGGATCAGTTTCACACAGAAGTTACGATGTGTCACGTATGCAGTCCAGGTTTCGGCATTCGAGCAGTCCTGGTGATCTCGCCATGCCAAATCCCTCCGGGACATACATTTACGTGTTCTGCTCCTCAGAAATGACTTATGCTTGCTTTTGGGTTGGAAGGACTTCTGTTCCGATGCGTGCGCTACCAGTGTGCTAAACGTCCTTGTAAAAGTTTCCTAGGCAACATCTGAGGGAATTCGGTTAAGAAAGTCCAAGATGTATCCTTAACAAGTATAGATAACACATTATAGTGCGTGACAGTATGCACTTTATCATCCTCCTTTTCAGGATACTCCGCATAGCATATATAGTCAAAGAGTAGAGTAACATGATCACTACGACCCAGTGGTGTGCTTGTAACTATCCCGTCAACCATGAGTTCTTCGTTAGTGAGCACAAGATCCAGTATCGACGGCTTGTTAGCAGTTCGAAATCTGGTGGGAGAGGTTACGTGGTTGTACAGAGGGTGGCTAGCAATTAGCTCTTGCAAGCAGGCTTTAAACTGCGTACCGTCGGTTGCCGGCGTTTCTATGTCGTGCACGTTAAAGTCTCCAGCGATAAGAATGTGGGTGTAGGACTTGTTCAAAGCAAACTGAAAGACGTGGTTCAGTTTGGAGTCCATTTCCGACGTTGAGTTTGGTGGGCGATAAATCACGGCTAGTAGACATGTGTCCTTGTTTCGCAACCATAGGCGGCACCAAAGCGAATCAGGAGCTCGGATTTCCGGGTGATCGATAACTTCACATCGGAGGTTTGTATTATAGTAAAGAATCACACCGCCACCCCTTCCGGTTCTATCGGTCCGAAGCAGCGACATACCGGGTAAATTGATCTCAGAATCGGTTATCTCAAGGTTTAACCATGTCTCTGTAATCATGACGAGGTCCCGCGGTTGTGAGGCATGGAGTTCTCTAAGTTCGGCCAACTTGCTTAGAAGGCCTTGGGCGTTTGTGTACATGCAAGATAGGGCTTTTGTTGTTAGGAGTGCGTTGATGGATGTCAACTTTGTGTTAGTTTTTAAGCCGGCCGTTAGGTGGCGGACCATTAATCGTTTTTGGTTTATGTATTTCAGTCAAGTTGCATGGCATTATTGAGCGTTCCTGAACAGACGTTTCACTCGTGCTGTGCTCTGTCCTGTTGTGTGCCGTGGGTGCTGTTGTGTCGGTCTCTCCGCAGGACTGTGCAGATAAAGAATTTGTAGCGTTTGCAAGTTCCATCGAATTGCTTACGACTTTTGGCCGTTCGCCTGCTGCCTTTAGCCGGATCTCTGTTGGCAACCTAGCTCGAAACTTTAACCAGCTATCCAACAGAACTTGCGTCATTCCCTCGGAGTGTAATATTACTTTCATTAGTCTTGGACCGCAGTCCTTGTAGTTAGGTGATGACGGAACTCTTGTCAAGGATTTGGCAATAACATTGTCAACAGAGAGTGCTTCGCGGATGTAGCACCACTACTTTCGGTCATCTGCTTGCGTATCGAGATCAGATGAATGCAGAACTCCGGGAACACCATGAACAAATATTGCTTTCTTGTTATCCCTATTACAAATGTCGCTTTGGTCAACTGCTTCTTTTGGGCGATCTTTCCAAGATAGATCAGGTAATATGCGCACTCCGATTGGTGAGTTGCGAAGACGAACTGCTGAGAGCAGGACAGCCTCTGTCTCATCTGCTGAGTCTAGTGTTACTCGAAGAATTCGAGGTTCACCAGAGTGCACTGAGGTCGGGTGACGCGCTACGCGTTGCAGCATTGCAGGCTCAACCCGAATACCAATCGCTTCCTAGATGGAACTCCAATGGTTGCGATCGTCTTGCAACTTGCCTTTTATTGTACCAGATTTGGACTCGGGAACATTAGTGCACATGAGGGTTAACGCAGCGTGGTTTTGTCTAGCGAGTGTTGGCTTTATAATTTTACCGGCAATTTGTGTTGTTTAGAAGGCACCACTGGAGTTGACCGTTAAATCTGCATTGCGCCACGTGTGTTCGGTACAGAAGATGGACCTATGTGTGTCGCTCCCGGTGTGTTTTTCGAGGCAATCGATGCGTACGTTACCTGATTGTTATCTGCACCGGATTGGCTTCGGCTCTGAGCTATCGGTGTCATGGCTGAATCTCCAGGTGAAGCACCTATGGTTGGAGAAGTGGAAGAAGGCATGTTTGAGGTTTGTCCACCTATGGGAGTGAGGTGACCCAGTGGATTTAGAGTCACAGATGTTGCAGTGCGATTGGAACGTCTAGCTCTCTTCTTCGGCTTAGATTCAGAACTTACTTTGGCTGGGTGAGGTATTATCGTGGCCAAAATTGCGGCGATTATCCCAGTCATTTTATCGCACTTTCTCATGAGCAAAGATGAACTGTTGACAACTGGAACGACTTGACACGTTGGAAAAAACCAAATTGTGTCAGCAACCTTGTTTGTCTGTCTCACTTCTTGGACGGATTTGCCTACACATTGCGGACAGTATGATGTAATTCATCTAGAACTGGTTACACTGATCTTAAGGACTTTACTGCAATTGTCTGCGCAACTTAGGCGAAGTTGAAACACTAGAATGCTCTTATCCTCTTATCGTTTGCAGCAAGGCCTATCTGAGCGATCACCTGGATGAGTGTTTTTGCGCCAGGCGTGAGGCACAAGCACGTCAGAAGACACACACTAATTGAGAGTTAATGGTGGATGTTTGTGAGTAGTGTGAAGTTCGAAGAAAGTAGAAGCCACGATTAAAATTCACGCACAATAATATGCCTCGACGGGGAGTCGAACCCCGGTCCCACGAATTTCCGGTCCGTTTCTCTACCACCTGAGCTACCGGGGGCTGACGATTAGGTGCGCAAATTTTAACACATGTCTTCTGCTTGGTGCGCGACGTGTTGCCAATAAGCTCACAGTACCTGTCCTGATGTTGCAGATTGGCTCACTCACCCGTCACTTCCCAATAGACCGAAGTTCCTGTCCTTCAGACGTCCAATGGGCGATGGTAGATTAATGGTGGATGTTTGTGAGTAGTGTAAAGTTCGAAGAAAGTAGAAGCCACGATTAAAATTCACGCACAATAATATGCCTCGACGGGGAGTCGAACCCCGGTCCACGAATTTCCGGTCCGTTGCTCTACCACCTGAGCTACCGAGGGGCTGACGATTAGGTGCGCAAATTTTAACACATGTCTTCTGCTTGGTGCGCGACGTGTTGCCAATAAGCTCACAGTACCTCTCCTGATGTTGCAGATTGAGGGTTGTTCAACCGCACCAAGGTCAGTCGGTGCAGGCAGATGGAAGTCGTAACGCGCAGACTGTCGAGTTCAGTGATCAATCGACTCGCACTTGAACACACACACACACACACAAAGCGGTAGCGTGTGTTGATCGGTCTGCCTTTAGCGACGATGCAGGTGGAGCGCTGATAAGCGCCCCTATATGTGTTCAGTTGATGAGTGAAGCAAAAAGGCTTGCAGGGATGGGTGCCGCTTAGTTTGGGAGCCCTCAGCTTCTTCTTCTTCCGAAAGAGACCAAAATATTTTCTGCAAAACCGGTTTGATGTAGTTTACACACGTGGAACTCGGTAAAGAACATGCCGAAAAGTGGGAATTAGAGCAAGAGTATAATCCACACAGGTTAGATCCAAGAGTTGGCAAGCACTGTGTAGAGCTCGCCGAAATGGTTCGAATAAGCGTACACACTATTATGTGGGGAGAATTAGAGTGGCCACAGAGGGCAGAGCGAGAGCCGAGTTAAAGTGCTGCCGCACGGGAACTTGTCAAGATCACAAATGTTCGAATAGTTACCCGGGTTTATCCCCGAATCCGGATAAGCAGGTCGCCAATGCTTCACGCGCGTCTGACGGTTCCTACCGCAGCTTGAGTGTAGTCTTTAAGAATGTTTGTAGTCTAATAAACAAATGTGACTACCTTTGCCCCTTTGTTACTTCTCGACAACCAGACGTATTGCGCCTAGCCGAAACTTGATTATATTCAAAGATAACAGCCCAGAAATTCGAAATCAGCGGGGGTTCTTGCTACCGCTGTGATAGGCTATCAAATGACCGCGGTGGCGTGCTGCTTTACTAACTGTCTTTATTGCATTGTCCGTGTGTGCAGCTAAGGCGTTCGATCCAGCTGAGACGCGGCGAACTCCCCGTGGGTGTGGTTTATGGCAGTTCACAGAGCCGCAGCTTGGACTGCTTGTCTCATGTGCGCAACGACATGAGTCGTGCACAATTCCTGCTCACTGCCGATTTCAACCTGCCTCGAATACGCTGGTCCGAACTCGGGCTTCTCCCAGGCCATTGCGAAGTGGAGACAAAGTTTACGGAGTGGATGTTTGAAACTGAGACCACACAGCGCATAGATCTGCCGACGCGCATTATCACACATTCGACTCCATCTTGCCTGGACCTACGGCTGACCAGCTTCAATCAACATGTATGTGTTTTTCAGGTCCTAGAGCCTCTGGCAGCTAGTGACCACTCGATGGTCATGGCGAGCTTAGAGCTGCCACTGCCGTTTACTCCTCCGCTGGAGCCAGCCTTCAACTACTGGAAGGCGGACTTTAATGGCCTCACTCGAGCCGCCAGCATGATGGACTGGTCGCTACCACAGGATTCATCAGTTGAAGCCTGTTGGTCTATCAAAAAGGGAGTAAAATCATTGTGCGCCCGATTTGTGCCCCTCAAATATCGGAAAGCTGGACCAGTCAAGCCACACTGGTTTGACAAGGAGTATGGCAAACTGGCTCGACGGCGACGCCGGCTATGGAATAAATTCGTGCAATCTGACTCTGCGGAAGATTACGAGATGTACAAAAGGCAAAGAAATGCCTGCAACAGCGCGAAAACGAGCAAACGCCGATGCTTCGAAGAGCAGCTTGCAACCGCAGCAAAAACAGCTCCCAAGAGGATCTTCGCATACGTGAAGCGACGCCTGAAGCCGACAGGTGATGTGCCTGTGTTGGAGGGCTCGGACGGACAGCCCCTAGTTTCCAGTACTGAGCGTGCTTCCGCATTGGCGGCGCACTTCGCTTCCGTTTTTGCAGATAACCAGGCATCCGTACCGAGTTTGACGCATATCGCCCCTACCGAGCTGGACAGCCTGGATTGCAGCGTTGAGGATGTGCGCAAATTGCTCGCCAGTCTTGACGGTACCAAGCCTGCGGGGCCTGATGGGCTCCATCCGCTGATCCTCAAATCGCTATCGGCCATCATCTCGCCTTCGGTGACTGAGCTATTCAACAGGTCGCTGTCCGCCGGTTCATTGCCGAGCGACTGGAAATGCTCAGTGGTGAAACCGATTCCGAAAGGCGGCGATCCGAGCAAGGTGGACAACTACCGGCCGATATGCCTGACCTCTGTTTTGGCTAAGACACTCGAGAAGATCGTGAAGCGTGGTCTTCTGCAGCATCTCGAGTCGAAAAGCATCTTGACGCCCGCGCAGCACGGTTTCATGAAAGGTCGGTCATGCATCACAAACCTGCTGCTCTCGAGGCACGAATGGTTGCAAGCGCTAAACCAAGGGAAGTCGGTTGACGTCATTTACATCGACTTCAGTAAAGCGTTTGACAAGTGAACCATGAGATCCTCCTTCGGAAGCTGAAGATGTGCGGTGTTGGTGGCTCACTGCACCAGTGGATCAGTGACTTCCTTATTGGTCGGACGTGGAGGGTGCAGGTGGACAACCACTTGACCGAGTGGTATCCCTCGACCAGTGGCGTCCCGCAGGGCACAGTCCTTGGGCCCATTTTGTTCCTGATCCACATCAACGATTTGCCTCAGCTTCTCAGTTCACCTTGCGCGTTGTTTGCAGATGACCTTAAGGTATGGAGGATAATTGAGGCGCCCGACGACTGCGACCTGCTTCAGCGTGACCTTGACCGCCTCTCCATGTGGTCAGCAAAGGTCAACCTTCCGATCAACCCGGTCAAGTCGGTATTCATGAGCCTGGGCAAGGGTGGTAATGGCCGAGTCTACAATCTGGCCGGCCAACAGTTACACCCATCGCCATCCGTGAAAGATCTCGGCGTACTCTCACGCTGCGATTTGAAATCCGTTGAAAACACGAACAGGCTTTACCAAAACGGACTGCGCATGCTCTGGGCGCTCAAACGCAGCTTCTGCACTTGGTCCGAAGAGGTTGCCACCCGCCTCTTCTCTTCTATCATCAGACCAATGCTAGAGTACAGCTCACCCGCCTACTGTCCGCTCACCCGGGGCGAGGTGCAAAGGATTGAGCGGGTACAGCATGTGGCCACAAGGCTCATCCCGGTTTACGAGGTGTGCCATATGAAGACCGGTGCAAGAGACTAGGGTTGTACACCCTGTCTTATCGTCGAATGCGGGTTGACCTCATCATGACGCACCGGATATTACATCTGGGTGATTACCCCATGTTGAGGCCGCTGCTTCATCTGCGCACACCAAGCAGCACACGAGGACACCGGTACAAGCTTGTCGTACCGGATTTGAAGCGGGTCGCTCACCAACTCTGCTTCGAGCGGAGGGTGGTGAATATTTGGAACAACCTGCCTGCAGACATAGTCGAAGCAAATTCGGCGCCGGAGTTTAATGTACACTTAGACTTGTACTTTGTCGACTTGAGTTTTCGAGAGTAATCACTATCACAATAGATAGATTTGCTTAAAATTATTAGATTTAGCTACAGTCCACCCGTTGTCGTCACAAATTTACCCTTACACTCGTTTCCACCTTCGACCTTCTGGAGACACCGAGGCTACCGCTTCTGAGCAAGCTGGTGTTGGGGTAGCCCTTAGTGCCAGAGCCGAAGCTACCCTTCCCGAATGGATTCCGATCAACAGTCGTCTTTGTGTTGTCAGGCTCCATGGCTCGTGCAATGTTAACAGGCGTCAAGAAGATAAACGTGCTCCTTTTGTAGTCTCCGCCTATGCTCCAACTGAATGTAGCCCAGATACCGTCAAGTACCAATTCTATCAGAAGCCTCATGATTTGCTCTTAAAGACCCCCAAAAGGACATCATTATTATGGCGGGGGATTTCAGCTCGCACGTTGGTCGTTTAGTACCAGGCGAACGCCATCTTACATGCCCGCATGGATACGACAACTTTCGCTCAGACAATGGTGAAAGACTACACAGTTTGTGTGCTGCCCACCAACTTTACCTCTCCAACACGAACTTTCGCCACCCTAGACGTCATTACGCTACCTGGTACGCTCCAACATCCCTTCAACGTTGGTCACAGATTTACCACTTCGTCCAAAGTCATCGCTGGTGTGGCTGCATTCGGGACTGCAGATCCTATTGGTCAACATGCATGGAATCTGATCTTGCGCTAGTGCGTGCATCGGTTTGCATGCGTTTCGGTGGCTCTCCTAGGACTAGACAAAATTGACTTAACTCTGATAAACTGGAAGACCCCGCCATGCAAGTGGGATATAAAAAGCAGCTTGGGGAGAGCCTCACTTCTCCGCATCCTCCGAACGTTTATCAGCATTGGTCACGATTGCAACAGACTATGTTTTCAGCGGGTTTATCCAGTTTGCGGTCTTGGTCGTTACACAAGTAAACGTTAGATCTCGGCCACGTCCGCGGAATTTCTCGACTATCGGCGAACTATACCCGTCAGTGTGGAGCACAATGAGTTCCGCTCTCCATTTCCAGACAACTGAGAGTGCGTCTTTGCCGTGACCGTGAAACCTGGTGGTCTAAACAGGCCAAGGAAATGGAAGTTGCTGCATGTGCTGGTAACAGCCGCAGGTTATTTGTCTCATCAGATCCATTGGACGCAAAGTTTAGGCCATCAGGCAGACTATCTGTAAATCAGGCGGTATAAAGATCACCAACCTACGCAGAGGTTTGGATCGCTGGGCAGAACACTTTTCTCTCCAGTTTTATTACCAAATTCAACCTCCGGTTACACATGCACTGCCACCATTTGATCCTTGGTCAGTCTGCATTTATCCTCCCACTGAAGCAGAAATACGGAGTGAAATCCAGACTCTGAAACGCCATACCCCTCCTGGCCTTGAAATTATTCCTCCGGCTATATTCAAGGATGGGGGAACT
This sequence comes from Dicrocoelium dendriticum, assembly GCA_944474145.2. Lineage (NCBI taxonomy): Eukaryota > Metazoa > Platyhelminthes > Trematoda > Plagiorchiida > Dicrocoeliidae > Dicrocoelium > Dicrocoelium dendriticum. The sequence continues at coordinate 94,087,390 of OX104066.1, read as the reverse complement.
TAGTTAGCATCGAAATTCTATCAATGTTCACAAAAGAATAGAGCGATGAGAAGGTTCCTAACTCATGGGGAGAATCTGTTGTGGTTCCGATCCAGAAGAAGGGATCTCGTAGTGAATGCACCAACTACCGAGGAATGTCACTTATATCTGTCGCGTCCAAGCTTTTATGTCCATGCTGCTGCGTAGGCTCTCAGTTATCCACGAGAGTTTGTGTCTTGAGGAACAGGTCGTTTTTCTTCTGGCCGTGCTTGCATTGACCAAATTTTCACGTTGTGTCAAATTCTCGAACATCGTCACGTCCACCGATGACCAATAATGGTGGAGATTTTGCAAATCCGAGCCGCTTTTTATTCAGTAGATAGGTCGTCACTGTGGAATTGTATGCTACGGAACGGCGTTTCCGACAAGTTTGTCATACCCTTGAAAGAGTTGTATATTCACACCTCTGGCAAAGTTTGAGCTTATGGAAGGCTTTCTTCTTCCTTTCCCGTTACCAGTGGATGGCGCCAATGTTGTCCTATCTCGCCATTCCTATTCAACTTTGCCACCGAAAATGTCCTACCTCGCGCATTGGAAGGAGCCCAGGCTACGACGTTGAGCTTCTATCCGAGAGCAGAGTCGTCGACATGGACCATGCTGATAAAAATCGCTTTGTTGGGGAACGGCTCGCAGGTGGTTCAAAACATTCTGAACCGCTTAGTGATAGAGACATCTGAGTATGGTCTGTATATTGCTCCATTCAACTGTAAAGCTTTGCTCCAGGTTTGGCAGGCTACTGTACCTACGCTCACCATTTCGGGTGTCACCCTGCAGCTAGTTAACAGCTTTACTTACTTCGGGAATTGCATCACGGCTGGTGGTGGTATTAGAGATAAAATGTCACAACGAATTTTCAAAGCTCGCGTTGCATTTACTAACCTTAGACATTAGTGGCGTCGTCGCGATGTCAGTTTCAAGCTCAAAGGCCGAGTGTACAAAGCCACAGTTCATGCTGTCCTACTGTATGATTACGAGATCTGTTCGATCGGAAGATTTGAGACGACTGTCTACTTTCGACAACTGCTGCTTGCGTTCGATTGCTCGCGTATGGTGGCAACACCATGTGAGCAACGCGGAAGTTAGAAGCAGAATCATGGGAGCGGACAGTTCTTGTTCCAGAGCATAATCATCTAGCACCGCTTGCGTTGGCTCGGTCACATACTGCGCATGCCGGCCCACCGCCTTCCACGTCGTGCATTATTTGCAATTCCTGAACGCGAATGGGAAAAGAGCCGCGGCAGAAAACCGATGACCTGGAAAAGGAGTATGAAGATTCTAACTTCTTGTCTAGCGTCAGTTGGATCTGTGCGTCTTCCAGGCTGGGGACCACGTGAAGCGGATTCCCAATGGTTGGAAGTCTTGGAGGATATGACCCGCAATAAGAGGCAATGGAGTCAATGCTATTGTAACATCACATTATCCTGGACTTTTAATGTCGAAAAGACATGAAAATAAAAAGAATAAGTCAAAACAGCTGGCGTGAAACCTAAGAAACATATTTCTGATGTTTTACGCTCTCTCTTCGCGTTGAAACTTATATTCTCCTTTCCCTACCACCAAGGTTCGGATGGCATATTTGTCTGTGTACATACTTGTGAATATTATATATTATGTATTATATATATATATATGGCTGGCGGCATCCGGTTTCGGATTTGCCTGTCACTGTGGCCAGACACAGGACGCCTGCGCCTACAGAGGGACCATGGATGGCTTGCGCTGCACCACCCACAGCTCCAAACACACACCCCATATCCAGTGTAAACCCGAAGGAATAAGACCGGGAGGCATGTGGATGGGAGCCACGTTTCATCAACGGAGCCGGCCCACACTCCTTCACAGGCAAACACAAGCACGCTGTATTTGGGAAATCAAGCGCACACAAGGCGGTGGCTGGACCGTAGTCCGCTCCACACTGAGTGCATGGAACCACTCATTGAGCCTAGCACGGCCACAAGGACCGTGCACCCCGTCCCCTCCAGCAACGACCAACTGTCTCCTGGAGCCAGTATGGACGAGGTAGTGGGTAATAGATAGGTAGGCACCTTGTCAACATGCACATCAAGCGCAGCCACACCGGGGATATCAAGCAACAGCCAATCACTTGAAACGACAAAATAAAATGAAATAAATCCAATAATGCGTACAGATACGGTGCCATAACTCTAAGCTAAATAAGCATATGAAGTAAGTTGGTTAGCAACAAATCCGCGATAAAGAAAAAATGTCCACAAGATAGTTAAAAATGCTACAAAACGCAACAGAGTTACCGAAGATAAGCGCAATTAATGTAAGCAACGTGGCCAGTTGATAGAAGAGTATTCAGGTAGGCAGAACAAACCAAATAAAGTGGAATGAAATTTAGCCAGCTTAAAAAGACCTAGTTTAAGTGTAAGTTGGTTTAGCCCAACTGTGGTGAAGAAGCATCAAGAATGCAACGTCAGCCTCAGCATGGGGCACTTATATATATACATATATATATATATATATTTATATTTATATTTATATATATATATTTATATATAGGCATCTCTACTCACTGCATATTCTCACTATTCATTATTCAATATTCAATACTGACACAGTCCTGCAACTCTTAATTGCAAACTATGTTGGGTGGACCGCTTCTATTAGTAAGTGCAAGGAAATTAGATATATAAAAAATCGCGTTGTCAAAGTACTGTGCTCGTAACTGAAAGTGTGGTTCGGTTAAACAGCAAATTGGGCCTTTTAAATCCTTTGTCTGTTTCAAATATATTGTGTAGTTCTTGGTTGTAAAGCACTTGATTTTATGGTAGCAAAAGAGGCCAAGCTTAATTAGCGATTTGCCAGCTCTTCATGATTGTGGTGAGATTCAATTGCTGTTGAGGAAACTATCTAAGGAATGATTGTATCGGAGTTGGGTAACTACAGTTCTCAGTGTGAATACGTACTCCCACGCCCGCACGCTGCTATATGCAGTGCTGACATCAATCAAGCGAGCCAAACCATACGAGTGACCGAAGTATCATAATCATGATTTGAGAGAGTTTAGTGACCCAAAGGATTGTGCGTCCTACAGTGGGGACACCAATAAACTCACATGGAGCACTGTCCCTGCAGTGAGCTAGACGTATTCGCCGCTGCTGTTGCGGTACTAGAGTAATTTCAAAGATAGACATTAAGGGTATGTTTACTTGCACTGAAAAAGAAGAAGGACGATGCAACAAAAGTTTTAATTTTTCCAGAACGTCCAACTTTTCTGCCAAGGAAAAATTCTTTCTGTTACTGGCCATATTTGTGTGTAACCAATCGAGTACTGGCAACGCTGTTTTAAAGTACTCTAGCCGAAAAACATTTTCTTTCCTTTCGATCTGTTGGGTGCTCCCTAAACGAGCAAGCTAAATGTAATGACAACTGTGGACAAACCCGGAGTGTCCAACACATGGAACCAAAACCCGCCGAAATTGGGTTGTGTGATCGAGTAGGGCAACAGTTTTTTGGAGTCATTGAGGGAAAAATGAATAACAAGCCATAAACGCTTGCATCTAAACTTGCACATGTATATCGTCATATATTTCCAATAAGATGTTAGTTCAATTATAAAGTTAATACATTTTAGTCTCTAGTTTAATGCTTATCACTTCAATGAAGTCTTTCCACTACTTAACTAATTTTTTATTTACTTTAATTCTATTATATTTAACTACCTAATTGTCGTACCATTTTTCTGCTACAACGTTGTTTTAAAGCACTCTAGCCAAAAATCAGTTTCCCGCAGTTCCATATGTTAGATGCTCCCTCCTCGTTTATTGAATAACATAAGTAATCTTTTCTGATCCTTCCATAACGCCGCCGACAGCTTTGTTGTTCAAGACTCGATGGGACTGTCTAGCTTTGGGGTAGTCGTAATGAAAGATAGTCTGAGCGAGGGCGTAAGATTAGCAAAGCGACAGGAGCGCAACCCACTCAGCTTGACAATTAAGCGGTGGGCTGACCCCGGCAATGGTCAGTTAGACGGTAAAAATTTAGCATAGTTAGGAGAAGAGAATTTGTAAATTGAAAAAGTTGGCAATAAAGTGGGGTGGGCTATAAACCGGGCGGGCAATAAAGCAGGTTCGACTGTATCTGCATTCAGAATATACTGCTGAAATGCTACTGCTAGTTTCTATTCTGAGGTACTTTTTTCAACCGCTGCCAGCAAATTAGTTGAAGGATACGTGTTGGATAATCGATATGCACATTATGCAGGGACTGATATTGTACCAGACCGGCAGCCACCTTTAAGGAATCTGAATGCATACGTGCCGGTGTACAGAACGACGTCAGGTACAAAATCAAGTAACAGAACTTAACAGGTTTATGACTGCATGCATCCCATGCAGCTTTTGCGTCCCCTACTCTTTCTCTTACGGTTCTTCCGTAGTTTCTTCTTGCAACGTTTATTGCCTCGGTAGCGTACTACTATGATACCACATGTCGGCAGTAAATTGAAGTCTTGTCTTTATGATCCTTTGAGGTCTTATTAGCTGGAAACGTGTTTGTAAGAATACCTTGCAGAACAGTTGGTTTTCGTCAACCTTTCACTGATCCACCATATAGTGGATTGATGTATATCTGGAAGAATTAGTGTCCAGTACAGGGACGCGGATCATGTTTTTCATGTCCTTTCGCAGTCAGCCCTCTGCTGTCCTTATTAAAAAAAATAAAGCATATTTTATTCTCGTGCAATGCAAGACACGCCTATGTAAGCATGATTATATGATAGTGGTAGTGATGTGTTTTCTACTGGATGTTTCGCCTATTTTTACTCCGTTTACTGCTTTTGTAGCTTGCTTTGCAGGCAACGACGTTTCGTCCTTAGCATAGTTATGTTCTTGAACACTATTTCCAGGTTTTCCACAAAATGCGGACCTCATTGTAGTTCCCGGTTTTACCACATGTAAGGCTAGTGAAGTTTGCGGTAGTACAAGAATTTTTATGCCGGTAATGGATGACTCTGGAGGCATGCAATACGACGGCTTTAATTTCTAAAACCACCAGTTGTTTGCCAGCCTAACTACTGCGCAATATGCAGTGCTGTTTACCAGCAGGTTTAATTTTCAACTGTCAGCTGTTATGAACGTTAGCAAAACCGGTGGGCGGGCTTTCCTACTAAAGACATCTGGGCGTTTGATACCTGGCGGTAAAATTCGCAGTATTCATTTACAGTGCTCACTATTGTGGTCAGCACTTCTGACCGCAAAGGGGACATGCTAATGAAGGCAGTTGCGGCCTCCAGCGATGTCAGTATGATGAGGTGCAGCGTGCACACCAGCTGAGATGTTGCAGCTGTGGGATCTGCCGTCCAGTCAAAGCCCAGGTTAAGGTGAATCAGATTGATGAGGTTGTTACTGACATCGCATTTTGCTCTGCTCATAGCGGTAAGGAGCACGCTGAGGTGTGATGAAAGCAGAGTGGGAAATTGCATAAACTCTTTCCCGAACCCGGAGCTAAAGTTATTCCGGCACCGATGGAAAAATGACAAAAGCCGCCATCACGCGCCAAGCTGACTGGCGTTTGTGTGAAGAGAACAACCAAATGAAGGATTTTTGATTTCTTGGGTGCCAGCCATTGAGGTGGACACCGATAAGACGAGTTCTGAGCGTATTTGATTCCGCTTAAAACGGTGTAGGGTCACAAGCTGCTTCATTCATTGGACAAACAGAAATCTGAATAGAAATACCCTTAAGCCTGACAGAGTGTCAGGCTTCAAGGATCAAAGAATGATGAGACTACAAAGTTATGGCAAAAGCTAAGATATGGTTTCATTAGTATCATCTGAGGAGACGCATACAGTCTCCACACCAGCGGTAAAGCCATCTGATGTTGGTGTAAATACAAATCCCGTAGGGTAAACACATCTCGTCGCGATGATTCTTACTTGAATAGCAAAGTTTTCTTCTGTAACGCGGAAGAATCCACTTTTCTCCTTCCTGCCAAATACATATTGGCTGATCTCAGGTGATTTAAAAGGTGTAACTAGTCTTTTTCCAACGGGGTTTTCCGGTGTTACTGTTAAGCAGATGACTAAACTTGGGACCGTCCCAGCTGACTTGTCAAACCCTCGACTGTGCCTACTTTGCGTAGTCCTCTCTACTCCGGAGGATGGGAAAGTTCGATTGTGGTTTGCGTTTACACTCAAGGGTAGTGATGGTAGTGCACAGCCGGACCTCCTTCTTGTGGACAAACTGAAATCAAAGTAGACTATCATGGATCTTAAGAGCTGGGAGCGGACAGTGAACACAATCGGTTAGTGGGTCTTCAAGTCAGCCGGCGGTCCATTTTTGCCTTGCGAGAATCTGTTTTATAGCTGGTCCTACCGAACTCCTTCAGATAGTGCTTACAACTGAGGTTAGTCTACCTGTGCTGGCTGGGGAATACGGGGGGGACACGCAAGACGGTTTTCCGGAGGTCACATGACAGGTGCACATTAACTCATGAATAGGAGGAAGCTAGACGAGACAGGAGATTGTCCGCCAATTACAGGCTAGGCAGTTTGATGAGCGTCGTAATAAAACTGTTTGAAAATATAATGGAATGTTCGTTGGAGGATTACCTGAGTTGATTTAATCTACTCAGCACCGCACAACACTGATTCCGAAGGGTTTTCATGCTTGACGCACTTACTGGTACATCCTGAGAGTTGGGCTGATACAGTGGACAATGGCCGCATGGTAGCAGCGCTGTTCGTGCTGTCCGAAAGCAGTTGATACGGTTTTGCACTTGTGGTTGTCGCAACAGCTAAGCTCTTGTGGTGAGTCTGCTCAAGTCCCTCACTGTATGTATATACGTGATTTGCAGTCTAGAATTTAGGCAAATTGTTTTCATTGGCTTTCGACAAGGTTTGTTCCTCGAACCTATGCTGATCTCCATCTATATAAACGATCTCTGTGAGCAGCTTAGAGTAGCAGAGCTATTATTTGCTGAGGACCTGAAGCCCTGGAACACTATGGGTGTTCCTGGGGCCCCTAAAGACATGCAGCATGCCTGGATAGACTCTGTGACTAATCTATTTTGCTGTCACTGTCCATACATCAGTGTTGCTCTTAGCTGCCAGCACTTCGTAACAATGGAACAATGGGACAATGGTATAATACGATTAAAAAGGCCAAGGCTTGACAAGTTCTGCGGGATGGTTTATGAGAATAAAGTTAGGTCAACTAGGTTACACAAAAGTGTAACATACTTCTGTGGACTCACCAAATTATCCAAGTTAACACAAAGAGAAATGCGCCTACTCCAATTTCGTGGGGGTTGGTGAGTACAATTTTTGTCTTCGTCTTGTCCTCACTCAGTGAATGGCAAAAAGATCAAGTAATGTAGGTTGTCTAAAGCATCGTCTAGTCCTTTTTAAAATGGACAGCTTGCGCGTACAAATGAAAAAGTCGAAAGGGAGTTCCACACTTGACAAACATAAGGAGAAAAATAATTACGGCGGCACCCCGGCCGACGGTATACGGTAGCCAGTTTCAACTTCTGACCCCTCCATTCTGTGTTGCGCCTAAGCTTCAGATGGTGGCTAGCGTGACCTAGGTATTTCAACAGCTGGAACGCCAGGATGAGGTCATCCCCTAGACGGCGATATTTTCTACTGTATACTTCCAGGACTTTCAGTCGCAAGGGTATTGAAGTTTGAACAATCCCTCCAAATATTTCGTTGTCAGTCGCTGTGCAGTCTCCAGGGTAACCAGATTGCGTTTTAACAGTGGTTGCTATGCTTGCGTTGCCTACTCTACATGCTGCCTCACATAGGCATTAAGTATTTGGAGGAAGATGCAGAGATCTAACCTTCCGAATGCCCATCCTACGAGACCAAGATATTGGCTAGTGGTTTTTGACGCCAATAAGGACTTGCCAAACAGCCGAGGTCTTCTTGCGTCACTACCGCAAGGTCTCGCTCCTGTGAGGCGGCTTTCAGCATGTAATCTCCAAGCTTAAATCTTACGTAGGCTTGTAGCGGATCTGCACCGTTTTGCACTTGTCCGCGCTTAACAGAAGCAGATTTACCTTCGAACATTCAAAGTGTGGTCTAAGTCTCGTTGCAGCAAATCAAGATCTTCCTGACGGCCATTTGTCCTCCATATCTTGATGTAAGCGGCAAAAGGCAGAAAATTTTACTCCAGAACACTCGCGTGGTCATTAATGAGGAACAGGAATAAGAGTGGCCCCGAAGCTGACCCTTGTGAAACACCGCAGTCTACACAAATTGGAACAGAAAATGAGCCGCGACCTCGAACCTGAAGGCGTAACCGAAGTCAAACGTTTCCGATTCATCCAAGGACTGGCTTCCCCACTCCGTACGCTTGCAGCGGTGACGTATGCAGACGAAACCTTTAAAAAATGTCTAGGCATATAACATCAATGCCGGTCCCACTGTCGGCTATCTCGATCCAACTGCCACGGGCAATAAGTAACTTAGTAGTCCGTGAACGATGCTGACGAAATCTGTGTTACCCCGGTGCTATGTTGTTAGACCTTTCAAGGTAGACCATTACAGCCTCCGCTATGATCGGTTCCATCACCTTTGAGAGCATAGGGAGGAAACTCACTGGGCGATGGTTGGCGGGCTCTGAATGTCTACCATCCTTGAAAATCGGGGTAACGATGCCTTGCTTCTACATGTTAAAGGCCTGCTCTTCGTCCAGGCATCTTTGAAAAAACCGCGTTAATGGTTAAGCTATCCTCTCTGCTGCCACATGCAGTGCTTTTGGGGAATGCTGTCAACATTGTGGGAACTGTGAATAACGATAGCAGCTCCCTCAAAATGGTCACTGAACTAAATGTGACGTCTGTAAAGACTGTTACCGGGGATGATGGGGCAATTGTGTTGCAGATCCTAATGGCGCCTCGGAAAATTGGTGCATATCGTAACAGTATAACGATGACTGCATACTTAGCGGTTTTATCACATCCATCCGCTGATAGTACTTAGGGGATACCACTGTTTCACATTTCGGAGGCTGTATTGTTACAGAAGCTTTTTGTTAGCACAAAACTTTTCCGCTGGGCTCTACCATTTTACTAATTTGTCTTCAGGGACAAGTGTGATGCAGTGATTACGATGCACAACATAGTTGCTCTAGTTGTCAGGGCTAGTGTTCCCTTTCTACACATGTTACGCGGCGTCTCTTACTGTAATGTGTTTCCGGGTTCTGCTCCAAATGAATGATTGTGCTCTTGCTGAACGATGAGGTTTCTTGACTGATGCACATTTAATTCTAATCACTGAACTTGCCAACAAACTCCATCCAATCACTGTCAATAAGCGATCGCCCTAAACTTCAACATCGCATCTCCAACAAGTGCCGCTAGTATGTCGTAGGAGGTCATTGTTCGGAACAATACACAATGTTCTTGTAGATACTCCGCTTACTATACGAATTCGTAACTTATGGTTACATGGTCGCTTCATCGCAGAGGGCTCGCCATCTTTGATTTCTCAGTAATGAGCTCTTCATTCTTGAGCACTAAATAAAGCACAGATGGTTTATTTCCCGCTCTGAATCTGGTGAGTGAGGTGAGATGGATGAAGAGCGAAATGCTTGCAATATACTCTTGCAAATCAACCTTAAACTGTTCGTTGGGGGATACCAGAACTTCCTGATCGTGAACATTGAAGTCATATGAGATGAGAACATGACTGCATCATCGTCGTAGGATCCTTCCAAAGGCTAATGTCTGGCGGGAGTCCGTTTCTGCGGTGCACAATGTGGGACGATAAACAACAGCCAAAAGGCAAGTGTCGTCGAGACTCATTGCAGACTGCGCAGGAGTGAGTCTATGATCAGCTCTCCTAATTGGCCACCTATTCACACTGTAGGTTCCTGCGTTAGTATAAAATTACCCCACCGTTCTTGCTAAAGCGATCGTTCCGGAGCATGGAAATACCATGCATCGCGACTTCGACATCAGTAATATCTGAGTGCAACCAAGTTTCTATAATGAACATGAGGTCCCAGGCATGTGACGCTTGACGTAGCCGCAGTTCGGCAAGCTTGGTCAGGAGACCCTTGCATTGGTGTACATGCAGAAATGTTTCTCTGTTCTTAACAATGAAGCGGAGGATGCGTGTTTTGGGTAAAACGTTGTGCCAAGCGGTGCAAGATCGGCCAATATTCGTTGCATGGGTATGGCGACGACAAACTCATCTGTGTCAGATACATGGATCCCACCATTACCTCTTTGCTTTTCTCTTTGTAAGCAATGTATGAGGTGTGTTTGCTAGTTTCTTTGGCTAGTTGATTGAGGTTATCCGAACTCTTGTCGGAAAGTGTTGCAACAAGAGCATCTCTCGTGTCTTTGCTTATCGGATACGGGTTTGATATAAAGCTCGGAGGGAAGGCTGCTGCGACAAGTATACCAGCAGATGCGGTGCGGCCGCACTTTAACTCGGCTCTCGCTCTGCTCTCTGTGGCCACTCTAATTATCCCCACACAATATGGTGTGTGCACTCGTTCGAACCAGTTCGAGGAGCTCTACTCAGTGCTTCCCAACTCTTGGATCTAACCTGTGTGAATCATACTCTTGCTCTAGTTCCCACTTTTCAACATATTCTTTGCCGAGTTCCACGCGTGTAACTAAATCACACTGGTTTTTCAGAAAAGATTTTGTTCTCATTCCGAAGAAGAAGCTGAGGTCTCCCAAACTACGCGGCAACCATCCCTGCAAGTTGCAGCATAACAAAGTTACAGCCTTCTGCTCTCCTCATCAACTGAACACATCTAGGGACGCTTATCAGCGTTCCACCTGCATCGTCGTTTAGGGCAGGACGATCAACACACGCTGTCGCTTTGTGTTGGTGTGTGTGTTCAAGTGCGAGTAGATTGATCACTGAACCCGCCAGTCTGCGCGTTACGACATCCATCTACCTCTACCGCCTGGCCATGGTGAGGTTGAACAACTCTCAATTAGGGTGTGCCTTCTGAAGTGTGTGTGCCTCACGCCTGGCGCAAAAACACTCATCCAGGTCAGACAGGCCTTGCTGTAAACAGTAATAGGACGACTAGCATTCCAATGGTTCAACGTCGCCTACGTTGCGCAAACAATTGCAGCAAAGTCCTCAAGGTCAGTGTAACCTGTTCTAGCTGCATTAGATCATACTGTCCGCAATGTGTAGGCAAATCCGTCAAAGAAGTGAGACAGACAAACAAAGTTGCTGAAACAATTTGGTTTTGCCCAACATGTCAAGTCATTCCAGTTGTCAACTGTTTATCTTTGCTCACGAAAAAATGCGATAGGATGACTGAGATTAGTGCGCATTTTGTAAATACTACGATCGATCCCACGGAGGTAAATATGGCCACGATAATATCTCACCCAGCCAAAGTAAGCTCTGACACTAGACCGAAGAAGAGAGCTAGACGCTCTAACCGCACTGCAACATCTGTGACTCTAAATCCACTGGGTCACCTCACTCCCATAGGTGGACAAACCTCAAACATGCCTGATTCCACTTCTCCAACCAAAGATGCTTCACCTGAATATTCAGCCATGACACCGACAGCTCAGAGCCGAAGGCGATTCGGTGCAGATAACAAGCAGGTAACGTACGCATTGATTGCCTCGAAAAACACACCGGTAGCGACACACATAGGTCCATTTTCAGTACCGAGCACGCTTGGCGCAAAGCAGCTTTCATCGCCAACTCCAATGGTGTCCTCTAAACAACGCGAATTGCCAGCAAAAAGTATAAAGCCAACACTCACTAGACAAAACCACGCTGCGTTAACCCTCGTGTGCACCAATGTTCCCGAATCCAAATCTGGAACAATAAAAGGTAAATTGCAAGACGATCGCAACCAGTGGAGTTTCATCTGCGAGGCAATTAACATTCGGGTTGAGCCTGCAATGCTGCAACGCGTAGCGCGTCATTCTAGTGAACCTCGAATGCTTCGAGTCACACTACACTCAGCAGGTGCGAGAGAAGCTGCCTTGCTCGCAGCAGCTCTTTTTCGCAATTTACCGAGCGGAGTGTGCATATTACCCGAAGTACCTTGGAAAGATCGCCCAAGAAAGCAGGTGACCAGCGAGACATTCCTAATAGCGATAGCATGAGAACTATATTTATTCATGGGGTTCCTGAGATTCTGCATTCTTCTGATCAAGCTGCGCAAACACATGATTAATGGCAGGGGCGCTACATCCGCGAAGCACTCTCTGTTGACAATGTTATTGCCAAATCCCTGACAAGAGTTCCGTCATCCCCTAACTACAAGGGCAACGGTCTAAGACTAATGAAAGTAATATTACACCGAGGGATGGATGCAAATGTGTTGCGGGCCCGTCAAAAATCCCCTCAAAAACGCGCCAGGAACCCCGGCAGAATGGCTGCGGGAAGCGTGGTCCAATTCCTCCCCACAACCTAGCAGTGATCAGCCACTCCGAGACGCGGCCCAACTGCGCAACTTCTGACAATGGTCATTTGCAAACTACCACCTCTTCGTGGTGACTGTTTTCCCCAACTTAATAACCCATAGCACTAGCTGTGATTGCCCTTTGTTGGTCGTAAAAGAGCCTACAGAGGACCGCCTGTTTTTTCTTTCCTCTTCGCCTTACTTGGGAGTCGGTCGGGTCACGTGATTACGTGCGAGTCGTTAGCTGGTCAGCCTTCGCGTCTAAGTCATTAGCGCGCGTCTATCGTAGCCCCTTCTCGTGTGCGTCCGTTCCGAGGGCTCAGCGTCTATACGAACAAATGCGGCTAGGATCGTTCACACGCTCGCTCAATTTTCCGTCTCACCGGCTAAGTTAGCGTCATCAGGTCAGCGCAATTCCGTTCGATTGGCCAGCTTTACAAGTCGTCATCGTAGGCGTGCTCCAAACGTGCCAGCGACAATCTTATCAGGCAGTTACGCAATTATATCAAGAGGCGGCGTTCCCTCAATTCTAACAAAATGCTGCTGGATAGCTGGTTAAAGTTTCGAGCTAGGTGATCAAACGAGATCCGGCTAAAGGCAGCAGGAGAACGACCAAATGTCGGAAGCAATGCAATGGAACTTGCAAACGCAAAAAATTCTTTAGTTGCGCACTCCTGCGGAGAGATCGACACAACAGCGCCCACGGTACACAAGAGGACCGAGCACAGCACGAGTGAAAGGTCTGTTCAGGAACGCTCAATAATGCCATGCAACACGACTGAATTACATAAACCAAAAAACGATTAATTGCCGGCCACCTAACGGCCCACATAAAAACTAACACAAACTTGACATCCGTCAACACACTCCTAACAACAAAAGCCCCAAGTTGCATGTACACAAACGCCCAAGGCCTTCTAGGTATGTTGGCCGAACTTAGAGAACTCCATGCCTCACAACCGCGGGACTTCGTCATGATTACAGAGGCCTATTTAAACCTTGAGATAACCGAGGCAGCAAACAATGTGAAGGGCCTGCGCTATCACTGAAGGCTGAAGTTGCTGTGAATTATCAGCAGACGCTATCGCATGCTGCGCTGCGAGCTCATTTTGACGTATCAGATAGTTAGTGACCCCAAGCACGTATGCCGCTACTTGCTGAAACTTAGCCATAACGCGCAGCTCAGGGGGTAACTGCTTAAATTTGAATGAACAATATGGCCATCTTCATTGTCGACGAAATTACTTTTCCCTTCCGGTTTGCTAACCCTGGAACCCACTCCCAGACTCAGATGTATCCTCCCCTACACTGGACGTTTCCAAAAACGATTAGATGTTGCTCTTAGTGCCCAAGGTTTTGTTATCTAAACTGCTCTATTGTGGATTACGCCAAGCATGCTTTTCTACAGGAGTTGTGTATCAAATTGACCCAAGTGAGCGACCATATTTTAGTTTTCTTATGCCTTATATCAACGATCACTGCACCCCAGTGTATTTCTGAACGTTTACGCTCGATTTTTTAAATGTTACACCGATATAATTTATCGAAGTACTCATCTTGGCAGACGTTCTGTAGATGACCTGGATACATTTTGATTTCATCATATTCACCCCAACCATCCTACGCGACGTGTCAAGCACTTGCTTTTATCCCGTGATAAACCATTGTTCAATCATTGTTCATTTGTCTAGATTGCAGGACCGCTTTCATAATCTTCAGGCCACATCCTTTGTAGTTTGATGTTCGGCTCAGTCTCGAGATCGATTGTGCTATGACATTTTTCATGGCGAGTGTTCTGCGAATCTATCGCCACTGTTCCTGTTGTCAGTCGTCACTTCGCGCTCAGCAGGTCCTCCAGCCTCCAGAACACCATGTGCAAAGTTGGTCCTGGCTACGTATTTCCTCCGGTATTCTTCCATGGTGTGCTTTGCTTGGTTGCGCTAGTTCCACTCAATATACCGGAAGATGCGGAGGGAACATAACCCATTCCGCAGGCGAAATGTCCATAATCGGACAACTTCTGCTTTATCGGCTGTAGTCTTTATACATATTTATATATATACATATATATATATAAACACAATCTGTGCTACACATATTGGGCCATCGAAATCATGGCTGAACAGGAAAATAGTATACATAATAAGCAAATAACCAAACTAACAAAAGCTTTTTTGTCCAGTTTGCTACTCACGGTTTTTGAATTTCTTTGAGTTTCTTCAGCTGGAGGAAAGAGGGACACTGCAACATACCGATGCAAACGTCCTCCACTGATATCAATCTTGAGCCATGGTTTCATAGGTCTTCAACCAAAAAGTATTCCCTTCTCTCGGACCCCAACCACGTAATCGACAACAACCCGCCGAGGCCAACTGTTTCATCAGCATTTTCTTGCGGCTTCTGTAAATTTTAGGCTGTCCACCAGACCGTCTCTTCCAGCCCTGTTCAGCAATTGCAAACAAAGCACGACGCCAGTAACCCTGAACAGACATGAGCAATACGTGTCTCAGCCACTGCAGTTGATGCAGTGATACGAGCTCCTCGAGCGAGTGACTTCAGCGTCTCAACACACGCTGCTAACTTCCACATTGCTTACTTGATGCCGGCACCGCGCACGGGCGATGGACCGCAGACAGCGGTGCTCGAAGGCGCATAGTCTTCGCAAGTCACCTTTACGAATAGGTCAAGTCTAGTATCCGTACAACTGTACAGCACAAATAATTACATAACAGGTCCTCACTTTGATGGTGAGACAAATGTTGTGACGACGGCACAACTGCCTCAGCCTAGAAAAACTGTGGCGTGCTCTTGAGATCTGCATCGAAATCTCGTCTCCAACAGCCCCGCCAAAAGTGATGCGACTTACAAGTAGACCAAACTATCCACAACCTCCAGTGTCTCACCAACAAGAGTGAGTGCAGGCACAAATACCTGCTAGTCTTGAAAGACAGCCTTGCGTTTAGATGGCGAAAAGTATATACCATACTTTGATGCTTTAATCGCCAAGTAGTTTAGTGCAAGGTGGCCGGCGTGTGGATCGTTACCCAGCAAGACGATATCATCAGCATACTCCAGATCAACAACTTGACAACCTGGGAGGAGCTCAACCCCAGCGTTCAGCGAATCGCCCAGTGCTGTCTTTAGGACAACCTCAATGAAAAGTTGAAAAGGTTTGAAGAGATAGGACATCCTTGTCTAACTCCACTGGAGACCACGAAGCAAGGCAAAAGCTTGCCATAAGCTCTAACTCTGCCTGAGGTCAGACCATAGAGAATGCGCAATATGGTGACGAACTTCTCGGGGACGCCATTCCACAGCAGCCAGTGTCACAGTACAATCCGAGTGACAGCATCAAAGGCCGCAAGAATGCGCAAGAACACAGCAATTGTTGGCCTCTGGTACACATGACGGAGCTCGAGGTCCTGGCGGAGTGAGAAAATTTGATCGATGCAGTTGCGACAAGGGCAAAACCCAGCTTGTTCTTCTCGCTGCAACGACTCGTGCAGGGGGATAACCTCGGAAGTATGATGGGCACCAGCAGCTTACAAATGATGGGGACTATGCTTATGCCTCTATTTTTGGAGCAGAATGTTCGCATGCCATTTTGGAGGATGGCGTCGACTATTGATGTACCCCAAGATGATGGAACTTTCACTTTCGACCAAACTTTCGAGAACAAAGCAGTGAGTACTTGAACCAGCGAAGTGCCACCATCTCTAAATAGAGCTGGAGGAAGACCACCGATTCATGTGGCGGAGCTTCCACTCTATTTCCTGATAAGGGAGGATCTGTGGGGGTAGACCACTCTGACTAGTGCAAGCGCCAGAGGTAGCAGATGGAGCTGGGGGCCAACAAAACTGCGAGCCAAAATTTTCGGCTCATCCATCCGACCGGCTTTAAAGATTGGTGATTAAGTTGCCATCCTTTTCGCGTATTGTTGCACTTATCCCAGATCGAACACCTTGGGTGACTTAAAAGAGATGAAAAACTTCTCTGGTATTACCAGAGAGACCAGCAAGCTCCATCTCCCTAGCACGCTTACACCACCACACCTTGTGGTCCATTTGCAGACTCCTGCGTAACTTCCCAACTGGGGATTTGCGTTCTTCTATGTGGCTGGAGTCCGACGGGATCAAGCGTCATTTGTCCATCAGCGACAAGGAGACGGTGGAAATCCAATGTTTCGGTGGGTCACTAGCAACTCCACAAGTGTCGATGCTGGCGGAAACTAAGGCATCCTTAATCTGCGCGCCTTGTGAATGGAGGTCGCGTCAATAGTTGGGTCGAGCAATGTTGACAGTGAGGCTTGGTATCTGGTACAAATCGCAGGGTTTTGTAGATTTGCGAAGTCCGGTCGGTAGTGACCGCGCTTAGGTGATCCTCCGAAAGACATGCAAATTTTAGCACGAACCAATGCGTGATCGGAATCTAAATAAGTTGACCAGTACGATCGGCAGTCCGTTACGCTTCCGCGCCTTAGGTAACAGATTGCTATGTGATCAAGCTGGGAGCACACTTGCTTTTGTGAGGAAGGGCGCCAGGTAGCAGTGTGTCTCCTCAAGTGCCAAAAACTAGTGCTCGAAACAAACAAGCGATGATCAGGGCAAAGAGCAAGCTGTCTATCTCCATTGTCTGATGGACTGCCACCAAGGCCAAACCTACCACCAAGGTGGTGCTTGCTTGGTGGATGACGACCCACTCGTGCATTAATGTCACCGGCAAGAATGACCATATCAGTTCTTTTGGAGGAATGCATAAGGTCATGTAGCTGCTGGTAAAAGCTATCCTTGACTGCATCCGGGCTGCAGACTGTAGCGGCTTTGGCGGAAACGATAAACAAGGCGCGTCTAACGTCTCGACGCCTGCTTACATTACATGAACCTCTTAATCGGACGGCGTCTAGTCAATTGTTGACTGGGATCCAGTCTTGCGGATCTGATGCAGCCCTGATACTTAGTGCAACCCCCAGACCAGCTTGGCCAGAGCCGGCAGCTCCTGGGTCCTCGGCAATCCGCAAGTGGTATTTGGTGTCAGGGTTTACCGGAAGGGTCATTCTGATGACGGCGCTAGAGTCTTGTAATCTGGTCTCTGAAAGGCAACAGATGTCTACGAGAGCCTTTCAAGAGTACTTTGCAGACATGCTTGTTGTCCGAACTGCACCAAAGTTCGAACATTAAACGCTGCGAGGATGAATGGAGAACCAGGTCGAAGAAGTGCTGGAGCTTCGTGGAATGAGAGACGGTTGCGATCGAAGGATGTTGAAAACCGGGATTTTGGCTGTTACTCCAACCAGTTGCCAGAAGTGGGTTGTTTGTGACGGTGACAGAAGAAGACATACGAGTACATTAAGGTGAAGGACGTGAGGGGGTCTCTGTGATTGGAGGTTAAGTAGTTGAGTTAGCATAGAAGATATGCATAGCAAGAACGGTAGTAATTAGTGTGGTCCATGATTCATCAGTAGGCGTGATACTACCCGATTGCCCAGGCCGAAGTAGTGGGTTGTCTTAGGGGGCCCTACCCCGAGCCGTTGATCAAAGATCTAAACTACAAGGCAACAGGGCGATGTGAGGGCGTCGCAACCTGTTTGGAACCGGTGACCAAATGGATGGTTTATGCGCCTTTCCGTCCGTGAAGGACCAGGGACCCAACGCACCACTGAAGTACAATGCCTCCCAGGGAGGAGCAAGGGGCAGCGACTTTATTTAGGGGCCTGTCACATCCGACACGTCGCAGTGTTGTTAAACAGACATTTATGGCTTTTATAGGGAGGACGCTAGCCAGCCGAAAACCCACTATTTCATGGAACACTGCCGTATCACAATTTGCTGGAGCGGGAAAAACCCGAAACACCCAGCCGACCCCACGAGGAGGTTGTTCGACTAGTCAGTCAGCGGAAGTCAACACAAATCAAAATCATCTCTGTTCACCGTAGTGTTGTGAGTTTGGGTGACGGGTAAACCATTTCCAATTGACTGGTTCTGCTACAACAACTATAATAGCACATATGGCGTTCCACTAGTTTACGTTATCAATTTTTCTTTTTAAGGAATTTGACATCGATTCTGGAACTTTGCTCAGATTACCGCTGGTATACTACGTGCAACTCGGGTTGCGGTCAACCGACCAGCCAATCTTCATACAGCCTATGAAGGCTGCTTGGGTACCTCTTCGTCTTCTACGTTTAATTTGGGCCCAAGGGGAGTGGCTAAGAGTCTAGGTTTTCAGTCTTCTTGTACAGCAACCAAGTTCCAAACATCACTATTGTCTACGTCCTTCTGCAAGTTCGGAACCGTTTGGAGGGTGGACAAGGCCCTGACCGTGCTCATTCCAACCGAACTCACAAAGGTTGTTTCAGACGTATTTAAGCAACTAGTTGGATCAAGGTTTAAAGCCACATATGAAGCATTTTTAGAGCGCTTCCCAACCTAATTCCTCAGTTATAGTGCGGTGGCTAATGGGAAAGCCCGGGATTTAATCTCAGTCACACTTTCTTTAAGTGAATTGATTAGATCCTCCTCCTTTGTCCAGTCATAGCCACCAGTCTTTCGTATGCAATAATTTTTGTACTAGCTTAACCGGAGGGATGATTATACATACTGAACGGATCCACAGTGAGTCTGGTTTACGATGTTGTAGGTTCGACTAGTTTACTGGGAACTTGGGATATTTACGATGAAACTCGCTAAGGTACTTGGAACATTGGATTGCAGTTCGTACAGTTTGCTGCATGAAGCAAAGCCACCAACTACTGTCGATCTGGATGCGGTAATGTGGGCGTTTGTTCAGTCGTCACAATCCATTGCGTTGATGGATGCTATTCCGAGCAGGGTCCGAGCGCTTGTGGTTTCGTTAGGGCCAATTGTGCGCTGAACTGTCTGCGTGTGCAAGGCCGTCACGCTCGGAGCATATGGCTTTGGTGGCGCAGGTTTAAACGGCTGGCTCTTTCACGCAGTAAACAGAGCAACTCAGCGATACGGACACAAATTGTACAATAGCTACGTTGCTAAACAATCCACAGTTGTAGCTGCTGACTCATGGGATAAAACGTGGAGTTAGCTTTAGTTTCAGACCAAAAATATTGCTGTGTGGTTCGCGATTCAGAAAACTCCTTGATAATGTTCCTGCGGGAACTGTGCGAAAGCCGCAGTGATGAGATAGAAGGCGATCCACACAAACTAGATCCGGAAGATGGAATGCACATGATAGTAATGATGAAGCTGGGTTGAGTGAGTGTAAGCGTACGTTTGTGTGACAAAATGCGGCTGAGAAACAGCGGCAAAACAGTGGGTTCGCTTAAGGTCACGTAGCGTGTTTCCTTACATGCATTGTGGATTACATTAAGCATGCCCTTCTGTCGGGTTTATATGTCTCATGAACCCAGGGAGACGACACATAAGTGAGCGACCATATTTTACTTTTCTTACACTTTACCTCAACAAATCACTGCGCCCTGTGGGTTTATGTAAACTTGCATTCGATTTTTGTTTTACACTAACAATATTTACCAACGCATTTATCTCGTTAGACGCTAGGCAGACGACTCACCTAACTTTGACTTCCTTGTATTTACCCCAGCCATCCTACGAGACGTGTGAAGCACTTACTTTTTAACCTGTGATAAATGGTTGTTCACTGTTCATTGCTCGTGTGGGAGCAGGCTAATCCATTCCGGATACATGCACGGCGAAATCGGACTCCCTTTTGACTTCAACTAAGTCGACCTATTCCTCGACCTTACGCTAAGGCGACAACTGGAAGAAAGTCACAACTACGGGTTCCGTATGTGCGGCTAATACGCCATTTCTTTGGACTATAAAGGCCAACATCTTGAAATGGTTCTTAGCTTTCGTTCAGTCATATCTGGAATCCTGAATCTAGGTTTTCTTGCCTTGTTGCATTCGGGATAAGGTGGAGCTGGGGAGGGTTTCACTAGTAGCCACAAGGTTGGTCAATAGATCATGAGGACAGACGTAAGCCAAGTAGCCACTTACTCCGGGGATGTATTCAATGCACTACAGAAGGATCCGAAAATGCCTGATCCTTACCTACCGCACTTTAACAGGGAGGGATACACGGGACTTGCAGTGTCTGCTTAGTCCGATCAGATTAACTTGCCCCTTGGTCTTTCTCATGAAGCTACAAAAGCCGCGCTCTGGATGGATTGTAGCCTAAAGTCGGTTAGCGCAGAATGAACGAGCTTCAGAACTCGCTTTCAGAAAACGTTGTCCGATAATTTAATGACGGGTTATCAGCGCCAGTAAGAAATTCTCAGTAGTCAACACAACACCTTTCCCTCTTAACCATAACCTATCGTTAAACTAATAAGGGATGGAGCCGACGTCCTCTGCAAAGCACTGACCTTCTTATTCGAACGTATCTGGAATGAAGAGAGTGTCCTGGCTGATTAGAGCAAATAAATTATGGTGGCAATATACACGAAGGGTAGTCGCACAGACTGTTCTAACCACAGGCGCATTGGCCTAACACCAGTTGTGACAAAAATACTGGTCTCCATTCTCGTTCGTCGCCTCACTGTGGAATGGGAATCTCGGGTTAGGGAAGAGAAGGCCGGTTTTCGTCCAGGACCTGGCTGAATAGACCATATATTCACTTTGCGGCAGGTGCTAAAGCAGCGCCACGAATACCGCAGACCGACAATAGCTGTGTTTCGTGATTTCAATAGTGCCTTCGATCGATGGATTCTGTTCGAAATACTTGTGTGGTAAAGATGTTCTCATGAAATATGTGAACATCCTTCGTGCTCTATACTCGAACACTACAGGCCGCGTCAGGATTTACGGTGTCCTATCGGATAGCTTTCCGACCACAAGCGGCGTTCGTCAGGGTTGCCTGATTTCCCCATTTTGCTCAATTTCGTCATGGATTCTGTCATGAAGTGTTCCCTTGCGGAATTTCAACATGTGGGCATTGAAGTGCTGCCTGGTGAAAGGTTAGTTGACCTAGATTATGCGGACGATATCGTCTTGCTTTTCGAACATAGTGCGACGGCACAAGCAACCCTGAATAGCCTCTCCGGAGTGGTTCCGTTATTTGGTATGCACTTCGCACCTTCAAAGTGCAAAGTGTTGATACAGGACCCCCAGCCACTTTATGACCCCTTGACCCTTACTAACGAGGAACTCGAGGTGGTTGATCAATTCACTTATCTTGGCAGCTGCGTCAGCAAAGATGGGCGCATAGAAACTGACGTCAGCTCACGCATTGCAAAGGGCAGAACTGCCTTCTTGAACCTGCGGCATCTTTGGCGACAGAAGGAAATTTCCCTCAGTCTGAAAGGCCGTGTATACAAGGCCACAGTGAGGACCGTTCTGCTCTATGAGAGAGAGACTTGGTCCGCTCGGTCTGAAGATCTGAGGCGCTTTTAAGTCTTTGATCATCGTTGTCTGCCAAGTGCTGCTGGCGTCGGATGGAACCAGCGTGTCCGCAACGATGATGTGCGTAGGCGAGTACTAGGTAGTGATAAAGATATCAGCTTCCTAGAACAACAGACAGCACTGAATAAGTTGCGTTGGCTCGGGCACGTGCTACGTATGCCTGGTCACCGCTTACCTGGGAGGGCCTTGTTCAGTCTACCGGGTGTAGGATGGCGCAAGGCTCGAGGTGGACAGAAGTTGAGTTGGCAGCGGGAAATGAAGTCACTGACGTCCAAACTGAGTGCCCGTTGGTCCGTCTAGCCTTCCGGGCTGGAGTCCACGTGACTCGCCTTGTGTTTGACTCGAGACTTTACAGGACATAGATCGCAGTAGACACCAGTGGCGCGTCTGCTGCCGTCTCTTAATCGGATTGCTTGTTTAAAGTGTGTTTGGTGCTGAGTTATCTTCGGGGTAATGGCTGATTATGACGTGGGACAGTGAAAGCCGCAAAGAAGCCGTCTCGCCAATACCGCCTTATCATTGCACTATAGCCAGCTGTTTGTGACGGTATGTTGTCTACACAAGGTGTAGGCGCCTTGCCCCTGAATGTTTGCTTAGAACATTAAGGTTTTCAGGTAAGTCCCCCTTCTCTCCCTCTTCTTATTCTTTATTTCATAAGTACTCATGGTTGTGTGGCAGCGAAGCATCAGTTTAAATGGATGATGTACTGCTGTTGTTGTTGCTGATGATGATGACGTTAAGGAAAATGTGATGTAGTGGCTTAAGTTTGTTGGCCAAAGTCTGTTTGTACAGTGCACGGATGTTGTCTTCGGACCCCGGCCTACGTGGCACGGTAGTTCGGGAAAAGTTTGTTCCGTCGTAGTGTTTGAGGTCAGTTTGAATAAGACCAAATGCTATCGTGTGGAACTCCCACTCATGACGACCAGGCGCAAGAAAAATACCTAACTTTTAAGTTCGTTTCAATTAGCCGAGTATTCAGATAATCCAACTAGGCGCCACCCTACACCTGATAGACTGAACAAGGCCCTCCCAGGTAAGCGGTGACCAGGCATACGTAGCACGTGCCCGAGCCAACGCAACTTATTCAGTGCTATCTGTTGTTCTAGGAAGCTGATATCTTTATGACTACCTAGTACTCGCCTACGCACATCATCGTTGCGGACACGCTGGTTCCATCCGACGCCAGCAGCACTTGGCAGACAACGGTGATCAAAGACTTAAAAGCGCCTCAGATCTTCAGACCGAGCGGACCAAGTCTCTCTCTCATAGAGCAGAACGGTCCTCACTGTGGCCTTGTATACACGGCCTTTCAGACTGAGGGAAATTTCCTTCTGTCGCCAAAGATGCCGCAGGTTCAAGAAGGCAGTTCTGCCCTTTGCAATGCGTGAGCTGACGTCAGTTTCTATGCGCCCATCTTTGCTGACGCAGCTGCCAAGATAAGTGAATTGATCAACCACCTCGAGTTCCTCGTTAGTAAGGGTCAAGGGGTCATAAAGTGGCTGGTGGTCCTGCATCAACACTTTGCACTTTGAAGGTGCGAAGTGCATACCAAATAACGGGACCACTCTGGACAGGCTATTCAGGGTTGATTGTGCCGTCGCAACATAGTCGAAAAGCAAGACGATATCGTCCGCATAATCTAGGTCAACTAACCTTTCACCAGGCAGCACTTCAATGCCCACATGTTGAAATTCCGCAAGGGAACACTTCATGACAGAATCCATGACGAAATTGAGCAAAAATGGGGAAATCAGGCAACCCTGACGAACGCCAGTTGTGGTCGGAAAGCTATCCGATAGGACACCGTAAACCCTGACACGGCCTGTAGTGTTCGAGTATAGAGCTGAAGGATGTTCACATATTTCATGAGAACATCTTTACCACACAAGTATTTCGAACAGAATCCATCGATCGAAGGCACAATTGAAATCAAGAAACACAGCTATTGTCGGTCTGCGGTATTCGTGGCGCTGCTTTAGCACCTGCCGCAAAGTGAATATATGGTCTATTCAGCCAGGTCCTGGACGAAAACCGGCCTTCTCTTCCCTAACCCGAGATTCACGTTCCACAATGAGAGAACTGAGAACTGGTGCGAAGCAGCGAGTAGAGGTTGCTCTGTGTAGCTGCATCGTTCGTCGTTTTCGGACATGAACTCTTTATTCATCGTTTCGCTCTCTGTACTTTGCCTCTGCAAATTGTTGGTCTAGTAGCATCTTGAATTTAGACACTGTGTCCGCTTCTACTATATGCTGAGGCAGGTCGTTCCAGACATTCAACACTCTGCGTTCGAAACAGAGTTGATGGGCGACCCGCTCCAAATCCGGGACGATAAGTTTATACCGGTGTCCTCGCGTGCAGCTTGGTGTGCGCAGATGAAGTAGTTGTCTCAACATGGGGTAATCACCCAGATGTACTATCCGGTGCGTCATGATGAGGTCAACTCTCAGCCGACCATAAGATAGGGTGTATAACCCTAGTTTCTTACATCCGTCTTCGTATGGCATACCTCGTAAGTTGGGAATCAGCCTGGTGGCTACATGCTGCACCCGCTCAAGCTTTTCTATTTCGCCCCGGGTGATGGGACAGTATGCGGGAGTGCTGTATTCCAGCATTGGTCGTATTATCGAGACGAAGAGGCGAGAAGCAATCTCTTCGGACCAAGTGCTAAAGCTGCGCCTGAGAGCCCAAAGCATACGAAGGCTGTTTTGGTACAGCCTATTCGTGTTGTCAATGGACTTTAGGTCGCAGCGTGAGAATACACCGAGGTCGCGCACGAAAGGAGCGGGATGCAACGGTTGACCAGCTACTGTGTACGTTCGGCCGTGATCACACTTACCCAACCTCATTAATTGCGACTTGGCAGGGTTGATCGGAAGGTTAACCTCTGCAGACCAAGTCGAGAGGCGGTCGAGATCCTGCTGAAGTAAATCGCAATCATTGAGTGTGCGGATTACTCTCCACACTTTCAAGTCATCTGCGAACAAAGCACAATGTGATTGTAGAAGCTGAGGCACATCGTTTATATGGATTAGAAACAATATCGGTCCCAGTACAGTGCCTCGGGGCACGCCGCTGCTCGATGGATACCACTCAGTTAGATGGTTGTCCACCTGGACTCTCCACTTTCGATCAATAAGGAAATTGCTGATCCATTTGTGCAGCGAACCACCAACACCGCACATCCTCAGGCGACGAACGAGAATGGAGACCAGTACTTTTGTCACAACTGGTGTTAGGCCAATGCGCCTGTGCTTAGAACAGTCCGTGCGACTACCCTTCGTGTATATTGCCACCATAATTTATTTGCTCTAATCAGCCAGGACACTCTCTTCATTCCAGATACGTTCGAATACGAAGGTCAGTGCTTTGCAGAAGACCTCAGCTCCATCCTTAAGTAGTGCTGGTGGAAATGAATCCGGACCTGCGGCATGGAAACGATGGGGACAAGGATCGCATTTCGGATCTCGACCTCCGACGTAAGCTGTTAACTAACCGTCCATGGCTCGTGCTTCCATCACTTGTGTAAGGAGAGGTCCGGGAGCAGATGGGCAACTGAGCTGATCTTGAAGTTATTCCGCCCAACGAGCCACACGGCGCTGCTTTTTATCATTGCACCCTCGCTCTCTCTGATTGTCTCATTGATGTCTGCTTTCCTGAGACCAGATTTGCGCATCAGCTGGAAGAGCTTGCGGTAATTGCCTACTGTTCCTGCCTCCTCTATTTCTTGAGCCCTACGTGTCAACCAGGTTTCTTTGTCAGCACGTAAACTCCGCTTTAGTTCGTGTCTAATAGCCCGTCTGGTCACGTTGTGCTCAGAGCCAGCCGGTAGGTGTCTTCTGGATGCGAACAGGTTCACCGACCTCTCGGATATCCAGTTACTGGTACGGTGACGCTTGATAGTGCCACAAGCAGATGCTCCTGCGTCGTGCACGGTGGTCTAGATCCTATTCCACTGAAGCTCAGTGTCATTAGGACAAGAGAGCGAAAGTTCCGTACGCAGTGTGTCTTGATAGGCCTGCCTGACAGAGGGCTGAGACAATTTTTCCCTTGCCAATAGGAAGAGACGCTTGGTGCGCCTCTCGGTAAAGTTCATGGAGAAACGATAGCGTACCAACTCATTATCAGAGTCGACGCAGGTATTCTAGTACGAGCGACAATCCAGGATGGAACCACGCCACCTGTAACTTATGGTAATGTGATCAATTTGGGTCCATCACTGGTCAGCTACAGGAGGACGCCAAGTGGCACTTCGGCGCCCACTGTGTCTAAAAGCAGTGCTACTAAGAAACAACTGGTGCTCCGCGCACAGTTGCAGCAGCCGCTCACCGTTGTCAGTCAGTTCGGAGTTAAGCCCACAGTTACCACCCAGCTGAGCTTCTGAAGAGGTCAGACGCCCTACTTTGAGTTCAAATCCCCTCAAGTACTATAATATCTGAACTAGTAGCACTGAGTATTGGCGCGTTTAATTCATGACAAAATGGGTACTTGGCAGCATTAGAATTGTAGTCGGTGGGAGCATAAGCGGAAATCACTAACAAACAGCGTTTTGTACTACTTCATGAATCAACTTTAGCTGGTGTCGTCAAACGGACTTCACATTAACGGCTGTTCACCGGGATCCAATTAACCAACGATGGCTCAGTCGTGGAGATTTGAATGATACCTACTCTAGCTTGACCCGTGAATACTGCATCGGCGTCTCCGGATGCGTGCAACCAATAACGAGAGGATTAACCGGGTGCAGTTAACTCAACAACCCCATTAGGGTCATTGAGCTTAGTTTCGGATACACCACATACATCAATACCTAGTGTGTCCAAGGTGAGTGCGAGTGCAACCTGTTGACCTGTTTGTGTTAGAGTGAGAACGTTGAACGTTGCCATGGAAACAGTGCAGTGTGGTTTTATAAGGAACTGTTACTCATAGGGTTCCGGTGCGTGTCGCGAGAGGGTGGCTGCAGATGGTTCTACTCCCGTGACACTTTGGTTGCTGTCAGTTAATCTTGGAATGTAGGAGGAAGGTTAGTAATGGGGTCGGGATGGGAGTAGGAGAAACAATTGGAAAAGAAAGAAGGGAAACGCCAGCAGTAGCATGTCTTCACTTATCCTCCCTGCTGTATGCAGGAGATAAGGCGACCCTTGACTATCTGCAAGAAGGCTGACGCAGGATGAAGTTTATGTTGGAAGAAAATGTCATGGTTGTATGTGGGCTGGGATACTGCCAGGGCGCCCAAACCTAGACAGGAGGACAACGAGGGTCCTCATCCAAAGTCTTTGGCTCAAAAGCCTGTCGGCAAGGCTGCGGGAAGGTGGTAAGGGTTTAGTTTTACAGAAATGGATGCCATACCATTTCAAACACCCAACCTGGAGGACTAGGAGACTGTGTTTGTCTGACCTCTCATCATTGACCAACCTGGTAGGAGTAGTTATCAAGGTGCCCGGAGGCACCACCCAGTACAGCACAATGAGTCAATTAGGTACGCAAAAACGTCGCACCACGTTAAGGTCCAGTCTCGTTGCATAGTTGAGTGGCGTGCAATAGCGTAGAGGAGCCTAGATGAGAATGCACTGAGCGTGGTGTGGGTGCGTTTTTTATACTACCGTGGTTGCCCTTGGAGATGAACAATCATATTGGTTGTGACTTCGATCCGCGTTCATTTTGTTTGATGGACAGATGATCTTTGACTTTGACCCCTTTGTGTTTCGTGGCCATCATCTGTTTGCCTTTGTGGGCGAGTGTGCCTTCAGTTCCGTTCGTCTAATAACCCGTTCCACCGGATTCAATCGATCGAGTTGGCAGCTGTTCGCCAGTAGTGTTGCGTACACTGCGTCCAGTTCCGTGCCGATTGATTGAATTTGTTGTAGTGGACCAGGCTTCCAAAAACTTCCTCTCATGTTTCGTACTTCCATCCGCTAGGATCTTTTCATTCACCAGATCTAAATGGTGGCCTTCTAGATCTTCATGCGCAGAAACCAATGAGCGGGGATCATGCCTTCTGACGGCCGCCTTGTGTTCGGTGATTCGTGTACAATGCTTTCTTCCAGTTTGTCCGACGTAGTTTTATCGCAGTCGCTGCATTTTCTCTGGTAGCTGACATTGTATTGGTAGGTTTGCTTGACATTTTCTTTTTGTCTTGAGATCAATCTCCTTAGGGTGGCACTTGGTTTGTGAGCTACATATATTCCATGTGACTGGAGCAATCTTCCTGTTAGTTCATGGACCATCTTGATGTAGGGCAGCACTATACGTTTGTTGGATTGATCCCATGACTGCTGTTGCTGTTACCGAGACACTCGTTTCTTTACGCTTCTTCTGATGAAACTTCTCGGATAACCGTTGTTTCTAAACACACGATATAGGTGCATTTCTTCCTGTTTCCGCGATTTGGCTGTGTTGCCGTGCGTTTCCGCTCTTTTGAACAGTGTTTGAATGCAGCTCTTCTTGTGATTCATCGGGTGGTTGCTGTGGTAGGTTAATATCTGGTCCGTATGCATTTTTTTCCGATATAAGCACGTTTGCAGAGATCCGTCGGAATTCCTAGTGACCAGTACATCCAAAAATGGCAACTTGTTATCCTCCTCTAATTCAATCGTAAATTAGATATCCTCGAATGTGTTGTTGAGCAAATTGTGTGTAGCCTGTACTCTGTTCCGATTTACGATGACAATTGTGTCGTCCACGCTTCGTATCCAGAGTTTTAGGCTAATAGATGGCAGTGCAATGCGCTCCAATTTCGGCATTACGGCTTCTGCATTGAGCCTCGAAATTAGGGATCCCATGGGTGTTCCTCTCAGTTGCTGATACATTTGTCTTTAAAAGCAGAAATAAGTGGTTATGCAGTGGTTTAGGAGTTCCCAAGAACTTTCAGGTCGCATGGTTGTCGTTGGGATTAGTTGATTGTCAAGTGGCTCCATCATAGTATCATGTCCAATTCATGACCGAATGAACTGAAGAGTGTAGTGACATCGAATGAATGTGGTCAGCAGTGGTCTGCTACAACAGTGACATCCCATTCAATATCTTCACTCTCCCCCGCTCACAGTGATCAAATGAATCATCAAGACAGACCTTTATGCCAAGTATCAATATGTTAGGGAAAGAGCACCGCGTTTTGTCTTTCAAGATGACAGTGGTGTTGTAGCTTACTAACGTGAGGTCATCATAAATACCGAGAGTTTAGAATGATGACTGTGTGGGGGCAGAGTACACAAGCTTCCGTTTGCTGTTGCACGTACGATCCGAGCTTACAAACAGAACACTTACCACTGAGCGGATGTTTTCTGATCCCAAACTTGCTCGTTTAACACCTTGGTATCAAACGTTGATAACTACGGTACCAATAAATAAGTCTGTGTCAAAATACATAGTCCATTGAACAGATAGTAAAGCAGTGAAAATCTGCCTAACATCGGGACGTAATAGTACAACCTAAAGCATGGTCACACGAGGACAAGCATGAAACACATAACCCTAGCATCCGTGCGCCATAAAAATGGCTGTGTGCGTAGAATTCATGCTTTTGGGCTCGAGGTTAGTAAATTCTTGCACCTTGCCACTTCGGAAAAAGGTGAATGCGTATAATTTGCCCGCAGATCACGGTCGAAGTGCACGAAATATCCTTTTTAGCGTTAAGGTTACTCCTCAAAGGCGCAATAACTGTTTCGGTACTCAACAACACCGTTCTTTGCATGCAAATCAATAACAGAACACGTGGCGCACGTAAAGATAAGATATGTATTTGGGTGGTAAAAGCAGCTTAGCTAGTGGTTTTCGTATACAATCTTTACTAATCTCTGTGGTATTAATGCATATACCGGCATTCAACTGACTGGTTGCATTTAAATGTGGCAGATGGACGAAATGTGCACCACTGAGGTACTGGTATACCCATGCAAATTTTTCATATATTTGCATGCTCTCGATTTTAAGTAATGCCTCTAATGGTTTGTTTTTGACTTCAAATAGTCGATTGGCAATAAAATATTGCAACTTGTGACGAATTCAGCATCTATTACTATCCGTCGTCGGTTCAGGTTACGCATCTTGTCATCGCCATTGCATTATCAGTGTGGAATCCAAGGCGAAACTTTGGCTGCTTGTGAAACCCGTTGTTGTTGAGTTAGAAGCTCAGTTTAGCTTCCTTCAGCTGCGTTTACTTTGGGCCAAGTTCCCTGGCACTCTTCAGCAACAAATAGCCCTCTATCTAACTCATTGCCTTTCACACTCAATAAACTGTTCAAACTTGCCTGATTTCTCGTTCAAACTTCTTATATGCACCATCATGGTCTAAACATATACTTATAATTCGGCCTGACTGTGCTTAAAATACGCCGAATCATCCCTAGCTCATTTCACCTTACCACTTTTCAGCTATCTCTCCCATTCTTTAGATCCTCTTAGTTGGATGGGCATCAAGTTAACAGCAAGGTTTCGCTGCTCAACAACAATGAGTGCGACGCTTGTGCCTGAGTTTTACTAGTGTGCAGTGTGCCCGCACGCCACATGCCCCTACTATGAGGGGGCGAAAGCTGGATATTTTTATAATGCAACTAACCCCATTATAACCGAATCTATCACCACAGTAATCTACTTATGCCTGATTAATGTGTTGCTATTGTTTCCTACAATGATCGGACAGCTGCTTTCACCTGTCCACACACCCACAGCGACAAGTGTGGAGTCACCGTGTGTCGGTAAAATCTGACTCCACGACAGTGCTACGATGCGAGCCCCGACAACCTCTGGGATTGAACTGAGCATACAAAGAATGTCACTTAGCCATATGTGACAGACTTTTTCGCTCAGTATTGGGTTGTGTGACGACTGATATTAATATCTGCCAGTCTACCCACATGCAACATGTAGTCTATGGAAATCTGCTGTTTATGGGCCCAAAGGATGCCAGACGTTGCCTGCTTCACATTCAGTGGATCCACTCACAACACTCCTCCACTAATGGCCACCTTTATACATTAGATTGTCTTCGCAGTTATGCTTAGAAGCATTCATTTCGGTAACACCCATCGTTGCCGTGGGTTACAAATGGTACACGCTAATGGTGGACGAGTAGAAACACGGCCAAAACTTAGTCGCTGTATACCTTTTACTTCATGTCAAAATTGGACAGCTGTCCAAACTACGCATGACGAAATGATAACAAGGATAAACAATAGAGTCATTTACAGCATTCCATCTGCCCTTTTGTTGGCTTCATCTCGTTTTATCCTACTTTGTGATAAGATTCTGCTACCACTGTGTCGGAAATCCTAAGAGGAAAGAAACGCAGCACTTGTCCAAAAACCGAAAATATATTTGTAGGGTGAAACTATGAGAAGCGCAGGCTGGTGGAATTAAGAAGAAAAATAAGCGGTGGTCATGCAAGATTTCTCACGGTAATCTTACAGTCATTGATCTTCCATCTTCCGCCCGAATACTTCCAATGTATATGTTTTGGACCACGGGTCTTGTTACTATTTTGCGTCACGCAAACCAACTTAAACGAAATCGCCCATTCCAATATGAATTATAACGCCACATATGTGCTCTATCCTGGTACCAAACAGCAAAGGCAATGCTTGTGACGATCTTACAACTTTAAAGAAGTACTCGAACAGCATAATCAAAATGTTTATTCAATGTGGTTTCTTTGGTTACAGCTAGTTGGGAAGCGGGAAGTAAACATTCTATACTAAGAGAAGTAACCTGTTTGACCACAGCCTTCAGCGGCTCCTGTTGTGGCGTTATCACAAATGGCGCACCACGGTTTGTGCCTACCTGGTAAGCAGCGAGAATTAATATGATTCACTTGAAGCGACACATTATCCCTAGTGTGTGCGGTTCATACCACCTCGGTTGCGGAAGCGCGTTCCATTCGGACAGCTTTCCGTAACCACAGCCCAAATGCTGAATGGTAACTCTAATCTTATCCGTTCTTGCTCTTATCAAAGTTTACACAACAACTGGGAAGGAATGGCAGTTCAAAGGTACAGTCGGGTACATGGAGTAAAAGGAGTTTGTACAAAGTTCGATGATTATCACTTTTCGAATGCAGCCATTCAACAAGGCAGGCAGCGAAACATTTGTCACTGACTCATTACAGACACTACTTGATACAAAGCTTACTGAATGTTGGTCACTGACGTTGTTAGTAGGGCACGTCGCTCCCACAATGCTGATCGCGACTGGACGGTCACCATGAAATGCCGTCACCACGCAAGCGCGTAATACTTTTCTTTCAGCTTTGGTGAATGGAAACCCATAGCACTCCAGCGACCAATGTACTTGGGAGATCAGGGTGAACAGTGAAGACACTGGTAATGTGTCTGTATACGTTACTTTTGCATTAAATTGCGGGATCGCTTTGCCCTAGAAGTATTGACGAAGCGTCACCGATTGCGGTTGTAATCTGCATTTGTCATGGTAAAATAACCAAACAATGGAGTACATTGTAGGCTGTTGTTCGAAACGGTATATGGTCCAAGTATTTATCATCACTGGCCGAAAAAGACGTACCAAGGGCTCAATGAGTTGGTAGTTGATGTGGTTTTAGATTGGAATTCGTTCGTGTGATGCGACAAAGAGAGATGCTGCGACATTCGTGTATCAGTTGTCTGAATATGACGTGTGCTGCATCACCACCACTGAGTGGAAGAATGATGCTACTGAGCTGAGTGGCTAACGGTTTCCAGATACATTGCCGTAAGCAATGTACTAAGTTACAATATTAGGTTAAAATTAATCCCATTAACCCGTTAAAATGGTTGGGGAATCTCATAGTCTTCTGGTAAGCGCTTTGCTTTATAACCAGCACCGTATGAAATGCAATCAAAAATTTAGATTTTCCTGTGGTTTAGAGGCACAGGTTTAGCATGATTCGGGTAAGACATGAAGTGTCGTCAAATAAGACAGGAATTGTGTAATACTGGATGAATAATTCCAGTGGCCGAACTGTTTTACTGTAGAACTGCATGTGGAGATCAATCTTCTTAAGCAATTTGCCGCAAAGATACACGACCTGTTCTCAAGAGACTTCTTCTAATTTTCATCTTCTAGGATAATATGTTGCTCAAGCAACAACCCTGTTTCAGCTCGCCATCGGTCAATTCTTGTTGCAACAGACGAGCTACCAGCATGAAACAGATGGGCAGCCGACTAATGCCCATTAGACATATATTTAATTACCCTCAGATTTCATGAATCTGCTAATACCATAAACCTGGCCGCCTAAAGAGTAATTTTGGATGGCCGTATATGGGTGTCTGTTGAGCTAGAACTGTGCCCTACGTAGTACGCATCTAAAAAAGCAAATAATGAACAGATAAATTGCGATGGGGCATTTTTCACTAATCTGACTAGTGGATTCATGTTATATTCATAAGTAATCTGTAGTTGAACCGGTTGACAACATATGCTGATATGTACTGACAGCCTGCTAACACGTATTTGTTTGTCTTAGCCAGCTGTTCCATCGTACCGCAGTTCAAGCACTGTGAGATGTGGTGGCACGAAACTCTCCAAATCTTCTTATCGGTGCATATGTTGTGAGTAAACCTTATCTTGAAACCTTTCCACCAGTTCCTGCTGCTGAATAATGTGTTTCGTTGCGAAATTATTTTGATTACAGTGGAATAAACAATGCAATCCGGATCGCCTGCATCTTTGGGTATTGCAACCCGCCCCTTTGGTTGCATGCAAGAGTTTGGAGATGCCCAAATACGGTGCTAGCTGATGCTGATCTCATTATTCAAAAAGTAACAACTAGCCCTTGACTCTGTTATCCACCTCGTCCTATGAAGTGACGTAGTTTACAAATTAAGTCAATTGTACACATGTTGTTGTTCACACAACAAGACTGTAGAGCAAGGTATGAGTATCGTAATGGTTACTCGTCAGGGTCAAATAGCATCGGCGCGGGCAGTTCTAGTACAGGTCAAAACAACTGAGCAAATTGGCCTGTCTAGTAGGATAATCTAACAGGCTCAAAAAATCCTTGTTTTGTGAAACTGTATCGGGGTGGGTTTTTGATCTGGTGTTTCTATGATATAATATGTGCAAGAAAGGAGGTTACCGTGCATTAAGCGACAAATGTGGGGCCTTTTAAATACGAATAATGCACGCCGTTCGTGTTTATAGGTGTTGTTTATTAATATGTCAATATGGCATGTCTACCAATACGTTAAATAATACTACAGTCTTCGATCTTCTCTTGACCATAGAAACTAGCACGGTGCCTACTCAAAAATTGTTCAACAATCTGCCTCCGATTTGGAATATTTTGTCCGAAATTTGTGTTGAACTACCACAGATAATACAACTAATTATCATAATTTGGTACGAGAAGGCAACCGGAAGCAGAAATCTGGAGCGCCGAAGTCACCGACAAATTTTGCGAAACAGAAGCGCCAATTTTGGTTTTAATTCCCGACTGAAAATTACACGTACAAGCATTGAACACGGATCTCATTGTCACGGTTTCGAGTACCGTTTCCCATATAAAAACAATACTGATATGAAAGAGTACGCTCGGCTACTGATTCAATTGTGCTCAAAAGGTTGAATATTTTGACGGATTCAATTCTGGTATTACCAGTGGAGCGGGTAGTTGAAATTAAACCAGTTACTTCGACGATATCATTCAAGTCATGATGAGTAGTTGCGCGCATCAAGTCTGTGTGTTCTTTCGGGTATTCTACATAGCATTTAAAATAGTCTGGTGATAGTCTGGTGACTGAACTGTGCAATCAGTAATTCCTCACTCGTACTTACAAGGTACAGCAAGGAAGTTTCGCAGACCGCTGTGAAACTACGGCGTTAATTTAAGGGATTTGTGGTTATCCCTTAAGGTCATCATTACACAATTCTCAATGACAGGGGTAAACAAACGATTTGTACAGCTGGTCGGATAACAAAAAAAAGATAAGTGCGGACGTTGTTCGACTTATATACCATAGTGCAGAACAAAAGGAAAGCTCTGCGCAAAAATAAGAAAAACTAAGTTAAACATTCCATGTTAAACGAGTCCAACACGTCAGGCTTGTCACCAGTTTGCGGGGATTATCGTACGAAGATAAATGCGATAGATCGAGACTATACGCCGAGACCTATAGTCGAGTAAAAGTCGACCTCGTCATGACCCGCCTCATTCTGAATCTAAATGACATCCCATGCCGAGGTCACTGCGCCGCTTGCAAACACTTTGCAGTACACGTAGACACCAGCAGACGTTTTTGACTACAGCTTTAAAGCGAGTTTACTATCCCCTGTACTTTGATTGCGATTATAGCAACCCGTTTACAAAGCTATATGTGGGGAAGATTCCTCAATTTTGCTGTCCACAGTAATTCGTCAGCCATCCAAGGCCGTGTACCTGTTGGCTTTAACCAAATTTCTGTAGGCGGACTTTTGCGGAATTTAGACTAGTTTTACAAGGTAATCGGTATCTCACACAAGACTTTTCCTCCACAAATTTCAGTGTAGCAGGAAGGAGCAACATTTCAACAGGAGTAATAGACAGGAAAAGTATGACGCAATTACACCCTCGTGGATCTCAACTTCCCCATATGTAGGGCCTACCAAAAATTCACAAGAAAGGGGACCCTTGCGTCCACTCGTTTCAATGGTCGGAGCACCATATCAGAAGTTGCCACGATGGTTAGCCAAACATATTTAACCTATTTAGCGTGAACTGGCCTTATGCAGTCTCAAAGCTATGTTCAAATTTTTCAATAGAATTCGAGATTTGAACCTAGACGTGAAACAAATTGTCACCTTTGATGTATGTTCATTATTCACTAATGTTCCCTTAGAACAGACTATGGACTTGATGGGCGTACATGCCGGCAACGTCAGGTTTCTAGCTGAACACCTGATGTCACTGTTGCACTAATGCGCTATTTGTGCGCTTGTGTATAACTATTGGCACCATGTCTCGACAGATGAATGGCGTAGCCGTGGGAAGTCCACTTGGGCCTGTGTTATCTGATGTCTTCATGCGCCACCTGGAAAAACCAAGCTACGTCCTTACGTACAAAACGTACCTACATATAATCGCCACATTGATGACACTTTTGTTGTAGTCACTGCCGAGCAAACAGATCACTTACTATTAGCTCTAAACAACTGTCATCCTGCGATAGAATGTACAGTTGAAAACAAATCTTTTGATGCCTTCCAACTTTTGGATGTCAGCCTAGGAAGAACTCCAAATGATACACTCCTTTGATCTGTGTGCCGCAAACCTACCTGGACAGGACAATACCCGCTTGAGCAGTTTTGTCCTGTGAATTACAAATGACCTCTGGTTAGTACCACTTTTGCGAGAGCACGCCATGTCTGTTTCGAGGAAACAATCGAATGTGAACTGCAACGCATTTCCCCGACGTTAGGTGAAAAGGGATATCCTGAGAAGTTCACAGCAAGGCACTCAAACGCGAACGCAAAAAGTAGGAACGAACGAGTGCCTGATGTCCTTAAAAAAGTTTTCACAACGCTTCCATTCAAAAGTGAAAAAATATGACAGGAGATTCCGATACTGTCTCCGTCAATGCATAACAAGTGTTAGTACACCGCTGAGCTTGTGCTTTTGCACCAAGATAAGGAGTTACTGTTGAAATCCAACCTTAATAGGCCAGACTATTGACTTACCGCCTCAGTCATTTACCTCCTTCACTGTACTTTCGGTAGCGACCATCCCCCCTGAACTGAGAGTACGCTATCCACAAGGATTTCGGAGCATACTCCGCGAAACCTGGTAGAAAATGGTCCGAAGCTGCCTGCTAGTTCGATCGCCCGACATGAGCTTGACTGTTCAATGTGTGCAAACCCACATGAACCATTTAGCATAATCAAGCGAAAGAGCGCCGCCTACCTGCTTCATTTCGCTGAGACTTCGGCAGTTAGACGGCTAAAATCCAGTTTGCGTAAACGGACCGAATTTGTCGCCAGTCTCACTCCACCTTGGTGAGACGGGTGGTCATATCCCTCTAAGCGGAATACGGCCAGCATCAGATGAGCTTTGACCGTTTTCGATTCACCAATGATGTTGCACCTAGAATGTTTCTGCATGCAGCCTAAATATTCTACTAATATATGTAAACGGCTGACGTGAACACGCGAAATAGTTGAATCCAGATTATCCTGTCGAAATACTCGGTATCATTAGCCCAGACTGAAGCATCACCTACATCAGCCATGGACTGTTCCCCTTCATAGTTGAAGGAAATTGGAACTACTGTAAGCCGCTTAGCAACGAAATTATCGAGGAAAAGTTGTTGGCGGAACTAACGCCATTGCTCCTGGTCGTGTATCTTCGCTTTCTCAGAGAAGGATGTGTGAAGCTCAGGAACATCGTGAACCATAATCGTCCGCTTTCGTCAGCTTTGCGAAGTTCACCACAGTTGACATACTTTTGGGATGTTCGTTACAAGAAATGTCTAGAAGTATGCGCACCACATGTGATGAGTTACAGCGCCAAATCGCAGACAACGGAACGGCCTCTGTGTCATCAGCAGGACTCAAGGTCACCAGGACAAGTCACCGAAATGCGCTGAACTTGGGTGACGTATGACACGCCCCGGTGTCGTAGATGTGATGGTAGTAGCTCAGAGTGAGCAGATGGACTAATCAAGCGAGGCAGACAGCCAATGGGAGGAGGATGTGACAGATTCGATTACTGGACTCGGATTGGACAATATTCGTGTGAGCGATTCATCGTTTGTTTCACTGAAGCAAAGGAGGAACCGCATCGACTCAGATCGGTCGTTAGTTATGGACTTAAACCTGCAATTTATATCGAGTATTTTGGTTTGCTAAACATGTTGTAATTTCCGCTTAGCTGTCTTTGCCTAGTAAAAGCTTGTCTCTAAAGGACTGACTTCTGCAACAGTACGCTCAACCGAAATGTAACTCGCTCCACAAAAGGACTTCTGCTAGTTATGGTCGTCCATCAGCTTCCTCCTTATAGTGCTACACTGCGGTGCTGGAACAGTAGTGCACACCGAATTTAGAGTATTATGATTTCTTCTATTGGCTGCGGGTCTGAGGGTATTGAATGATACGGTTTTAACTGGTTTGGTTAGTAGTGGAAGTTGCTTCCCCCTACTATTGTTCGGTGCTGCTGCTGGAGTCAAGGGTGTTCTCTCTGGCGAGTGCATGAAGACAACTGATGCTCACGATGTCCGGCTTTTCTCTGTGTTGGACGAACTCTGGCTCGGAGCTGCCATCATGGCTTCCAACTTAATGTATGTTCTACCGCTGTAAGGAGCGGAGGCATGCAAGCTCCATGCTTGTACGCCTTTGAAATGAGATGAGCCAAAAGATTTGGAGACACGGATTGCAATGCGGTTTAGTGCGTCTAACTCTCTTCTTCGGCATAGAGGCGAAGTTTGATTTGGCTGGTTGAGGTATCGACGTGGCCATTTTTACTTCCGATGGTGCCATCTCATTATGCACCAAAAGCGCTATTAACAATCAGCTTATCACACTTCCTCATGAGCACAAATAAATACTTGACAACTGGAATGCCTCGACCAGTTGAAGAAAACCAAAATGCGTCCGCTACTTTATTTTTCGGCCTCACTTCTTGGACGGACTAACATTTCAGTTCGAATGGAATCAGCTAAGGTAGTCAGTCATTCGGATTCTCCGAAGATAACACGCAGCTTCGAATTATGTTAAGGTCGCTGGCTGTACTTTCTGGTCACCTGCAGACGGTGAGGGTCCCTACAACCTCCGGAGTCAGCACTGTCACACCGCTTAATATCTGTCGCAAGTTGGTCGTGCACACGAGCGTGCACACACCTTGTGAGACAGACTAGTCGGCTAATCTATCGGTGGGAGCCGCCTGCTGGCGAAACTGGAGAACAGATTGGATGTGCGTGACGTTGTATGCGAATCTTGCGTAAACAATGGATCACAAATTTTTCCGTAACTGCCTTGAAAAATCGCATCTGAGCCAGTCCGTGTGTATAGGACGATTCAGAAAATGTTCCATCGGGCACAGGAACACGGTTGGTTAAGTAACGAAAATGGGTGAGTTTTCACGCATGAGTTTAAACGTGGAAGCTGTAAGAGCAATTGGAATTGCTGGAGCCATGATCCGTAAGAAGTACTTCCGTGAAAGATGGCCCAGAGCATAGCGTAAACTAGTAAGATCGGAATAAGTGTAATCTGACGGTGATATCGGAAGACGAAGAGTAGAGACTGCACAAAAACAGAGAACATCCAATCGATGCATCCGTGCGGCTGGTTTGACGTCCATCGACGAGACCCCATAACGACTCCGTCTGTCTGATGCAGTATATTCCATACAATAAAACTTGTCTGTTGAAGGGCATCGTAAGAGTAATTCCTTCAGTTTCTGCAAGGGAAGCCCCATATATGTGCTCTTTTTGTTTATACAATTGCAATAAAATTAACCGCCTCTATCAAAGAAACTTCCATAAAGCGACTCAACGTCGGAAGCACGAAGCGATTAACTGTTCACTTCATGTCTTCGAGTTATTTCACAAATTCGAGTGTCATTCACAGTGTAACTGCACACTCGTTTTATGCTGGTCTAAGCAAATCTACTATTTGCTTCAGAATTTCGCTGTTATGAAAGCTTCATTTATGCCTCCTTCTGATTCCCCCAATCTTTACCACGCTTCACTAGCTTATGCTGTTCAAACGTTGCATTTTATACTTTTAAACGTTTAATGAGATTTAGCTAAAAGAGTGTTCTTCGCAGCATTGCGTTCTAACTGACATATTATCAACAAACGTAACGTTGGAAAAATATGGTCACCACAGATATTGTGCGCACACATCCGAATGGCACCAAACTGAGTGGCAAAAATGAGTAGTGGTTTTTGCGAAACTGAAACTTGGCCTTTAAAATATCATCAATGTATGGTTTGAAATGCTTGCATCAAATCAAGAAAATTCTTTTAAAGTATGTATCAGTCAACCTCGTCCAATGAGCTGACTTCACATACTCCAATTTTGAAAATGCTTTCTCAAGGAAAGTAGTTATTTAGAACACTGGCACCATATGGTATGCTACTTTTTCCGTTCCTGCATTTCAATATCTGATAAGCAGCGGTAAAATCCAACAAGCTTGTTTTCCCTGTTTCTATTTCAACAAGCCATTTTTCTGCAAAGCAGTTAGCTCCAATTTCAGTTCAACTAGAATATCATCAAAGTTGAAATCAAGCGGATTGTTAAAGAGAATAATTTCACTCCCGAACCTGTTATGCTTTGAAGATGTTTCCAACAAAGGCCTCTACAAATCACGAATAATTGTTCTGGGAAAATTGAGCCAGACATCTCCATCGATCATAACACGAAACTCTTTTGAACTCTATCAAAACAGTGCTAAACAAGTTTTTCCTTACATTTGTGCTTCAAGTACAAACAGCTTTCTCTGGAATTCATTGATGACTTTCTAGAGATGAAAGACTAGTTTCTGTCTTCTATGCAGTTTTAAGTCAAGTTCACCGATCTAGCACGTGTTGTCGAACACAAATGTTAATTATGACAGCCAGGTAGGATCTGACAATTGTGGATCAGGTTTATTTTTCAGTGGAGAAAGCTGCTAGTTCATTCTAGAGCTTATAAAATGAAACAGGACTTGACCGCAACTGAGACACCTTATTTGCTGTGTGATGTGACAAGTCACGGAATTCAGAGTCAATATCTTTCAGACAGAACTAGAGCTGACGGTGCTCGAGAGCATGTCCCCCAATGAATTTAACAATAGTAAAGACCGGTTTCCGTACACAATAAATATCCACACTTTCCCACAGAGTACCAGCTGATGCAGGATGTAGTTTGTGAACAGAGCGGCCGACATTTGCAAATATTCCAACTGAGTCCTGATCTGCCTTATCAGACCATTCCTCACTCTAGCCATTCTTTTCCCTCTATCAACTGTAACACCTTGAAGCCGAATCCACATAATCTTCCTTCCAGTTGTCGTTCTTGACACTCTGCAGACTGATGCCAGATCTTCCGTTATCTGAAAGCCCAAGTTAACACCACGAATAAACACAAGAATCTGTGATGTAATTAAGAGATCAGTAGATTCATACATTGGTAGTGTCGACTTATCCGCTTATCTGCAACACCATGTCTTCTCCAAGTTCTGTTCTCCCTTCAAGTGAACTTGTGGATAGTTCCAAACAAACCAGCTTCTTCAGGACATAAGTCATTCACAGGTCTCATTATACACCACTGATTACCCTGCTGTCATGAAACAGTTTTCTTCCTTTTGCCTCTTCATGCACTATTTTGTAACTTTCACATGTGACAGCCACAATTTTAGTGAAATTTCCCGTAAATCGAATTCTCTGTATTACTGAACCACGTTTCCTGAACCCACATTTCTCTGAGAGTTGCACCCAAAAACTGGCATTACGTTAATGGGTGTTTTCTCTCATAATAACGGTGACTGTTCATTTAAAATGATAGCACTTTTACCGCATATTACGCAATGGGTTTGCTGGTCTTTTGTTTCTACGAAAGTACTTTGCTCTCCATTATTCATTGAAAACGCGACACGGCGTCCACTTTTCTCTTCTTCAAGACCATAAGGAGCGCTACATAAAACGGTATCTGAAATTAAAATGACATTACAAACCTTCTACTGGAACGCAAGTAAAGTGGAGAACGAAGGCTCTATGTTGAAACTACGACTAAACGATGGTGAAAGTGAACTTCAAATCGTGCAGTTTATAGGTAACTTTGGTGATATCAAATATCACATCAAGAACGTTGCAAATTATATGGATAAGGCTGGTCTAAATACGCTACTTAAAGTAGCGTTTTTCTACTGAGGTTCCGCGACTAGCAACCAGTGGTTCCGCAGAGGCAGGCTGAGACAGTTTAAGTTCAAACTTTCCGCCCGTCTGGTTTAGCACGGGCACACTGCATCCTTTGACGTTTCGGCAGTTACCAGATATGTAACCTGCCTTTAGAATCCTCCTCTTGTCTTCGTGAGGTTACACTTCTCGTGGACATCATGGGCTCAAAACCTTGGCAAGAGGCCATGACATGGTCACAACCACAAGTGGCGTTCTTCTAGGTTGCTCCGCATAACTCCGCTTGCTTATACAATATCGCTTGAATCAATGGCAAGGACAGTCGTACGAAAGCCACTGTGTGCCGCGTTGTGCGCGAGTGAGCACGGTGACTTCGTGGGTCACATACGGACCAACATGCAAGTAGGTGAATGAGGTCAAGCGGG
Organism: Dicrocoelium dendriticum; assembly: GCA_944474145.2. Classification (NCBI taxonomy): domain Eukaryota; kingdom Metazoa; phylum Platyhelminthes; class Trematoda; order Plagiorchiida; family Dicrocoeliidae; genus Dicrocoelium; species Dicrocoelium dendriticum. Next base: position 94,045,361 of record OX104066.1, on the reverse strand, counting down.
AGTTCGGGATAAAGAAGTACCAAACAATACCGTGTTCACCGTGCGAAATCCGGCATAACAGTGAGAGCGGTCCGAGTATTGCGCAATCTGTCGAAACTGATAAGCGGCAGGAGGGGGGCAAACGTGACGGGTGTAGCCGTGAAAATATCTGAAAGTGTTCAAGCAGAGTGGGGTCAGGCGACGGGTACCAAGAAGAAAGCGCACACGGATAAGCCCACGTGAAAAATGTGCACAGCGCAGTGTCCAGCGACACAAATGTCCACATGTAAGAATGCTCACATGGAAGCATAGTAACTCAGAAAGTTGTTCACATGAGAGAATGTTAGCATAGAAAACTTGTAGCAACCTGGAATTTTTCCAGGTTTGCCTGAATATGATGTGTGCAAAAGTCAAAATTATTTTGTCCATTGTGCTTTTAGTAATGTAAGTTGCAGCCAACTTTGTATTTTACATATTCTGACCAACGCTTTGCATACAACTCGTGTAACATTTGGGTTATACACACTGACATTTAGTGCAACCTCATTGGCCTTACACTGACCACCAAAGGTTATTTAACGGTGGTCAGTGTCTCACTGAGGTGGAACGCGATCACCAACCTCACCGAGGCAGGACGAGGCTAGCCACGAACTCGGTCTGTTTACACAGATTGGGTTTTCTGACGCCATTTGGTTGAGGCTTCGGCAAACTGCAGTAGATGAGCAATACTCAGTCTGCTTATTCTTGCAAATGAATCACACTGGTTTTGGAAAGCAGCGCAATGTGGTAAGTGCCGACGATCGAAGTACCGGGCAGATTGGCTGTTATTGTAACAAAGTGTGGTTGAAAAATACGTTTGTCGCTGCTGGATACAAAGGTCAAACCTGTCACAAATAAATAATACCTACAATTGTGACAAATTTGCAAAACGCTGAAATGTAAGGATTCTGTGGCCAATTTTCCGCGTGGACGTTTTTCTACGTAGACAATTTTCGGTGTGTATCGGCATTCTTCTGTGTGGACATTATTCTTGTGGTCCGTTATGACTGCAGGAGTGTAGCTGTGGGTAATTTTCGTGTGGGTTTTCTTTCGTTTGTTTCCCTTTTATCCTTTCTTCCAGTTCCGAATAAATTTATCGGGAAATTCCTGGGGATCCCGCATTGCACTGAGGCACCGCATTCTCGCCTGAGATGGAACAAATTTAATCAACATAGGCTTAACTGCGAGGCCTACAAGGCAATGACCTATACACCTAAAAGCAAGCCTTCACATGAATATGGCAGTATCGCGGCTCCAACTAGGATTCAGCTGTACTCACCACCTTCATGACTCAAGTTCTGTCTGGTTAGCTGAACACAGAGTCTTCACAACACGGATACGTATACTACAAACGAACAAGTCAAACCTCTATTTCTTCAAAATTTACCCTACTGCGCAATTTTTCACTCGATTATCCGTGCCCATATTTCATCTTCGACCGGCTTCAGCGCAGGATTTCTCCCATTTTAGGAATGTCGTCCAATTCGAAGAGTTCCCTTAATCGATTTATACGACGACGAACGCAGGCAACAACAACACGAATACAGAGGCACATTAATAAATGCACTCACTAAGTTCACTTAAAAATATATGGTTAGCGGCATCCGGTGTCGGATTTGCCTGTCACTGTGGCCAGCCACAGGATGCCTGTGCCTACAGAGGGATCATGGGTGGCTTGCGCTGCACCACCCACAGCTCCAACCACACACCCCATATCCAGTGTAAACCCGAAGGAATAAGACCGGAATGCATGTGGATGGGAGCCACGTTTCATCAACAGAGCCGCCCCACACTCCTTCACAGGCAAACACAGGCACACTGTATTTGGGAATCAATCGCCCACAAAGCGGTGGCTGGACCGTAGTCCGCTCCACACTGAGTGCATGGAACCACACTTTGATCCTAGCACGACCACAAGGAACGTGCACCCCGTCCCCTCCAGTAACCATCAACTGTCTCGTAGAACCAGTATGGACGAGGTAGTGGGTAATAGACAGGTAGGCACCTTGTCAACATGCACATCAAGCGCAACCACATCGGGGATATCAAGCAACAGGCATTCACCTGAACCGACAAGATGAAATAAAATAAATCGGATCATGCATACAGATACGGCGGCATAACTCTTCAATAAATGGGCGTATACAATAAACTGATTACGAAGGAATCCACGACAAGTTCAAGACGTCAGAAAATATATTTTAAGGAAAGAACACAAGGGCAAAATGTTATGGATGTTAACTACAATTAACTTAAACGGTGCGTGCGAATTTATAGAAGAAAGTTTAAGTAGCCATTACTACGAGACAAAAACAGCATTAGGACAATATAGCAAACCCACCCACTGAAATAAGAGACTCAGTATGCAAGCACGCGGCTAGTAAATCGAATGCAGCGTACCTACAAACACTGCGTCGGTCCTGCCTACGTTCTCTGCAGGACCCGTCGTCGATTCCGTAGTCGTCCCGAGTGGCCTCGCTCATTGTTCACTAGGCCTGCCTGACTCAGGTACTAGCGATCGCATGTGCTACAGCACCATGCGCTCGATGGCGATGAAGTACGACCCATCGGCGCTTGCCGCTTCCGCACTTGCCGCTTCTTCTCCGCATGCATGGGGTTTTTCTCCTGCACTTCGGCAACTGCCTTCGTGATCGGATCGCGCCATGCACGCCGATCAACCGCCTTCGATTCCCATGACCTGCAATCAAGATTAGAACGTGGGAGACTCAGAATCATGTCCTGGTAACGTAACTTCGGTTTACCCACATGCAGCTTCCCAGTACTCAGCTGACCATATAACAACTGTTTTGGTATCCGGGTTGAATCCATACGGCTCACCTGACCGAGCCACCTCAGGTGTCTCAGCAAAAGTATGCAGTTCACTGCGTACAGTCTACTACGAAGCAACGCCTTCGTGTCAGAAACTCTGTCGCCAATTCCGATGCGCAAAATCCGTCGCAAACACTGCTGATGGAATCGCTTGAGATATCGCAAATCCCGCCAGTACATCGTCCAAGTTTCACTGCCGTATAGAAGAACGGACAGCACCATGGATTTGTATATCATCACTTTCGTGCTAATGGTAAGCTGATGGTTGTTCCACACTCGGTACTCAAGCTTCCCGAATGCCGCCACTGCCTTCGAGATGCGGATATGAAATTCGCTGTTTAGCTGCTGACCAGTCAACATCAAACTCCCAAGGTAGCAGGAGCGCGAGGTGGTTTCCAATACTTCAGCACCAATGCTGATTCGCGGCAATATTGAGGATTGCAAATCCGGTGAATGACGAAAGAGACAGACAGTTTTCCTTGTGTTGATAGTGAGCCCGAATTTGGCCGCTGTCGAAGCCAGAGCACTAGTCATGTGCTGCAACTCATCCGCGCTGTGTGCAAACAACGCACCGTCGCCAGCAAACCGCAACATACGGATACTTGTTTCACAAACTAGACTTTTCGCACTGAAACGAAGAATTTTCAACAAACCACCATCAATACGGTGCTCCACACGAACACCGTAAGCACAAGCGGCATCAAAAGCCCAAGACCTCAGTGCATGAAGATATATATTAAACAGCACAGGAGCTAAGACACAGCCTTGTTTGACACCAGGGACAACTGCAAAGTCATCCGAGGTCTCTCCACTCAGCTGCACCATCGCATGAATGCCACTGGGCAGACATTCGATTAAACTTACAAACTTACGCGGGCAACCAAACTTACCCAACACCAGCTACAATGCCTCGCGGTTTATCGTAGCAAATGCTTTGGTGAAATCAAAAAAGCGAGTACGATGGCTGGTGTCGTTCTCTGCATTTCTCCTACAACTGACGAGCCGCAAACACCATATCTATAGTGCTGCGACCCGAACGGAATCCAGACTGGTCTTCCGCCACGTCCGGTTCCACAACCTGATTGACGAGGCGGTTGAGCGGTATTCGGGCAATCACCTTGCCCACACAACCCAGCAAGTTGATGCCATGATAATTCGTGCAACATTGCTTACCGCCTTTGCCCTTGCACAGTGGTAGCACAAACGCATCCTTCAGCTCAGGAGGTACCTCCTCAATCCACACGCGTTGCACCAAGTTGTGCACCGACCTCACCAACGCGGGTCTGCCGTGTTTCAATACCGTCGGCACCGGCACACTTGTCGTTTCACAGCTGAGCAAGTGCTTTATGCGTCTCATCCAGTGTCGGCGTGTCCGCCAGACGCCTTCACATCGTGCATCTTGAGGCCGTTCAATGTAGGCCAGTCGATCTCTGAGCGGTTGTTTAAGAGACAATCAAAGTGTTTCTGCCAGATCTGCATTATGTCTACAGTCTGTGCAGGTAGCGCCAGAGCTGCCGTTGATATGCTTCCTCAACGGATCCAATCACGGTCAATACACCGCCTTCAAGGAATCAAATATTGCTTGTATTGGTGGCGTTGGCGTGGCATTCCATCTGCTTCGTCTTCTCCGTCCACCATGTCTTTCTATTGCAAAAGAGCTCTCGGATCACTCGTCGTCGAAATTAGCGAAACTGATTATTGTTACCCAAGTCACCGGGGTCTGCCACATGCGCAGCAAATGCTGTATTGTTTCCAGACATCCATGCGCCAATCGTCGCATTGTTCTCATCGAATCAATCAGCCTGATTACAGTTTCACGCCAGATTGTCTCTTCGGCAGCAGCTGTCACCTGGTCGCGAATTTGAAGCCACAGGTCGCCTATTGTGGCTATGCATTCCACACCATACAGGCATACAGCCATCGTCTTCTCCAGATCAATAGGTATCGCCACAGTACCGAGGGTGAGAATGTTAACTTTACACCGATTCACGGCCGGAGTGCAATACACAGATTTGCGGAAATATGTGATATTGTTGGTGGTTTCCGTTTCCGGATTTGCCTGTTACTGTGAGAAGCCACAGGACGCCTGCGCCTACAGAGGAATCGAAGGTGACTTGCGCTGCACCACTCGCAGCTCCAACCACACACCCCATATCCAGAGTAAACCCGAAAGATTAAGACTGGGAGGCATGTGGATGGGAACCAAGTTTCATTAACGAAGCTGGCCCAAACTCCTTTATACGCAAATATGAGATATAAATGCATATATACATGCACACATATCCGGTATGTTACTGGCTGACGATTACCGATCATTAGTGTTATTGAGCATACCTTTGTATGCGGGCGTTGCACTGCCGAAAATAATGAATTCATTTTTTATTTATGTCGGCCCTTGACTTCTGCATTCCGACTGCCAACGGAAAAAATTTGGGCGTATTTCGACTGCGAATATTTGAGTGAATAATCGGTCTGTATCATTGCCGGCTATACATTATCGTTCAAATAGATCGACGGCAGTGTTCCAGGACGCGTTGGGATTTTGCCTGGCATGCGTTTGCTCTACCTAGATCACAAATGTCCGTTTAACAACATTGCGACTTGGCGGATATGACTCTCTGGTAAAAAGGTTACAGCCCACGGCCTCACACTGGTAAGTTGTTTAGCGCCACAATTCACTATTATTCTTACGTACACTACAGGCAACTTCCCTGTCTGCACGTTCCGTCACCACTTCCCTTTTACACACATGAACCCAGACTACCGTCCCATCTCAAACGATTTTGTTTATCACCGGCGGTTTTGTCATTTCTGTTACTTTTAGTCACTTTTTAGTCACGTGGCCAGTGCATGCACGGCAACATGCGTGTTGCGAGACATTATTAGTTGTAAAATTTCGATCATGCCTGATATGGTTCGCCTCGACACATTCGAGAATAAAATACTGGTTTATTTACTTGTTTATGATTCACAGTGCATTAGTGCTAATGCTGTATGCAAATTACTTTTGTGCTCAAATTCGAGCACCACTGGCTGAGCAGACGAAGTAACTTCGCAGGCGCAATCTGGCCCACGGGGTCGTTGTTTGGTGGCGCCTGTTCAAGGAGATGCAGTTCCGGTTGTAAACTTTAAGTTCAAGAAAAGGAACTATTTACTGACAATTATTGTGTAACTGGAAACAGTTACATAGGCATAGCTGGCAGGACGCTGACTTTCCGAATAAAGGTACATGTGACAAGATGGGTTCAGCGCAAAGTTGTCCAGATTTCTTATCCCTGTCAGATTCTGTGCTCGCGTGGAACGCCGGCTTCCTCGATAAACAACTACCTGTTTGACTCGAGGCACCGGATAGTGTTAATCTGTGCTCAATGGGTTGTTACGTCACATCAAACCCCGTTTCCTTCGGTTTGCTGAGGCTGTCACTATAAGCCGGATGAAGCCCTGTGCGTACAGAAACAAATATTTGTCAGCCTAAAGCTACCTTGCACGTAGGTGTGAACTTCGACATTCGTTCTGCACCTCAAGCTTGTCTGGTTTCACCCAATGGCTATATCTGCATTTCGATTATTGTTAATAGTACTGAGACAAACCGAAATGAATGCAGCTACTGGCCTTTTTGCCGGGCCCTACAAATTATTGTGAAAACTAACTACTTTAAATTAATAAGTAGCTTGTTTGTTTTTAATTTCTGACTGTGAGTAGTCGGTTTGGCCCCCGCGGTCTGTCATGGTACAATGGAACATGGTATTTGATGGGAAAGAAGCTGGAGGCTTACATGACCCATAAGGTGTAAAGAAATAGGGTCGGCTCATATGGGAAGGCCAAGCAACCTTGTAGCGGGTTGGATTCGCTTATTAGTCGTATCTTCATCGGGCCTATGTAGCATTCCAACAGAATGTTCGCCGGATGGAAGAGTGACACCCCACTGCGCCCTCTGATACAGCTAGCGAAAGAAGAGCAGCATAATGGAAAAAGGTCAGCAACATGTAAATCTGGTGCGTTGGAATACAGTAACAAGTTGTTGCGCCTAGCGAGAGGCAGCAGCGTGATGACTGGGGCTAGTCTCGGGTGGGGTGTACCAAACTGCAGGTAGTTGTCTCTGGGGAGTTCACGATGCAGGTCGGCAAGATGACGGATCAGGTCAGTCTTGAAGCCATCCACAGAAGATGCCGAGATTACTTCAGCCGGCAGGACGTTCCACGGTCGGCAGACTCACAGAGCGAAGAAATGTCGCCTGCACTTCACCCGACTGTGCTGATGTGTGAGCCGTAGTGCGTGACCACGAAGATGGGAGCATGAGTGGTGCAGTTTCAGTAAGTGGCGACAGGAGTGTCCAGGGTTGGATAGGATTGCAGTTAGGAGGATCAAGTCGCCCCGAAGTCTTCGGTATTTCTTGGAGAAGAGACCAAGGCCATGGAGCAGTGGTGGATAATCCAAGTGTCTGAGACCCCGTACTAATTTTGTCACCCGACGTTGTAGGGCTTCAAGCATACACTGGTCTTTGAGCAGCCAGAAGATCCAAGCCTGGATGTCAAACATCAAGTGAGAGCGCAAGAAGGCGTTTAGGATGAGGCGGAAATGCCGCGGGCCGATTTGACCGAAGGCACGTTTTAACAGTCCCAGCATGCGGTTAGCAGCAGAGGCTGCTTTTCGGCAGATACTGAAAGGATGGTTTGGGTGAGGATAAGCAAACCTCTTTCAGCTAACGATACCTGGAGGACTTACTCTCTCAGGAAGTATAGTGGAGAAGAGAAAGAGCGGGTGGAGAGGACGTGACATTTCGTAGACTTAAACGGGAGGTTGATTTTCAGGGACTACTGGTACAGATGGTTGAGGTCTATCTGAAGTGCGCAGGTATCATTTGGAGCATTGCTTGTGCGCCACAGCTTCGCGTCGTCGGGCTAAAGCAACATCGAGGACTCGACTTGTGTTGTGATATTATCGATGAAGGATAGGAAGTATTCCCGTCTATGAACTTACCCTTGTGAAACTCCGCTTGTCACAGGGATACGGGAGGACAGAGGTCGGTCGAAGCGTACTTGGACGGTACGGTGCTGCTGGTAGTTCCGGATTCAGTCCATTAAGGCCCCAGATATATCATAGAACAACAACTTATGCGTTATGATGGCATGGTCGACATTGTCGAAAGCCTTGGAGAAATATAAGAAGATGACTTGTGTTTCCAGGGCGGTGTCAGTCGCAGTCGTCCAGCTATCCCGTGCGAGTAGCAATGCACAATGGACAATGGTTTATTACGGGTAAAAAAGCATCGCTTAACAAGTCCCGTGGGATGGAAATTATTGCGAAAATCAATTGCCTAATAAAGTGAAAAGCGTTGTGGTGGACTCACCATAGATTTATGTGGAATAGCGGAGATGTTCGCATATCAAACGTATAAATCCATAAATCCATTGGTTAGGCGTTTGGCAAGAAACCGTTTGGTTGCGTTTTGTAGCCCCTGGCTAACAAGTCATAAAATGAAATGTAAGTGAGACAATGCATAGTCAACACGTTTTTTAAACATCGCCAGATTGGGAGCAGAGACGACATAATTGGGGAGGGCGTTCCAAGGCTCACACACACGAAGAGAAAAGAAATTTCTACGGCATTCAAGCCGGCTATAATGAATTGTCAGTTTCAGAGGGTGACCTCTTAGTTTAGTGTTGTGGTTCAATTCCAGCAGCGGACGGCAAATGTGGTTTGGGTTCTTCAGAATCTGGTAAACCATTATGAGATCCCCCCGCAAAAGCCGATATCGACTGCTGTACATTCTTAGAGATTTCAGTCTAAGCTGATAGGGCAGATGAAAGAGGCCCCTGACATTCTTGGTTGCCCTTCGTTGAGGAGTCTCGAGAGCAACGAGATCCTGTTTCTGCCACGGCTGCCACGCCTGAATAGCATATTCCACGTGAGGTCGCACGTAGGCGTTAAGCATTTGGGGAAATATTGAGGGTTCAAACCGACCGAAGGCTCTGCGAAGAAGGCCGAAGTGTTGCTTTCCGGTTCTCCTCGCCTTCTCTGCTTGTTTTGAACACCCGAGGTCTTCCTGTACCAATACACCCAGGTCACGCTCGTGAGAAACCTTCGCCAAGGTGTGGTCTCCAATCATGTAAGCGCTCACCGGCTGGTGACGCAGATGCATCACTTTGCATTTAGCCATGTTCAATTGAAGCTTGTTCCTCCTTGACCATTCGTAAATGCAATCTAGGTCATGTTGGAGCAGATCCTGATCTGTCTTGTTACTAATCGCCCGCCATATCTTGACGTCATCGGCGAAAAGCAGGAAGTTTGAGGAGATGACTCTTGCCAGGTCGTTGATAAACACCAGGAATAAACGCGGTCCCAGCACTGAGCCTTGTGGGACACCACATTCCACGTCAATTGGATTAGAAAGTGATCCCCTAACACGTACTTGAAGCTTTCGTTGCTAAAGGAAGTTGCCAATCCAACCAAGTACAGGATCTCCGATTCCGTAACTTTGTAGTCTTTGAAGTAGGATGCGGTGATCAAGGCGGTCGAAAGCTTTGGAGAAGTCCAGATAGATGACGTCGACTCCGACCCCATCATCGGCCACTTCCGTCCAACTTCCTCGTGCAATAAGTAGGTTGGTGGTGCATGACCGGTGTTGACGGAAGCCATGCTGTTCCGGTACCAAAATGTTGCATTTTTCCAGGTAGTCCATTAAAGCCTCAGCGACGACTGCTTCCATCACCTTCGCGAGCACAGGGAGGAGAGTCACTGGACGATAGTTAGCAGGATCGGAACGGCTACCGCCTTTAAAAATAGGGTTATAATGCCACACTTCCACATAGTGGGGACTTGTTGTTCATCAAAGCACCTTTGGAAGAATTGTGACAGTGGTTCAGCTAGCTTGGTGGCCATAGCCTTCAGTGCCTTCTGGCGGATGTTGTCTGCTCCCGGAGAACTATGTTCACGCAGTGAGAGTAACTTCCTTAGCACAATTGATGGGTTGAAAATAACATTTGTAAACAGAGGTGTCGGTAATGTGCTTGATATTATGGGACAGGTAGATGTTGGGAGTTAAAAAACTGGGGCGTATTGCAGCCGCAGGGCATTAGCTGCTTCTTCGGCGCTTTGTACTCTACCGCCTGCCGTGAATAGTGGGGGTATGCCATGCTTCACTTTACGAAGCTTATTGACATGCTTATACAGCAGTTTGTTGTTTGCCATGAACTTTTTGGCTAGGCACTGTTGATAAGTTATTTTGTCCTCACGGACAAGTGCGGTGCAATGGTTTCGATGGGCCAGGAAATTTCCCCAAGTCTCTGAGTCGGGGTTAATCTTGTAGGCACGCCATGCTGCATCCCTTATCGCCAGGCATTTGCGAGTCCTACTCCTTATAATTGAAGGCATTTTCGCGGGACGACGGGGTTTGTTCTCTGTTGCTTTGTTGACGATGTCGCTGAGCTTATTAACGAACTCTGCCCAAACGTTGTCAAGGGGACTTTTGTTTGAGAATTCCCAAGAAGCTGCGTCGGCGAGTTCTTTCAATACGTGGTAGCGTGTGATTGTATGAGTTAGTTCCGAGTGTTCAGATGGATACTCTGCATAACATACATAGTCAAAAGTTATTACTACGTGATCACTGAGACCTAATGGACTATCCATCAATAACTTGTCAATCATGAGCTCTTCATTTGTGAGCACAAGGTCCAGTATGGACGGTTTGTTTGCTGTCCTGAATCTAGTGGGCGTGGTGACGTGATTGTACAAAGGAATATTAGCGATCAGTTCCTGCAAGTCTGCTTTGAACTGCTCACTGGGCGATGCCGAAACCTTCAAATTGTGTAGATTGAAGTCCGCGGAGATGAGAATGTGGCTGTACCTAGTGCGTGTTACTCTGTTTAGGCCATGGATCAAGCAAGAATCCATTTCCGAAGTGGACGTTGGGGGGCGGTAAACGATAGCTATGAGACATGTATCGTTGTGTCTCAGTCGGAGACGGCACCAGAGTGAGTCGGTAACGTGTGTTTCCAGGTGCTCAACTATTGTACATTGTAGATCGCTGCGGTAGTAGAGTAGGACCCCACCTCCTCTGCTGGGGCGGTCGTTACGGATAAGTGACATTCCGGCTATCTCAACCTCAGCATCAGTCACCTCTTGATGCAACCAAGTTTCGGTAATAGAAATTAGGTCCCAAGCAGTCGCAACCTGACGTAGTCGAAGTTCGTTAATTTTGCTGAGGAGCCCTTGGGCGTTGGTGTACATACATGAAAGTTTCTCAGATTTAATCAATGTTTCGGAGGTTGTACAACTCATACGTGAAGTTTCGCCGACCAGTGAGTGGCCGGCGACTGGATGGGTGGATGAAGCAAATGAGTTTACGCCGACCATTAAAGGGTCGGCGACTAATCGTTTTTTGGATGAGTTGCATACTGTAGAGAAGTATTTGATATATAAGCCGGTATCAGATGCTCCGAATCCCGGTGTTTGCTCGTGCTCTGCTGTGTCCCTCCGGCTATTATGGATACTCTTGAAACCGTCCCCGAGTCGGGTCCTGCAGCTGGCGTTTTCACTAAGAGTTGTGTCTCTACTGAATTGTCATTAAAAGGTGTTGGTGTTCTTGCTGCTTTCAGACGAATTTCAGTTGGCAATTTGCGACGGGATTTAATCCAGTTCGCCAGTAGTGCTTGTGCCATTTGTTCTGACTGTAATACAAGTTTTAACAGCCTGGGACCGCATCCCTTATAGTTTGGTGATATGGGGATCCTTGTCAACGAGGTGACCACCACATTTTCGAGAGGAAGAACCTCCCGGATGTAGTGCCATTGCTCGCGGTCATTCATCTGAGCATCGTCGGAAGAGGAATCAGTAAGCTCAGGAACACCGTGAGCAATCACTGTTTTCTTATCTTGACTTTTTCTGTACCACTCTTTGTTAACGAGATCCACTGAACGTTCTTTCCACGGGATTTCGGGTAGTATGCGCACTCCACTTGAGTCGTTGCGGAGACGATTCGCGGACAGCAGAACGGCCTCAGTCTCGTCCGCCGAGTTTAGTGTTACCCGAAGTAACCGGGGTTCGCCGTAGTGCAACGCGTTTGGGTGGCGCGAGATTCTTTGTAATGTCGTGGGATTAGCATGGACTCCGATCGACGTACAGATGGAACCCCACTGATTTCGATCGTCCGTCAACTTACCCTTAATTGTATTGGATTTGGATTCGGGGACATTAGTGCAAACCATGTTTAGGATACCGTGGTTGCGCCTGGTGGCTACTGGTTTTGGATTTGGAGGCTTAGTATCTGGTGTTTTTGTTGGATTTGTGAACGGCCTTGGTGTGTGCCATCCGTGCTGTGGCAGTTTTGTTTTCTCTAGTTCAGGCACAAAGGTTACTGGTGCTCTTTCCGGTGTTTGCTTGGCAGCAACCGATGCGTACGTTGCCGGGTTTTTCACTATGGCTGGTTGACTGTAGCTTACAGTCTCGAGTGTAGTGAACAGACTACTAGGTGCAGCACACAGTACAGAAGTTGAGGCAGGCGCGCTGCAGGCACTGTTTTTACTTATAGGAGGGAGAGAGAATGGAGTCGAAACTGCTGGAGGCTGAGTCGTTGGGGTTCGGTTGGGACGCCTGGCTCGCTTCTTCGGCCTGACTAGTGAGTTCGGGGTGTTATTTTCACTCACAAGTGCAGGTCCGTTTCCTCCCATGGGTGTAACTCTGGCGCTCACCAGTTGCTCGACCGCTTCGGTTAGTCTTTCACACCTATTCAGTAACACAGATAGACAGCTAACAAATGGAATAGACTTGCATACTTGGCAAAACCAAGGCGACTCTGCGGTGTTTGCTTGAGTCGACTTCTTCCCAAAGCAGGTAGTGTGATAGGTTTTCAAGCACATGGTACACACAAGCCATTTTTCACCACTTTAGCACATGATTGGCATTTGCTTTTCATACGAGACATGTTCACAGTAGGGGTAGGAAGTGGATGGAGATACTGACGCACCGCTGCGTGGCTATCGGCGCTGGTTTGAGGTCAGCAGGTCCAGGCGATGTGCGTGCTATCGATCCAGACGGGTAGACAGCGATGCTAGACAAAACGACTGAGGCAAAGTAAGGTGACTTGGAAAATACTGTCTAGTGACGACAGTGGCAGTTCCAAACGCAGAGCAAATTGACGACTATCGCTTTGTAGAGCGACTTGAAGGAATGGTAGTAAGCTGATCGAGTGACTCTCAAAAAGATCTTTAGAATAAGACCACAAGAGTTCTTATGCGACGAGAGGAAAAATAAAACATCCGATAAGCTTCAAATACGGTTGACTTCGAATTTCCAAGAGCACAGTTTGTTGGTGATCCGTGAATGATAGATCCAATAGATGAACAGTGGTAGGAGGAGCTCGCGGAGCCAAATCGAATGGTGGCACGTAGGTCTCTGTGAGAATAAATTCAAAGATTTGGAGGCGAATAACGCAGGAGGACAGATTTTTTTCGACCGCACTGTAGTGATCTACACAAATAGATTACTCAGGCATGACCGTTGCTATCGGAAGTCATGCTGGCAGTTGGAAAGCAGTTGCTGAGCCTAAATGTGGTCCATTAAAGCATTGGCAATGATCGATTCCATCACTTTGGGGATGGTAGCGAAGAATATTATCGATCGGTAGTTGGCGGAGTTCCTACGCGTGCAGCCTTTGTAGACTGGTGTAATTGTACAGCATTTCCAATCGTTGGGGACTTCACCATGCGAGAAGAAATGGGTGAACAGCTCCAGTAGTGGTAAAGCTACAGCTACAGCGCAAATTCGCAGGAGCATTGAATGGAAACCGTCTGCGCATGGGGAGGCCGTTACACACAGGAGATTAAACTTCGCTAGGACCTTCTCCGGATTGAGCTAAAGGGTTGTCAGGGACGTTGAAGCTGAGCACGAAGAAGGTTTCGTCATCGTGTGGACTGATGGAACGGAAAAAGCGGATGCATAATGTTGGCACAGAAATTCTGCGGCCTCGTTCACTGATTTTCTGAGCCCTGTGGGTGTCGTCAGCACAGTGACCGTGTTTGACTTGCCAAAGGCCGTTGACCTGACTATGCAGGGCTTTGAGGTTGGCAGAAAATCTGCCCACAAGCTGATACTGCTGCTCACTTTTATCTTCGCGTGTAAACTGGACGCAGTGGTTACGAAGAAGTCGGTAGGCTTCCCAGTGGGTCGCTGTTGGACAGGAACGATATGTTCTCCATTCTGTCCCTGTGGGCAATTCACTTGCAGGTCCAACTTCGGACGGGTGTGGAATGTCGTATCCCCGTGGAAACCTGTTTGCAGGTCGTGGTTAAGGAGCACAGTTCGCGCAGAGTAGTGCAGAAAGTTGACCACGCGTTGTCGGCGCTCTAGTGAGGTTCCGATAACCAATTGTTTGCGGAAATGAGAGTGTCTTTTCGTACTCAGCCCAGCGTTTCCTGTAAGTCTGCATGTCAACAGGCTTTTCGGCAAAGCATACTAAGTTGTACCGGAGGATGCAGTGATCGCTGGGCCTCAAAGGGGCATCATATTAGATGTGTTCAATCAAAAGTTTTTCGTTGGTGAGGATGAGGCGCAGCAGAGAAGGTTGCTCGTTGATTCGGAATCTGGCTGCCTAGCAGGTATGGTTATAGAGTAGCGCCATGTGAAGAGGCTCCATGAGGCTTGACACAAAGGAGCCAGTCGTCGGAACAGAGCGGAATAGACCTGGTAGATTAACATCTCCCGTGTTAAGAAGGTGTGTGTATCTGAGGGATAGAATGAAATGGATATCGTGCAAGAGTTTTGCATCATTCTCGGAGGAGTTGTTAGGGGTGCATAAACGAGACCAAGACAGCAGGTGTTTGTCATTTAGTACGGCGTCGCTCCACCTGGTGTCAGGAGACTGCAAAGCAGAGTCTGTCACAATAGTGCAACCGAGGGATGTGCCGTAGTACAGTATGGCACCACCAGCTGGAGTTGCGCGATTGGAGCGGAGGACCGATTACGTTGTCGGTGATATCACCGGACAGCCATATTTCCGTTATGACTATTAGGTCCGCTGGCGTTGGCTGCAGTTGAGATTGCAGTTCCGGAAGTTTACGTAGGAGGCTCTGTGCATTCTTGTAAATACAAGCGAGGTTTGTCTGTGTGACGAGCGGGGGGACAATTACCGCGCTCCCGGCCAACAGGTGACCGGCAATACATCGTCTTTTTGGAGCAATGGAGCCATTAAAGTTGCTGGGACTTGGGGCTGCAGGGTGTGGATCATCGGAGCAAGGGTGAGTAGATGCGTGAGGTTCCTTGGGGGCTGCCGATAGGGGTGTGTAGGGGGCAGGTGACTCCAGGCAGTGGAGCAGTTGGTTCGGTAATGGACAATCTGGTTACGGTTAGGTAAGTGTGTTGTGAAGATATCCTGGAGCCTCCTGCTGCTGCTGGTGGTGGTGTGCGGCAGTCCGTGCATCTCGTCACCGGGTGGCATTCTGGATGTAAGCAAACATCTGGTGGTGCTCGTCTCTTATTAGCATACCAGTCGGTGAGGACATCGGTTGTAATGCTAGCGGTGAGGGAATTCACTTTCAGGAGACAGTGGGCCGTTGCTGTATAACTTGCTGGACGGGGTAGGCGGTGAACGTTCGTCGTGGTTACGTTGACAATGCTGTTTCTGTTGAGGAAACCGCCATTGGTCGCAGTCATGCTGCTGTTGCTGTTGTAAGGTTGTGTCAGGGGCATGCAGTTCTGGATCTCCGTGCACTATGATGGAGCATGGTTGGTTGCGTGGCTCCGGTTGTTGTCTGCGCGCTGCGCACTCACTCCAGGGGATGTCGGAGAAGATACCAATGTGATAGACGCCAAGGGGTGTTGTTTTGGAGAAGGTGCGTAGACAGCAGAACATCCTCCATGGCCGAGCCCGGCTGCAAGTCAACAAGAATAAGTCTTGGCTTACCGGCGTTCGGAGATGAAGCGTGGCAAGTCAATCTTTTGAGATTGCATCGTTTAACGTCGGAAAGGTTTAGAGCTTCGCAGGTTGAGCATCACATGATGGAGTCATGAGGATGTTGATTTGGAAGTTGCGCGTCGTTAGACTGGAACGTTCTTGCTTATGACAGATTTAGTTTTGCAGCCACGCGTTGCAGGTTTATTTGGATTCGCACTTGGGGCGGCAGTAGGCTTCCTAGGTGGACGGGTCTTCTCCGGGAGCGTTGCGCGTTGTCGAGTACTGGACGGATCAACATGCTGTAACAAGACAACAAGCGAGTCAGGTGGGCTGGAAATCGGCTGTTGTCGTTCGGCTAAGCCATCAAATTTCCGCAGTAAGTTCCGCAGCTGTCCTTCCAGATTGCGCAGACGCACTACTGTGCGGTTAAGGTAATCCGGCCTCTCGACGACTCGTGATGACCGAAGCGACTGCGGTTGCCGCTCGTCGTTACGCGATGAGTAAGACAGGTTAGCAAGGGACGAGACAAGCGAACCCACCATAGGGCATGTGGTGAAGGAGCGGTCACTAGAGTTATCAAGCCCAGAATTCGCAATGGCAGGGGAGGCAAACCAAGCTGATGTAGCGCCGTACGGTTTGCAGATGCGAGCGGCAGAATTCGATGTCAGTTACGTGGAGCGAAGCGTTATAGGAAACGTGAACACGGTAAACACATTCAGAATGTGCTGACTTTGGAAAGAGGCAATTGTTCAGCGGTTGCATAGGAGTATTGGACGAAACCGAACAGGTCGGTATGGTCAAGCGAATGACAAGTGTCACCCAATTCTGGAAAAATTGTTCACGAAGAAAGGAATCGCAAAGCAGCTCGCTATTCGCAGCCGCAAAAGTACAGGTTTAAGTTTAGTTATTTTCAGCTATTAACTCTTGCTGTTTAAACATATAAACTTACACCTTCTCACCCCTTCCACAGTTCTATTTTACTGTTACCTAAACGCTTCAGTATTGACTGCTGCTTGAACGAGACGTGGACTTATCCCATTATTGTGAGTCGTTTCACGTCTCGTAAGTCTACTGTATGTCTTACCACAAATTGCCAGTCTAAAACAGATGTACCAGCGTAATGCATTCTACTTATCTCCCTCCATTTCGCTGCCCGGGCCAAGCGTTAGGCTGGTGGATCGGCTTACGCTCTGACTTCACAACTGTAACAGATCCGTAGCACTGAGGTCAACAGAGCTCATATCTACCGGGAGGAATGCTGAGGGAATAAAATAACTAACACAAGCTAGAGGTGAGTATGCCTAAGCCGCGGATTCTAACAGTGTTAGTGTTCTGCTTCGCTTTGGCCATTCACTGGTTAGTATTATAGACCACCTCGATAACTCATGCTTTCACTTGATGGGATGAAGGTTAGCTTCTACCTTGTGTCCGTAGCTAAACTGCACAACCCGCTTTCCGTTATGTAAGCAACGTCGCAAGAGCTCGAGCCAAGAATTACCCGAAGCTTGAGAGGACTACTCCGAAAGCATAATGAGTGTGCCACTAAATTAGTTATTTAGGCGACATTTATCATACCGATTTTGCAGTGACACTGACGCTGACTTCAAGTTGATTTCGGCATTTCTGTAAGAAGATTTTGGGCAAGGACACAGCAAGCATGGGTCTGGTTCTAATGAACTGTTATGAAGGTGTGGTTAAGGCAGTCCTCAATACGCCTGTTTACTTTGGGGATTTCTCTCCCGGAGGACTCATAGCATTCGCCGCCCTGAACTGTGGTCCTTGAATTAGTGTTTCGTGAAGAGTGCGTAGGCTTTCCAATATCTTTACTGTAATATTTATAAACGAAGCATCAGTTTAAGGTCATGTGGATGCATCCATTTTAAGTTAGTGTTATAGGAAGGCTTGTCATTGCGCATGTGCATTACTAACGATAAAGTGAAATAAAGGCAGCAATATTGAACCTGGTCGCTTATTGGAAATTCGTATCCAAGGTTATCTTAACCCATCTGCCAAAAGGGGATAAGGACGGTAGAAGATACAAGCTACATTCAGTAGTCCTCCAGCAATTAATGTGTCAGTAGACTTCGAAAGTATGATGCCATGTAAGCACTCGAAATTTGTGACATAGTTTAAAACCTAAACCCGTTGCATTCTAGACGCAAGATAGGGCTGCATTCCAGTAGTTGCTCGTAAACTGAACCATGAGGGATCACAAGCACAATATGAGCCCATCACCAAGTTAAAACTGAAACCTGTTCCATTTCAACAATGGAGCGGACTCAGAAGTCTTGTGTATTAGGAGCAGGGATGACTGACGTTATTATTTACCTGGACTATACTTGACATCTTGTAAACATCCTTGCTGTCATGTATGGAATGAATAAGCTTTGAACTCAGGTTCTTGTAGAAATAAATAAACAAAGTTTCATTCCCGTCTATGCGGAACGCACTATAAAAGACATGCTGATGAACGTGCGGCAGTGTATGTTACATGGATCATGGATCATAAATAATCGAATGGATGATAAAGGGCAATATGATATGTAGTGATTACGATGATAATTGACATATGTTGCAAGATGAGAGAACAATTCCCAGATGAGCAGTTGCGTCAAGAAAGTGGTAAGAAATAAATGGCTTCGAAATAATGTTACAGATAAAGGGTGCGTTCACTCGGAAAGTGTAGGTTGTGTTCCATTATGTGCCCCTGATTTGCATCTAAATGAAGATTGTGCAATTCACAGTGTTCAGGTTCCCAAAATGCCGTCGTTTCTGTTATTTTTCGACAGTTATGCCATTGAAACTTGTCTTCCGAAATCTGTCAAAGATAAACGATACGATTGACTTCAGTAATGAAGTTTAGATTGGTCGGCATACTTCCCAATGGCGAGATAAAAATTGCATACACTTTGGGGTAAGGTCATATAAGTTTGGATCGGCCCAGGAAAGAAGTGCGTGCGATCCAGAAAATTTCAGTAGTGAATTCTTCTTGAAGGAGTAGCCCAGTGGCGAGCTGGCGCTGCTTTGCGCCAAGGTTACAAGGGATAATAGCAGAGACTTGATAAAATTCACAACCATCCTGGTCCATGGTGAAGAGAGGGAATGGGGATCTGGAAAAGGTAAATGGGAATGAGCTCGCCTGGAGGTATTGACTACTGTTTTGGAACCTTAGACGCAGCTTATGCAATTAGTCGGAAGAGATTGCCACCCGTTTTTCTGTTTCATGATTAGGCCGGTGCTAAAGTACGGTTCAACCGCCTTTCGTCCGATCACAATAGGTGAGCTGCATGGACCGGAACGGATCCAGCATGTAGCTACCCGGCTCACCCCCAACTTACGGGGTTTGTCGTACAAGGACCGAAGTAGGGGACTAGGGCTGTATATACGGTCATCTTATATCTGCTTAGAGTTAATCTCATTATGACGCACCGGATACTGCACCTGGGCCACTTCCCTATGTTGAGACTGCAGCTGCACGTTCGCACAGAAAGCATCACACACGGACACCGGTACAAATTAGTGGTACCGGATTTAAAGCGCATCACACACGCTCTATGCTTCAAGCGTCGAGTAGTGAAATATTGGAACAAATCGCCGGAGCCACTAGTCGAAGCGAAACCGGTGTCGGAATTCAGGGGATTCCTTGACGCGCACTTTACAGACTATAGGTACAGTGAGCATATCGCACTCGGATAAGATGTAGTGTAGGTGGAATATGCTTCCACCGCGCAGGAATCAGTGACGTGGTTCCGCACATGTGACAGATCCACCTATGATGGAGCAAGATAGACTTTTATCTTCCCTCTTTCTATTCTCAGTATTCAGTATACTGGTGTGGTGGTTATAGTTGCATCCATGGTAGCGCCAAGCAGCATATGCCTGAAGTAATGTCCTTCCGAAAATAGGTAAGGTCGAGCCCAATAGTTCAAACCATAGGGAAAATGATTCCAGACTTGCGATAATCCTGATAACGTAAGTAAGGATATCAGATTGTCAAACTTCTATCGTGTGAAACAAAAATGCTCCGTGCGCTTTGGGGAAATTCGAGTTTCGTTCGTCCGTGAAGGTCGGCCGGTAATTGAGGAACATCAAGAGAGTTTTATCGACCTTTCTTCACTGAGTTCAGACAAGGGGATGAAAAGCAAAAGCACAGGACTACTTTTGTTCGGTATGGTGAATCCAATTGGTATGCTGCATTGTTAATAAAGATGGTGCTTGGTCCTTTGCTTGGTCCTTCTCTCTCGCAGATCAACTTCAAAAGCCTAGATACTGTTCCTTCTCGGTTACATTATTATCTGACGGTACTGTCCGGCGCTCGAGAGATGGTTTCGCACTGTCTGTTTGGGCTAATAGTTCACTAGTAGTCTATGCCTACGAGCCCCGAACCCGCAGCTCGTATTTCCGAACTCATCATGAAGGTGGCAAGATGGATAAACCAGCGGTAGCACAAATGAAGAGTTCCAGTGGCAATGAACTGGCCTTGGTCGCTTACCACATAGCGGTTATTAGCGCGGTAACTGAAGTTAACTTGAGTACCTCAAAGAAATGAGCACTGGAACAATGGTATAAACCGGGTACAATCGTTGTGGATCGACAAGTCCCGTAGACTGGTCTGTGTGGAATACACGTTTCCTGGAGAAAAATGTTGACAGCAAAGTGAACCGCGCATCCGTAGACTCACTATAGTATCCACGTTAACACGCAACTAAATCCGTCTACCCAGATTCTGTGGGGGCGTGTGAGCACGTCTGTTTGCGTCTTCTCGACACTCATTGACGGGAGGTCATGTCACGTGATCTAAATGATCTAATGCATCATCGAGCAGCTTTTTAAAAATGAGCAGCGTACGCGCAGCAATAACAAAAGTCGAAAGCACGTTCCACGGATGTGTACTGTAATGTAATGTAATCTCAACAGTATAGTAACTAGACATAGAGCCAACAAAGCCATGGAAATCAGTGGATAAGAGACATTCATTGCGTCATAATCATCGTGGCATGCTAGTTGAAGGTGGGCAACACACCTCAGCTAATATGCCGCAATGAACATTTTGACAAAAATACAGAATAAAACATTTTTAGTTGTTTGTCACACGCCGATTTTTCTTTTTTTTGTCGTTTGCAATTATTGAAGTATTAAACATGTGAATCAATACGACACTGCACACAATTCTTCCACTGATTCCGGTTGCGGGCCATGTCTTCAAGAGTCCTAAGCCATTGGCACTCCTCATCTTTGGGTCCCCATCCTGGAAGACGTACGGGTCCAACAGCGGCTAGACGCGATGTCAGCGATTTCATGTGCTGCCGCCAAGTGGAAGGCTGACCACCACGCGGTCGCTTCCAGGATGACAAACTCAAAGAAACGAATAATTCCGGCATCATTCCAGTCGACTGTATTTAGTGGCCAGTTTCAACGGGTGAACCCTCAGGTTTGTGTAGCGGCTAAGTTTTAGTAGGTGGTGGAAAAAAAGACTCAGCATTTTCAAAAGCTGTTACGCCAGAATGAGATCAACTTGTAGAAGGCGCTAACATCCACTATAGACACTCATAACTTTCAGTGACATTTGCTATGGTAGATGAAATATTCATTTCACATAGACATTGGGTGTTCCCCACCTAAAAACACTACACTCCTAAAACGCGTTTCGAGGTTATTTCCTCTCATCAGATAGAGATAGCAGGCATCGAACCCGGGACCATTGGGATGTTAGTTGTGACGGCTACCCTAAACCACCGGGTCACGACAGGCAACGCTTGACACAAAGACAGACGATGGATTTTGGGGTCATTTTTCGAAGTATACGTTGTGTGGATGGATTGCGACGCTCAATCTCCATGTTGACTGCGATTCCCATTGAAGTGAAACTTGATCTTTCGATCACAAAGACTGTAGCGGAAGCAAATGGTAAGTGTGTGTTGACCGCCCGCTGAGGGTTAGCGGTCACAACTAACATCCCACTGGTCCCGGGTTCGATGCCTGCTATCTCTATCTGATGAGAGGAAATAACCTCGAAACGCGTTATGGAGTGCAGTGGTTTCAGGCGGGCAACTCGCAATTTCTGTGTTTCAGCTACGGTCCTCATGCTCGAAAGACAAAGATTCACTTCAATGAGAATCGCGGTCCACTTTGAGATTGCGCGTCGCAATTCATACACACAACGTGTACTTCAAAAAATAACCCACAGAATTTCCTTCACATGTTTGGTTGCCGTTCGCCGTGGGGTCTCCAGTACTGCTATGTCGCATTTTATCCATGGTTTTCAATTTGGATTCATTCCCATTGCTCGCAAGCGGCTAAGTAGTTGGGATAGTAAGTATTGCGAGCAACAGCGAGTGTTTAACTGTATACATGCCGAACAGGATCATGAAATATCCGGAACCTTCATTTGCATTAATACCTCCTCAATGTCCACTACTATTGCGGTTCTGGCAACTCACAACTGTCTTAGAGTCATTGCATTATTATCTGCTATATGGACTTAGCAGTCTCGCTAAGGAAGTGAAATGCTACAGTGAACAATGAATTATCACGTCCCGTAGGATGGTTGGGGTGAATATGGTGAAATCAAAATATATTTGGGTCATCTACCGAACGTCTGCCGAGATGAATAATTTGATAAATAACATCAGCTTTAACCTGCAATTATGGAGCCTAAACGTTCAGAAATACACTGGAGTGCAGTGCTCGTTGATATAAGAAGCGAGAAAAATAAAATACGGTTGCTCACTTGGGTCCATTTGATACACAAATCCTGTAGAAAAGCATGCTTGGCGCAATCCACAATAGAGGAGTTTAGGCAACAAAATGCTTGGAGCTAAGAGCAACATCTAATCGTTTTTTGAAAACGTCCAAGGTAGGGAAGGACACAACTGAGTCTGGGAGTGCGTTCCAGGGTTGGCAAACCCGAAGGGAAAAGTAATTCCGTCGACACTCTAGACGGCTATATTGTTCCTTCAATTTTAAGCAGTTACCCCTGAGCTGCGTGTTGTGGCTAAGTTTCAGCAAATGGCGGCATACGTGGTTGGGGTCACTCAATATCTGATACGCTAATATGAGATCACCGCGCAGCCTTCGATAGCGTCCGCTGAAAATTCCCAGCAACTTCAGCCTTCGGTGGTAAGAGTGATAGCGCAGGCCCTTTACATTCTTTGTTGCTCTTCGTTGTGGTGCCTCTAACGCTTCTAGGTCGCGCTTCAACCAAGGTTGCCAAGCTTGGATAGCGTATTCAACATGCGGGCGCACGTAGGAATTGTGCATCATTGGGAAGATTGATGGGTCAAATCTCCCGAATGCCCTTCGCAGCATGCCGACGTGCTGGTTGCCTCTTTTCGCAGCTACCTCAGCCTGTTTTGAACAGCTGACGTTGCTCTGTACGAGCACACCAAGGTCATGCTCCTGGGAGCTGGTCTGCAATCCGTTTGTCCCAAGCAAATAGGTGTAGTTATGTCTATGGCGTAATGGTATAACGCAACATTTGTCTACGTTGAATGGTAGGGTGTTTTGAACTGACCAGTTCGACAATGGGTTAAGATCCCACTGGAGTCGTCCGTGGTCTTCCGGTCCTCTGATCCTTTGCCATATCTTGATATCACCTGCGAAAAATGGGAAATCGGAAGTAATTGATCTCGCCATATCGTTAATGAACACTAAGAATAGACGAGGTCCAAGGACCGATGCTTGTGGTACTCCACACGCCACATCGATTGCATCAGACAATGATTCTCGGACTGTCATCACTAGCTGTCGTTCTTGTAGAAAATTGCCAATCCAACTCAGGATTGGGTCGCCAATGCCGTAGTTCCGAAGCTTCTGAAGGAGAATGCGATGGTCTAAGCGATCAAACGCTTTGAAAAGTCCAGGTAGATGACATCGACTCCTACTCCATCATCAACAGATTCAGTCCAGCTATTACGTGCAATTATATAGGTTAGTATTACACGAATGCTTTCGACGAAAGCCATGTTGCTCTTGAGCTATTAAGTTGTGGCTTTCCAGATACTTCATCAGAGCATCTGCGATGATTGATTCCATCACTCTGGATCTCACAGGAAGTAGTGTTTTTGAACGTAGTTGGCAGGGTTAGCGCTGCTACCTCCGTTATGAATAGGAATGATGAGCACTCGCTTCCATGCTGGTGGAATACGGTTCTCTTCTAAACATCACTGAAAGAAAACAGCCAGTGGTTCTGCTAGATCACTAGCTACCGCCTGCAGAGCCTTTGGTCGGATGTTGCCAACTCCAGGTGAACTGTGGATACGCACGGATAACAACTGCTTCAACACAGTTTCTGCTGTGATGGTCATGTTGTCCAAACGCGACGGTGGAGTAATAGAAACGAGGAGAGTATTTGGGCTCGTTACCTGCTAAAATTTTGGGAGTAATGAAGCCCTAGGAGATCAGCTGTTTCCATTGCTGATCACGTGCACCCATCAGCCATGACTAGTGCTGGCATCCCCCGCTTCACCTTGCAAAGGCCGTTAATGTGCTTGTAGAGATGTTGGCGGTTCTTGCAGAATCGCTTCATTAACTCCTGCTGATGCGTGATCTTGTCTTCGCGGACCAGTTTTGAACAGAAGTTACGATGTGTCACCTATGCCGTCCAGGTTTCTGCATTCGAGTAGTCCTTGTGATCTTGCCATGTCAAATCCCTCCGGGATATACATTTACGTTTTCTGCTCCTCAGAAATGACTTATGCTTGTTTTCGGGATGGAAGGACTTCTGTTCCGATGCTTGCGCTACCAGTGTTCTAAACGTCCTTGTAAAGGTTTCCCAGGCAATATCTGGGGCATTCGGTTAAGAAGTCAAAGATGTGTCTTTAACAAGCGTAGCTAACACCTTATAGTGTGTGACAGTATGCACCGAGTTCTCTATAATGGACAACTCAGCTTTATCTTGCGCAGAAATTGTTTGGTCGTATGATTTAATATAATTGAAACCACTATTACACAGCTTATCGAGCGCCACTTTGGCATAGGAATCAAGATGTCAGCCGTTAACCACTGGGCCCAAAGTTCCACGCCCTACTCAACCCAGATTCTTCTGGTGA
This sequence comes from Dicrocoelium dendriticum, assembly GCA_944474145.2. Classification (NCBI taxonomy): domain Eukaryota; kingdom Metazoa; phylum Platyhelminthes; class Trematoda; order Plagiorchiida; family Dicrocoeliidae; genus Dicrocoelium; species Dicrocoelium dendriticum. Next base: position 94,020,575 of record OX104066.1, on the reverse strand, counting down.
GTCCAAACGAGGGAGAAACCGCTCGAAGAGGTCACAATTGGAAGGCTGCAGCACGGAAACCAGTCTACTATTAATGCACTCTTCAGCAGACTCCCGATTGATTCAGAAGTAATGCCCGAATGTGTAAATCGGTTCAGCTTCTCCCTGTCGCCTGAACTACATCCAGCTAAGTAGGGTTATTACGGTAAAAGTTTATTTGCCGGACATTGCTCCAAGTGGCTTGCTTGCCTTTAATCTATGCTACGACAACTGCGCCAAAGGTGGTCAGCAGTATACATATATGCTGACGGGAGTTAATATAGGTTCCAGCAGTTATGTAGGTAGACAGTAAGCATAAGAAGAGATTAAACTTGTGGCCCTCAGTGGAGACGGAATTAGGCCTGCGTATTCTGATCCAAATGAAGACGAGCTCGATCTCCCCCGGCTTTACAAACATGTAAGTGCGACCCCGGGTGGTTGGTAATCTACGGACACGAGGCAGGTATCGTCGTCCTTCCAACCACAGTTTGCACAAAAGGAGATCAGTGAAACCAATCTGATGATCATCCATGAGCACACAATGAAGTTTTGTTTTGTAGTAAATGATGACTCCGCCTCCTCTACCCGTTCTGTCGTTTCGGAGAAGTGAAATATCGAGTAGAGCGATTTCAGCGTCGGCGATTTCCCAGCCCAGCCACCTTTCGGTGGTCATTATGATATCTCGAACCTCGGATACCTGATGATTACGTGGTTTGCCCAACTTACTGATAAGGTCTTGTGCGTTAGTACACAAGCAAGTCAATTTCTGAGTAACCAAAAGTGAATCATTGGACGTTGGATTAACAATGGAGGTTGTGCCGACCGTTTAAGAGTCGGCTACCAGCCGCTTCATACGAAGTCGTTGGACTTTGAAGTCCAGTCGGGGTTATATAGCTGCTAAAGGCTGTCCTGGCCCTGGTGGTCACCCGTGTTTCGTTGCATTCCATCGAATGCTAAGGTTGCCAGTAAAACAACCCCTTCACAGAGCTGTTTAAGCGGAAGATTCACCAGTTTGTTGTCCCCAGGGAGTGGTTAGCCACACCTGGTAGGGTACTCGCTACCTTTAACCGAATTTCTGTAGACAGCCTCTTGCGGAATTTAGCCCAATTATCCAATCTAGGCGGCGACATCAGCCCAGACTAAAGTATCACATTCTCCAGCCGTGAACCTTTCCCCTTGTAATTGTGCGATACTGGGATTATCGTCAACCGCTTTGTAACGATACTGTCGAGGGAGGGTTCCTGGCAGAGGTAATTCCATTGCTGTCGGTCGTGTGTCTCCGCTTCCTCACAGGAGGATGTTTGTAGCTCGGGAACATCGTAAACAATAACCGTTCTTTTTTGATCCGATTTACGAACTTCTTCCCGGTAGCTATTCTCTTTAGAACGTTCATTCCAAGGGACAGCCGTAAAAATGTGCACCCAGGTGATGATTATGGAGCCAAATCGAAGACAACAGAACGGCCTCTGTGTGATAAGGGGAACTCATTGTCACCCGGAGAACTCGCGGTTCACCGTAATACGCTGATTTTGAGTGACGTGGAAAGCGGTCCAATGTCGTGGGCTCAACTGAACTGCGAATTGCACCGCAAATGGGATTCCACTGATAACGGACATCAAGGAGTTTCCCTTTTATGATACTTGACTGCGATACTGGAATGTTCGTGCACATAGCAGTCAAAGCATCATGAGTTTTTCTATTAGCTGCAGGTTTGAGGGTATTGAATGCTACCATATTGACTGGTTTGGTTATTTATGGACATTGCTTCACCCTAATGTTGCTCGGCGCTACTACCATAGTCCGGGGCATTCTTTCCGACGTTTGCGTGGAGGCAGCTGATGCGTACCATGCCGGTGTTTTCTCTATGGTTGGTAAACTCGGGCTCGAAGCTGTCACCATCACTACTGGATTGATGTGCGCTGTACCGCTGAAAGGAGTGGAAGCACGCATGATTGTAGCATGTCTGCTTATGAGCGTGAGATGAGCCCAGAGGATTTAGCTACACAGAAGCTGTAGTGCGGTTAGAGCGTCTGGCTCTCTTCAGATTAGAAGCGGAGATTGCAGGGGTTAGTTGTGCAAGCGACCACTTCGCTTGGGGCTCAAGTGACATGTAAAAACTCCCAGTGAAATAAACAAAGTAAGACGAGACGTTAACTAAGGTACTACACAAATAGAAAACAAAGTACAACTTCTACATACCTCGATAATACCCGTTCAGTTCCGCAACAACCGGTCATCACAATGTCAAAAAGGAATTCAAATGGTACTTACCACCGTATATAAAGTCACACAACACCAAGTCCACGAACGAATTATGACCTTTCCTTAATTAGGTTCCTTAACCCCTGGCTCATTCGTTCGCTATACAGTCTATAAAAAGTAACGCGATGATCTGGATCCTTAGGGTGGCTTGGCTTAGTCAAACAGTGGGAGTGAGAGGCAGATCGAAATGCGTGACTCTGGGTGGTAAATTTGGGAGACGCCTCGGATAAGAATTTGAGCCTGAAACAATTGTCACGGCACAGTTTGACCACGCCTACGATACGGCGGGAACACTGACCGCTCCAACAGATTTGCGCTCACGTGATGGCGTTAGCTTAGCTCGGGGTACGCGCTGGTGTGTCGGAAATCGCGCTAACCTGAGATCGATGCTAGCCACACGTATTCGGGTAGATGTTGAACCCTCGTAACGGACGCGGGGGTGACGGTACACGCGCGCTAGTGGCTTAGACGCAAACGCTGCCCGGCTGTCGACTCATACCAAATCACTTGACCGAAGCGACTCCCAACTAACGGCGAAGAGAAAGCAAGACAAATGGTCCTCTGAAGGCTGTTTTACGACCAACAAAGGGCAAATCACAGCCAATACTATGAGTCATTAAGTTAGTGAAAATAGCTACCGCGACGGGGTGATGGTTTGTAAAAGAACATTGTCAACATGTGCGCAGTTGTGCCGCATCTCGGAGTGTCTGAACTCCGCTACATTTGGGGGGAGAAATTGAACTCCGCTTTCCACAGCTATTAGGCCGGAGTTTGTGGCACATTTTCGCGGGGGTATTTGTCGCGCCCTCAAGAGTGGGGCAAGAAAATGACGCAAGTCTTAGGTGTATGCGTCGGTGGTCTGGATGGGTTGTACAGTGTGACTGAACGGTCTCCACTGTGTGTGGCGTAGTGACACCATGGTAACATCGATATGAGATCACATGGAGGATAATCGGTAAGCCGGCCTTTATCACATTAGACAGGCGTCTGCTTTAGTCCTCCAGATTGAGATTCCGGAATGGGTCTTGTTAATTGCAGTATAGTCATGTCGGTTGGCATGTAGTTAATAGAATGGTCAATAGAGTGGATGAGCGAATAGGTGGTAGGAGTCAAGAGTTACATCGCGTTATTAATTTGCAAATTACCTAACACATGTGTCGAGAGGGCGTGTAACTACGGGACATAGTATGTGTAAACAAATACTCGGTTTGGACTCCAATATGCATCTTGTGACTCGGCATGGTGCTTTTTCCGACTACAAGTTGTGGCATTAGCGTGGCCATATTCACCTGCGTGGGAGCGATCTTCGTATTCACTAAATGCGCGGCTACCTCAATCATCCCATCGCACTTCTTCATGATCAAAAATAAACAATTGACAACTGGAATGACTTGACATGTTGGACAAAACCAAAATGTGCCAGCAACTTGGTTTATTTCTTTCGCTTTTTGGATGGATTTTCCTCTAGATTGCCAATGGTACGATCTAATGCATCTAGGACTGGTTAACTCGATGTTAAGGCATTTACCGCAATTCTCCATAGTGCATACGTGGCGTTGCACCGTTTGGAATGCTGCCTGCATTGTTGTTGTTTACAGCGAGGCCTATCCGAGCGGTCGCTGTGCTTATAGCGCTCACATTTGACGATTGTTCTGTGAAGCAGGAGTACACATGACACGCCAGCACCTCAAAGCACGTCAAATAGGAAAGATGGATGACGGCCAGTGGATTGTACGCGTCAGACTTTGTCGCGAGTTTGGTCGCTTGCGCACACCAGGCAGATAAGCGGTGAGTAGAAATGGTCAATGGAGTGTACGATGTTGCTATGTTGGTCATCGGCGCTATGGTTGATAAGCTCACATGGAGTGACAATTACTTGGGTAGTCGATCAATTCCAAATGAATGCCGCGCAGGAAGAAACGTAGTAAGAATGCGAAGTAGGTGCAGAAAATGGTACCAAGGAAGGACGATTTTTGGTTGACTTGTTCGCCTCAAGGAAGCTCTTTCGAACATGGGTAAAAATACCACAAAGGGCTTAAAACTGGTTTATTGCAGTGTTGAGTGTCAGCAAAAGATCGGTCACACACGCAGAAGTAGATTAGGCATTGAAGCGATAAGATTATTCCGGAAGATATGTAAGCATCTTGAGAAATCCCAGTCGAATGAATGTATGCTCAATGATGTGCTACAAATTGTTGTGGAATGGCGCAAAAAAAGGCAAGTGCGTCGATTCTGATCGATTGAACGCGGGTGTAAAAACGGACATTAGTCTGTAGACGAACGCATTGTCCGGCTAAGAAAAATTAATCTGGTGAGCGGACTTAATTGTACTGTTAGGCGGTAGCGTTACAGCTATACGTAAGAACAGCACAAGACAATAAAATTAGTATTAGATGAACGAACTAGCGGGAAAAAGAGAAGAGTAAGCGTGTGTTATTCATGTAATTTGAAACAAGCAAGGGAACTATTGTAGCATGGCAATGGGTAACAAATGGTTCTGGTTTATAACTTATAATCATTAAACAAAAAGAGTTGGTAAGAGAAAATAAACAAATCTGGAGGCCGTAAGTTGGTAGCCGGATTCAAGTGCCAAGCAGCTACCGAATGGAAAAATTTGGGTGAAACTTTAACTATTAGAAAACCAAGAACTGTTAAGCAATTAATTTATCGCCAGTAGAATGGTGCTGTACTTAAAATGAAATTGAGCACCACGTTTCATGCACTGAGTTATTCACGGGCTTACGATTTACAATTTCGTGAAGAAAGTGCGTCTGGTTCCTATGTGACGAGGTACTAATAACATACTGTAGTATTTCCGTGTAGGATGTGTAGGCTTGTGATCCGCTGAAATCAACTTTCGTTGCACTTGTAGGAAGAAAGCACGTATCTGGTGGAGATCCAGTATATTCTTACTCCGCTGAACTGCATGAATAACTTGTAGACAACCCAGAATTATGACGTAGCTGTAGCTCCTTGTGCAGCTAAAAATATGCAGCCAGGCAAATTAAAAAGGGTGCAGTACCTAGTTAAATATCTCATTGTTAAGAGTAGCTGTTTACTTAGTTGGTAGTAATGGTGATGCAGTTAGTCATTTGACTTGTGATGGTACTATCATCTCAGTGTGAGCAGAGGGACCAGCTGAGCGAGCCAGACAGCCAATGTCAAGCGGACGTGGTGGGTTCGACTACTGTACTCGGATTGGACAATATTTGTTTGGGTGATACACCGTTTGTTTAACTGAAGCAAAGTAGGCATCTCCGACTCAGGACGGCCGTTAGTTATGGGCTTGAACGTGTAATTTATATCAAGGAGTTTGAGTTGCTAAACATACGGTAATTTGCGCTTAACTGTCTTTGCCGAGTAAACGCTTGTCCCTAAAGAACTGAGTTTTGCAGCATGATGTCAGAGAACTAAAAGATGAACCCCACCGGCGACACGCATATACTGTTTGGATTACCACCGTCTATTCAGATGCCTCCTCATTGAACATGGATAAACAAAACTTGGCGAGTAATTGGCATCTATGGATTACCAAGTGGGAGGAGTTCTGCATCTTAGTACACTTGGATGAACAACCGATGGCGTATCGCTTGGCCATGTTTCGACACGAAGTCAGATATGACGCGAGCCGTGTTCTAGAGACATTGCACTACGATAAAGGCGAATGTCCCAAAAATATGGAGACGGTCATTGGTAAGTTCAGTGAATTTTGTGAAGGTCCAACTAACGAGACCTACCAGCGCTATCTTTCCTTTTTGCGCAACGGAGGCTCAGACGAATCACACGACGCGTACATCACTGAATTAAAGAACTTTGTTTGATCCTGTGATTTCTGTAACTACTTAGGCGCCAGTCTCATACGCCATCGGATCATTCCAGGAATCAAAGAAGAATGTACGATAAAGCGACTTTGCTGACAACGCAACTTAGGGCTCTAACAGTGCATTGATATCTGCAACGTTAAGTCCTCGACCACCTAGCAGTACCAACCAATGAAACTCGCAGCGGATGCAGAATTGTGTGCCGTTTCCGGAGGCGAAGCAGCGAAGGTTACTAATGTGAGACAGAAGATCAGCAAATTTTGCGCCACGCGACATCCGAGCACCCGCGAACAGTGTCCGGCGCGGGGACAGAAATGAGCCAGATGTGAAGGAAGAAGCCACTTTGCTCATTGCTGTCAACCAACCAATGTGAGCGCGGTCGTTCGTGACAAATCCCCCGCAGATGCATCAAATCCAATTGGAAGGGTGTTTCCGAGGGTACCGCGAAAAATTGTCTACGCAAGTCTTTTGATCGAACGCAAAGCCGTACGATTCCAGTCCGACACAGGTGCTACTGTCAATGTTCTAGCAATGAAGCATTGTCCCGGAGTGTACATTCGATGAGATCGATTTCCTGCGTAGTGGAATGGTTCCAAACTTCATCCGAAGGGCTCAGCTACAGTCGAAGTCAACCCAAGTAATGAATCCTCACATCGACTGGAGTTTGTGACCGTGGAGGAGGAGCTCAAGCCAATTCTCGGCATTGATTCGATCCAGTCTCTCGGTAAGCTTGTTTTTAATCATGATCGGTTTGTGCATGTTTGCGAAGGAGAATTCGATATTAGTGCCCAGTATCCGTCTGTGTTTCATCCAGGTTTGGGTAAGTTTGAGCGGCCAATGATGCTATATTACCGACTGTGGCAGAAGTTGGCGTTGGCTTTATTAAGTGAGAACAAGAAAGATTACTTATTCAAAGTGGATTACCACACTGATTATCTTGAAACAGATCTACTCACCGCTGCGACCACAGAGGCATTAATCAACAAGCTCAGATGTCAATTCGTGTGACACGGGATACCGGAGGAGCTGGTCTCCGACAATAGGCCCCAGTTTACCAGCGATGCGTTCCAGGCGTTCTCAAGGAAGTGGGAATTGGTGCACCAGCAAACCAGCCCATAGCAAATGCAATCGAATGGGAAGGTGGAGTCGGCAGTGTGGCAGGCAAAGCGAATGTTATCAAAAGCTAGAGCAACTGGCAAGGATCTGTACCTCATGCTACTGGGGAAGTGCAACACTCCTTCAACGAATATCGGTTTGAGCCTGGTGCAGCGCCTATACAGCAGAAGGACTAGAACTCTGATACCGGCATCTGCCACGTTTTTGCGCCCAGTTTCTCTACATCAGGAACGATGATAGAACAATCTGAGACGAGGAATGACCACTCAGAAACGGTACTACGACCGCAGTGCACTGGTACTACCTGGGATAACAATGGGAGAGGAAGTGTGGGTTCGAACTTTACCCGATAGTTAAGAGCGGTGAAAGAAAGGTGTGGTGACTGCGTGGGTTGGGGCCAACTTATACGAAATAAATGTTGGTGGGAAAACCTTCAGGAGAAATCGAGTGCATTTGAGACGACACCGGAGACAACAATGTGGATTGGGAGAGGAGGTACAGATGGTGTGGGGCAAGGAGACCGCGCCTGCAGCTACAGCGAAGACGACGCGGAGTACGGGGTGGATAGCAATATTGAGGCGGAAGGACACGAAAAAGGGAGGAACTGATGCTATCATCAGCTCGGAGAAAGCAGATGGACCAACTGAGCGAGCCAGACAGACAAGTTGGAGGCGAGCGTGACGGATTCGTTTACTGGACTCGGATTGGCCGATATTCACGTGAGAGATTCACCGTTGGTTTAAATGAAGCCAAGGTGGAACCTCATCGGCTCAGAACGTTCGTTACTTATGGACTTGAACCTGAAATTTAGTACGAAATTTTGGTTTGCTAAACATTTTGTGAATTGCGCTGAGCTCCCCTTGCCAAATAAATGCTTAACCCTGAAGGACTGAGCTCTGCAACAGACGAAGTTGTTTAGATAGACGAAAATCAACATGTCTACAATTCCTGTTGCGGCACGGAATATTCCGGGTTGGATTCTGGTGTCACAAGATGAGTTGGTATTTTGTCTTCGCAGTTATCGTGGGACGGTAGATTACCATTGCCGCTTCAGGCAGTTTGAAAAAGTTGTGAATTTATGTCGTAGGGTAGACCCTACTTCTATGTTATGATGGCATTTTTAATCTTTAACACCGTCGGGTGTAAAACGTGTCACGCCTCGGATAAGTCTATACTTGGAACGAATCTCCTCAAATTTGGCACGACAGTTTCACTTTTACTCTCTGATGATGGCTCTACTTATATTCCATCCAAGCAATGAGCGCAAGTTTGTTTCTTAAATAAATATGCAGACACTTGGAGCATGCTTCCATTATTTATAAACTTCTACTAATCCTAAATGTCTTCCTTAATGGAATCAATAAGTTTATCTCGGTAACTAAGACAGTTTATTCAGGCTAAATTTGCCAGAATCGGTTGCCAGCTGGAAGATATAGTGGTGTATATAGCTTGCAGTCACGAATCATGAACACCTCCAGAACCTGCTCGATCAGCGCAGTGTGGCTTCTCTCGCCCATCTTCAACTTCATTATAACATTTTGGTCCTATATTGCTTGGTCGGAGACTACAAACACTAGTATATTGGAAGATTGCATACTATACCATCATCACTGGCCCTAACTAACACAGCCTCTATTTACAATGCTCCACGAGTTAGCTCAACCACCGTTTCATCAACCACTCAGAAAGCCCGATTTTTCATTTCAAGCTGGAGAACTGGGAATACATCAACTTATTTGACTTGTAAACCAATGGCATTTAATTTTCCGCTCATGCCTATTTATTGTACTGTATTTGCCACATTTGGCGGGAGAGCCTATGGTGTGCTGAGGCTGGTGGTGGCTAGATCCTGACATATGGTCTACCCGCTGCTGCTACTGTTGCGCCATCGTTTCATGTCCTGGGCGCCTCCACGTGGCGACCGCTGGGTGGGATTTGGGTTTCTCCCTTCTCCCTGCTAAGATCCAGGACACCAAACCGCATAAGTCGGCTAACTGACCATGTGCTAGACCCGCTGCCTTTCGGGTGTTCATAAACTCGAAGGCTGTGGCTGAGGACCCGAGTCGTTCTCCTGTCAGGTGTGTGCGCCCTGGCAGTATGTTAGTCCATCCTCTTCTGAGGTTAGGAATTGGTCGATGGCCCACTTCCCGTAAAACCTAGCCATGGGAGACAACAGGTTTACGGGTTATAAGCTCACATCTCGATTGGCGTAGAGCACGAGTGCCACGCATTGTCTCTGACGGTGAGAGGACATCTCCGGGTGTTCAATGGTTTGCTACTGCCCGCCTCAAGCCAGGCAGCCCCTGGTCAAATTGGTACAAACCCGCCAAAGCCCACCTGCGTCTGGCCGTGGTCGCAGTTGCGTATCCAATTAAGGTCGCAAAATATATAATAATTGTTCCAGTACCTCCAAGGCTGCGTGTGACGGCCGTCAAGCAGATCCCAATCTGTCTCTGCAATCACATTCCCGAGCTGGATCTGCTCCCCACTGCCTTGTGGGTCAGGCTATTGAGCCAAAGGCTCCGGGCGGAGTCCCTCAAGCAAACCTCCAAACCACCCACCGCCTTGTGGGTCAGCCCATTGAGCCAAAGGCTCCGGCTGGAGTCTCAAGCAAACCTCCGAAGCACAACGACCATCTCGCGTGCGATTGCCCATCAATGCAATCGTATGCCTGCGCGCAAAGCACTCAGCATCGGGTGCTGGAACGTGCGCACACTACTGTACCGGAACTCCAGTGAGCGCCCGGAGCGACGCACTGCACTGGTCGCGATGGAGCTGGCGCGCTGCAACATCGATATTACAGCGCTCAGTGAAACTCGGCTTGCTAAGCAAGGTAAGTTGCATGAAGCAGGTGCTGGCTACCCATTCTACTGGGTGGGCAACGCCGCCTCAGCACCACGTGAACATGGAGTCGGAGTTGCAATATCCGATCGCTTCCATGGCCAGCTGGTGGGTGAACCAACGGGCATCAGCGCGCGACTGATAACTGTTCGCCTACGACTCGGAAGAGGTAAGTTTGCTACTTTTAAAAGCACGTACGGTCCGACCATGTGTTATCCTGATGACACGCGTGATCATTTCTACACTCAGATATCCTCCGTGGTACGGTCTGTGCCGAGGAGCGACCGACTATTTCTGCTGGGTGATTTCAACGCGCGCGTTGGGCGTGATGCATCAGCGTGAACAGATGTTATCGGTGCGCATGGCATCGGCTCAGCGAATGCGAACGGTGACGGGCTGCTCTCACTGTGTGCCACTTACGGCCTGACGATCACGAACACTCGCTTTGCACTGAGTGCGTATGATATAGCAACCTGGACGCACCCACGGCGTGGTTACGCTCACCTGCTCGACTATGTCATCGTACGTCAGCGTGATATGCGTGAAATGCGCATGACACGTGTACTGCGTGGAGCTGAGTGTGGCACTGATCACAAATTGGTGCGGACCAAAATGTACATATATTTTCGTAAATCGATGTATTGCACTCCCGCCGTGAATCGGCGTAAATTTAAAATTCTCTCCCTCGGTACTGTGGCGAAACGTACTGAGCTGGAGAAGGCGATGGCTGCACGCCGGTGTGATGTGGAAGGTATAGTCACAGTGGGCGAGCTGTGGCACCACATTCGCGATCAGGTGACAGCTGCTTCAGAGGAGACCATCGGACGCGCAAACTGTAAGCGGCCTGATTGGTTTGATGAGAACAATGCGGAGATGGACGCATTGGTGTCAGAGAAGAATGCAGCATTTGTTGCATATGTTGCAGACCCTAGTGACTTGGGGAAGAGGAGACAGTTTCGCAAACTTCGACGGCGACTGACCCGAGAGCTCCGTCGCGTTAAAAATGCATGGTGGACGGAGAAGGCGAAGCAGATGGAATGCTACGCCGAACGCCGTCAACACAAGAAATTCTTTGACTCCTTGAAGGCGGTGTATGGACCGAGATTGGAGCCGCTGAGGAAACTGATCGATGGCAGTTCAGGCGCTACCTGCACCCAGACTGCAGACATAATGCAGATCTGGCGGAAAGACTTTGACTATCTCTTAAACAACCGTTCAGCGATCGACTGGTCTACATTGAACGGCCTCAAGCAGCACGATGTGAAGGTGAGTCTGGCGGACACGCCGACACTGGATGAGACGCAGAGAGCACTTGCTCAGCTGCGAAACGGCAAGTGTGCCGGAGCCGACGGGATCCTGCCTGAAGTATTGAAACACGGCGGACCCGCGTTGTTGACTGCGCTGCACCACCTGGTGCAACGTGTATGGATTGAGGAGGAGGTGCCTCCTGAGTTGAACGATGTTTTTGTGCTACCACTTTACAAGGGCAAAGGTAGCAAGCAATGTTGCACGAATTATCGTGGCATCAACTTGCTGAGTTGTGTGGGCAAAGTGATTGCCCGAATACCGCTCAACCGCCTCGTCAATCAGGTTGTGGAACCTAACGTGGCGGAAGAGCAGTGTGGATTCCGCTCGGGTCGCAGCACTATAGATATGGTGTTTGCGGCTCGTCAGTTGCAAGAGAAGTGCAGAGAACGACACCGGCCATTGTATTCGCTTTTTGTTGATTTCACCAAAGCATTTGATACGGTGAACCGCGAGGCATTGTGGCTGGTGTTGGGTAAGTTTGGTTGCCCGCGTAAGTTTGTAAGTTTAATTGAATGTCTGCACAGTGGTATGTGAGCGAGGGTGCAGCTGAGTGGAGAGACCTCGGATGACTTTGCAGTTGTCTCTGGTGTGAAGCAAGGCTGTGTCTTAACTCTTACCCTGTTTAATATAGAAATCCATATGCAATGTTGTCCTGTGCTTTTGATGCGGCTTGTGCTTACGGTGTTCATGTGGCGGACCGTATTGATGGTGGGTTGCTGAACATCCGTCGTTTCGGTGCGAGAACTCTAGTCTGTGAGACAACCATCCGTATGTTGCTGTTTGCTGACGACTGTGCGTTGTTTTCACACAGCGCGGATGAGCTGCAGCACATGACTAGTGCTCTGGCTTCGACAGCGGCCAAATTCGGGCTCACCATCAACACATGCAAAACTCTCTGTCTCTTTCAGCCTTCACCGGAGGTGCAAACTTCAATATTGCCGCGAATCAGCATTGGTGCTGAAGTATTAGAAACCACCTCCCGCTTCTGCTACCTTGGGAGTGTGATGTCGACTGACCAGCAGCTACACACTGAGTTGCGTAATCGCGTGTCGAAGGCAGCGGCGGCAATCGGGAAGCTAGAGTACCGAGTGTGGAACAACCATCAGCTTAGCATTGGCACAAAGCTGATGGTATACAAATCCATGGTACTGTCCGTTCTTCTATACGGCAGTGAAACGTGGACGCTGTACCGTCGGGATGTGCGATATCTCGAGCGGTTTCATCAGCAGTGTCTGCGATGAATTTTGCGCATCGGTTGGGGCCCCAGATTCGCAGACACGGAAGTGTTGCGCCGAAGTGGGATGTATGCAGTGGACTGCAAACTTTTACTGAGACATTTGAGATGGCTTGGTCATGTGTGGCGCACGGATTCGACTCTTATATGGTCAGCTGAGTATTTGGAAGCGGCAGGTGGGGAAACCAAAGTTACGTTACCAGGACATGATCAAAGTGTGACTCACACGTGCTAACCTTGATTGCAGGCCATGAGAATCGAAAGCGCGATCTAATCACGAAGGCAGTTGCTGAAGTGTGTGAGCAAGACCTCACGCATGCAGAGAAGAAGCGGAAAGTTCGGAAGCGGCAAGCACCGATGGATTGTAGTTCATCGACATCGAGTGCATGGTGCTGTAGCACATGCGGTCGCGAGTGCCTGAGTCAGGCAGGCCTAGCAAGCCATGAGCGAGTCCACTCGGGACTACTACCGAAGCGACGTCGGGTTCTGCAGAGAACGTAGGCAGAACCGGCGCAGCGTTTGTAGGTAAGCTGCATTCGATTTACTAACCGCGTGCTTGCATGCTAAATCTATTTATTTCAAGTGATGGGTTTTCAATTTGCTCTAATGCTTTTTTCCCCATATAAATGCCTAATTATACTCACTTCTATACACTTGCACATGTCACTTAAGCCACTTGTAGTTATTTCGATAACATTTTCGTGCTTGTAGCATTTCCATAAAATAAACCTCCTGACCTCGCGAACTTACTTCGTATTCTTTTGTAAAAACGTATTTTTTAAACAACTTATTTCATGTGCTCACTAGTTTAAGATTTATGTTACCGTTTGCTTGCGTGCTAAGTCTGTTTATTTCAGGTGGTGGGTTTTCAATTTTGTCCCAATGCTTTGCTTTTTCGTATAAATATCTACCCGTACTATCTTCTATAAACTTGCACACGTCACTTAAGCCAATTCTAGTCCTTTCCGAAAACATTTTTGTGTTCGTGGCATTTCCGTAAAGTTTGCCTTCTGACCTCGTGAACTTACCTCGCATTCTTCTGTAAACAACTTACTTCAGATGCTCATTACTTTAAGATATATGTCACCATTTCCTAGTGAGCCATGAGCGAGGCCACTCGGGACCACTACAGAAGCGACGACGGGTCCTGCAGAGAAGGTAGACAACACCGGCGTAGCGTTTGTGCGCACGCTGCGTTCGACTTACTAACCGCGTGCTTGCATGTTAAGTCTCTTTATTTCAGGTGGTGGGTTTTCAATTTTGCCTAAATGCTTCTCTTTCCCATATAAATGTCTACCTGCACTCTATTCCATTAACTTGCACACTTCGCTTAAGCCAATTGTTTTCGATTTCCATAGCATTTTGTGTTCGAGGTTTTCCGTAAAGTATACATGCTGACCTAGCGAACTTATCTAGGATTCGTTTGTAAACAAGTTATTACATATGCTCATTAACTTAAGGTTTATGTCACTGTTTCCTTATGCATTAATCGAGTTATTTTCTTTGTCTCTCTCTCTCTCTCCCTCTCTCTCTCTCTCTCTCAAACGTTTTGCTGCTGTTTTATATCCCCGGTGTGGCTGCGCTTGATGTGCATGTTGGCAAGGTGCCTACCTGTCTATTACCCACTACCTCGTCCATACTGGCTCCAAGAGACAGTTGGTCGTTGCTGGAGGGGACGGGGTGCACGGTCCTTGTGGCCGTGTTAGGCTCGAAGAGTGGTTCCATGCACTCAGTGTGGAGCGGACTACGGTCCAGCCACTGCCTTGTGTGCGCTTGATTTCCCAAATACAGCGTGCTTGTGTTTGCCTGTGAAGGAGTATGGGCAGGCTCCGTTGATGAAACGTGTCTCCCATCCACATACCTCCCGGTCTTATTCCTTCGGGTTTACACTGGATATGGGGTGTGTGGTTGGAGCTGTGGGTGGTGCAGCGCAAGCCATCCATGATCCCTCTGTAGGCGCAGGCGTCTTGTGGCTTGCCACAGTGTCAGGCAAATCCGAAACCGGATGCCGCCAACCATTTGCCACATTTGATTTGCAATATAATATTTCCTCTTCTTTCCTTTTCTTTGAGGCTCCACCCCAATTACAACTACGTTTTAAAGGCTCTTTCTAATTAACTTGAATTTATCTTACAGTAAGTAGTCTGGTGGCGAAATTCGATTAAGGAATAGTTGCTGCTTATGAAAATTGACTTGTTCCAATGGTAAAAGACCGCTGTAACTATTTTGAATCCAATCTGTACACTGCGATCGGTCCATAGTGGCTCAGCACTACCTGACATTGTCGAGAGATATAGTACCTTTGTTAACCTATCTTGCAATGGGTCCCATGATGTAAGCACACACGAAGGAAACACAAAAGAAAATTGCGCACAAGAAAAGGCGTACAGGTATAAAAGCACATACGCCGTTTGCGCACACGGAAGAATGCGCACACGAAAGAGTGCACATAATGACGATGACTTGCACGGAAGAATGCACACACAGAAGATGGTGAACACTGAAGTTTGCGCACACTAAAATTAACCTATACGGTTCTCTGCCGTGTATAGAAGTGCATGGAATGACATCGTCTCTGAGCTTCGGGAGTCAGGCGGCTGCATTTCATGCCGCCTTGTGGACCAGCCTAGACAGTATTATAGACAAACTGGAGCTTAGGTTGTTGTGCTGCGTGTTGGCTTTAACTCTGGTAAGGAAGCACGGTACATCCGTCAGCTCGGTCGATTCAGCCTCGTCGGTGCTTTTGGATGGCTCAGTAGATCCGCATCCAAGTTTTACTTATCTATTGCTGCATGGTCTGATCACTAGCGGTTTCACGCAAGATAACAACTGCTGCTTCTTGATGGTTGTGCTATTTTTTCCTTCTGCAGATCACACTACTCTGAGCCGTCGGCTGAGTATGGTTGAGGTGACTAGCAAGGTGTTGGAAGGCTCTCTTGGGGAACTAAAATTTCCGCTAACATATTCCGAGTGTTTCATTGGTGGTGCTTTTGATCACGTTCCGGAACAGCTTATTAATGCATCAGTGTATTCCCCGTGAACCAAGGAGGCTTTGGAAGGGGACTATCCAAAACTGTTGCAACTCATCCTCGACATGTCAAACCGGCTACAGCAAACCACTCTCCCATACCAACTGAACGAAACAAACCTAGGATTTTAATCGGCGGTACCGTCTGAGACTACTTCAAGGGCATGCATCTTCGGATGCCATCTCATTTAGGAACGGC
This sequence comes from Dicrocoelium dendriticum, assembly GCA_944474145.2. Taxonomy (NCBI): domain Eukaryota; kingdom Metazoa; phylum Platyhelminthes; class Trematoda; order Plagiorchiida; family Dicrocoeliidae; genus Dicrocoelium; species Dicrocoelium dendriticum. The sequence goes on along the minus strand of OX104066.1, from coordinate 94,004,748 downwards.
GTACTTGTTGTGTAGTCTGTCTAGACACTTCGATTAAATCAGCATGACTTTGCCACCTGCCAATCGTACATTTGGTTTCGAACCATGGCAACTTGACTTCTTGATGAAGAGCTCTGCAAATGAATTGGCCTATACTGCTGTTCCTTACCATATACTCTGCAAAACATTAGTATTATCGCATTGAGATCATTGAAATATGGATGGAAGAAGCCATGTCGTAACGAAACTGAGCGCCCTCCAAAATGAACCGGAGTCCATCATCTATCACCAAGCACATCCTGACAACTGGTCACCGTGTGAACCGAAAGACCATTGAAAAACTCGACCATCTTTCTCTACCATAAGGTTACGTTGAACAAAGTGACCAAGCCACGAAAGCGGTCTGTGTCTCGCAAGGTCGAGAAATATACTACTTTTTTATGTATTTACTGATATATTTTATCAATCTGGTCACGTTGTCACAAGTGCCCATAGTATCTATTTGTGGCAATAAAAAGATCAGTTTTTTTGCGTGCCTCCAGAAGTAGCAAAAGTTGACATTATGACATTCACACCCAAGCTGTCCGTTAGTTCGACTGTTGGGCACGTACCGTCCTGCGCAGCGCTGCAAACTCATGTACAAAATACACAGATGGAGCATTACTTGCCCACTGCAGTTAGTCGAGGCCTCAACGAATAGGCGGCTGAAACCCATTATGTGTCAGCAGGCCTAGTTACTTTTCCACCTTCCTTTGCCTCCATTGCGCAGACGCTGAAATAAAAGGCGGCTATCTTCACCTGAGCCATAGCCTCATAAAGAATGTCAGCAACGTGAAGCGAAATACTACATTTAAAATTGATTTCGGCGGAAAACTCCAGCTCAAGCTCTTGGCTGCGCTGACCGTTGTCCCAGTCGTTCATAGAAAAGTTTTGATAATAATTGCGCTACGTTTCCAAACGAAGGGTCATGCAATGCTGGGTTCACAAACCTCTCCACACACGTTTGCGAAGCAATCCAGGGCACCCAGTGTGCTTTAGTTAACACTTGCATTAGGAATTCATGTCGTGAAAAACGATTTGCTGGACAGCCTAATTAGTGAGGACCACTTTACCATTTCCAAGTCAAGTTAGTTAATAAAGAAAACAAATTGGTTCGTAAGCAGTTTCAACTTGGTTCGTAAGCATTTTCAACTTGGTTCATAAACATTTTCAAGTTGGTGCGTTTCAAAGTTTGGCTTAGGTGCACACGCGCACCGTCAAGTACCTTCCTCATTGGTCAGACGCCGTCGGCCAACAGGATGCCGTGTGTCACTATAGAGCAGGCGTTCTCAAACTTTACGGCACGTGCACCCCTTTGTAGTGTAACCTAGCACGACGGACCGCTGAGCTTTTCTTATCCACAGAACTAGGCTTTGATAACATAAGAATGAGGTGGAGTTCATCGCTGTACACTGAATTCGCACAGTTGTTCATTTATGTTAGCAAAAGCAAAGGCTGTTGAACTTACATGCAAATGCAACCATATTGGATAAAATTTGTTCCGACATGCAGCGCTGACTTGTTTGATGCTAGGTGTTATTGAGGGAAGCTATAATCTCAGAGCTCGTTACGCTTCAGGTCTGTTTCGGTACTTTGTTTTGTATAGATATAATGCGAGAATGCGATCTCACACAGCTAAGTTGTGGCAAATGGGAGAAGCACGGCGATAGCTGTCTACCATGACAAGGTACACACCGTTCGCTTTGCATCAGAAATCACACAGAGACAGTCTGTGAAAAGCTTTTTGAAAGGAAGAGTCTTAGATCATCTCAATGCATTTTGTATGCATGGCCGGATACGTTTCTCGGTTCTGCTGTCAGCGCATTACGATAACTAACTATGTAAGATGTTTCCGTAACTTTTTTTTACAGCCTGCGACGCGTGAAGCATGTACATTTGGGTGTTCAATATTTCATCTCGCATGCGGTGTAAGTACTTTTTCTGTCTTTACAGTTTGTATGAATTTTTCGAAATGCCGCTGCATTTTAATAGGCACCATGTTCAGAAGAACTTTGTTACACAAGTCACCTTGTCGACAATTATTGGATTCTATAAATCCAAAACGAAGATAAATGTTGTTGTATTTCCGCCTTTTACCCACTGGTACAGAGGATCCGATTGGCACAGACTTATATTGCATCACATCAGGTAGTACAGAAACATCGCACGTCTCAATTGCTGCATGCTCAGTCATCATCATCATCTGACAGGAGTACACCAGCCATTTGAACTGATGCTTTGCTGCCATACAACCATGAGAACCTATGAAATAAAGAATAAGAAGAGGGAGAGAAGGGGGACCTACCTGACAACCTTAATGCCCTTAGCAAACATTCAGGGTCAAGGCGCCTACATCTTGTGTTAACAGCATACCGTCACAAACAGCTGGCTATCGTGCATGCTCAGAAGGCACATTGGATGGCCCAACTACTACAACATCTGAATTCGACGAAGAATATTCCTGTGAAACATTTAGCAGTATTCCATTCTTCATTTCATGGTCCCTGTTGATGTTACATGTCTAAATACTACAATGCAGATAAATAATTAAACACAAGAGTCCAAAACACACCAGAAATTTGGTTACTATGATAAGTTGGACTTTGAAAGAAGTATTGTAGTGAACGAATGTGCCACCCTTTTGTAACGTCGCTGATGTAGTTTCCGTCGAGTTGGCAGAATCGGCTGAGCTCATTCGTTAAACACAGAAATATCCACGCTTTCCTTCTGAGCTTCCATGGACGCGATCCCGCAAACGGGCCTCTCCTTCCGGTTTGCTTAGTTCGGAGTATAATAACACTTGAAATGACCGCAAAATTGGGCCCTATCGTCTGGCATACTTCTCGCTGCCCCTCGAGGGACATAGACTGGGTTATGTGAGCTTGAGCGGACGCAGAATGACCATCCAGCCACTGCTCATGGCATCACGTTGAAATTAACACTCGACCTTTCTGAACTTGGAAAACCTCGTTCGCTCACATTTTAACTCCCTGCCAAAACAAGCTTCCTCCTTGGAAGAGGTATGTTTCCATGGGCAATGCACAAGGCTATAATGTAAACCGTTAGATTTGATTTAAAAATTTTCACAGCATGTTTGTCATAAATTCGTGAAATAGACTGATCGCGTCCATAAAATTTCCTAATAGAATTATAACACTGTGGGAGATCACGCGGATTCCCTGAAAGTAGCCCACAGACCCCCTGGGCATCCGAGGATCACTCTTTGAGAAACAGTACTATAGAGATTCTTATACTCATAAATTATGCCCATTCAGACATGAAGAGAACAATTGCGAAGAAATTTCTTTCCCATAAATATCGTCAGGTGCTACAATTATGAAGCAGATAACTAAAACTTGCAAAAGGTTATTGCTATCTATGTACAAGGACAAGGACGTCAGCTGATAGGGGAAACAGTTAAACTGTGGACTTATTATGTACAGCAATCAATAACTCAAACGAGTCACGATGTATGGGTGACCTTGAGGCCTGCTAACTGCGTGAGGACCAGTTCAGAATTAACGCTTGCACGAGAGCTCGCTGCTTGCGTAATGCCGGCTGAAGGCGTCCGATTGGAAGATCTTTAGCTATATTCAGGAAGCGGCTTTTGAGTCTCTTTGAGCATCGCTGTGGTGCAACTAGGAGAACCGTAAATGAGTCTTTAACACGACGTTGATGTCCAGTGTCGACCAGGTGCTCACAGATGCGATGACCGCAGCGCAATAACTCTTCTGACTGAAGAACAGTGTGATTGCCTAACTGTGAAAATGCACACTGATAACTGCACACGGTCAATAATATGACAGTCTTAGTGCATGTGCCACGATGGAACTGGTTGCATTTCGAGTTAGAGGGACACTTACAGGAAATAATATAACAGCACAGGCAATGGAAAGAGTGCTTGGCAAGTATCGTATTATGTTAGGGCGCATGCCACAAGCATTAGTGCACAAATACAACGGTGATCCGTTTATGTTACTGTTAGTGTGGGAAGTATTAATTGCCATATGCAGCTGGGAAGTGTGGGATCCACGGGGGGAAATGGTACAAGACAAACATCATGAGATACTTTTAAACTAACGAACGTGTACAATAATAGGGCACAACTTTGACAAAGTGATTAAGGTGATAATGCGTTGGAACGAAAATGTATCGATCCACTAAAGACAGCACGCACTCGGTCCCTCCTTCGAAAATCATACGTTTTCTCGGGAATTTCATGCTTTGCTGAGCGCTGTCCTCCCCGAACATTTACAATATCTTATAACAATGGAACTAGCATTAATTTTTCCCACCCTGTTTCATATCCCCGCACCGCTTTAAATGAGACCAGTTTTTATTCAAAATGGGCCAATTTTTTTCTCATGACATATGCTGCATTACCACCGTCTAAATGCCCACACATTGGTGATCTTCTCCCCCCGCATAATTAACCCAGACTTTATGGGGCTGGGCACTAGAAACGATTGTCAAATTTACGCCCTCGCTCCGACTATCTTTTATTAAGGTTACCCACAGCTAAGCAGCAATCCGAACGTATATAATAAACCAGGCAAAGATTCTGGCGTTCTGTTTTTTGACAGAGTCAGAGAAGGCACCTACGTCATAGTCAATACACTGAACAAGCAAAAAGAACAAAACGACTGTGGGGCCATCCCCAATTCCCCCTGGCCTTAATAAACTCGAGAACTGAGCAAAGAGTAATAAATAAGTACCGCTCCGACATGTTCCCCTGCTCTAGTATTTCGTTTCACACAAGTATGAGTCAAGTAAACAGAAAGGATTTTTCTCTCGGCTCAAAACCGTTGGATCCTATGTCATCCATTCATGCTGATATGTATTTAGAATTAGGATGTGGCCTGTTGAGGACACACAAAGACAAGAAATAGTTATTGCCTCCAAAGGACCTAACTGCGATTGTAATTTATATTTTTTAAATTTATTTCGAACCGAATATGCCACGAAATCCTCGAGCAAATAATAATACAGCTCAACGAGCGGTTGTTAACGAATTGATCCCTAGCATTAACAGCAAACGTTACTGAAAACTCGTGACCCCCCCACTTTCTACGATGTGGCACAGTGGGTTCGGTCACTAGATGGGGAGCATTCTGATGCTGATTGCGGCTTCTGAAACTTTTGGCTTACAAGGGCAGTTAGTGCAACGGTGCACCACTGTGAGTTATCACATAGCTGTTTGAAATCATTAGTGCACTGGCGAGGGAGGGCGACGCTGTGTGATAGGTGCTACATGAAGACACTACGAGCTTGATAGATAGCGGGGACTTTGATTGTGCATACAGCAAACACAGCCTAATTTATCGTAAGGCCATGTTACCTTAGGTTACGGTGTAATTTGCGTTCGGGCTCTAGCGCGTACCATTTGAAGGTAGTTCCGTTACCTGGCTCCTAGTTTCCTCGCATGGCTGTTTTTTCCCGCTGCTGACTTGTCCCCACTAACGTGTTTCCACGTAACGTGCGAACTGCATATTTCTAGCGTGAAACATTAAGTAGTATTCCATCCACGCAACAACTCGAAGATGAGAAGAAGCAAAACACATTTCTTCTACTGGATACATTTAAACAAAGGCCAACCAGATTAAATAAGTTACAGACAAATCGGAAATGGTTATATCGTTCTTTTCGAATGGTGAAGGCGGGGGTATCAGCACTCGACGAATAGTATTAATTGCACGCGATCAGCAATGGAAGTCAATGATCTCCCTACTGCTTTATTGCTCCCAAGACTTCCCAGCAGGTAACAGCCCAAACCTTCTCCCACATTTCTAATAATCCCCATTCTTGTATAGCACAACATCACCATTCACTTTTTGTATCTGAGATGAAGAAGTGCTTATCCTTGCGATATTCCATCCACATTCTCCGGAGCTGGACAACATCCGACCCAAGGCTCTACATACAGTCTATAGCTCAGTTAATTGAGTCTGAACGCACTATATTCAGTTTTAGATAAACGATGTCCCGTAATATACAACCGTATTCCACTAGATATGTTAATCGAAGGATCATCAATCCTATCCCATAAAGGAGGTATCCTCAACCTGATCCCAGGCCAACTACCGACCAGATAACACTACTATACCCGTTACTAACCAAAGTTGATGTGAATCAATCATGCGTGCAGATGCGCTGAAGCTGTATATGGAAAGCTCAACTTAATAGCTCCATAGAAACATGGCTTACTAAGCAAAATCATGACAGTAATCTAAACCTAATATTGTGCATACTGTGAATAGCAAGACAGAAGCTGTTGTGATGGAAGGAGTAGAGTCGATGTCCAACGTATCTGGCTTATGTCAAAAGAGCGCATAAAAGCTAAGACTTATCGATTTCATCCGTCAGTGAATCATCGAACTCTACGGCATTAGCGACAAAATCCAGAGTTTTGTAGTTTAGCAAATTTTTCTACAAGAACGACGTCTATAGTATGTGTGAGATTCTGAGAAACATTAGTCCAATTCATAACGATGTGTCATTGTGGATGTACCAACAATGCTGCGTTTCTTTGGACCCGGCGGTTAAAAAACTCCTAGGAGTTCCAATAACGATATTCCTCCGTCGGTCAATAGCTGTCCGATTTCCTTTATTTTACGCAACAGATATCCAGTATATGTGGCCGAAGGTGAACAGGAGAAACCAGAACATAAAAAATTACAACGGCTCCACAACTGCGATCTAAAACACAGAGAGCCGAACTGGTCATTGTCAAAACGTCAATACCATATACCAACATATGCAAATGCGCGTTTGTATAATTACGTACGCCATAGACATAACAACACCCATTTAATTTGTTGGAGACAAACGGATTTCAGAACATCATCTCCAGGAGGTTGAACCTTGGTGGAGTCTCAGTAAAAAGAGACCTAAACGCGATCAGAAGAGGCAGAGGGTAGTCTGCGAAAATAAGTCAACCTAGGCTCGTCGGCATGCTGCGAAAATGGCTGATTCGCTAGATTTTGACCCATCAATCTTCCCAATGATCAACACCATTCCTACGTGCGCCCTCATGTTATTGAATACGCTAATTCCAAAACTAGTGCAAACTTGGTGTTGAAGTGCTCTACTCTAAAATCGATAGAGTCAACTCAAACGAAGAGCAATAAAGGAAATAAATTCCTTAGCGCAGACACACTTACCAACCACCCGGAATGGCTGAAAGTTCCCCTAGAATGTTTTCAGCGTACGGCTAAGGAATGTGCTGCGCAGTGAACTCATATTAGCGTATCAGATACTAAGTGATCTCGAACCTCACGAATCCAACATATTGCTGAAACTTAAGCCACAACAACACAACTCAGCTTCAAGCGGTAACTGCAATAAAAATAAGGAACAATATAGCCTTCCCTAGGGTATATTGAAGGAATTACTTTTCCCTTCAGGATTGCTAACCCTGAACGCACTCCCAGACTTCAGTTAGTATTCCTCACGACATTGGACCATTTATTTCGGAAAACGCTTAATATGTCGCTCTTAGCACCGAGCAATTTGTTACCTAAAATCCTCTATTGTAGAATACGCCAAAAGTGCTTTATTCAAACATCAAGACTAACTTATCAAAATAGACCCATGTGCTCGACTCATGTTTTAGCATTCCTCACAACCCATACTACAACATCACTAGCGCCTCCATTGACTTACTGGTCGTATAATGCACGACTTTATAAATATTACACGACTGTAATTATTATCCGAAGCATTTCATCTAGGCAAGATGTACGGTTAATGATAAGCTGTATATATTTGATCCATCATACGCACTGCCAATGGCGCACCCAC
>OX104066.1:93864651-93996830 GCA_944474145.2 Dicrocoelium dendriticum | reverse complement strand
TCTCCAACACCACTTGCGTTTGATCGGCCGCGTAATAAGCATGACAGCCTATCGCTTTCCTTGTGGGAGCATTATTTGCCCTCCCCGGAAACGATTAGAAAAAAGTGCCGCGGTAGACAAGCAAAAACGTGGAGTAGGAGCATGAAGAAGGCAACTTCAAGTAGTAGGGGGATTTATTAGGTTTTTGTGTAGGTTCGTCGCAATTAGACACAGGCAGACAGCCACCACACATCCAGGAAAGCGCTAGACGGCTGTTTCATCCTATTGGGACTCCTCAGTAGCGCGCACCCGCCGAATCCTGCCGGATTCGAACCCACGACCTTACTCTTGCGAGTCAGCGACTTATGTCACATGAGCTATGGGCGACGGCAGTGATATAAGTGGCTGACTAGCAAGAGAAAGGTCGTGGCGCTCGAATCCGGGAGGCTTTGGCGGGTGCGCGCTACTGACGAGTTCAAATAGGACTGAAACAGCCGATCTAGCGCTTCTGGATGTGTGGTGGCTGTCTGCCCTGTGTCTAATTGCGACGACCTAAACAAAAAGGCAACTTCAAGCTTAGCACTCCTTCGGACCGGTCGGCCTTCCAGGATGGGGACCATGCGACTCGGACTGTCAATGGTTGGAAACACTAAATGTTATGGCACGCAACAGACGTCGGCGGCAACAGCTTTGTTTAACCGCAGTGCTCGTTACTGTTTAATCCAACATTAAAAAATCTCCAAAACTGAAATAACTCCAAATGGAGTGTGTAAAACCCTAAAAATAGTTTTCTGCTATTGCAGTTCGTTTTCTGTTTATTGCCATGGTCTCGAGGGCACATTGTCTGTAATCAGAGTGGCGAATATGGACATATATCCTTGCAACCGGGTATCCAATTCAAGGCGAACGGGTCAGCGGCTCACAGAATGTTGATTTATGTTCGACCCACTAAGGTTAGTAAAATCCAGTCAGCCTTGTACTTCAATTAATGTGCTCCTTAATTCAGGAAATCCTTCCTGCGTATCCATGATTTCACATGGTCCCGTTACTAACTCAAGGAACTGGGGCACCATCAAATATATTATAGTGCTCATCTGGACGTGCCTAAGCTAAGAAACCACCAACATCAGGTAAATTCGCCAAGTTTGCTACCAGCAGACATCGTTATTACAGGGAGTAAGAGGAGAATATGTGGTGACGCCCGCCTAAGTTTACCTGTGATGCAATCAACCTTCACTGCATTTCGTGTTCGAAAGGAAGTAGGCTGGGGGTATTGTAACAGTTAAACTGGTTGATACTTCAACTCACAACGCGCTGGTCTAAAAGTAACGAATGCCGTCCCATTAGGTTCCCTCACCCACGCTTGTAATCCACTTAACGTAACTGTGACAGACTTACCTGAAATCCTATTGCAGCAAGAAGTCCTCAAATGGAACAGCAACGTTTATTTACTTATTGTGGTACTTAGAGTAGCCGTCTCAGTGTTCGGTTGCAAGGTCTCCTTGGGTTGTGAGCTGTGCATCTATGCAAAAGTCAACCAGAACGTTCCGTGGATGCGGGGAAAAAACGCTGCTAAAGGTCATAACTCTCAAGCTCCTGGCTAAGGTAGTTGTGTTTAAGCCCACCAAACAGTGGCTGCGTCCACAACGGTGTCACTTCGTGGTGGTCGGGAGGGGTATATCCACTTGAATGGACACGATTTATGTAACAACTTGCCTGTTCTCACCTCGAAAACGCTTAGCGTAGCCAAAATGTGACAAGACTGCTGTGAGTTCATTCGCGTTGAGATGGGCTCACGGTTATTCATTGCAGGTAACAGGTTGGATGCACACAAAGACGACGTTGTGTGGGACTTGCACATTTGAGGTCGGGTGACAGATTGTCAGGGGTGTGAAGTTATTGAAACTCAATCAAGATAAGAGGCTAAGATGGCCTTTGTGACAGCAAACACCTTTGATGCTAAGCAAATCCTAATTTTACAAAATCGGAGCTACTAGTCACAACCGTTAACGGACTGTCTTTGATGAGTTTCCGCGGTGGTCGACTCAGAGCAGGCATGTTAAAATTGTGCCTTTTGAATCCATGCTGCATCCAACACAAAAGATATGGTAAATAAGATAAAATATATGTGTATAAAGAATTCAATTAGCTATCATGCGCAGCTCTCATGCAAACAGACGCGACCCATGCGAATCTCAGGAGTCCTGAGTTCTCCCTTTTTGAGCCAACTTCCGTGGTAAGTTAGGTTCGACGTATTATCTCTCTCTACTCCCTCTGCTAATTGGAGGGCACGGAGAGAGTGCTCAGTGGTTTTGGGTTTTATTTGCACAAGATAAATAAAATGGGTTTGTCACTTTCGCATAGGGTGAAGAGATGCTTCGGGTTGCAGCTTCTGTTTACCTCCCGTTTATTGAGGGACACATGTCAAGTTTGATGAATAATTGGTAATGTTGACTAAGTGCCGAAACGGATTCCGTAATCTAATCAACAACGAAGGGGCAAGTGTGGCTGTTGTTCGATTGTCAGCGATTGATTGACAAAAACCGTGTGTCTAATCGCTTTCCAAACCGTCGATTGCCAAAGGCGAGGGACTAAGTTGAGCCTCACCAGACACATGACTGCTGAGGTTTCAAGTAGCTTATAGGTGTGTTCACTAGGCTCCTAGCCTGGGGAATACAATATACCCAACTCCCAATTACATCAAGGCAAGCAGTGGGAAGTAAGTAGACTTCGACTGTAAAAGCGATAACAGCGAAATGAACCAACAATAGCAAGTAGATGGTGCTCACCTCTTCATTGGTATCGGCTTGGAAATAGATATCTATTTCCAAGCCGATACCAATGAAGAGGTGAGCCACCATCTACTTGCATTTGTTGTTCATTTAGCTGTTATCGCTTTTACAGTCGAAGTTACTTACTTCACACTGCTTGCCTTGATGTAATTGGGAGTTGGGTATATTTGTTTCACCAGGCTAGGAAGCATAGTGAACACACCTATAAGCTACTTGAAACTCAGCAGTCAATGTGTCTGGTGAGGCTCAACTTAGTCCCTCGCTTTGGCAATCGACGGTTTGAAAGCGATTAGACACACGGTTTTTGTCAATCAATCGCTGACAATCGAACAAAGCACACTTGCCCCTTAGTTGTTGATTAGATTACGGAATCCCGTTCTGGCACTTAGTCAACATTACAATTATTCATAAAACTTGAATTGTAGTCCCTCAATAAACGGGAGGTAACAGAAGCTGCAACCTGAAGCATATCTTCACCCTATGCGAAAGTGACAAACCATTTTATTTATCTTGTGCAAATAAAACCCAAAACCACTGAGCACTCTATCCGTGCCCTCCAATTAGCAGAGGGAGTAGAGAGAGATAATACGTCGAACCTAACTTAAACGGAAGTTGGCTCAAAAAGGGAGAACTCAGGACTCCTGGAGATTCGCATGGGTCGCGTCTGTTTGCATGAGAGCTGCGCATGATAGCTAATTGAATTCTTTATACACATATATTTTTATTTATTTACCATATCTTTTGTGTTGGATGCAGGCATGGATTCAAAAGGCACAATTTTAACATGCCTGCTCTGAGTCGACCACAGCGGAAACTCATCAAAGACAGTCCGTTAACGGTTGTGACTAGTAGCTACGATTTTGTAAAATTAGGATTTGCTTAGCATCAAAGGTGTTTGCTGTCACAAAAGGCCATATTAGCCTCTTATCTTGATTGAGTTTCAATAACTTCACACCCCTGACAATCTGTCAACCGACCTCAAATGTGCAAGTCCACACAACGTCGTCTTTGTGTGCATCCAACATGTTACCTGCAATGAATAACCGTGAGCCCATCTCAACGCGAATGAACTCACAGCAGTCTTGTCACATTTTGGCTACGCTAAGCGTTTTCGAGGTGAGAACAGGCAAGTTGTTACATAAATCGTGTCCCATTCAAGTGTATATACCCCTCCCGACCACCACGAAGTGAACCGTTGTGGAGGCAGCCACTGTTTTGTGGGCTTAAACACAACTACCTTAGCCAGGAGCTTGAGAGTTATGACCTATAGCAGCGCTTTTTCTCTGCATCCACGGAACGTTCTGGTTGACTTTTGCATAGATGCACAGCTCACAACCCAAGGAGACCTTGCAACCGAACACTGAGACGGCTACTCTAAGTACCACAATAAGTAAATAAACGTTGCTGTTCCATTTGAGGACTTCTTGCTGCAATAGGATTTCAGGTAAGTCTGTCACAGTTACGTTAAGTGGATTACAAGCGTGGGTGAGGGAACCTAAATGGGACGGCATTCGTTACTTTTAGACAGCGCGTTGTGAGTTGAAGTATCAACCAGTTTAACTGTTACAATACCCCAGCATACTTCCTTTCGAAACGAAATGCAGTGAAGGTTGATTGCATCACAGGTAAACTTAGGCGGGCGTCACACATATTCTCCTCTTACTCCCTGTAATAACGATGTACTGCTGGTAGCAAACTTGGCGAATTTACCTGATGTTGGTGGTTTCTTAGCTTAGGCACGTCCAGATGAGCACTATAATATATTTGATGGTGCCCCAGTTCCTTGACTTAGTAACGGGACCATGTGTAATAATGAATACGCAGGAAGGATTTCCTGAATTAAGGAGCACATTAATTGAAGTACAAGGCTGACTGGATTTTACTAACCTTAGTGAGTTGAACATAAATCAACATTCTGTGAGCCGCTGACCGTTCGCCTTGAATTGGATTACACGGTTGCAAGGATATATGTCCATATTCGCACTCTGATTACAGACAATGTGCCCTCGAGACCATGGCAATAAAAGGAAAACGAACTGCAATAGCCGAAAACTATTTTTAGGGTTTTACGCACTCCATTTGGAGTCATTTTAGTTTTGGAGATATTTTAATGTTGGATTAGACAGTAACGAGTACTGCGGTTGAACAAAGCTGTTTCCACTGATGTCTGTTGAGCGCCATAACCTCTAGTGTTTCCAACCATTGACAGTTCGAGTCGCATGGTCTCCATCCTGGAAGGCGGACCGGTCCGAAGGGTGCTAAGCTTAAGGTTGCCTTTTTGTTTAGGTTCATCGCAATTAGACACAGGCAGACAGCCACCACACATCCAGGAAGCGCTAGATGGCCGTTTCGTCCTATTTGAACTAGTCAGTAGCGCGCACCCGCCAAAGCCTCCCGGATTCGAGCGCACGACCATACTCTTGCAAGTCAGCCACTTATATCACTGCCGTCGCCCATAGCTCAGTGACATAAGTGGCTGACTAGCAAGAGAAAGGTCGTGGGTTCGAATCCGGCAGGATTCGGCGGGTGCGCGCTACTGACGAGTTCAAATAGGATGAAACAGCCGTCTAGCGCTTTCCTGGATGTGTGGTGGCTGTCTGCCTGTGTCTAATTGCGACGAACCTACACAAAAACCTAATAAATCCCCCTACTACTTGAGGTTGCCTTCTTCATGCTCCTACTCCACGTTATTGGTTGTCTACCGCGGCACTTTTTCTAATCGTTTCCGGGGAGGGCAAATAATGCTCCACAGGGAAAGCGATAGGCTGTCATGCTTATTACGCGGCCGATCAAACGCAAGTGGTGTTGGAGAATGAGATTTTGCAGGCATGGTCTGTTTGCTCCAAGCACTCGGTCTCGGATTTCAATGTTGCTTAGGTGATATTGCCACTTCTCGCGAGCAATCTTAAGCAGACAACAATTGATAACAACTGACATTTGCTTCATGTCTTCCAAGCTAATAGGCCAGATCTCACAGCCGTACAAGAGAACCACACTGACAGAAGCAATGTGCAACTTGGGACTGACATCGTGACGACGCCTTATGTATCTCAGTCTGATGAATGCAAGACGGGCTACCAGGAGAATTCTGAGTTGGTTGTATATTGTTGGATGCTTTGTTTGTTGTTATACAGCTTTCTCCATAGGAAAGTGCAATAGAATTTGCGTTAAACTCGCCGTCCCCGATTAAGTACCGAAGAACATGACCTGTGCCTGCTGGCCTCAGCCGAACTTCGCATGGCTAATTATTGCCGCATGTGATCGATTTTCTAATGGGACTGCTGCCATTCTGTCAGATTGTGTAGCACCTCTTACACATGGGCAAGCAAGTGCCAACAAATGCATTCGCTTAGCAAACGAACTGGTAACAAAAAGGTAACTACATGAAATAATCCCCGGGAGCCGACTCAACCGAACAAAGGCGCAATAAGAGTCATGGGGCTAGTTCAATTTCAGGCGTCCTCTCAAGCAAGTCAGGAGCAAGCGTGTCACCGAAGCACCGTGAGCATGAATAGAATCGCCACATCCACAAAGCACAGATCTCTTAACATCGAGTACAGTGAACACACAATACGGAAAAAGCGACGCGATCCATACGTTCTTACATCCCACTAGCATCACTAGCCCAGATTCCAGACCACCGGAGCCTCCACAACGGTGTGTGAGCGATACACACAGCATTTTCCCGACGGCTGGATCCGTGCGCTTCAGCTGTGCGGCAACCGAACAGTAGATGGATAGCTACTCGATCGTTTAGATATGTAAGCAGCTGAGGGGTACTAGTGAAGTTGACGGCTAACATCTTGAGACAAGCTGGGTGTCTACCCAGAAATCATGATTTCAACGGTGTATGAGTGCAATATTTCTCAGAAGTCATTCCGAAGTTGATTCAAAGCTTCATCCGGCCCAGTCAACCAGAAGCTGATTGGGACAGCATTTATAGCAAAATGGGACGGATAATCGCGCTGACTGCGATGTAAGGAGTTTGGTACTCGCTTGGCAGGCCAGCGTGAGTTCAAGTGCAACACTGCGAATAGAAAGGTCCCAAGTGTTACACATTCCGAGTCCCCTGTCAGTGACGGGGTTGGGGCGATTTGATGTTCGCCAAGCCCTCCTCAGGGGGTAGCGTTCCACCGGTCTACCGCGCAAAATTTCAGATGAAACAATCGTACTGAGCAGTATAGATCCCTTTGCACAAGTGTTAAATGCACAGGATATTCTACTGATCATAAATGCATGTTATTTAATGCGACTTCTGCTTAACTTCTGCATGATTAAAGGGACACAAATTGGTATATGGGAGCAAATAAGTGCCCCGTTGTTATAGATGAAAAATAGCAAGACCGGAAGTTTCTGATGAGGGAACGTCTGCCAACTGAAAATTTGTGCGTGTGTATATGGCTGCATATAACTTACCAAACAGAAATGCTACCTTTCGATAGCTAACATTTAGTAAATACAGTAGAAAACAAAAACTTCATTCGTATATACGAAACCCGAGAAATCGTTGGATGGCGTATTATTGCAGCAAATTACTGGCTTCATTCTTAAAAGCAGTTTAATTCTTTTGCACACCAGAAAGTTTATTAAAATCATTCCCTTATATTTTATTCGCTAACAACCTGATCGAACGTTATCTCCTCAGGTCGGCCGGTTTAATCAACCCAACACACATTTGGCAGCTGAACGCCGTCTAGTCTGTTCACACAGCTGTTTGTGATTTACACCGTCTCAGTAATCAATGTCTAAAGTGTTGATCGTTACCCCCTCCTAATTAACTAGACAGTAGCCCGGTATATTTGATGCTGTTTGCCTAGTGGGTGCACGGCTCCCGCCGATTCTCTTAGCAGAGCCTACTAAACTGACTCATCCCTCAGTTGCGTGACATGCGTCACATGTGTTTTGTTAGCGTTGTGCACAGTTCGTTCGCGGTTTAGCCTACTTACCCACGTGCACAGTTGTAACTAGTTTCATGAACAGCTAGTCATCTCACTTACTGGAAATGTCGAACGAATTCCTTAGTTTCTGACAAGCACCTATATTCTTTCTTGTTTAGTACCCTCTGAAAGTCCAACAAAGTTTCTTAAACCTAGGAAATTCTTACAGTCCTAATCCACTCAGTGATACGTTTCAAATGGGGTTTAGAATATACCGAAACTGATTTTTCACTAACCGTCTAGCGTGCCCACTGCTAGGTAATTAGATCATCATCTACTTCCAAGCGGCCTTCCTATCCTCTTCCTCTGTGCACAAGCTCTTGGCTCTGAAACAAATAAGTCGATCCCATCATATACATGATTTGAGTGACCTGAACTGTCAGCCGGTTGACGAAATATCGTTGCTTTTAAGCTAACTCCAATTCTGTGAACAGAACTGTCAAGGAGTGGCACTGCACTACTATAAGATTCCGATTCCATGGTGAAACTTATAGTTTCATTGAGCGATTTAAGGTGCTTCACAAAGTAATATTTCTTATCCACTTTTACGTACATAAATGTGTGCGGCACCAACAAATTGTCGGTTATGTACCAGAGTTTGCCAGCATCGTGCACAAACCAGTCCATATTGACAATCTCATGTTAAGACCCTGTTGCTGAGTGTTTGGTTTCGATTGAAACGCCAGCCAAAGCGTGCTATGGCACAATGTGTTTCCCTCGATTGCTTCATGCGTGTTAAGCTTGCGCCTCTCCAGTCAAACAACATTTCACAATCTACAGCACGTCACTTATCTACTCGTTGGTGAACAGTGCATTAACGTCGAAACAAACCTTTGCTTCGTCCGACTCATTTCACGTTAACTCACAATAGTTCGAAATTACTTGAAATACTGATAGCTAGTGATGCTCGTTCAATTCTTATGGTGTACGCCCAGCTGGATACCGCGCTTGAGTAATTAAGTCGTTCAGCTCGGCGAACATCGCAACAATTAAACTCACAAGTTCTTTGGACATACCCGTTGGCCACCTCAACGGCTCCAATAGACTAAAAACTGCTTACAGACCAGTAAACGTAAACTGTCGCTAACTCGCTACCTGTTTCACGTGTGAGGCGATACACCTTTGCTGGATCAGTTAGCGCCAGAAGATGACGCTTTGCGTGCCGTCGGACGCAATCGTACAAACTTCTCAAAACTAACACCAAACAAGAGCCAGCCAGGCAGACAAGCAGAAATGCGTAGAAAAATCACTGGGAAAGTGTAACAGCTGGCAACAGTGCCTAAATAAAGGATACGCTACATACTATCTAAATGTGGTTATTAAATATAGTGTGTCTCCGTATCCTTACATCAGACATCGGATCTGGTACGGACATTGTAGCTGCCAGGACAAGTGACACATGTCAAAAATATACCATATGCTCAACAATGTGTACTGAGGTGGGACCAGACAAAACTATTAATGATGAAACAAAAGCTCAATTAGCCATGATGTCCAAGTATGAATCAGGTAAGACAAGCGACAACAATTTCGCATAACCTCTACTAAGGGAAGCTACCTGACAAAGACACATTCATGATGTAATGCAGTTAGGTATAAGGAGGGAGAAGAGCAGCATATATGTAGGAGAGGAATGAACAGAGTAGTGGATCTGCTGAACTTGAGTCACTCTGACCGCGAATGCCAGATGGCTGCCTAACGTAATGAGTTGCAAGACCAGACTTAGGCAAGGCGGTGCACTGACAGTAGATGGCCCTATTAAGGCACATAGAGAACAGAAAGAATCAACCAGCCGCAGCTACATACAAAATGCGGGAACCGTTCCTAACAAAGTGAGAGAGGAGTAGCTTGCATATAGACAGAAAATAACCAGTGTGGCAGATCTGCTGACCATGGTTTGCTTAGGTTGCAAAAGCCTGATGGCTACCCAGTAGCATAAAATTTTAGACGATGGTGAAGCAATAGGGAATACTGAGGATAAATAGCTCTAAGAAACTTACACATGGAATAAGAAAAATTAAGCAGACGCATCCACGTTCCGAATGCAGCAACCATTAAGAGTAAAAGGTGAGATGAGTAACATTTATAAATGAAATGATATGATGCAGTTAAATCTCATTCTGAGCAAGATGCAGTCGAATTAGTAAATTATCTCAAGAGATCTCAAAGGAGCCTGATTTTCTTCTGTTCGGTCGATACCTAGGCGGGGCTTTTAAATTGGCAGTTGCCCTTTAATAGAACATAGTTTTGTTTTATCTACTGCGTATATATGAGAGTTGAAAGAACATTCTGGCATCATTTTTTGTCCGAACAACTTCCGAGGTCACCAAGATCGTCTACCTCTCTACATTTTGCATACTAATTCAAGCTACCACGCACCACTCGCACTTCGTTGCTTTTGGCTACATTTCAGTCCAGTTAAAACCAATCCTCAAGCAATGTCTTAGTAGCACTACTCTCCCCAATGAAAATAGCCTGACGATTCTGTTTGTCAATTGGCGCTTAGTGCCCAAGAATGGGGATCAATTTACTCGATTGATATCAGTACCTTGTTCCCCTTTGTTTATCCATTTATAAAATGTCGAAAGTTTGACGATGTCATTTTGCTTCGATCGCAGTTGGTACTGTAAACTGCTGAAAATGCACCCATCCGGGTACGTAACGCTTAACTTGACATGACTTGACTTGAATGAATAGTAACACATCACTACATGCTGCAAAACAACGCAGGTACACCATGCGCGACCTCGATGTGCGCTATTCATGCGCACTGTATTTTGCAGAACAAGCGAGCTCTGCCAAAGTCATTTCTATTATTAGATATATACTGATAGCTGTGAGCTTAGTAGAGTCTAGACTCATACATTACAGCAGATATGCCCTACCAATTGCAGAGAACTGCTCGATTGTTGCCGCCAAGCTATGTAAGAGTGAGAGAATGGGAACCGAGGAAGTTCAGCGAAATTTCACTAAGCACCTGCTTGGCCCATCCATTCCCAGTTATCAGGGACGCTGTAAACAGCTGGGCCTAAAGACTCTTTGGCTGCGCGGGCTTAAAGCCAATCACATTTCTTTATAAATTACTTAAAAGCTCTGAGTCAAGCACCGGGTGTTGGTCACCGCCTAGGAAGATACCTACTACATTTGTTCGTTGCCTCCACTGTGAGTAATTGCTGCTTCGCTTGATCGAGAAGTTGGAGGTTGTAATTATACCTCCTGTTCAATATTATGATGGTGCTTGATTGCGCTCCTGCATCTCTTGCGACAACACATTTGACGTTGGTGTCCAAGAGGTCAGACCCCAATACGTCGTCAGAATATCGGCCTATGGCGCTTTCTTCAATTCTGCTGCGTGACTTTCACAAAGTATTGGCTAAAAGATGGAGGTCACGTTTGCAACCGGCTTCCCTTCAAGTAGCGTTTAAAAAGCGGGATGGGTGTCTTGAGGCTGCATATGTCCTACAGTGCATTTTTCGAAGGGTTCAGTCCGACTCTCTAAATGCGGCGATGACGTTTTTGGACGTTACCGGAGATGTTCACCTCACCAATCAGGCAGATGAGGCCTCACAACAAAAATTAACAGGTAATTTGATCACATCCACCATTATCTGACGCCGGATGTAATGGTCGTACCGCCAGTGTAAACACGCGAAAGAAACACCCCTTACATAAAGTATTTCACAAATGCAGGTAATTGCTTGCAAATGCGTTCTCTTAGCAAACGCTAAGGTAGCCGTGAGGCAACTTCCCGTACTAATCCCCAGGTGCCAGTTCAACCGAACGAAAACGCAATAAGGACAGTAGGTAAGTGCAACCTCGGGCAACCTCTCAAGTAAGTCAAGAGCAAGCATGTCGCATACTCTCACCGCCCCTATATCACCACTAGCCCAAATTCCATGCTAGTAGATCCTCCACGATGGTGCGTGAGGGACATTCATTTCATTCTTCCGGCCGGTTGGGTCCTTTGGTCTCAGTCTTGTGGGAGCCTAGCGGTAGCTGGACAGCAACTCAACATTTGGTTCAATGATAGTATTCGCGGATACCCCGCGTGTACATAAATCTCACACAGTGTCTGCAAGGCTACGTGCAGCATCGCCAGTTACCACCCACACGACTACACGTAGACACTTCTAAACACATGTCATACCACGTGAGCTTGATGAGCATGCCTGCTGGCCGTCTTGTAGCCATTTGTCGCTGAGTGTACCTGGCGAACTCGGTTGTACACCCCACTCTCCAATGCGCCATCGATCTGCGCAGCATCGTACGATGCCACAGGTAGGCCTGTGTTCAACAGCAATCTATCGTCCCATTCCGTGTACTCGTGTGACATGCCATTGGCTGCCTTGAGATTGGTCACTCAAAGGACGGTAAGCCTTTAGGGGCGCTCGCCCTCTTTGGACGCAATTTGCTAGCGGCACGAACCATATTGAGAGACCTATAGAGGAGCGTTATTTTTAAGGAGGAATTTACTTCCGCTATGGATGCGACTGACGAAGCGAAGTCAGGATCTTGAGCAGAGTCCTCTGTGATTTAATAGGGACCTACTTTTTGCTCATTGTTTAGCAGTGCATGTACCAAAAAAGAGAGTCGCACGTCGTTGTCGCCTATGTTACTCACCAGGTTTCGCGTTATTGGAAAAGTTGCTTTCAGATCGCAGTAGGTGCATCGGTTTAATATTTTTCTCGCTATCCCAGGTTTGCGCAACGGACTACCCGGTAATACGCGTGGATGATAGGGTAGGTAATGAAGACCAATTACTGAGGACAGGTCGAACCTTTATGTCAGCGACTTAAGCTAGCTTTGTCCGATTAATTCGTGGTTTATCATGACTGAGTACACTTGGCTGGCATCTAGCACTTACCAGTGGGGCAAGTTTGTCTTTAATACCAATCACTATAAGAAGAGAAAGCTACTGGTTTCGATTATCTACCAGTTTACCGTTCACTATGCTACGTAGAGATTGCAAAGCAGTGGTATACATAATAGAGGGGTAATTCATCACGCCGGGTGGCTGCCAGCAGTAATCCGTGTTGCGTCGCGCAAAGCGTGTCCTGTGACAGCGTCCGAAGCAACGGTTATCGCTGAAGATAACCGATACGCACACTACCCGAACTTTGGTTGGGATACACTGGCTGTGGAAGGTTAACGCTGCGAACGAATTGCATAGTATCCACTTCTTGCTTGGGAGAAGTCAGGCAAAACGGACGCGACCTGTCAAATTGATGAGGTGGAGTGAATTTCAAGTTTTGGATATCTAAAATTCATAGTACAGTGGTAACTTGCGGCTCTTTTCTTGCGTCCATTTCCCCGAAAATAGACGCGCTTCGAGAAGTAATTTTCATTGTATTTATATGGAAACCTGGCGCATGTATTCGTCTTAAGCACATCCACCATCTCACAGCAATTTCTTTCGCGCAGCATATGTATGACAACTGGAACGCTGATGTCCAGATACTTGAGTACCTGTGGCTCAAGCAGGATACTAGAGGTTGCGTCTTAGGATCGGTCCTCACTCACATCATTCTCCGGTGGCCATGGTAACCCATGCCTGGACACGGTGAACAATTCAAGATGAATTGGTCATGCAATGTGTATGCATGGTTTGAATATCAAAAAGATCTTTCGACCCCTATGCCGGGTACTTAACCCCAAGTCCTCACCATGACGCACTAAGAGCTAGTTAAAGTAAATAAATAAATAAAAGTTTTATTCTCGACAAGGCTAGGCACGCCTTTACAGGCTGATCATTTCGACGTAGCAATGCATGATCAAGAATGTGTAAAAATCCGATATGTTTGCCATAACAGTGAATGTTTGTGTAGCGGGGTATGTAAGTATGTAATTGTGCGTGTGTATGTAGCTGAGGCTGATGTCGCATTCATGATGCCTCTTCACCGCAGTTGGGCTAAACCAACTTACACTTAAACTAGGTCTTTTTAATGTGGATAAAATCCATTACATTTTATTTTATTTTTGTTCTACCTACTTGATAATCTTCTCCCAACTTACACGCGTCGCTCATGCAAATTGCGGTAAACTTGCGCAATTTTGTCGCGTGTTATTTTTAAATGACTTTCGGACATTTTGTACTTGTCGCGTATTTACACTTAACCAATTTCTTCCATATGCTCATTTAGGGAGTATTTATGTCGTCATATGCGTTTACTTTATTCGATATCGGCATTTCGCATGATTGGCTGTTATTTGACGTCCCATGTGTGGCTGCGCTTTATGTGCATGTTGACAAGGTACCTACCTGTCTATTACCCACTACCTCGTCCATCTGGCTCCAGGAGACAGTTGGTCGTTGCTGGAGGGTACGGGGTGCACGGTCCTTGTGGCCGTGCTAGGCTCGAAGAGTGGTTCCATGTACTCAGTGTGGAGCGGACTACGGTCCAGCCACCGCCGTGTGTGCGGTTGATTCCCAAATACAGCGTGCTTGTGTTTGCCTGTGAAGGAGTGTGGGCCGGCTCCGTTGATGAAACGTGGCTCCCATCCACATGCCTCCCGGTCTTATTCCTTCGGGTTTACACTGGATATGTGTGGATGGAGCTGTGGGTGGTGCAGCGCGAGCCATTCATGGTCCCTCTGTAGGCGCAGGCGTCCTGTGGCTGGCCACAATGACAGGCAAATCCGAATCCGGATGTCGCCAACCATGTATGAAGCTGTATAGCTTGCGCTTGTAATTGTACTGCTCCATTTTGGAATGTTTGATATTTTCAGCAATGTACGAGTAGAAGATTGTTGTCCGTGGGTTGGAAAGGATTATCCGGATATTCACGGGGCAGTGACTTTATTTTGTGGCGAGTCACAACCGCCACATCACAGTGTTGTTAAGCAGACATTAGTGGCTTTTTTATAGAGAGAACACTTGCCAGGCGAAAACCCACCACGTCCTGGAACACTGCCGCCGAACTATTTGCTGGAACGAATTAAACCCGAACCACCCAGCTGGCACCATGAGGAGGTTGTTCGGCTAGTTAGCCAAGGAACAACGAGAACCGTTAAGCAGCCAGATTCATTCACGGTGCTCGGAAGAGGCTATATAGTTTAGCGTGGCAAGTAGTACGGGCAAGAGTGATCGTTTAACTAGATGCACACCGAACAAGATCACGAGACATGGCCGGAAAGATGGAGTTACTTGAGCAACAATCTCACTAAATGTAACTTCTGGAGTCATTACTCCCATACAATCAGCCCTAACGGAATAAAGGCGAGATAATCCTAACTTAACCGAAGTGTCTAGTAGAGAAATCCACACGAGTTCGTGACCATTACAACTCTTCGTGTTGATGATTTTACCTCTCCAATGGAACTCCCAGATTTGCTTTCTGCCTCCTTAATCCATACTCAGAATCGGATCATCCCCGGCCGCGGAAGATGTGCTTCGAATACAAACTTATTACACCTAACACAGGGTGTTCAAAGGCCGCTCCGCGGGCCAAATGCGGCCCGCGTTAAGACTTTCACTGGCCTGCGGCCTCATCACGAAATAATCAATTAAGGATTTGCATGCTTCGTACATGTGCACTTTTTGTTTGTATCTTCTTGTCAGCCTGAATATGGCCCGAGATATCTTTTCCTCATGAAACGTGGCCCGCTTTGCAAAATGTTTGGACATCCCTGACCCAATCTAACGGTTAGCACCATATTTTGTCTGCTGTTGCTTTGTCTACATGACCGTATCGCTCGAAGCAACGGCTTACATGGCCAAGCCGTCAGGCTGGCTTATAAATGGGTAGCATCAGTCGCTTGCAGCTTCCACCATTCTACTGAGTGCATCTCAGACATTAGAGTCACCAACGCAAACTGTCTATTGCCACACGGATTAGTTGGAGTTTCTGACTTTTATACAACGAGAACAACAAGCTTGTCATGATATTTACGGATGTGTGGTTTGAGCGGTTTATGCTCCTACCACCAAGTGTAGTTTTGCAATTCCAGTTGAATTGGCACTCTCGCAGGCACAATCATTCGGCTGCTAGCTAGAACCACTTGCCAACCGTTACCAAGGTTGTGACGTGCATATGATCAGGTGTCATGCAGTGGCGCTCACTATGAAGACGCTCCTTGACTTGCTAAAAGGAGAACAAGAGACGCCAACAACTGGCGATGCTGTCCACATTTCCGTACTACTTCTTCATCGTTCTCATTAAAGAATGCGGTTCATGATGAATCAACACTTTTCGGAATCTGACTGCTACTAATAAAACACACTACTACGACATGAAGCTTACCCTCTTCTGTTACCTTTAGTATCATCAAATGTGTTTTGATGACTTCCCTCGTGTATCACACGAGTGAGCCAACGTTATTGTGTAATGTCCTTATCATATGTATTTACATCATATATATATATATACCAGACGTCACATGCACTTGGGAATTCCAGTTCATATTTCGTTTGCCTTTCACTACTCCAATTATACTGTATTTTGAACTAAGGTCAGTCGGTGTAAAGCTTTTGGTTATTCACCGAGGCCTATGTGATACAACTTTAGCGTATTTACTTCACAAACTGCTATAGCTTAGATTATTCTTTCCTAGCCTAGACCAAAGGTTCACAACCAATCGAATTGTGGAGTGACTTCTTAGTCGAGCAAAAGTAGTTTTCACTTGATGATTGGGCAAGAAACATCCAATATTCATCTAGTTTCCACTTGCTAGACGGACGATTTACCACATGCTGATTTGACTGTTGTGAAGTTCCAAAGCCATTGGTCACAATGTTGGAAGCTCTCCTAGTTATCTTGCACTGATGTTCAGTTCAAGTTATCGCTCAAATGGTGTTTGACATAATGCATTAGTTTATGTTCTGCCCTAGATTTTAGCTGGGTTTTTGAACCGCTGCTCTTCTACGAGTGGATGGCCATTGCTCATAAGGCAAGCAAACCATTCGTAATTTGCTGGTCTAGAACCACTCGCAGGTGCTTCGTCATCCAGTTAAATTGTTGGGCCAGTGGATGGCGGTTGGTATTAAAGGTCGTCAAATAGAAAGCGTTGGCTACAAGTCAGGCTAATCAGCTACTCTCAGAGATGGAAGAAGTTGTAGAGTTACCTGTGCTATCATACGTATGAACATTTAACCACTGGAACTTACAAAGCTATCTCTTTGAAAAGGAATACTTTCACTTGATATATTGGAATATGTTTGGAACCGATCGAGAAATAGTCATTTTTGTAGGGTTTGGGAAAGACCCAACAAATAAATTAACCGGTCTCTCATCAATCCCATCGAGATAAGTATTTTCAAGTCCAGCTATTACGCTGTAGCCTGTATCTTTTCCACCTGTTTACCAGCATGCTGGCTGCTAGAAATTGTGCATGCAGCAGAACGGCATTAAATGATCACCCGGTGGACTTGTACTGGCCATCGGTTGGGAAAGTGTGGTCAGAAGCTTCATGGCGGCAATCGTCATCTATCTCGACATGCAAAAAGCCTTCGGTCGCGTACCTCATAGTCGCCTACTAGCTAAGCTCCAAACCTACGGTATAAAGGACCCCTTACTGGCTTGGTTTAGCTCATATCTCTCAGATCGCTCCCAGATAGTACAAATCCAACAACATAAATCTCAACCCAAGGCTGTTACCAGTGGGGTGGTACAAGGCAGTGTTCTTGGTCCATTGCTATTTCTACTTTACGTTAACGACGTCTTCAGCGTAGTTAAATGCGGCACACCCTATCTTTTCGCCGATGACATCGAAATAGTGTACTCCTTCCATCCTACCAACCTCAGCAATACACTAATGGAAATCCAACTGGACCTCCATGAGCTTGAGGCTTGGTGCAACACATGGAAAATGTCTTTCAACACTGACAAATGTAGCGCGATGTTATACAGGTGCAATGTTAAGCACAATGCTCTGACCCTAGATAGCAAACCACTTACTATCTGTCAGACCATCTGTGACCTAGGGCTTCGCTACTCATGTTCCCTTAACTTCTCAGAACAAGCATTTTATACAACAGCCAGAGCTAAACAACGCATTGCATTGCTATTCAAAAATCTTACTCTACGAGATTCAATTTGTTCAATGTATGAATCATTCGCCCGTCCTTTACTTGAATATTGCTCAATGGTGTATGGCAACTCCAGGAAGCATGATCGTATCGCCATAGAAAAGGTACAAAGAGCGTTTACAAAGCGCCTTATTGGTACGAGCTTAGTGTTACCCTATTCTGAGCGATGCGACCTACTTAAGCTTGACTCAATATGGCTTCGACGCCTAAAAGTAAACTTAGCACTTTTTTACAATATCCTGCACAAAAATGTCCACACCCCTTGCATTGATCTATCACTCATGAAACCAAGTGGATACAATACACGCAATAGAGAAGATTCTGTGATGGTAAGAAGGTCAAAGACAAACATATCAGCAAACTTTTTCCTAAATCGGTACTCCCGTATTTGGAACAAATTGCCGACCGATATTCGTACTAGCACATCTGAGTATAACTTTCGTAGAAAGCTTGACGAATATCTTACAGTCAGCAATGTGATTATGCTCCTGCGCTGCCCTACAACTATTCAACAAACGTATGAACAAGGTCCAGACAACATATAACTGAAAGTTGCAAATGACTGTATCAGTCAGATCAACAAACACCCGTTGATTCCCTGCTTAACCTTCTCTTTTATTGCCCACTCCGGATCTGCCTGCCCGAAAGCTCACCGCTGATTAGTGGCTCCACTGATACATCGATGGGTTGGAGGTCCAGGCTTCTGTTATCCTCTTCATCCCATCGTGGCTCACTATACTTCCCCTTGATTTTACTTGGCTCCACTGTAACCATGTGTCAGTTGAACCACTGGCAACTTGGTTAGCTGGACTCCCAAATCCGGTTAACTATCTCTCCAATCGTAACTTCACTTCCGTTTCACCCGCTGGCTCACCTACCATTCGTTTGTGAAAGCACTGACGCTTTGGTAGGTAAAGCACCCGGATCCTTTCTTTACATCTTCAACCCACCTTGCTCCCCAACACTTAGCTTCGGTTTTCACTTGACCATATCTTGTTGGTGAATCAACCGACACATTGTCAACATCGATATGTTTTCCACTCAGGACTACTGTAACCTCATAAACATATCACTGGCGTTCTGTTGGACCAATTCCCAGCATAATCAAACTCCTAGTGCAGTTAGCCAAAATACTAAAGGTTCGGCATTCTTGTTCACAGCCCACAACCCACACATCTTAAGTAATCCGAAATCCGTATTGCGCCTCCTAATTGTAAACAACATCTGCAATAAAATAATAAGGTAGTTGCTTAAATATTTCCCTTTTTCACTGTGCAGTAATGTGGACTTATTTTTCCCTGTTAGCTAGACCCATACTGCTGTTCCTTATGCTGAGTTCAGAAATTTGGTTGCGAGACCTTCCCCACACTATATTATTCTCGATTCCACACATGTACATAATTCCCTAGGAAGTTTTCGGCCTCCATCGCACTAATACTTACTAATACTTGCTATTTCCCTTCTATTTACGTTGATCCGGACCACAACTCGTTCAACGGTACGATGAGATACTTGCTACCGGAGAAATTTGGATCTGCATAAGAATAACCTACAATTTGAATCCAATCCCACTCAATACGAATCTCCTCGCATCCGATAAACAATTTCAGTTTCAGAGAAAACTTGTACATAATAATCGGTCCAGGGTCTCTGGAACGTGTCTCACCTTTCTGAGAAATATACCTATTATTAACTCGAGACGAATAGGACAACTACTAACAAATTATCTCCGTTGTGGAAGTAGCACTTTTCTTGTTTGTTTCCATGTCAACTTCCCAGTTGTGTCGAGGCGAGAAAAGACTAACAAGGAAATGTCGGAAATCCTGTGAGCATTTCCAAATTACAGTTGGTCAATCACGATACTGCTGTTAAGACTATGCAAAGGGCAGTTTCCACATCTGCCTACTGCTCCCACTTGCTACCAAATGCAATTGACTAACTACCCTGGGAACACAATCGAGACAGCAAACGGAGCGACATGAAAAGAAAATGCAATGTTGAAGGAATTGCGTATCATTTTAGACAACCTAGAATACATAATATGACTTTCGCAACAAAATTCCAATTTCTTTCCTCATGCGGGAGGGCGAGACAAATACTGGTGAACTGTAATACAAGGTTGTACAGTGCTAATCTAGTCAGTGCTTCCTTTCTAATGGTTTACCCGTGATAGTTTGATTCCTTAACGGTAAAGTGGCCATGCGCGCGCGACGTCAGCTTCAAAAGGACTGGTCATTTCCATTTATCCACGTCATCATTTCAGAACTATTAAAAGGATAATATAATCTTTTAAAATATGTGCTAAATTGGTGATGTGTTTACATCACTTAGTTTGTATTTAGCTGGACAATACATATTTACGGCTATCATCGTTGGTTGGACGGCTTCATTGACACGGTGAGGAGGGCGAACCTGTCTGGAAAGATGCCGAGTGCAGATCTCTACCCCAATTGATCCATTCGTTTGCCAGTGCTGCAGCTTTTGGTTTCATTTGTACTTGAGTGAACCAAGTGATAGCTCTACCCAGTTGTTTTCAGCAACTTACCCTAGACATCTCAAAGCCATGACCTCAGTTTGTTCTCCATTTGCTAGTGTACCTCACCACACCGCGCTTGAAGGGTAGGTCAGGTCTCTGTAAGCATGAGACAAGCATTGGTAAGATACCTATTCACCCGATGTCGCTACTTCGATTATAGTTCACAGGAAACCGCTGTGTCGCCGATGCAGCCGGTGACAATGACAAATGCCAAGAGCGGCTGCTCATGAAACATGCGTATACCTCAATGAGAAAATTGCGGAAGGTCATCCCACTCGAGCCAAACATTTACAATGTGCACATGCGCTTGTGAGTTGTACGTCACATTAGCAAGCTGGAAATGTTGTCACATGTATCGTCTGCCCATGGATGCTTGTTCAGAAGTACGCTTTGTTGCAATCGTGTTTCACACTCACACGTCTCCCTTCAGGTTTTACAGCAGCTATGAGATGTGTGCGTGGAGGCTACACACGGTCTCTCTGCGGTAGCAGACTTCCAAAAGCTGTACGCACTCACAATTATGAGCAAGTCCGGAGACGCCTGTCCTAATCAATTGCAGAATATTTGTCTGGCGATACTCTCGTCAGTCCGCTCTGAGCTACAACCATTAAGTTGGGATCGTTCTCTGATGCCCAACATCGGATAGATATTTCTGAGCAAAAACACTTAGGCCAACTACATCTGTTACAGACTTCTCCTACGAAGGACTCAGCGTGAATCCTTTTATAATAGTTCATTCCTTTGACGCATCTTTGAGGACAATTTCGAACAATTTGGAAATTCGGAACTAAAACCGGATGTTTTAGTGACCGATAAATCTTTCTACTTACCTAAGTGGCCGTTGCCAAAGTACAGGAGCCCTTTCTGTTTATGATTGCAGCGACATCGAGGAGAAGGAGCAGTACAGACCGGTAAGAATTACGAGCTCGAGTGTCGGCATTAGGGTCAGGAGTAAATAACTCGTAAACACTCACACGAAGCATGCGCCATCCGATTTTATACTGGACATCCACAGATTTGGTCCAACAAACCGCAAGCCAACTAGTATAAACTAGAATATGCGGACCACTAGAAAATTGAATCTTCTCTCCAGAACCGAAGATCTCATTTATCACCACAGTTGTGTAACAACTGAAATAGTGGGTGAACACTCGTAGTCCTCTTAAACTGGTTTGTCGGCACAGGTTCAATGAAAGTCCAATGCATAGCAGCGGAAATGGAACTGTCAGCACCCCGGATCTATTCCTACGCGTTTGTTCTCCTACAGACAACAGCTGGTGCAAATGGTATCATGGAAATTTCATTTCTAAACATCGCAAACATTTAACGAAGTGGAAAATGAACTTTGAGTTCAACACTATTAACCGCGACTTTACTAGTGACTACTGATATCAATATTCATTTGGTGTCATCCACAATGAAACCTACCAGAACCATATCGATAAATACTAAAAATAAAAGGGTGTTGCTCATGTTTGGTTAAACGAGACTCATTTTGCGGTAAACTCCCTCAATCTGCGTTTATATTTCGTGGAAGTTCCTACCACAATCATCTGCATCAGCAGATTGGTGGATACAATTGGCTTTCAGTGAGCCAGTCGGAATCTGTGCTATTTTAAGTCAAGGTAACCAGTTTGCAGCAGTTCTGACCGACTTATTTTGTATGTGAGAGGTAAGGTCTCGGAATTTATTGAGAGAAATAGGAGAGTGGGACCA
Source organism: Dicrocoelium dendriticum (assembly GCA_944474145.2). Taxonomy (NCBI): domain Eukaryota; kingdom Metazoa; phylum Platyhelminthes; class Trematoda; order Plagiorchiida; family Dicrocoeliidae; genus Dicrocoelium; species Dicrocoelium dendriticum. Next base: position 93,974,846 of record OX104066.1, on the reverse strand, counting down.
TAATTGTGTCACAAAGGTGGTATGTTGAAATTTTCTGGGATGTCGATATGCATCCACAAAACACGAGACGATGACAATAGCTGGGTCCCACCTACTGGCTATGTTGTAGCAATCCACTCATTCTAAATGACGAAAGTTTGAACATTTTATAATTCAAATTTATCCAATAAAAGGTATTTTCTTATTACATGTTATTGCTTTTCTCATGTTGAGCTGCATCTGAAATTTGCGCTGGTTTGTTGTGTAAAACAACGTTTTACCGCACGAGGGCACAGCAATAAGTTCCCGGACACGCAATATACAGAGTAGATGCAGGTGATTTGGAAAGAAAAAGGTTGTTCAGTGATTTCAACGCAAAGAGCCCTATATCAGCACACTTCACAGGTCAAAAGGGTCGTCATATTCTGACTGTCAGTATGGAACTCAGTCAACGTCACTGGAGGGCGATAAATTTCTATTAATACAAGTGTAGTTTAAAAAGGCACTAGAGTGTTGAGCTATTGATTGACGCGTTTGGTGACGTAACTTCAAGAACCATCGTGTCTGAGTACTTTGCGGAATTCTAGCGTGGCAGACGGGCCCTGGATGATGAGGCACGATGTGGTCGTTTATGGAGGCCACCACCGCGGACAACATTGTTGCTGTGCAAACGATACTGGAGGAAGAGGCGCGGGTAACTATGGTACAGCTGGGGAAAGTCATCGGGATCTCATTGGGATCGATCCGCACCATCCTAAATGAGAACCTCGGCTCAGAAAGGATTACGCACGCTGGGTTGCATATCAGCTTAGTGACACCAGAAAGCATCTCAGGTGAATTGGTACCGCATCATGGTTTCCAGGTTTCATGGTGGACGTTCCAATGCCGTTTGGGAGATCCTCAGTGGTGCTGAGAACTGGGTGTACAGTTTCGATCCAGTGACCAAGCAGAAATGGAATCATTGGATAGCCGTTGGTGGGGCGCAGCTTGAGAAAGTCCGGCATGATCGCAATGTGGCAAAACTGATGGTGGTTGTTTATGATCAAGCGTTGTCATGTAGCTACTGTACCGCTCGTACGGTAACATACAGTCACCGGAGACAGGTATACCACCGATTGTCTGCAACAAGCGCTAGAAGCTGTAACCAGGCATCGTCCAAGGACTGGAGCACGAGGTACCTTGCTGTGCCATGACAACGCACCTACACACAGGTTCCATCTCGTCGATTTTCTGGCTAGAGGACGCATGCAATTGGTTGGTCGCCCACCCTCGATTCCAGACCTGGCTCCATGTGACTTTGTGTTCCCAGATGTCATGCACCAGATGCGTGGAATCCACTTCGAGTCTCCAGAAGCTGCGGTGGAGGCCTTTATTGAGCTGTTTGCAGGGTTACCCTCTTCGGTGTGGTCCAGCCACTAGTCCAAATGATTTGTGCGCATGGAAATGAGCCCGAAGGCTGGTGGAGAGTACTTCGAGGAAACTTATCCTTATTAGTTGTAAAAATAAAACATTTTTGTTTCCGGACACTTATTGCTCTTCCTCGTACGTCTATCCGACTACCGTAGAAGAGCGTATGGCCTGATTCCTTCCAGCGTCCTAAATTGGCAATTCACAAGCGCCCGGAATTATTGTCATTACCAATGGAATGCAATGCCAGTGATCTTATCCCACTCTGTACTCCCATTCATTACTTATGGGTAGCGTTAATCCAACCTGCAGCTCGTTTCGTAAACCTGAATGCATTCCACTAGCTGAGCTGTTGTGGTATAGGCGAGTGCCACTCAAGGTCGGGAAAAGAGATCTCGGTACCTTCTACTATCGGTCCACTTTGGAGCCATGCTACGCTGACCAACTATCGGTCTTAAATGTTAAGTCGTTAAGATGGGTTACATTTATCTTTCGGTATAAAGAACAACAGGATATTCTCGTTGATTGATCCTATATGAGCAGTGTCCTAGTCACATGGCTTGGTACACACTTCGAGTCCCAACCATGGAAAACCGTAGTCCGTTCCTGCCTTTCATCAACTGAACTGAATGGACCCATGAAATGAATGATTGCGGCAGCAACCAGACACCAGAAGTTGATCTGATACTGAGGCAATTTGAGCCACGAAGTTTTGGGCAATAAACGCGGATTACAATGCTTCGTCTGGGCAGCCATCGCTACATGAGTTACACCTGTTTACACCGAAAACATATCACTGCAACATCGTCAGAATTGTCTAGATGACCTAACAAGATACTTGTCGAGAATTTGAAGTGTTTGAGATAAAAATACTTTCTGGATAAATACCATACATGCTTTCAGACAAACCCGCATTTACCAGAAGCTCAGTGCCTACTAGCTAGCTTGATACCAATACGCACTGAATGTGTCATCTTAGTAATGGGTGTAACTTTTGTACTCGAACAAACCGGATTAGTGAACAATGCCTTAACGCAAGAAGCATCTTTCTGTAATAGTTGAAGCCAGATACATTCTTAAAGGGACTGTAGACGATATCCCATTTTAATTCTTATGTATAGGCTTCACAGATCTCTGTTGTGCTGCAGCTGTACCTCGATCACGCCTATTGGGTCGCGATGTATGTCTGCAATGAATCCACCTAACTACGAGCTCGCATTCGTCGGATTGTGGATAACCAAAGGATACCTCCAGTAAGATTTCATATGGATCTTTTTTAAAGACTACCGGAATACGCTATTGATTCACACGTTCACAACGTATGGGGAAGAGTGGCCGATAAAATAACGGAGGGAAAGGGAGCAAGCTCAGCGAATACCCGTGCGAACAGATGTAGCAACTTTTGTTACCTAACTAGTGAGTTTGCAACGTATGCAGAAGCTAATGATTATAGTGGAATTGTTTCATTCTGTTGCTGAGATGCAACTTTACCACAAACATGAATAAGTGCAACTAACTCGAGAAGTAGCATAATAATGAGCAAACTTAGCTCAACTAAAATGGACGCATCATCCGGAGCTGAAAGCAATGGTACAATGATCATATGGGTAAAGGTGGTGGAGTATAATAGATTATTTTGTACTACAAATGCATCCTCGATTTACAGTTAGGAAACTAATCACCTTCAGGCTTTGTTCTAATTTGCTGCTTCCTACCGGACGACATGTATGGACGAAACGGAAGATTCATTTAGATGAAAGTAATTTATAGGTCTGTTTGTAAGGCATACGCAGTATACTCAGTGCATATATTCGCTGCATATTCGCAGTATTTCCATTCAGTATGCCTAACTGGTTACAGAAACTGACATACCCACTGTGCAGTTTTTCCAAATGAAAGCTTTCCATGAAATGCTCGTTATCTGCATAGCTGTGTCCAACAGAAAAATCGATGCCAAGTTCCTGGTGCAAAAGTTCGCAAGGTGCCCAGTGCGCCACCTTTGTTTGCGGCTTTTTCGTGGTGGGGTTGAAACATGATTTCAGAGGATTTTTGTGCACTATACAAAATACGACTTTGATAGACACCATCCAAAATGGTGAAACAAGGGCACGCAGTTCAGCTTCCCGTCTGATCGACTGACCAGACAACCCACTTGGCTGCCCGGCACGAAACTGTTGGTCACGAAACGTCAGTGTATGTCACAGCAACTTATACTGTCATACTGGCTGTACTTATCAAGCGAAAAACAGTTAATGGCTTGTTCACCATGGTACTCTGTAGGTTGGTGCAGATTGGCTGTCTTGACTGCAATCACGCCCAGCATGGCTAAACTGCTTGTGATAGATAGCTACATATCTGCTCAAAAGTGTTGAATAACTGTGATGAATCTGATGTGGCGCGGTGACCAGTAAGTAAAAAGATAACCCGAGTCAGCAGCAACGCAATTCATAGTAATTCAGTGGCGCTGATTTCAGATATGCAAGCTTTTTACAAATTAGCTACAGTTTCTAAGGTATACTAGTTAACTAAATAATAAGTATGTATTATTTTAAGAACTATTTGGTTACATTTTCTCTTTTATACAGGGTTTCTCTCGACACTGCTGCTTGAACAATCCCGATGTATTCCGCTGCATTTATGGCGAATGCATTGTGGCAAAAAGAAAAACATCCTTCTCTTGGTTAGCTAAACATATTGCGCTTATTTTTGAGTACTACTTGAGGATCAGAAAAACTATTGGGCTCCTTATAAAGTTGGCAGAATATGTGCCGTGTCTCTGAAAGTGGACAACTTGTGGAAAGAAGTGGTGGAGTTTTGGTGTGCCTATAGTTTGGACAGAACCCGATAAACCATCACAACTGTCGTTTTTTCTGTGTTTTCAATCTGAAGAGCTTCAATAGAAACAAGTAACTTAAATGAGAATATTCTGATCCGGAACCAGTCAGGCGCCCTGTGCCGCAGTGGGCAAAAGTTCCAAATGCCAGTGCCTGGCCTTTCATTTTCTGATACTTTATAATTATATGACAGGGCTCCTTGCTGTAGTACAGGCGATAGTGGTAGCAGTGATTATGGAGGAAGTTCTTCAAAGTCTCCGCAACTTTTACAATAAATACTAAGTGATCACAAACAGTACTTCAGTTTGTCAAAACAAGCATCTGAACTGTTAAAACCTAGACTAGAAAAGAAAGAACTGCTTGAAGCCGGAAAGTAAGACGACAGCTTGTCGCGCAAGAGAAGAGGCATTTTTGCCATACTTCACTGGAGAGGAAAACCTTGTTTACTGCAATATTACTGCCGGACTTCTTCTGATAATAGGACTGCCATTATTTCAACTGAAATACTGGAAGCATTTTATAGACAACTGCAGTAGACATTTGAAACCGCTATGCTCTTGTGTCAACTGCTTGATCAACTAAACTTAAGGAATAATATCAAGACCTCAAATAGTATGGTGAAAACATGCAATAATTATAAAACTAGATTATTTGCGTGGATTTATAGATAGTGAACGTTTGCTTGTGAAACAAAACTGATACACAAAGTATTCTTGCTTCACGTGCTTATGGAACAGTGGGACTAAACAACACCATTAGAAAAACATGACTTTGCCCACCAGAGAATATATGAATCTAGACGCGACCAACATCATTAAGAAGCTATTGGTTGACAAAAAAATTATCTTTCCATTAAATCGTAGATGTTGGGTTGACGAAGTAATTTTCTATTGCACAGGACAAAGATGATACTTATTTCAAATATATTCGTAGATCACTCTTTTAATTGGGTGTGGAGAAACTGAGAGCTAAAAAGTTCAACGGTCCTCAAATTCGATAACCTAATGATCGAAAGTTTACAACATGCATAACCAGCCTTGAGGTGGTTTTGCCACTATTGCTCAGATCGTCCTGTGCTATTTCGCATGGACAACAGTAGAGAATTGATGGAGAATATATTTTCAAACTTTGAAACTTTGGGTCATAACATAAACACAAAGTCACTGTGCCCCTGTAGTCTCATAGACACGTTCCCGAATAATCTTGGTGACTACAGCGAAAATTAGCTCGGGAGGTTCTATAACTACCTTAAGGTAACAGGAGGATATATCAAGGTCGGTACGAGAGGTACATAATTGCGGAATACTGCTGAAGCGTTTTATGTGATTTTCCAAATAAACAAAATGCAGGAAATCGTACAAACTGTTTCCTTCAGCAGAGTTGATCCAGAAAAATTGAGACCAGTAATAAGCATTTACACGAAAATCACTACAACATCGTTTACATCATAATCAGTTGACCAACGTAAGGTTATGGCACCTTCAGTATCGACGAAAGGTTTCGTGAATTTCTGCAATCACAACTTAGTACCGCTTGAACCGGACTACAATTAGAACAAAATATATGTAACTTCAAGATCCACTCATCTTACCACGTCTGATGAGAAAACAAGTGACCAAGTTACCCCTGCAAATCTTACTGTTTAATGAGGAATCTCATTTTTTTCATAATTCTACAAGTACAGGTAGAAATTTGTCTCATCTACTATGTAATTCTGTAGATGGCTGTGTGGTTCCATTGCGGTTTTTAACGTGTAGTCTCCGTCGCCACCTGTTCAGTTGCGAGGAAAGTGTCTCTTTTGGTTTAGCCAGTTTTATGTTCATGAATTACCAGACAGCGTTTTCTTGATTATGAATACTCCCAACTTCATGGGCTAAAATTAGCGCATCTTAATAACTTTCACGTTCATGTGAAAGCAAAGAAGTGTAGGTACTCATACGGAGGAGAAGTTTGATAGGCGCTGATATGTATGAAAAGGTAGGACACCTCTGCAAAAGAATTCTTATTGACGATTGACTGCCCTCAATCGGTCCCTTTTCTAAAAGATGCAAGATTTCAAATCCAATAGCGGAAATTATCCTACTTTTTATGGCCATTTTGTAACGTTTGTAAAACGGCACTCGTCTTGACTAGGTCCACTTCACAACACCCATAAGAACTAGAACATTACACATTTTCTTCATAATACATGCGTTCCGCATTTTAAAACGTAGTTCACGCTTCAAGAAATTTCAGTTCAAACCGAAGCATCATTACCGAAACGTGGTGAAAGAAAATCACCATGTTTGTGAAACCGCACACAGCCAGAGAACCAATGGGTTAACGCTGCCTATACATAAAATCTTCATCGTACCGGTCATACCGCGTCGATTGTAATCGGTTGACATCGCTAGGAATTATCTAAGATAGGAATTGTGAGAAGACAACAATTTGACATGTTCTTGCATAGAGCAGGATGACCAAGCTGAATTTCTTTGCCTTGTGCCTATTATGTGGCTCAAAAGCGCTGTGGACAAACATTTCTCAGTATCTAGTTATCAACCTAGCGATAGTGGATGGCGCCGATTCAAGACACTTTATAGTTTAAAGTACCGGTATTGTTCTACCCCAGCACTCCACTACACAACGAGGTTCCTGTGTGTTTGGAATCAACAGATAGACATAAGCTGAGCTGGGAGTGAAACTCGGCTCATAGTGGTTGGCGCCTATTGCCAAGATCACTAAGACATTGAGCTCCGCGAGCAGTGTTTGAAATAGCGGTTAAATGTGGACTTTGGTATTTAACACCTTCCTTGATGCATAAAATGTGTGGTAACCGAGAGGCCAATATGCGTAATTTAGTTTGTTAGATAAACGAAGAAATAAGACTGCTGTGTAGCAACTACTTTCGCCGCCCGGAACGGTGCTAAGATTTTCACGCTGGCTGGGGGCACAATAGATGATTTCCACATGTCTGTATTTCAAATAAATATGAGGAAGGGCATTTTTAAATTGTTGGTCTGAAAACACACTATCTAACATTTAGAATGTGGGCAAGACGTTAATGCATTAATTTTTCTTCGAGTTACCGAGAACACGGTATTGTTGTTTTAGTGAACAATTTCTGAGATTTGGTATATAAGGGATAAATATCTGTTTTCAATCACTAACTTTAAATGTTAGCTGCGTGAGCGCAGCATATTAAGTGGTTTGCAGCCATAAGAACCCACAGGTTTTTCTTTTGACAAGTCTTCCATCATCAAAAATGTCCTCTTTTCCCATTTTCATCCATCACAATTGAGCCCTTATTTGCCTGCACATGATAAATCGCGTTCCTTTATTTTAATGCAAACAGAACGTTGTTAAAGGTTGAACTTCCGTAAAGTGACATAATATAATTGTTTGTTGCGGGAATTGGGCATCAAACCCATTGTCAAAGAACTACGCTTTTCTCGTCTGTTATTTGATTTTGAACTTCCGCGCTACAGACTGGTGGCACGCTAACGGCAGAATAGGCACGTGCAGGCCACACAACCGTCTCAGGGTAAAGTGCACATTGGTTTTGGTTAAGCTGGATGATCTTTCGAGCCAATGAGATAAATGTGATAGAAGTGAACACAATGGGACAAGTAAGGACGTTGCTGGGAAGAACTTTTGCACATGTGTGACATACGGTACATGGGTGTTCATGATCATACAGAGTAACATTAAAATCTTCAACCCATTGCTTATCCGGATACTTTGCCCTTTATATTTGGGATCGAGCAATCGACTGTACTAAAAATATCGCCCCCTTTCACATGTCGCCCGGGGCCGACCCCCTTTGTCACGCCTCTGAGAAAAGAATAGGATTATTGTTATGCTCCCGCTAAAGGAAATTGCGATTTTCATTGAGTCTCAAAGGGCTCATAACTTGAGTTGGGACAACGATTTGCGCTGGTTTCGATCCCGGCCATTCCGGTCCCTGGGGCAGTAGATGAAGTGGAAAAATTCTGAATTGCTCACTGTCTGCGCTGCGATATACCGCTGATGTTGTACTTGTCTGTACTGTTCAGCTTGAAGCGAAATTTTAGACCAAGTAGTTTTGGAATGACGCTTTAATCACTAAGCGCTCGGACCCCCAGAGCGAGGACTGACACAGGGGTTAGGAATTCGTTGTAGCGCTACGAAGTAGCCGTCGTGTACTTGGATTGTGTCAGGGAAACAAGGTCGCAGCCTGTCGGTGAGCGCATTGTTTGGAGCGAGAAACTCCGAGATGTTCTACTTCCTCCACGGCTCCAGTGATCGTAATGACCTAGGATTAATTCACTGTAACCCAGTTACAAATATGTGTTGCAATCCAACTGCCTGACGTATACCATTTACTTAATACGGATCATCCTCTGCATCATTTTATGTTAGCTGTAGGTGAGCAACACACTTCAGCTATTGCGTTGCACGGCATAATGATAAGTTATATGAAGGAGCGAGATATTAGACGTTAAAAATCGCAATCTAAAAAGCAAAAGTAACATGATGCTTAGTATCTCACATCGGGTGTGAGATCTGTACTGGAGGTGAAAGGGAGGGACATGGCAATTCAAAACACAAATACAATTAAGCTCGACTGCTTCCAAGTCAACTAGTGTATTCAGCCATGTGTGTTCATCGTCCTTGGGACCCCAGCTTAGGAGTCGGGCGACACTAACCTACGCCAAATTCGAAGCAAGGGTCTTCATTTCATTTAACTGTTGCCGCTCGGCCTCCGCTCCTCTTCTACCATCCATACCCTCGGCGCAGAAACAACGAACGTCCCGGGAGTCGATGTGCTGGCATGCGTAACACATGAACAAGCTATCGGAGTTTGGTGCGCGACATAACGGTGTTGAGCGTTTCACTCGTTTTTCCTGCACCAAATACACCACACCGAACACCCTCATTACTCACGCGGTGCTCCCACCAGACAACAGCTAGGCTGCGAAGGCAGCGATGGTCGAACGTAACGAGCCTCTAAGGTCTTTCGACCTGATGGGCCAGGTTTTACAACCGTACAAAAGGGTTCGAAAGCACCGCTGGGTGTAAAAGCTACCCTTTAGGGCGTGAGTGATGATACTCCAGCACTACAGCTAAAGAGCTTGGTAAAAGCGCCTCGGGAGTTTGCTGTACGGTTGGTGATCTCATCTTCGATCGCACGGGTGCTGATATGGCTGCTTAGGTACTTAAATTGCTGAACGACTTTTAGTTGACACCCGTCAAGTGTCAGCGCCGGGGTGGGTTCCTGCCAATCTTGGAGAAGTACATCGCATTTGGAGGGTGCAAATCACAGCGCAAAACGGCTGATGGCCAGTACTACGTGTCTAGTGCTACGTGATACGTTTGTGAGCTGTCACAAGCTAGGGCAATAGCGTCTCCGTACTGCAAATCAAGAAGCCTAACAGCTGAGGAGAACTGTCCACCTCTAAGTTAGTGTCCAATGAACGCAGTTTCCATGACTTCGTCAATGGCGAAGTTAACAAGGAAAGCTGAGAGGTGGCATCATGGTCTCACACCGCTGGAGCCATTGAAGTGCGTTGACCATGTTCCACAGGCTCTCATACTACCAGACCTGTGCGCTTAAAATGTTCCACAATTGTTTACATATTTATCGGGCATAATATTCCGCACTATACAGTCTCAAACTGCACAGTGATCCACCAACTAGAAGGAACGTTTGATGTCTAGGAACACAACCGCTGTGGGTCCCTAAGAAATATGCCGTGTTCCAACAACTGATGCAAAGGGCAATTGTGATGGATGCAGCATCAATATTAACGAAAACCCGCTTGCGCTTCGTGCATTGGACCTTTACGGGTGTCAGTCAATGATAGAAGAAAGTAACCCACGCTATGGGGATCATACTAATACCTCTATGTCTGCCGTATTCAGGACGTGAGCTCCGTATGAAAACTGAGACTATAACAGTGCGGCTGCAGTTTATTGGGAAATTCCCCTACTCCCACACCCACTAATAAGTTGCAGAAATTGTGTGCCAATAGAAGAAAATTTGCACTCTATAAGCCTAGTCTCACGCACGGCTTGATACCCAAGACAAAAGGAAGCAAAACTCGATGTGGCGGAAATCGTAAACGTGGTTCTATACCAGTAATTTTAAATGTACACAAATGACTTACAACTAGGTTTGTAGACGTAGTCTCAATGTAGCTCAACAGTGAACCGAAACACTCACTGCACTCGGTGTTCTCGATCAGCGGTAAACGGGGAGCAGCGGTGAGGAGAACAGCAGCGGACAGCACGTGAACGTTGAACTGTGCGATTATGTGCCAATAGGACTGTGTTTCGGTTAATCATAATGGTGCAAATAAACAAATGTCACAGCCGTGCTTTATAATCCGCGTGGTTGTGCACAAAGGGCGTAGCGAAGGCAGACTTAACTATTTACCTATGCTGACGAGTAGGAGAAAAAGGACGCAATTGCGAATTTGCAATTTGTGAATATGTGATTCACAGAATTCAAACAAAATTTGTTCTCTAATTTTGAAGAGAACTGGAGAAAGTACTTCTGCTTCCGCGTGCTTATCCAATTTCAACGGTTTGAACTCACATTCCCCTTCTGCGCGTGAAGGAGGAACTAGGGGGACGGCCCAGGAACAGGGGCGTTCAATGGAGGTTAAAGAAGATGGCAAATCTATTTTGTTAAACTGTTTTTCAACGTTTTCGGCCCAACACGCCAAGCGCTTTTACAAGCCGTGGATAGGCTGCCCACTCTCGTCATATATAGGCTGGCTAACACCAGGTCTCTAGCTTTCCATTTATCTTATCAGACGGAATAACTTAGGACTGTTACCTTTGACAACGCCCATCTCCGTCTCCCATGCACGATGAGAACACCAGTCTTCACTGTCTAGCAGTAGGCCAGTACGCAGTTTTGACCTGAGATCTTTATGAGTCTCATTGTGTTCGTTTCCATTCGGACCATGTCGGTGAGCGTGCATAATTTCCAAAGAATGCGTAAAGACCATACATCCAGGCTTACAATCAGATGTACGACTTGAATACATGCGTGCTGTTAGTAACGTCTGGCCGATATGCGACTAGTACCCCACAACTTTTCGGTGACTACGTACACAGCCCGCATGCTGGTGCAGTCTGATATGCCTTCAGAACTTCTGTCTTCAACAGTTGGTTGGTGTCCATGCGCTCACAGAGTCGTTGCGGATCGGCACAGATAAAAGTTTGATCGAAGTCCACGTTAGTGCTACAGATCGGGTGACAGTTTTGAAGACCACAGGTCCAACAGTGATTGATCGCGAGGTGATCGATTTCGTCCATGTCTGATCTGTGGATGGTGGGCTCCATGGCATCCTACTGCCGGTGCTGCGTCGGAGGTTGGTGCTCGCAATAAATATACGAGCACTTTGACGCAGGTGTAGCAACCGCTTCCTGCTATTATTACGGCAGCCTACACCATACTGGCCTCTCAGATGAAGGTCATCAGTAGATAGTTTTCCAACTTGGGCGTTCAGAGCGACAACGAGCACCGCAGTATCACAGGAATTCGTTCGATCTATGGTAGGTCGTCCTTCACCAAGTCAGTGCTACAGTTTTGGGCTTATATGCAACCGTAGCAAACAGGCAATGTTAGTCCCCACGAAACTTCCAGGCTTTGAACGAGATAACGAATCTAACTGAGCACATCCGGCTATTAACTGGGATCCACTTGATCAAGGCAACTTCAGTCCGAGGGCGCATAACGATGCTCATGCCGGCTTTACCGATATTTGAACCTGCATCAACTCCGGACAAACGCAACGAGCAACTACCGTCATTGTCATATGGGGATCGCAGGGTAAACGCAGATCTCTAGCCTCGCAGGCGGAATTATCATAGACGGCAGATATCATTCGACAGATAGATAGTGTTCGGCTCACTGCTGCCTGTTGGCTAATCTGTAACAAAGTGTACACCTTGAGGCATGACAGTCTTAAGGAGGATCGAGGGCTCCAAATAGGAATGGATGAGCTGACTTTGTCCGCCTGCTTGAATATGGACTAGTCGATTGAGCTGGAGCGACATACTGTATTTGCATGTGAGTGGAAAGTAGAAGATAACCGAGTGTTGAGGCAAATTAGGGAAGGCCAAGCTTTTGGGAATAAAAGAGGAATTTGGAACTGGACGATGAGGAGAAATGCGCATGGAGTAATAAAGGGACGGGAAGGCCTTAGGGGTTGTATCCCCGCCCTGTCCACCCTGTTTGATGCAGCAGACAGAACATCAGTGGTTATTATCTTCGACGCTGACAGCATCAAGAAATTGTTTTTGTAAAGAGTTCCTCATATCGCGTTGGCGGGATCAGTCAGCTTACCTTGGCCTAGACAGGAGAACGACTAGGGTTCTCAACCAATGCTTTTGGTTCAAAAACCTGACCGAAAAGTAGCGGTGTTTTGGCATTGAGCTACATAAAGCTTGTTTTTTGAATTAAGTAGCCACCTTCACTCTAATCCCAACCTGGTGGACCAGACAGCAGCTTGTCTGATCTCTAGCAATTGACCAATCTGGTATGAATGACTATGGAGGTACAAAAAGCACCACCCAGCAAAGCTTAGTGGATCGATGAAGTATGCAATCCAACGCCTGACTACCAAAGTGGATCGTTCTATCCCGTGAGACGCCCGGACGAGACAAGAAAGTATCCGACCCGAAGTTTGGTAATACTACTTATCAAGAACAACTCGCGCTATGAGACCACTACTAAAAGACCAAGTGCACAGCAACGAACGTTGTTCCTTCCAATTCCAAACGCCTGAAACGTGAAACTTAGGCTTGGAAATCGCACATGTGCGCTTTAGGTCGACTCTGTACATCAACAGTATTCGTCGAATGCTTTTGCCTAACATCCATGTATGCAGTTTACACGATTGCGTAGACGAAATACTTTGGTTTACTACGTAACCTGTGTTTTGGTAGCCCCTTGTCTTTCTCGGATTGACTAGCCTCGGTACATACCCAGTTTACTTCCGCTTAACTGGAAGCAAATATTGTCCTTGCGTTGCACATTCTGACATCAAAAACAAGCCATATGCTTACTGTCTAGCATTACTACTTCATACAACTGCAACGCTTCTCGAGTAAAACGGACAAAGTTTTTGCATAACTGAGTACTTCAAAGTGGACCGCACTGGCCCCGCTTGAAAGCAGTGATTATGCCCTTATGCTACCCCACTTCCTTTGTGGTGCCATTAAGGTTGCCTTACTTAAAACGATGCGTTCGAAATAATTAATTTGAATGGAATGGTAAGCATGCCGAAAAGATAGGTGGGGTGTAGACGCAACTGGATTACCCAAAACGACATGCCGTGTCCTATGAAGGGACAACTTGAAGTAATAATTTAGGATGCACCGCGTGTCTACCGCTCACTCGTTTGGAGCGCATGGCGACATACGCTCTCTGTCTAGTGCGCATGTGAATGCAGCTAGAATTCTTCCCTAAACGACATCAATGATTAAGAATAAAACTTGGAACCGACCTCGTTTAAGGCAGGCAAGAAATGAACTGTAGTAAACCGTCTTATTGCAAAACTAACTCCATGGTGTTAATAATGCTAGAAGTTATTAATCCCATAGGAGTTGGAATGAACCTACAGGGAAACTACTTCAGTGTTTTACCGTCCCCTGCAGATAGTTATGGGTGGGTAATGTTAGAACCGAAATTCGCCTTGTCACTGCCTCTGTAGCATAAATTTCCACTCATTCCTCATAAAAACGAAACAAAGGTTTAATGTTCTACAAACATTTCCCACAAAAATGGCAGCTTTTCGTGCCACAGACTAGACATAACTTTCAATGATTTTATATCACAATGGCTGCTCAAAAGACTTGTTATCATTCGAATTCAATACTCTGCTCTCTGCCTTTGCTTAGTGGAAGGTCTTATAACATTACTTTCCCGGACAGTGACCAAATTCACTGTCGTTGGTTCAAAAGTGAAACCTTATTTCCTTAGGTGTAGCAAGTTTCACTTCCCTCGCACGGCGGAAATTCCAATCCATCAGGCATCCCTAACCACTGGGCAAGCGCTGGCAAAGGAGATGGAATTGTTTAATGAGCAAAGTATCTGTCGTTATTCTCGACATTTCTGGTATCAGTCCTAGTTCCGATGTCGCTATCTGAAGAGTTCAACCAGGCGCAAAACCTATAATGACGTACTTGATCAGAGTAACAATCCGAGTATCAACTAACCTTCAACTATTTAAGACATGGTCTCAATGACCTCACCGATCACGTTCCAAATGTGGGTTATATGCAGCGTTCCATTCATACAAAGTGTAATTTAAGCACATATTCAATCAAATTTCAGCTTTTACTTTTATAGACTCGCCAGCACATCTACCTATCCAGAAGTTTGTTATATAGAGCCAGGGTCCGCATACTTGTGAGAAATTCCGTCGCATATATGCGTTGGATTTCAAACAACCTTCAATGACGTAGAACACAGGGCACGTACGTTCGTTGCGTACGTACTGTGCATACAATTGACACTTAGCTTTGTATATCTCCGCTTGTGGTACGCAAAAGATGGCTCACCTAGGTCTTGTTGATATCAGTATCAAATCTTTATCGTGCATAGATTCCCCTGGGAACGGAACACCTAAGTGCATTCTATCTTGAGTATAATCCGATGGACGATATCGGGATCACTTGACCTGATCACATCCTACCATGTGAAGAGGGATCCCAAGATTTTTAGCTTACTAGACTGACACCAGAGAAAACTCGAGCTAATTATATGTTGAGCTCTTCACACACCCCTTTCACAGCACTCACCTCAGGTAGTATGGGGTGGCTGTGAGTCTATACTGTGGCACTTAAGTTGAAAAGGTCAAAGCAAATCCCACATAATCTAACTAAGCTGATTATAAAGACTATACCCACAGTACTTGATTGTCACTTGCTAACGCCTGAATGCCATCTTTAGTTACAAAAGTGCGAATATCAACACGCAGAAGATAACACTGATCTAGCTTACCCTCTGGTTTTAGGGGAAATTATACGAATGCATTTATTATATCCCTACCCGAATGAAGAGAAAGTGAATACCAAATCAAATAGGGTGGTCCTTAAAAGGACCGTGGAACGTTCCCGGGAGTTGTATCGTTCTGGTTTCCTTGATCCATAGCACAGACCGACCGTTCCTCGTCGTTCGCAGGTCTCTGTGAAGCTAGGACTAATGCTTTCCAGGAAGGTCCTCATCCTAAGAAAGAACCTGAACAAGAGGAAAATACTGGCAGCGCGTAACTGTTTAACAACAATTGAAGCATCATTGATTATTCATTCATTACCAATTAGGGCTAGAAGTTTTAAAATTGCAACTGCTGTCTTTGTGACACTACTAGTACAACTTAGGTCAATTAACCCCTAAACACATTGTAACACTTCACATGAAATAAACCATATTGGATACCGACTTGCTTGTTCATTGCTTTCTGTTTGGCTTCTCAGTTACTTATCCGATGATGCGTATGCCGTTGCATGGACTCTTTGGTGCGCTCTCATGTTGGATCGATCAGAAAATCGCCGTTGGCACACATTGCATTCATACGGTTTCTCACCGGTGTGGGTCCGACGATGAATGTCCCGCAGCCAAGGACGCGAGAACCTTTTGCAGCAATTCTCACATTGAAACGGTAAAGTGTGCGTTGCTTCATGCAAGCTGCAACAAACGTGCAAACTACTATTGGCGATACTGTCAAAGATAATGTTCAGAACTATCCGCAGTGGCTTGTGGCGAAATACACGGGGCAGTTTATGAAAATTACCAACTGCTCCGTTGTCTTGTACTGTGCTCAAATGATAAAATGAACTCGCCGCTTGGCTGCACTAGTTAGCTGTGAAACAATGCGCTTTTGGTAGTACTTAACTTTCCCCTCTGAATCCTGACTGCATCCTCAGGGAAGCCATAAACAGACGTGCGCGTTTAAATGTAGTGGGAGAAACAGGAGAACTGGAGTAGAGCATTTCGGACGCGCTCCCAGTGAACGAAATAGCAGAGATTTGCCCCAAAGCAAAGTGTAGCCTTAACTGACATGGCAATCCAGACACATTGCGGGTAATCCACGACCGAAAAGTTAGCAAAGGGGATGACCGTTTTCAATGAGAAGATAACTCAACCGATGATTCAGGAAGTTAATGCTATTTTTTTGATCCACGACCAAGACCTACCACCTATCGTTTTCACGTAACCAAGCCTCTTTTATCGTTCACTTTATTTTAGACGAACCAACGTATTGAAAGTACCTGGCGATTAACCACCATGTGACAAAAAAAGGACTGATTTGCGTTATGTTTGAAATTAAATCGCTGAGTTTAATATTTGGGAGTTCTTACTGTCAACCATGCTGTTCGACTCACCGCATAGATGACCTAGAAGCGTAGGCTTTTTCGCAAAATCGGCACGCAAACTGTTTAACTCGTGAGATCTGACTGCTTGCATTGGATAATGACAGATCTATTGGTGCTTTTTGAGGACTTGTTTCGTAGACAGAGGGTTCGCGTGACTCCAGTGCCGGACGGAATTTGGGACTGTCCATCGATGTACCACGTTGGTCGGCTAGAAGGCTTGCAATTGTGAAATCGGAGGTCACGGATCTTCTTTGTCCAAGCCCTTCGGAGTTCCTCGATTGACGGTAGCTGATTGGACTCTCATATCCACTATCCACCATGAAGCTTTGACAGGCAGAGCAATGGTTGCTAACAATGTACTCCAAAGGCAGCATGAAACTGGTCGGTTGATGAAGGTCACTGAATGAGTCACTCCAGGAATATGAAGGCAAGTTTGTGGATAGACTCGTTTTCCAAATTGCATGCGAAGGTGATTGAACGATAGCTCCTAAGTAGACAAATTAGATAGGTTGCTCGATAAATGTTTAATGAACAGTAGTTTGAATGACAGCGATTCATCATTAGACTCTCCAAAGCCCTAATTCGAAGTTAATAAAGGAGAACTAACTCAGGTTCTGTTTGGCTATTTTGCGTGCCAATTTAGTAGCGATGCGGGCAAAATTAAACTGCATCCCTTTTACGATGTAGAGCTATTAAAGTAACATTCCCAGTCTAGATAGGCAGTATATTATTGCTGAACATATTACTGTAGGTTAGATAAATCATCCACATAGCGAACTAAACAACAACATTGTACTGAGCCCATCCTTAAGTCATGCATTGCTTTCGTTTGTCTAACAAGGAATAGAGAAGGAATGTATTCTATTCGAAATGAGCATGCACAGTTAACAAACGCATTTACGGGTTTAGACAATGTTCCATAAAAATACAGCGTAGATTTGATAGTTTTGAACCCTTACACATAAAGATCCCCTAAGTAGTTGTATCAACTCACCATAAGTCTCTTGTGCTGACAATTCCTGAGTTTGTGACGGATGAATCCAATGCGTTGGAGTTGAAAACCACTTAGAGACAGACATCATTAATGTTTGCCACAGGGAAATCAACGATCAGGTGAGTCCGCAGAAAGAGTGCCTGAGTTTTTATAGCTTGCGCATGTCAGCTGTTCTTTGACTTCCATCCCAGGTTGTAAGATGTGTTCGTGCTAAGTGTGGTGTGCGTCAAGTTTATCTTACCGCCCCTCCTCGATTCGAGTTAACGTTGCACACCCCTCTCTACGGGGTAGAGCCCACTACACACTGTCATCTCCCCCACCCGGAGCAATCTATCACGCACTTTCCCCTCGTAGTGAGCTGATCCAGGATTGGTGGAAATGTCCGGTAACATCCGGACTGTGGGTCGGCCATTGCCGATGATAGATATAGCGCACACAGGGCAGAGGTTAAATGGGTGCAACTTCCAATGCTTATTATGATGCACGAAATGCTCAAGTATTTGTTCACGCAGGTTGTCAGTCGTTTCCATGCGGCCTTCGCAATTGCGGATGATTACATGTTTCGAAATTCTATCTAACACATGGTCACGTAAAGGTGATTTTCGTCGACAAACTGCTTAAACGATTCGGACGGCCGACTACGGTTCCATAACTAACCCTACCTTCTTTGTTACGAAGATTTTATGGCTTGTTTACTTTTGCCCAAAGAAGGAAGACGTCTCCAAATAGACAGCTTATGACAAGCAACTCCGATGAGTGCCAAAGGGTACTTGGTCAGTGAAACACATAGTAGTCAACGTGAAAGACCTTGTGTGTGTGTGTGTGTGTGCATCTAATGGGGCATTCAGCATGATTTACTTCTCAACTGGACACTAAAAATTGTACTACCAATTTCGAGCTCAACCTTATGCAAGAAACCTTTTTAACTTCGAGTCCTCCTTGGTTGCAGACTATATCTAGTTCTACGCTTCAAATGCCGTCGTTAATGTTGTGGATGGTGCTCACTTCAGTAATGAAAGCAACGATGAAACTTTTCACATCTTTGCGGGACATCCAAGGGTAACTTAAACCCCTCACGCTATGGAGTCACGCCATCAGCAACTTATGAGTTGAACTAAAACTCACTGCTTTACTGAATCGGTTAAAGATGTTGATTCTATCTTGAAGAACGCGACGTATGAAGCACAGCAAAACATTTGCGTAACCCATCTATCAAACCAATTTGTGATACAAGTGTGGAGCAAATTCAAGTACACGGCTGCAGGCAAACCAAAAAACTCCTGATTTCAGCTACCAGTACGTCAGAATACGGTTAACTGCTGGATTTACTATCCTAGACCCATGCTGTTAGCTGCAATCATCTCTTACCACATCGCGCAAAGTGTGCGGTTGTGCTGTTAGCCTGATCTGAACGTCCCATAAACTTCAAATTCGCAAGTGCATGTTTGGTCAGCCATCATTGGCTGGCTCAGCAATTAGAGAAGTTCATACTGAAGCACGCAGACGGGTGTGTTGATAATTCTTTTAGCGTGATGACAGCCAGCTGATATTAAATCGAAAAAACAGTACTGTGTTGGTAATAGACGTTCTGATGCTAAGCGGTTAGGTTGGTGAACTTATTTCGCGAGAATCCATTGGAGCTGTACCTGTTCGAAGCTAACTTCTCAACGATATGGAAGTAGAAAGTGAAATTATTCAAAGTGCTTGCTGCTTGTAACATTGAGTCAAACCGAAGATGTTAATGAACAATGAACAATGTATTTATACTGCTTAGGCACTGCTTTACAAATACCGTTGGGTAGTTTGGTAATCGAAACGAATAATAAAACAGTTAGGACTTTAATTATGCAACAAGGGACTTACCAACAGGTAACAGCAAATAAATCCAAGGTACATTCCAGGGTAGGATGGAGACATAGCGCTGAGTAACAAAGTGTGTGTGGACGATTGAATCACCCAACCGTCTTGTAAATATTCTTTGTTACAATATAGAGACGACCGGTTCAGTAAGAGCATTCCATGGATGACGTATACTGATGGAAAAGAAATTCACACAGCCATTTAGACGGCTATACTATTCTGCGAAGTTCAAAGAATGACCCCTCAGGATTGTGCTACTGCTGAGTTGTAGTAAGGAGCGGCACACATGATGTGGGCTGTGTAGAATCAAGGTGGCCGTTATCAGATCGCCTCGTAATCTGCGATATCGTCCACTGAATATCCCCAATCGTTTCAGCCTCTGCTCGTATAGAAGATTACGCATTCCAGTGACGTATTTGAACGCCCGACGATTGATCCTGCTGCCCTGCCTTAAGGTCGTGTTTCAGCCATGGATACCATGCTTAAATGGCGTAATCGATATGGGGGAACATACGCACTAAGCATTTGACGAAGAATAGGGATGTCGGTTTGTCCGAAGCCCCGTCGCAACAGCGGGACGTATTAGATTTTAGCCGTCGAGTGCTTTTCTGATTTCAAAAAGCAACCCGAGTCATTTTGAACCAGCACAGCCAGATCACGTACTACGGACAATCACTGCAGTACATGCGTTCCGAATCTGTATTCGTCCTCCTCATCATTATTACACACGCTAGCTCGAGTGGGGAAACACCTCAGCTATCGAGCCGCAACACATAAAAGAAAAAAGGAAAAAATGCAACAGATGCAAGCCAGCTGAGCTACCGGTAACAGGTAAACACCGTTCCGGTAAGCTACCAGCCTGCTACTATGCAGCAACAAAAATTTACTATGCAAAATTATATTAAGCTATGTAGTGAGATTGTGCTTGGAGGGGGGAGTCTAAGAGGGATGAGGTGGGACGGAGAAACTCGCAGCACGAACGCCATTGAGTTCGCCTCCTAGCTATGTCATCAAGTGTAGCCGGCCAAACGTGCTCATCATTTTTCGGACCCCAACTAGGGAGCAGAGACACTACAACTGAGGCCAGCCTCAAAGTGAGGGCCTTCATTACTTACGACCAAGGCATCGCTTGGCCACCCCTCCTCTACTTCCATCCACAACCCCGGTGCGCAAACAACGCAGGTAGCGGGACCCGGTGGGCTGGCATGTGTAAAACGTGGCAAAGCCATCGGAGCCTGGGGCGTGAAATAACGGTGCTGATCGGTTTACTTCCTTTTCCTGTGCCGTAAACAGGGCGTCGAACATAAACGTTTCTCACGCGGTGTTCCCACCAGTTGTGAGCCAAAACTGCCAAGGCGCCGGTGGTCGAACTTAACTAGCCTCTTTATGTCTGCTGATCTAAGGGACGAGGTTTCACAACCACACAGTAGGGTCGAATGTACCGCCGCATTATACACTCTACCCCTCAGGGCGAGAGCGATGTCGCGCCGGCGCCATAAGTGGCGAACGTTAGCAAAAGCACCTCAAACATTTGCTACGCGATTCGAGATCACATCCAACTTCCCAGATAGTGGAATTTTGAACGACTGGTAGCTGACCCCACCAAGGGTCAGCGCGGGAGGCAGTCCATGCCAATCTTGGAGGAACACTTTGAACTTCCAGGGTGTGAAGCAAACCCAAAGTGACGGACAGCCAGTCTTAATCTGTCCAATGCAGCTTGGCACGTTTGTGAACTGTCAAGGAATAGAGCAATATCGTCAGCATACTCCAAGTCAAGAAGTCGTTCTCCTGGGAGCAGATCCACACCTTCTAAGTCGTGTCCTGTAAATGCGATTTCCATGACTTCGTCAACAGCGAAGTTGAAGAGGAAAGGTGACAGCGGGCATCCTTGTCGCACACCGCTGGAGATATTAAAGGGCGACGACAGCTTGCCGTAAGCCCTCACTCTGCCCGAGCTACGCGCGTATAATGCTCGGATAATATTTACATATTTCTCAGGTACACCTTTCCTGAGTAGACAGTCCCAAAGTGCACGTCTATCCACGGAATCGAATGCACCTTTGATATCGAGGAACACGACAACTGTGGGCCGCCAATATATGTGACGGTGCTCCAACAACTGACGCAAAGTGAAGATGTGGTCAATGCAGCCACGACCTCGACGAAACTCGACTTGCTCTTCACGAATATGGCTTTCACGAGTGCCAGTCAGTCTGTGAAGGATGACAGAGGCAAGCAATTTGGAGGCGATGGAGATCAGACTGATTCCTCTATGGCTTCTGCATTCCGATCGTGAGCCTCACTTGAAAATTGGGGCTATGACCGAGCGGCTCCAGTCTGTCGTGACAGTTTCCTGCACCCACAGTTTCACTAGTAACTCGTGTAAATCATCCACAAGAGCAGGTCCCCCGAATTCGAAGAGGGCTGGAGGAAGATCATCTGGTCCCGCGGCTTTATTTAACTTCAACAGTCCGATCTCACGTTCGACTTCTGAGCGAGAGGGCGGATCCAAAAGGACAGCCCACGGAGCGGGGCGATCAGTGGCCGGCGAGAAACCTAACAATTCCGACCGATTAAATTGCCTTTCAAAGTGTTCAACCCAACGCTCCAAGCGTTTTGACAAATTATGGATAGGCTGTCCACTCTCGTCACGTATAGTTTCACTAACACTAGGTCTCCTGCCGCCTATTTCCCGTATCAGGCGGAATAAGTTACGATGGTTACCAAGGGCAGCGGCCATTTCCATCTCTGATGCACGATGAGACCACCAGGATTCGCGGTCCCTCTTCAGGCTAGCACGGAGTTTTGACCGGAGGTTTCTACTAGTCTCATTGTTTTCGCTTCCAGGCGGAATGTGCCGGCGAGCATCTATAAGTTCCAGAGACTGCGAAGAGACGCAATGTCCATGTTGGTGATTAGACTTACCACATGAGGATTTTCCTGCTGCTGGTAAGGTCTGATGAACATGAGACCAGTGAGCTTCAACTGTATCCAGTGGGCGCTTACTCAACTCGCATGTCAGATTAATTTACTAGGCATTCAGAACAGCTGGCTTCGTCAATTTGCTGGTGTCAATGCGCTCACAGCGTCGTCGTGGGCGTCCGCCAAAGCGCATCCGCTCGTCAGCACATACAAGTGCATGGTCGGTGTCCACACAAATGCTCCAAGTCAAGCGACAGTTCTGGACACAGTCTCCCCAGCGGTAACTTATCGCAATGTGATCGATTTGCGTCCATAGCTGGTTCGAGATTGGTGGGCGCCAAGTCACCCTCCGGCGCGTGCTGTGTCGGAACTTAGTGCTTGCAAAAAATAAGCTAGCAGCTTCACACAAACGAAGTAACCACCCACCGTTATTATTACGGAAGCCTACACCATGTTGGCTGCCCAGACGCAGTTCATCACTGGATACTTTTCCAAATTGAGCGTTCAGATCCCCAGCCAGCACAACAGTGCCCGAGATACTTCTGTGGCGAAGGAGCTCGTTCAATTGGCGATAGGTCGTCTTTTAGCTAGAGTTTTGGGCGCATAGGCAACGATGAGGAATAGACGCCTGTTAGTCCCGCACGACTTCGAAGTTTTGAACGAGCCATCCAATCGGACCGCACACATCCGGGTACTGATTGGGATCCAATCAACCAGAGCAGCTTCAGTCCGAAGACTCAGGGCAATACCAACACCGGCTTGACCGGAGCTCGAAGCTGCATTGTCACTAGATAGACGCAATGAGAAAGTGCTGCTGGTGTCACTTGAAGGGAATCGCAGAGTGAGCACAAAGCTCGAGTCTTGCAGGCGGGTCTCCGATAAGCAGTAGATATCGATCCGGAGGGTATCTAATGTTCCGGCGAGTGCTGCATGTTGACCGATTCGTAGCAATGTGTGTACATATCAATCCGAAGGAGGATCGAGGGCTTCAAATGGAAGCCGATGAACCGGACTTGACCGCTTGCTTGGACATGCGATTGTCGACAGGGCAGGAATGACGCGCGCGTTCACATGTGAGTTGAAACTAGAAGGTAACCGCTTAGCAAAGCAACATGTGGGAGGGACAATAATTGAGGGGTTGAAAAGGGGGATACAAGTGCAGCCGGAATGGGACGATACAGGTGAAACAGCGTAAGAGGGGGAATGGGAAGATCGGAAAGCTTGCGCAGTAGCATCCAAACCCCTATTCACCCCGCTCGATGCAATAGATAGGGCACCGTTGATTATCCTCTGCGGTGGCCAGTGCATCAGGAAATTATTACAGGAAAGATTACTATTATTGCGTGGGCAGGGTACTGTCAGGCTGCCCAGACCTAGACAGGAGAACGATTAGGTTGCTCAAGCAAAGTCTTTGGCTCAAAAAGCCTGACCGCAAGGCAGCGCGTTTGGCGTTGGGCTACAAGGAGTCCGTTTTAAGGAATAAGGTGCCATCCTCATTCCAACCCCCAACTTGGGGGACCAGGGAGGCGGATATTGTTTGGCCTCTAACCATTGAACAGTCTGGTATGAGTGACTCTAAATATGCATAGAAGCACCACTCAGCAAGGCTCAGTAGATCTCTGAAGCACGCAAACCATCGCACCACGGTAAGGTCCAGCCTCATTGCGATGGGCCTGTATGAGTAGTTGGTCTGGTGTCATAATGAGTCTGCGTGCATTTACTCACGTTGAACTGCAGTAATTTTTGGGTTAACCATTGAGGTACAGTGTCTAGTTCATTCTGAAGCAGATGCTGTCGGCATTCACCGGAATCCTGCGCCAAGTCTTGATTTCGTCGGCAAACAATAGGTAGTTTGAAGTGATTGTCTTTGCGAGATCTTTACTAAACAGCAAAAGCAATTGTGGACCTAGCAATGAGCCTTGTGGCAAACCACACTCAACTTTATTGGGTCAGATGAAGAGCTCCGAACTCTGACCCCTAATTGTCATCGAAGGCGAAATTTGACGATCCAACATAGAAAAGGATCCCTGATCCCGCAATAATGAACCTTGGAAAAAAGTATCCGATAATCCAGACGACCGGATGCCTATGGAAATTCTGGATAGATCACATCAATGTCCTCTCCAGCGTCAGCTAACTCGGACCAACTATTCCGTGCGTTTAGTAACTTCGTGCACGAGCGATCTTGACGGAAACTGTGCAGCTAGGGAGTAATAATGTTACGTTTTTCCAGATAGCACACTAGCGTATCGGCAACGATGGATACCATGACCTTGAACAGTATAGGGAGAAGAGATTTTGGGCGGTAGTTTAAATGCTCAGTTCTGCTTCCGTCTTTGTGAATCGAAGTTAATATTCTAAGCTTCCACAAAACATGAACCTGCTTCTGGTCCAAGCAGCGCTGGAAATACTGAACCAACGATTCTGCTAGTTATTCCGCAGCTGCTCCCAGTGCCTCTGGACGATTAGTATCGACACCCAGAAAGCTGTGGTTGCGCAACGAGTTCAGCTGCTGCATTACAGCTTCAGCGGCAAAACGAATGTGGGTAAGTCCTGGCGGCAGGGCGTCAAGGGCTGGAAGATTAATTGATGGTAAGACCGCCTAAAACTTTGGGGCATATTGTATTCGCAGCGTGTTTTCTACTTCCATAACCGTTGGTCCTTCATTCGTCCAGAGTGGAGGAAATCCTTGCCTCAACTTTCGTAGGTCGTTGACGTCCTTGTACATCAGTTTGCGGTTAGGGATGAAGGATTTCGCTATGTTCGGCTGCTATGTAGCTTTGTCTTCTCCGAGCAACTGCGTGCAGTGGTTACTTTGGGCTACTTGGTTGTTCCGAGTTTTTAAATTTGGGGCTACTCTGTACACCCCCATGCTGTGTTGTGTACTTCCATCTGTTTCCAAGTTCTGCTCCTAACCAACTCTTGTCTCTAGAGTATCTGTAATCAGCCGACTGTATTAGTTGACGAACTCGAGCCAGGCGACTTCCTGGGGCTCTTCGGCAAAGAACGACTAGTTTGTGGCGCTGACGAATTGTGCTGATTGGTCGTTATGTGTGATGGTTCGCATAGTCTCATAGTTCTCAGTACGATAATTCGCATAGCAGACGAAGTTGAAACTAATGACTGCGTGATCACTGCCACCCAACGCGCAGTCTACAACCAACACACCAGTCATATGCTCCTCGTTGGTAAGCACAAAATTCTGCATAGATTGCCTGTTACCTGTTCTGAACCGAGTGAGCACAATGACGTGATTGTACAGCGGAACACGGGCTAGGAGCTTCTGCAGATCTGTTTTGAATTATTATCCCATCGCCGCAGGGGTTTCTAAACAATGTACGTGGCAATGACCCATGATCAGGATGTGAATGTCTTTTCCCTTTAGGGTGCATCTTAAAGTAGCTGCAAGGTGACAGTCCGCTTCGGATGTAGAGTTAGCGGGCGGTGCACTAGGATAATGAGGCAAGTGTCTTACTTTTTAACTGCAAGCGGCACCAAAGTGAATCGAGGAACTGCGAGTTTGAATCCTTTATGGCCTCGCACTTTAAGTCGCTTCAGTAACATAGAAGTACCCCTCCTCCTCTTGTGAGTCTGTCACTCCAGACGCGCGACATACGCGGTAGCGAAAGTTCAGCGTTCGTCATTCCAATATGTAACTACGTCCTAATGATACCGATGAAATCATAGGTGTAGGCCACTAGGCGTTATTTTAGTCCAGCCAGCTTATTGAAGACACCCTGAGCATTCGTATACAAGCAGTCTAGTTTCTCGGTCTCCAAGAGCCCACAGAAGGTTAGTGAAGTCGGGGGTGGGAGAATGTCGACCGATTTCAGGTCGACCGTTACTCGTTTTCTGATAGGACTCTGATACCTTGTCTGTAACTTGATTCGGCCAAAGCGCGTTCTAATCAGCGTTTAAACCTACGTCAGAGTCAGGTAAAGAAGCAGCCGTGTAGCTCCTGTATCATCGTGCTACTTTTGCTTCTTCAGCTGCTTTGATTTCTGGACTATGTAGAGCTTCTGCTACCTTTAACCGAACTTCAGAAGGAAGACTTTGCCGATTCCTCCGCCATCGAGCCGATATCTGTTGCTGTTTACTCTGACTAAGCCATAAGTTTTAGGATTATTGGGCCGCCTCCTTTATAATTTAGGGAGAGGTGTAGCCTTTTGAACGAAAACGGCACACCATTATCCAAGGAAAGTGTTTTCCAAATGAACCGCCACTATTCTAAATACTGATTTACGGTCTCTTGTATATCGTTGGAAGGGAGCTCCGACACGCCATGTATGAAGGTTTTGTTTATGCGGTCTTGTTTCTTGTGCCATTTTGGTGTTTCTTTCGATTGACGCGTGATCTAAGGGACATCAGAATAGATGCGTGTCCCACAGGATCCGAGTTGTAGTGCACTTGCAGTAAGTAAAACGCGTTCTACAGCAGTGGTGGATTCAAGAGTTACTGGAATACGTCTGGGTTCGCCATAGTATGCAGAGTTTGGATGCCGAGTAACCCGTATTAGGTTTATGGGCTTGGTTTTGACGCTCAACAGAACGCACAGTGAGCTCCATTGGTCTTGATCGCCCGACAAATTATAGCGCACTGTGATGGCGGTAGATAGAGCGACATTTGTGCATACGACAGTCAGGACACCAGTATGATATCCCATTTTGGTTGAGCTGCAAGGTCGGGTGCTCTTTGGCCATGACCAGCTGCCAAGTGATGATTGCCCATCGCTTATCCCTCTAGTCAGGTTAGCGAGGTTTGCAACAGAAGAGACCGCAAAGACGGCCTTCCGGCTGACCTTTTCAGCAATCTCTGCATATGTAACTGATGTTCCGGAGGACTTTGTCTCGAAAAGAGACCTTTGAGCTGCAGATGCAGAGGGCTGCTGTTCGGCTGATTCCTCCCTGTTAATGACCGATATCAGGTTAGGTAGAATTTGTTTATTCAGATGTTTCGGGTGGCGCTTGATTTTCTTTGCCATGACTCTCGTAGCTACGATCAATTTTCACTCAGCCTTCTGCCAAAGTTGGCTGAGACAACGGCGCTGGGGACCCAGCTAGTTGTGTTTCAGGGGAAGCAAATGGTACGGCATTCTTTTGCTTAGAGGTCACTACACTTCCTGAGCACAGACCTGTCTCCAATGAAGCAATATTATTGTTCATCCGTTGCTCGGCTTCTGCTGTTAATCTGTCGCGTTTCTGGACTAGGATAAGCATACACTTAACGGATGGGGTGGTCAAGCACGCAATGCAGAAACAAAAGACGTCTTGCGAGCTATTGCGCTTTCATACCTATTGTTGGGATAACTTTGCACACGTCGGATTATACCAGATAAAACAATGCGAGCAGTCTAAACCTAATTTAACTAATCGAGGCCAACGTCCTAACCCGCTTACGCACTTCCTTTTGGAATCGAATTTGCTTGATCAGTCACTCAGCCTGCTGTAGTTACCTGACTCAGTGAGTTAGTTGATATTCTGTTCTTTTCCGGCTATGGTAGCGGCGAATATATCATGTCTTTCATTCTGTACTGGTAACGGTTAAGTTTGGAAGCTACTAGACTAATAGTCTGTGGTTTGGGAAAGGTACCATTCAAGTATGCATGTTCGATATCAGTAACAAAAGAACCTGTCTTTCAACTTCACCTCTTTATCACCACTGCGGTGTCTAGTTAAGCTATACTCATGTCAGGAACTTTGACGTTGCTGTGTCCAAACACTTTGGCTATATTGCAGTAGGATCCTTATTGCGTCAAATGTTAGTTGGTTGTCACTATCTCAAAGCCCCACTTTAATAGCTTGAAGATCATGCAACCATTGAAATTAAATGCGACCTTTCTATCGCGCAACTCTTGGCTTGTTTGTAACCGCTGTTGTAGAAAAGTTTCACCATTTAATCTTAAGGATTCAGCTATATTGTTCTGTACATGCACCACCTTTTCTCCAAATTCTTGAAGAAACAAGTACTAAGATGGACATTGGGTGTTGCCCACCCGAAAACACTGCATTCCAAGACCGCTTTCGAACTTGGTTGATCTCATCCGTTTAGGACTGCAGGCACCCAAGGCATTGGGATGTTAACCGAAACCTGTATCCCTAAGTCAACGAGTCGTGGAGGACAAAGTTCGTCACAGTGGTAAATGACTGATTGGGGTATACTTTGGTAGCTGGCAACACCCCATATCCAACCGCTCCATAAGTTACCGTACCAGCGATAGAATTAACAAAGGTTTACTTCAATGCAAATCGCCGTCCACATTGAGACTGCGCTTCGCAACCCATTCACTTAACGAGTACCTTAAAATGATCCCCCAATCAGTATAACATGCATGAGTTGTCATATGAATGAAAAATTATTGCTTCGTTATCAGTTTACAATAAGCTACACTTGTTTGCGCGCTGTTAAAACCTACCTAGTTTAAAGCGTCGCACGCCTACAGATAAAGACAACTTAGCTACGTTGCAGAATGGCATGAACGTATTGTTTAGCGCATACACCGTGCCTGAGTTTCCTCGAAGCTGAGCTCGAAGTATACATATTTGCAGACAATGCCCAACGCGTTTGCTAGTAGAAATGGTTGTCATTCATCATCTGGTATCCACTGCTATCGCTTGCATCCCTTTAATCCAAATGTATCTCCGGCTACCCTTCATAACGCTGTAGATCCGGCTGCAAGAGGTGAGCAGAAGTAGGATTGTAAAACTTTGTGCTATTGCTTACTATCCCTAAGATTAGTTACAATGGTGTCTACACCACTGGTTATATATGATGATGTGAACATAAATCCAACCCCCGGAATGTATGCGATGGGAATCCGTGAAATTAACTTCTTTTAGCCACCACGTAATAAGGAAGAAATTTGACCTATGGTTAATGGAAACTCATTGGCTAGAAACAGCGGACTGAGGTTAATACTAGAGGCTTGAAGTACAACTCGCAGTTCCTTGGTGATCTGTTTCTGACGAGCTTAAAAAGGGTTATATATTGGTTGGAATACGCAAGTACACTCACCTCTTCTGAACCACTACATATGCCGCTGCGCTGTTCATTTTTCCTGGACTCTTCGGCTGTCCCTGTCGTTGATGTCTCCGTCAGTGACATTTAACCCGGTGTTTGCATAAGGACAATCATTTCTCTGTAGTCCTCATAGAACAGCGCGATCGAAATAAAGTTTGTGTCTACCTGTCATGAAGCTTTATCCGTGTTAGGAGACAAATCGGTTGCATGATTTTCTGCTTGGGACTAATGTCGCCCCAAGTAATAAGTGTGGAGCAATCATGATTGTTTACAAGCTCTATGGTTCAGCAGAAATGTTGTCTTCTTGGTTCAGGGGTGTCACACTATGTTTTACTTGGATGAGTAATGGACTTAATATATGGGCCTAGGCGATTATCCTAGTGTCCGTTTCCGGTCATGATTTCTATCACACTTTGAGCTAAAGTCAGTGAGAACATATCGGATCGCATGGGAACCTATTCACCCTTCAAGTTATATCAGTGAAAGTAGTATGTAATTCAACGCTTCCAGGTATGGAAGTAGGTCCGTCGATTCTGTCAAAATAGGAATTTGTCCTGTTTTCTCTTCAGATTGCTTCGAAAGAGTACTTTACGTTAATAGGTGTATGGTTTTCGTACTATCAACATGAGGTGTTATGGATCTTTTACCTAGATGAACTCAAAGATTCAACTTAGTCGCCTAAAATTAGTACTACTATTCTCCGGATTGTACTGCACCTGGAGGCATAAGTACAAGATGAGCTTTTGGTCACTAAGAACAACAACAACAACAACAACAACAACAAGGAAAGGGATGCATGGCGACGGGTTTATTCGGATAATTAGTTATTGCCTTATAAGCACTGCGAGCTTGTAACGATTAATACCAGGAGTTCTTTCGACTTCTAAACCAGATTCCAATTTTATTGCACATGCGCGTGAGTTGTTCCTGGTTGTGAAGTTTGGTGTGAACTCCGTTGGCCATTATCTACACGGTGCGTTACTAATTGGCTTCCGAGCCTTTGGCACCGTCATGCATTCCAAGCACGTGACACAAGTGTGTTGCTAAATAAACTGAAATTTTGATCTTTGCTTTACGGTTAGCATTAGATTCGGTTGCCTCAGCGCCATAGCAAAGGCTTAGTCAGTGTACTGAGCATTTCTCACTTCACGGTGGGGAACAAGCCTTCTATCGCCTGTAGCGACCAAATTATGCAAAACTGGCGAAATTAACGCTGAAATCGTGTTATGCACATTCGTTACTTAGAAAAGTACTAAAAGTGTGAGGAACCCTGCTTTTTGAAATCTTTACTTTTTACGTTTCTTTGACGGACATATAATCGACATGCATAACCCGAATGACGTGTCGGATTGTCAACCGTGCGGCCGGGATTAGAATCCTAGGTGCGCCGGCTCTTTTATTCGCTCCAGCAGCACTTATACTAAAATTGGAATTACACAGAGAAGATTGCAATGACCCATGTGTAGGGATAACTTACAAAGATTTAAAGCCTTAAAATGCTTATGGACTTGTACATCTACAGGAAGGCCACCCTGCATTCCAACGTCATTCTTGCAATATTCTAGGTTAGGATGAAAATCCCAAAGCACACGTTTGCGCAACATCGCTTACGAGATTTATTTGCGTGCCAGTTTTCCTCAATTTCGTGCTCGTTAGACATTTGCAAGCTGCCACATTGCTTATGTGGCATAACTTTGGAAATTCACACGGAATAATCACTTAATGTCCCGCATACTCTGGTTTATGTGGTTTAACGAAAGGTTTAGTGGTCCCTTACGGCATAAAATTGCTCATATACTTTGCCGTTAAGCGGAAGTTCGTGGTAGAACCATTTTGTTTGAAAGCCTGCCGTTCTCTGTTCTACCAAGCGCAAAGTTCGCGGGGTAGAAAAATTCCGCGCTACCTCACATCACCGTGTTAACTTCTTTCGTCCAGCCACACGTGAGATAGGCGCTGAATATTTCAGGTTCAGACGCTCACATTTTAAGATGTGAAGACTTTAGAGGTCTTCTATAGTTTATACGTAGTGATTTCTATATTATTTCTGGGTCAGGCGCGGAACCTTCCTAAATAAGCAACATGAAGATTTAGGAACTGCACTGGCTTATAAGACACAACAAACAGGCAGATAAAGTACTGTCCCACTATCATTATATTCGTATAGACTTCAGATCACGCTAAACAGGAGGAGAACGTTTGTGCCTCAAATAGCGGTGACTATGTAGAAGAGCACTACCAGCTGCAAAGACAACAGGCTGCGAGAGAATCATTTGGAGAATTACAACAATGCAACATTTTATTCCAATTACGATGAACATGATAAAGGTCATTACTCAGCTTCTGAAGGGGTGGTGCTGTATATCTTGCAACTACAATATACACAATACAATGAGAAAGTTGGATTCCATTTTAAGTGTGTTCTCAGTTCGACCTTCACCTGATTGAATTCTTCACCCTTTTTTCCAAAACTTTTGCAGACATTATTATTAGGAGTAAAACGGTTGCGCAAACCAGAGAGAAAAGCTGAATGTGATGAGTACAGTGAGCGGATTTTCGCACAAAAGTTTTCAAACTGCATATTTGCAGAGATCCTTCTACTTAGAAATGGGGTTCAGAAGCCGTGGGATATGACGTAGTGACGATGTGTAAAACAAACAGCACGCGTTGTCTCTTCTCCCCTGAAAAGTTCCTGGGATTTAACCTGAAACAAAGGCCTTAGATTCATTATACACTCCCATAGCTGGTGGAGTTTTCCCTAACTAGTTGCACTAACTGGCACTGATAACTATGGATGTTGTTTCACTACTGTATGGGGTGGCTAAGTGGTCACATACGACGGCAAGATTTTGGTGCCCAAAGCACGCACCCACAACGGTGTATATGCGATCGCGCTTGAAGCGCTAGCGTGTTTCCATTGTGGTACCTGTTCAAGTCAAGACAAATCAAGTCAACAAATTATTTTCTGCACTCTGCATGAGTGAATATTCAGCTACATCACACACGATTTTGACTAGTTACCAAAAAAACAAAGCAGTGGAAAAGCAATACGACAACCAACGGGTAGATCAGGACAAAAGCACAATCAAGTTGAAAGTCGTCTGTTAAATCAAGGATGATAGAGTTGGGGTCTAGCAAAAACGCAAGAAGTAAGAGGACTGACGAGCGGTAAGCTTGTGTGTGGGTATAGCTTGGCCTGTACTTCTGCCTAGAAGTTGAAGCTGATCAACCTTCAGAAAAGGCAGTATGTAGGGGATGACTTGTATCGGTCAGTATATTAGAGGCCAGCACTTTACAAGAACTGATGTGTGTGGAAATAAGAGTATTGGTAAAAGTAGATACCGGAACACCGCTACATCGGGCTTAGTACTTTAATGATCTGACAATTAATTTAAAGCGCTTACCCAAAAGACTGGGAAAGATCACAGGGGAACAGAACGTCCAATGGGGAGGAACATCGACATTAACAAAGCGAACGATCGACTCATAAAGTACGCAAGTAGCTCTGAACCAAGAGGCATAGAATGACAGCCTTCTGAATTTTTGGAAAATTTTATCTACCTGAAGCGTCCAAGAAAAATTATAACAAGGTCACACCCAGATAACTTACTGATGTGAAAGACTGTAATCCGTCGGCATCAATATGCAACTTGTTGCACCGTGTAAGGAGCTCTTCGTATCTGGCTCCTTTGTGTAAGTAAAAAGTATGTCATGACACATTTAAGCATTTAAAGACAGACCACGGGATTTGGACCAGCCATTACGGTTGTTTGGAAGCGTTTGTAGTCTAGCAGCCATTCGCGGTTTACGCAGCCAACTGCATTGCTGTAGTCAAGAAAACACATCCGAGTTGCTTTATTCCTATTGTCCAGCGATGACAGTACAGAACCTAAGAGGTAGGCCACAACATTCAGGGTAGACCTCGAACTACGATAGGTGAACTAGAGGGAGCCCTTAGACGGTGTTCTGGACGGTATCATTTCGAGAAAGACCTTCTCCAGAATCTTTAAAGCAAAGGATGTACACGCGATAGGTCGATATTTGTTGGATCATATTTTTTGATTTGGTGTAATGTTGACACTTCTCTAGCAGTCGGCTATTTTGTGTTGCTGCATAAACATTGTGTAGATACTCGCAAGACGTGTTGCCAAACAATCGGCATATTCTTTGAGTAAGATAGGACATGGCATGTCCGGTCCACTAGCTTTACCTGAGCGTAGATGCATCAACCGATTATGTACAGTTGCACAGTCAACGGGAAGCAGTGGTTCAGCAGACCCCGGAACTTGGACACAAGAAGACTCTGGAGCTGTAGTAGTATTACACTTGCAGAACTCCTAATTCAATTTCTCTACATCTACATCAAACTAGAACGAATGTCGAGTAACTCCGCCAAGCGTTTTCAGTATCCTCCAGGATTCACTACTGCCGTTCCCAAGAACAGACTGGATATACTGTTAGGTCTCTAACGATATACTCCGAGGAAACTTTCACTGTCTGCGAAGCACGTCAAGTTGGCGTCACTGATTTAGGCAAAATCTTGTAACGCTTGGAAAAACAGCATTCGACACAACTCACAGTCAAATGCGCACAGAAACGAATCAAATTGACTTTTTCAGAAAGGTAAGTGGGCAGTTTCCCACAAACAACGGTGTGTTTATATCAGAACAGCCCCAGCTACCATCAAACCAGTGTTTTTTCCGCGTCGCAGAACATTTTCACTTTCGTTTGTTTCACGCCACTCAAACGTCCCTTGATTGTTTGAGATTTACAAAATCAACCGAGCACACAACCGTGATTCGAACTGTATCACTGTGGTTTCGTCCCACGTCAGCCTGGTTTGGGTTCGTCAATATACTATTCATCCGGCGGTTTGACTTTTGGATCGGCAGGAGCAACAAAGGAGCTGTTAAGTCGTAACTCTGAGGACATTACGCATTCACTTTGTCAAAAGGATGTAGTTCTTCCTTGAAACGACCTGCGAGAGATCTTACTGAGGTGCCATCATTTTCTTCGGACGTTTTCTCCTTAACTCGACTTAGACGCTTCAGTGGGGTAGAGGAAAACCTGTCAGCACGGCCGTAACTAGTTTCCAAACGACAACAGATATCAAAACCAAGTTTAAGTGGTTGTCAATTATCACAATACTTGGATACATCAGGGTCAAATAGCAAACTAAATTCCGTCGCTGCAATCATTTCGCGAAGTCCGTCGAGATTTTGTGGAGAGCGCTGTCTCTACCTGACCCTTCGATCATTGCAGCAAGTGATTTGTTGGTGGTTGTGCTTGTTATAGGTGACAGGTGAAATCTTGGTTGTTGAGTAATCAGAATTGCCGACTGAAGCTCATGTACATACGGAGAACCCCTCCACATTTCTACAAACACCAGATCCAAGGTTACTTTTGACCTGGTTGGGCAGATTGACGATGTTTCGCAACCCGAGAGCAGTGAGAAAACTAGTGTCACATCTATTGAAATATGCGCCGAAGGTGCACAACGATGGATGTGTTCTATGACAGTTGGTCCGCCACTTTGCACGGAAACATGAAACTTTCCTTTGTTCAACTGTTAGTGTCACAATAGAATTCGGTTACAAACCCCAGCGTGATCTATCAGGGACGGTGAATACTTTCAGCCAACTGGTCACAGCTATCCCTGTAGTAGCTATCAGCCTCTGTAGAAATCGTCTAGAAAGAGAGCCTAGCGTGACCGAATAGATAAATCATATAGCAAATGAACGCTGAGATCAACATTGTTGTAAAAAGGATGGAATGTAGTACCCTTAATTCCACTTGAACATAATAACAAGAAACGACTTTTGCAAGCTAGCATCACTTCGCACCACATAACTGCTACACTTACAATGCTACTAGACATTCCTTGGTCGCATTAGAAAATCATTACTTTTGATCTCGATCGGAATAGAAAACAGTGGCATAAGGTAGCAGTTCTGAACTTGCCACACAACAATCATGAGCCTCACGAAAACTTGGCAACCTCGTTTAGCTGCCTCCGCTTGTGCAGAATAGGGCGTCGGTGCAAAAGTCCCACGGCAACAATGAATACGTTACCAGTTTGTAAGTGATCAGATGGAACCAATTGGCATCATTTTGCAATATGAGTCTTTCTGTGTTCTTGCCCGAGGGGAAAATTATTCCTAACAAATCCATCTCTTAACGGCACAATGCGAAACTGCGAAGACTAACGGATAAAGGGAAGTGTCTTTTGAGAAGGAGAATATTTATGTGGAATGTATATTGCAACAGACAGGACGTAAAGTCGAGATACTCATTTCAGTTATTTCAACACTCCATTTGGTGAATCAATGCCAAGTATTCCGGATGTTTTGTAAAAGCTTACACAATTCTACTATTAGAAAAATTAAATTCTACTTTCGGCGTTGGCACATGGATTCTAGCCCGAATATGTCACTGCACTCCACTAGGCGTTTCAATCTTGTTTGATCTCATCAGGTAGAGATAGCAGGCAGCGAACTCGGGACTAGTGGAATGTTAGTAAGAAGCTGTACCCCTTTAGCCACCACGTCACGACGAGCAACGCTTGGCATAACGGTTAATGGCTGGTTAGAGGGTAATTTTGAGGTACTAGTTTTGTGATTGGTTTGCGACGCGCAATCTCAATGTGGACTGTGATAGACATTGAAGCGAATCTACCTTAGGCTGGACTGAAGTCAAGATGGCACTTTTAAAGTTGACGGCGTAAACATAGAGGTACTGCGAAACATTCACTGTAATTTCCATCATGGGTTTTCCTTAAT
The DNA here is from genome assembly GCA_944474145.2 of Dicrocoelium dendriticum. NCBI lineage: Eukaryota > Metazoa > Platyhelminthes > Trematoda > Plagiorchiida > Dicrocoeliidae > Dicrocoelium > Dicrocoelium dendriticum. The sequence goes on along the minus strand of OX104066.1, from coordinate 93,938,703 downwards.
GCTTGTTGAGATCACGTTCGTTTGAAACTCGTAGCAGCAGCGATAACTTCAGCGCACTTGTTAGCCACCCTTAAAACGCAGCGTATAACCTCGCCACACTACACTTCCTTAAGCAGGTACACCTACTAAAGACACCTTGACCGAACTTTATATGTCAGCTGCGAGTCTGGGAACTGTCTCACTAAAGACCTTTCACTTGTAGTACGCTTGGACGCTCTGCGGATTAGTCAGATGTTCATCGTATGGGGTAGTTTAACTACCACCGGCATGTGCTACGAAGGCAAATGTTGTATGCCTATATATACTTGATATCTCATTAGACGAGTATATACCATGTGAGGTTCACCTGCAGTGAGAGCGAGGAACACTTATTTTAGGTTACTATAAGCCGAGAAAGTTTAAAGTTTGACTATGTTAACCACATTTATGTTCACAGATTCTTTTCAACTGAAGTACAAACGGTTGAGGTTAGGAACGTTTCACTGTTCGTTTGAATACCAGGTGCCGACACGCACTAATATCGGGGTGATATGGTATCCAAAGCATTAAGCACCATGGCCACTCTGCTGGGACAATACACCAGGTAGAGAAACATTCGAATAAATGCAGTTTTGATGAACCATTTGATGCTAGTTTCATGGTCTGTTTGAAGTTAGATAACGTGAAAAGCGAAATTAGTTAACACTGATGTGCTAGCCAACCTCAGATCGGAAGCTGTAAGTTCATACCTAGGATGGAGCTTGCAAATGCAGCATACTTCAATGTGCTTAACTTCATTCGCAGTTTAAATTAATAGATACGAGGACGGAGCAATAATTTTCCGAGTACGTAGTCACAGATTAGGTGCGGATGATCTGGCAAGAAAAATGGGAACTGCAATCCATTCTAAACATTGTTCTGTGATTGCAACACACACAATCCTATATCAGCAGCCCAGCACAGCTCACAGGTCACAGGAGTCGCCATACTCTAACTGTAAGTATGGAAGTCAGTGAACCTCACTGGAGGGCGATGATGTTCTGTGACTACAAGTGTAGTTTAAAACAGCACCAGAGTGTTGAGCGATTGATTGACGCGTTTGATGATGATGCGACTTCAAGAACCACCGTGTCTGAGTAATTTGCGGAATTCTAGCGTGGCAGGCGGGCCCTGGATGATGAGGCGCGATGTGGTCGTTTATGGAGGCCACCACCGCAGACAACATTGTGGCTGTACAAACAATGCTGGAGGAGGACTCGCGGGCAACCATAGTACAGCTGGGGAAAGTCATCGGGATCCACCCGCACCATCCCACATGAGCACCACGGCCTCAGAAAGGATTACGCACGCTGGGTAGCATATCAGCTTAGTGACACCAGAAAGCATCTCGGGTGAATTGGTGCCACATCATGGTTTCCAGATTCCATGGTGGACGTCCCAATGCTGTTTGGGAGGTCCTCAGTTGTGCTGAGAACTGAATGTACAGTTTCGACCCATTGACAAAGCAGAAATCGACTCATTGGATAGCCGTTGGTGGGGCGCAGCTTGTGAAGTCCGGCATGATCGCCATGTAGCAAAACAGATGGTGGTTATTTGTGGTCAAGAGTAATCATGTAGCTACCGTACCGCTCGTACGGCAACCTACAGTCACCGGAGACTGGTCTACCACCCACTGTCTGCCACAATTGCTGGAAGCTGTAATCAGGTGTCGTCCAGTGACTCCAGTAGGAGAGACATTTCTGCACCATGACAACGCAACTGCACACGGTTCCCATGTCGTCGTAGATTTTCTGGCTAGAGAACGCATCCAGGAGGTTGGCACCCACCCTACCGTCCAGACCTGGCTCCGTGTGACATTGTGTTTTCCCACATGTCGAACTCGTGATGCGTGGAATCTGCTACGAGTCGCCAGAATCTTTAGTGGAGGCCTTTATTGGACTGCTTGAAGGGTTACTCGCTTCGTCACAGTCTAGATATTACTCAAAATGGTTTAAGCGAGTGGAACTGAACAGGAACGCTGGCGGAGAATATTTCACGAAAATTTAATGCATATTTTGTTGTAAATATAAAACTTTTTGTACATACGGTAAGTTCTTGCTGTACGCACGTATTTCGCGAGTTATATTTGCCACCGGATCAACTGAGTAGTAGTGATACCGTAGTCTAAAGAAAAACCGGTTGGGATTTGTGATCATAAGCAATATTGTGTTCTTAAACGAATAGAATGCGGCTGCAGGTCTCGCATCAAGCCACCAGCTTGGCGTCAGTGTAAGTTCAGGGTGGAAAATTGTTTTCCAGTGGCTGTATCGAAGACCCAACCTGCCTTTCCTGTTCACTACATTCTACAAACTGACCGTAATACGAGTTACGTGAGCTAAACGCAAAGTGTGTTACTAAACGTGCGTTACATATGAGGAGGACTAAATGAACTTGGCCCAGGGCGTATTTCGGTACCAATGTTGTGGCTGCCGTGCCATTAGCATCAGCATGCGATCAACGTGAATGGTTGGGTAAAGCCCGCAGATCGGTCCGCTGTCACGTAATTTAGTTGTAACTTTGGGCAGTCGGACAAAAACATGTACGGTAGCAAATTTCCATTTGGTGCTACGTTTATGCAGCCCCAGTGAACGATCGCGAATGTCAGCCAACGTTCTCAACCTATGCGCATCATCATGCCATGTCTCATTGCAGTCTAACTACCAAGCGATAGCTGACTGTTCGCCAGGAACAGGTGCTAAGGCCAGCTGCCGGTAATTACTTTTCGATGCTTTTGACGAAGACAATTACACGAACTTGTCCTGGACTGAAGTTTCATGTCCCTGCCTGACTTTAACAATGAGCTAACGGTTGTCAGGTCAATAACTAATGTACTTCATGTTGGATCCAAGCTTCACTCGCGGCAGCACCATTTATGCGCAGGTGGAAACTAACTACCCATAGCTGCATTGGCACTCTGCTCACTCCAGTTTACTTAAAAGTCGAGTGTTAGTAAGTGATGCAACTGGGTGATCGTCGACGACTACACTGCTGGCGGCACTAAGTTCGTAAACACTGTAATAAACTAGGCCGAATTGAGGATTTGACGATGTTGTACTGGTGACATTAGCAAACTGCGACACTGTATCTACTGCGATCTTCATGTGTCAAACTATTAAGGGAAATCCACTGTGTGTTCAGGACACGCAATAATTACGTATAAAAGCGACAGTGTGAAGCAAATCAGGCGGCGTCCCTCTGAACGAAAGGTTTTTCACTCATCCCGGACTGGTCAAACGATAAGGGGAAGACGTGAACGACAAAATTCGCATAGATATCAGAAAATGTGCAGAGTACAGCAATTGAAATATTTCATCTGGCTAGAGATGTTAGCTCGTGTAGTGAAAAATTCTCCTTTCTCGTTATTTACTAACGTTGAAAATTGGTGCGTGGTCGTAAATGGGTAACGTGCGTTCATACTTTTACTAACGAAGAGGCTGGCGCAAGCTGGATGGTGGTAATAAATTAGGAGTCTTCCACGAGGTATTCCAACGAAATAACAACCTATGCTTTGCTATGTTGAATTGGTCACCACCAGCATTAGGGTCAAACTTACCCAAACCGCAATGCAACCAATCTAACAAACGGAACAATGATATAATACGAATGTAAAGGCCGAGGCGTGCTAAGTCAGGTGGCATGGTTTGTGCGAATTACCTAAGTTTAAAAAAGTAGTCCACTAAATTGGAATGCAATCTATGAACTCATCCTAATATCTACATTAACACATTTATGTCTATTCATCAAGACTGCGCGAGGGCTGGTGAGCACAGTGTTTGTCTGCACCTTGTCGTCATTTTATGAAGAGTATTCAAAGCAACTAAAGCAGTCGGTATATTGCATCGTCCAGTCGTTTTTAGTGGGTGGCTTGAGCACGTAAATAACAAAAGTCGTTCCAAGACCGACAGATTCGGAGAAAAATAATTCCTGCTCCATTCCAGCCGACTGTATTGGATGGCCGGTTTCAGCTGAGGACCCCACACTTTTATGTTGCGGTCAACTTTCAGTAGGAGGTTGCAAGCGTGACCGTGGCTTTCCACTATCTGATACTTCAAAAAGAGGCCGCGCTGTAGACGGCGATAGCTTCTGCTGTACACTCCTAACGTATTTTGTCACACACAGTACGGCAGGTGGAGCAAGCCCTTCCCGTTTTTCGTTACCATTCACTGTGCGGTATCCAGAGCAAGAACATCGCGTTTTAATCAGGGTTGCCAGGCCTGGATCGCGTTCTCCACATGGGGCTTCACATACACACTGAGCATTCAGGGGTAGATTGAGGGGTCGAAGCGCCCGAACGCCTTGCGCAAGAGACCAACATCTTGTTTTGCGGTTTTTGGACACCTTCAAGGACTGCACCGAACAGCCGAGGTTGGGTTACATTTCCATCACAAGATGGCGCTCATGTGAAGCCGTCTTCAAGTTGTGGGCTCCAAGCTTATGTGCATTAGTGAGTTTGTGTCGTACATGCACATATTTGCACTTGCATACCATGAAAAAAGTAGGTTTGCCTTTACCTATTCAAAATCACGATCTAAATCTCGTTGTCACAGATCGCGATCTTTCTGACAACAGTTTGGTCACCATCTCTTGATGTTATCGGCAAAAAGGCAGAAAATTCAACTTGACGTCAAGCACATGGTCATTAATGAAAACCAAGAATAAACGCAGCCCTACTGCTGACGCTTGTGGAACACCAAAGTCTAGATCATTAGAAGCAGATTTTTGTGCGCACATTTATCCATCTATGCAAACTTTGCCCTACGCACTTCTGACAGAGTAAACTAAAAGGAATAAGTGGTCGCAGTCCCGAGGTAGTTACTAAAACGCGATGGTAAGTCGGTGAATATGACGCTATCCCCTACTATGCTAAGAACAAACTATTTTGTTAGACGCGTCTGAGACACGTAGTTGAAATTCACTGATGCATGCTCATCTTCCGTTAAGAGTTCACTTGCATTAACCGCATCCTTAATGCCTGTGACAAATGTTTGCCCATTCGAACTGAAGAGTTGAAGGAGGCGCAGAGGTTTGAAAGGGACACCAAGCATAATGCTCGACTTGCTTGTTCGCACCTCTAAAACGCCTGGCTCGGCCACAGTGTGACGCGGTTGATATGCTTTCAATTGTATTAAGATGGGAAGCACAGTTATCCATCACAGCTAACAATGTGTGTGCACACAAAGATATGGTGTTGTTTGCATCATCAAAGGTAAGCTCGTTTGACAAATTGCCCAGGGTGTGAATGCAGTGAAGCTCAAACGTGATATGAGCCAATTTTCACCCCTTCCGTAAAGAAGCTTTGTGCCGATAAGCAAGTCCCACTTTCACCTCATCCCAGCTAACAATCGAGAAATGTTAACTGACCTTCCTTGGTGAGTTACTGTTGTGGTTGACTCGGAGTACACAGCAGAACCTCATCGTTTCATCTTGAGTCAGCATTCTCTTGATTTAACTGCGACGAAATGCCCGTATTTTTTCCTTTGTTAACCGATAGACAACTCATCGCGAATCGCAACTGAAGGATATCCGTGAGCTAGAGCCGGTGATATTGGTAAGATTTGAATATGAGGTCAAGTACAGCTACTTACTTTTTACGTAGCAACAAGGTTAATTAAAGGCAGCAAATTATGTTACTCCAACATCATTAAACAAACACCACCCATTGAACTTTGACAGGTTTCCATACATATTCTGGAGATTGAGATTAAGTCTGTGGGTGTACCCACTTTCAGATAGTATCGCGTTAGAGCAAGGGACTCCAATGAGACATACTAATCACAATGAATATAATTTTTATTTATGTACTAACGTATTCCATGTCTCCCCAACTCGATAGTATCCTTGGTCCCGAATTGCATGTCCATCAAAACGAACAATAGGATACAGGCCCCACATACAGAATAAAGTAGAGCTGAAAAGCGAAGAGTGAAAACCTTTAGTTTATATTTGTATTGATAGAGTTGGCTTGAGAAGCGCGCCATCGGTTCTCAAGTCATAATTGACGCAACTTGCAAGTGAATTGCCACGCATAGTCAGTGCCGAATGTGCATACTTCGTCAGGCTACCTGAGTAATGGGGTATGTTAATTTACCTTCACTACCACAGAATATTTTGTACAACTACTGTGGTGCGATCCGGCCGCAAGCCACTTCGTAGGTCGCCAGATGACCACGAAGTTGGAGCATGAAATATCATCATACCTTGCCTCTATTCACGAGCAGTAGAGATGCAGTGCTGACCTTTCATGCCAGATAATACAAATATATGGAGAGCCTGTTCCTCTGTCTATAAACTATGACAGAGATGATAAACAACTCATGGAAAAGAGTGTTTCTACTACTTTTGGAGCGTATCAGTAAACTCATGATCCGAATGTAGATATTTTTGGAATCGCTGTTACAATACACGTTATCTCTGTGTAGAACGTTGACTAGTTAAAAAACCAGTGAGGGACTGGATGGAGTTACCGTGTGTCGCCATGTAACTTAGAAGCACTGGAGAGGTGGTGAATGAAAGAAACACTTTCCTACCCACATGCGGATGAACACGAAATTCACAACTTTGCACACAACAAACGAATGCTGCATCTGACATGCGCCGATTTAAAAACGAACTGTGCCGTACATGATGGTAGTACTGCTCATATCGCTCTAGTTGTCAATCAACCATTAGGCTTAGACCAACCATTTGTATTCGTTGTTAGCTGTAGCGCTTGTAAACTTCCGCCTTTTCAATTGTACTTTATGTTTCATCTTCCGGGATTCCTTGTACTGTCTGTTTTAATTACCTGAACCGATGCACAGTTCATCGAACCTCGTTCCGCATTCTTGCCTCAGTTCGCTGCGTCTGCTTTCGTGGTGACTGTTCGACGCCGTTGTTTTGTCGCTGGTGACTGGAATGCATGCTAAATCGGATTTCATTTCTTATCAAAGCATATGGCTGGATTCGGACACAGTGCAGAATTAGAACTAATCGAAATTCCAAGTAACAGTTTGCTTAGCTGACTGAGATTTCTTTGCGGTGGATAGACGTGCACTTTTGAACTGTCTATTAAGGAAAGGTGTACCTGAGAAATAGGTAAATATTATCTGAGCATTATATGCTCGTAGCTCGGGCAGAGTGAGGGCTTACGGCAAGCTGTCGTCGCCCTTTAATGTCTCCAGCGGTGTGAGACAAGGATGCCCACTTTCACCTTTCCTCTTCAACTTCACTATTGACGAACTCATGGAGATTGCATTTCCGGGATACGACTTAGAAGGTGTGGATCTGCTCCCAGGAGGACGACTTATTGACTTAGAGTATGCTGATGATATTTCCCTGATCTGTGACAGCTCACAAACGTGCCAAGCGGTGCTGGATAGCTTAGCACTGGCCGTCCGTCACTTCGGGCTTTACTTTGCACCATCGAAGTGCAAAGCCTTCCTCCAAGATTGGTCTAGACCGCCTCTTACGCTGACCCTTGGTGGGGATCAGATAGAAGTTTTGCAAAAATTCAACTACCTGGGAGGTTGTATCGGTGCCAGTGGGATTGAAGATGAGATCACGAACCACATAACAAAAGCTTGGGGCGCTTTGGCTAACCTTCTCCACGTATGGCTTCGGCGCAACATCACCCTTGCACCGAAGGGTAGAGTGTACAATGCAGCGGTATGTTCGACCTTACGGTACGGTTGTGAAACATGGCCGCTTAAAGCAGCGGACCTGAAGAGGCAAGTTACGTTCGACAACAGGTACCTTCGCAATTCAGCTCACATCTGGTGGGAACACCGCGTGAGCAACGAACGTGTTCGACGCCTTGTTTACGGCACAGAAAATGGAAATGAACCGTTCAGCACCGTTATTTCCCGCACCAGGCTCCGATGGCTCGGCCAGGTGTTACGCATGCCAGCCCACCGATTCCCGCGACGTGCGTTGTTTGCTCGCCGGGGGTGTGGATGGAAGAAGACGAGGGATAGCCAAGCGATGCCTTGTTCGAGAGGAATGAAGGCCCTCACTTCTTAGCTGGCCTCGGTTGGAGCGTCTCGGCTCCGTGGTTGGGGTCCGAAAGATGACGAGCACGTTTGGCTGGGTACACTTGATGACATAGCTAGGAGGCGAACTCAATTGCGTTCGTGCTGTGAGTTGCTTTGTCCCACTCCATCCCTCATATCCTCCCCTCCAACCACGGTCTCATTATTTAGTCTCACATAAGTTTGCATAGTAATTTTTTGATGCACTGTAGCCGGCTGGTAGCTTATCGGAACGATGCCCATCCGTAACCGGTAGCATTTTTTCTCCTTTTTTCTTTTATGTACTGCGGCGCAGTAGCTGAGGTGTTTCCCACCTCTAGCTAACGTGTATAATGATGATGAGCATGAGCTTTTCATTAGCCGTTTTAGGTAATCTTTTCCATTACAGGCCGTCATGGTAACCTGGTCGGGTCCAAGAGTTCGTTGGAACTCACCTATCGGACGCCCTACAGCTTCGCATCAGCGTTTCATGGATGCGTCACAGGTGGGCGAATGACCTGCGACAAAAGGACTTCGAAGCGTTCGCAAGTCAGATACTTGTACAGCGCGAGTAATGGCCCATCTGCAAAGAAAGGGATAGATAACGATATCGATTCATCCGACCAACTCTACTTTTTAGATGCCAACTTGTAGATGCAGCCATATGATTCAGTTGCAAAGTCTCTCGACGACAGCTCATACCTAGCGGTGGTTTTACGAATTCCAACGTTTCTTTCGATGCACCACAACTGATTAACAGCATACTTCCCTTTCGTGAAAGCCCAACAGTTTGTACAATTTTCGACACCAAAAGAAACTATAGTACGATGCTCCCAATCCGAAAAATCCTGCTTCACACCACAATGTTTGACTTGCCAGCATGGATTCATCTATCATGGAGCCTTCAAACGAGAAAAAGCCGACATTACTTTACTGTACCGAATAGTTTCGTCTGTGTTAAATGGCTCGTGTGCGGCTGAGGTCTTGAGTTCGTAGCTGATGAAAACCTGTGCAGGGAATACAATGCCTCACGATTTTTACGTATGTCGTGATCCTAGCCCAAGTGTTGACGGGCCGTGGAAGGCGTCCACCGTCGTCACGAACATACAGATGGGGACAGAAAACCAAACTTCCATTTTGCTGATATGCCTGTTCTGCGTGACGCCAATTACACCAGGTGAGATTATCGCAAGGAAGCACCAATGAGCTGGAACTGCTGTGGATAGTGTGTGAACCGACTGACGTACACTTGGTTCATTTCAAACAAAATATCTATGTACTTACATACCTTGTGGTTGGCGCAGCTAATTGGACATCATCGGTGGGGCGTATTGTACTTCATTTCCTCCGACTAGATCACAAACAGCCACATGCCGATCGGCAACTACACCCTAATTGAAATCAGTTAGGAGCTGAGTCGCTTCATAACGATGGACCTTGCGCTGTCATTCATGGGCGTCTACAAACTCTTAATTTCAAGCGTCCCCACCCGATATGTTCCATGAGAACCGGTGACTAAGATGACATTATTTGGTTCAATCACCACCTATCAGCCGGTATGTTTTCTGTGCATCCAGCTAAACACGGATGCCTCCGGGATGGCGAGAACTGCACTGTCGTATAGTTATTAAACCCTGACTAGCTCCCCAGCGAATTAGCTCTCAAGCGAGAATCAAAGAGCATTTGCTGTATATGCTAGGAAGCAAGCGCTAGAAAACTTAATTTATTCCTGTTCGAGAAAACAATGTGACTTTATTGTGGCATAGAGGCCTTCAAAAATGATAGTTCCAAGTATATCATCCCAGACTTTGAGCCTATGTCCGTACATCGAGCAGCGCAGGCCCAATTTTTGCGTGTTGCGCGTGCTCTAAGAATCCGATCATGAGATTCCTCGGTTTCGCTAAAACACGGTTTTGCGAACAAATGGATCTGAGATACATTTCATTGTTTCAAGTTTCAAACGCTAAAACCCACTGATCAAATCAGCTTAGAACTATTCTTCCTTTGCGGCTGCAATGTAAGTTATTCTGGTTCAGAAGTGGAGCGCGTTCACATGCTGATTCATCGGAAGTCACTGAATTAGTTTAGGATCTTTTCACATTGGCGTTATCCGTAGCATTTCCGTTTTATGTTACTGGTTTGCTTCTTTAAAGCCCACAGACCCATCGATGCGCTTGTAAATTTTTCTCAGGGAGTCTGCACTGGATTGTTAATTACTTAAGATGAGAATTGTCTTCACATGGTATTCCCTGATGAGCAAAATTCTGATCAGATGGACGACATTAAAGTGATAAGACTTCGCTATCCACTCCAGTAACAGAACACTGATAAACCTAAACCACTGCAATGATTACGATGCCAACACCGATGTGAATCATCAAATACAAAAGACATGCCATTTGTATGAAGAAAGATCGTTTTTAGCAACACAAACCAAGACAATTTCTTTGATCCTGTGGTGCTTATCCTATACCTGCTTGCTGTCAGTTTGCCCGGATTCAACCACATGTAATCAACCTCCAGTTTAAGCGTCCAGTGGCTGCTGAAATCTGATCGCTATACATCGCACATCCTCTGCTGACCAAATTTTACTCTCCTTTGCATAGTGCTCAGAAGGTAGACCAAAATGTGCGCAGTATTTGCAGATGCAGTGAGCCACTGATAAGGTTTCACGAGGGTAGTGAACACTTGTCCATGTAACCTGTGGATTACTTAACCAAGCTGATGCAGTTAAAGTGCAACCCATGCATTAAGCGCATCCATGACAGTTACTTTCTGGTATAAACCTTCGGTACGACGCACAGATTTACTCCGCGCAACGGGAGTGAATGGCACTGGAACGTAGTGCTGGGAGGGGATCGGAAAAACATATGTGGTGGGTATATACGAAGTTCAGGACAAAAGCGCAAACGCGTTCGCACCCGGTACACCACTCGATTTGTACAGAGATTGACTTGGCAAACGAACGGCTTGTAGATGGCTGACTTCAAGTTGTTATGTTGTGGTACCATCATCCGTACTGGGATAACGACAAATGTTCCTACCGTATTGGATGCATACAAATGTTAACCGCAAGAAAGTAAGCGGTTGCTTGCTCACCGACACATGTTCTGTTCTGGTGCGTTGTCATCGAATGTCGAGAAATTTATTTGGACTCACTTCACAGAGGCGTTATCGGAAACGCTGCTGTTTTCCTTTATCGGTCTGTGTCTCAGATCCGTGCCGAGTACACCGGCGGTCTTGAGAAAGTTTCCTTACGGACCGCAACTATTGATCAAAACCATATGAATGCATAATGAACATGTACAAGACGGTATGACTTGTTCAGCTATCACCAGCAGTGGAGTTTGTGTCCCTCCCCTTAAGCCGTATGGATGAAGCGTACATCCAGGGGGGGGGGCACCAAGTCTACAGACTTGTGAACAACCTGCGACTTTCGCATCCACGTAATAACAGCAAATGTAGCTTTCTTTCAGGTGGAACACAGCGTAAAATTACCATCCTCGGACCAACTGCAATTAGGTAATGAGGTTAAACGAGATAATATTATTGTCCCTTCTTAAAGGTGGTGAAACCTGGACAACATAACAAAAGGATATTATTGGTGGTATGTTAGCATTAACCAACACAATAGCTGTGAGGAATTTTGAGTGGGCAATGTTGGGTTCAGTTGCAGGACAGAGAAGCGGCTTATTGAATGTATTGTGCGCTGCCATTCTGGACCTCCAGGTAACCGCATAAAACCCTCCATATCTAATTGACCGGAAATCCCTGACAATTGTTGCGTGGTCGTTGTGGAATTGACTAGAGGAATTCTGGCAACTGGAGGCCGCACGCTAAAGATAGTGTCAAAGGCTTTTGTCATGTATTTCTGTTAAGTTTGGAGGCTGAGCAAATACAGTGGTCCGTCGTCGCATTGTTAAATTCCCCTCCCCCCAGGAACTGCTGGCCTGACAACTTTCCGCGACATGTTCGACGCATAAGTCCCAAAACATTTGCAGGAACCCAACGCATCAGTTTACCTTATCAACAATTCTCCCATCCACCCACAAGCGTATTGGCACCATGACTCCTCACCTAGTTTACCGGAGTTAAAACGCATCCCACCGTTCATACTATCTCACAATGGCAGCATATCTGTTGGTGACTGTTGGCAAGCTGAACATTTGAGTTGGTAGCCGATTTATGTAGCACCACACTAAGCCTCTCACCATCAAAATTCGCAACCGTTTTCATGACTTTATTAGCCTGCAGCTTACCGTGCTTGAAAGCAAACCACCCAAGTGGTTTTCCAGTGGACCAACTCTTAGTGTGTTGGTGCCTCGGCTAGTACATAGAAGCACGAGCGCTATCAGTAGAGACCGCAAGTTTGTCGTTTGCATTGTTTAGACAACACGCTCTTCACCTGTCGACCCACGTTCAATCCTTGCTCACGGCCCATGTGGACCATGTTGCTTGGAAACAAATTGCAAGTAAAGTTGGCAAACGGATTGTATTTCATCCGACCTCATTTAGTATATGCTCTACAGATAAATACCTATTCCTTCCTCACACCATATATTCGGATTCCAAGTTCAGCCAACGTTCATGAAAGCCTCTGATTTTGTCGAGTAGCCGTTTTCCACCCTAACAGTAGTCGTACTACCGTACTCTGACCCATACTAGTTCGTAGTTCTAGTATACGCCATCAGCACCATATCTGGTCACAATATATCGAGTTTGGGTGCACAGCACTTTAACAGGTGAACATGGGACCAATGCAATCTATCGTTGTAAGCAGTTTTAGTCCAGTTGGGCACCTGATCCGTTAGATCATAAATAGGTTGCGAACAACAGCAGAGGATATACTCTATGGTTGGCTACAACATGGCATTCATGGCTGAAGCGAGATCTCAATCTCTTGAAGATTCCGCAACGTCGGGCGAACACAAATTTCAATGTGCTGCGCCACGTGCTATAGGAGCAGCACCTCAGATTGATACGCATTTTCAGCGGACGCTATCCGCGTTTGTGTGGTGACCTACTCATGGTTTACCAAATGCTATCAACCCTAATTAATCAGACTAGCGTTTGTTGGAGCTCACTCATAAGGACAGATTGAGAGGTCACCAACTCAAATTGGCAGAACCATACAGCCGGTTGGAGTGGCGAAGAAACTTCTCGCTGCTTGTTTGCCACACGTGGAATACTGTCTCAGAAGCTGTCATTTTAGCCCCCTTCGCTAGTCGTGTTCAAAGCTAACGTCGACAGTTCACTGGCGTTACTACACAATATCACATAACCTAAACTACCAACACAAATAGCAGAAAAACAAATACATATCAATCCATTCCCAATTTTGCCTGGATATCAAAGACGAGAACCTTGGAAAACACATAAGACCAAGTGTGGACCGCTCAGATGGGGAACACCGTAACCTGCAATTTGGCAATTCGTGGTTGTTCAATAGTTCCCGTTGTTATTGTTTGCCTTCCTTTTGCTCACCTCTAACCGATTATCTGGCGGGACCTGTTAAGCATCGGCTTTTTCCCGCAATATACCATTATACATTGAACGCAGTATTCCTCAGATCGTGTCAGTGCAAAAGGTACTACAGTCAAACCTGTCTAAGGCGACCACTCAAGGAACCGACAAAGCTGATCGCCTTGGGCAGGTTCGTGTAAAGAGACATAGAAACATACTCCTAAAAGAAAACGTTAGGGATGTTTTTAGCTGGTCGCCATAGACAGGTAGTCACCATAGCAGGCTGGACTGGACCAAATTAGGGTTTGCTGTAAGAAAGGTACCCGTTCTTTCGCAGTTCAAGCATACAAGGGAACGAAAACCTGATGTATCCTGTTGATGCTCGTCTCCATTATTCCCATCGATGCTGGCTGCTTACTGACCCCGAAGATGAATAAACAATGATAGCAGCACGGTTGTCCATTGTGGATCCTACTATGTGTGATGCCCAGCCTGCCCCGCTGTGCTATAATCCACAATTGGAATAACGAAATGCAATCGGACGCCCTGATCTCTGATTGTAATGCTCCTACTCTTTTTGAGACAAGTCCGCCTAATGAGAGTGCAGATCACCTTTGGGAGTGCTTAGCATCTAGGTGGGAGACTTTTAACCCAACTATAACACTCAATGCACAAAGCTCTGTTAGCAGATCGCTTGTCTAATCCCGTCTCTTGTATCACAGCTACTCAAGTGCTTCGACACGAACTGATCAACAATATGGTCACAAGCATATTGGAAATTGAAGTTGCCTTCGATACGCGGCCCCAGCATTACACCCAGATTAAAAACCGGTCACCCAGTTGCCTGGACTTATTATCCGTTAAGCATCAGCTGCGCTGTGGAAAGCTTTTTCGGAAGCGTCTGAGTTAAGTGTTTTTGGAAATCCGGATTAATATAGGTGGGTCACTTGTTTACGTTATCCACAAAATTTACTTCGACGTGTCGAGAGGCGTACAATCACCCTATAGATATGCTAGAGATGACGCGTGTAAGAGTCCATATAAACTCAACAACGGAAAATCAAGTGAGGGTTTAACACCTGGTTGCTAATAGCGTCGGCAGACTTCAGTCAATGGGAACTCATTTCGTTAGTGAACAGGACTGTGTTAAGAACGATTGCGGCCACAACAGTTTGCCTCAAAACTTTCATCTATTTAGTACAAAGTGGAGTGGAGCAGAGCATTTGAATGGAGCAAAAAGGATTTCATTCTACTGGCTTGTTCTCCCTTCGAAAACATTTGACAGTGTCCAGATGCGATGCAGTGAAACTGTTATGTAACCAGTTATTTTGTGCTAGGCTATATCATTAATGCTCCAAAACAAATTGTACAGAACTAAGCGTTGGTTCGAGTATAAATGCGTCATAATCGGAATGCAAAAGAGCTGACGAGCCACAAAATGCTCTCATCTAAACTGACCATGGGAACTCACACGACGGGAACCTGGTAAGCATGTGTGCATCGAACAGTGGACAGCTAGTGTACTCATGACCTATGAAAGATACCAAATAGATGCGATTTGGAACTCACGTTTGGGTAAACAACGGAGAACAAGTGGCAATGAGGTGCAAGTGACTGCTACAACGAAGAAGCATATTACATTCACTCAGAGTCAGGGGAAAAATGAAGACTGTTGTAATTAGACTTGATTTTTCATGCCTCATGTTTGACCTATAATATATTAATTTACTTCGCTAAACAGAGAAGTAAATGAGGCAAATTGTTCATGCCACTTGATCATTTTGCATGCGAGTGGAAAATCCTTGAATTTACCTTCCAAATAAGAACAGCGTTTAGCAGAAATAGTCATTTCCTCTACTGGTATGGTCCCACTTCGGATACAATGATTCTTGTTATGCGGTGCCACAACTCATAAACTGTCCAGGTAACAGGAGTTAAGGTGGATCACTACAGATATCAAGCTGCAGACAGTAGGGATATTTCACACACAGGGCTGCAGTGTATGTGCTTCAGCTAATTCAGGTGTTCCGCTGGGCTCCCCGTGTGTGTTCTTTACTCAGGTCCGCAATTCAATCAGCCAAAGTGTATAAAGAGACACACAATTACTTCTGCATCGGTAGACACAAGGATCAGTTAGTTGGAGGAACAATCATAACTGGTCCTTAAGAGTGCGCTAGACTGATCTTAGTCGATGTACGGCATCACTAGCACTCGTTTTATAAGTTGTGCATTGAATAAACTGGTTAAATAAAGAAATCTCTGTGACCAAAGCATTAAATAACACTTGGTCATGCTTCATTTGTCAATAGCATCGATATGAGCTGGCCTCCGACACCCGCGCTTTTGCTCCGAAATTGGGGTGTTGTTGGTCTCATCAATACGATAAGAAGAACCGGGGATTAATCCCCACATTTGAACTCGTTGACTTGCAATGTAACATTAGACAAAGTACGCTGCTGGCGTTGCAGCAAATCGCCGTAGCACTTGACTGCAACCAAGTATTTTCCTCAGCATTGTTTATCGCTACTTTCACTAGCGGCCTTAATAATAAATAAATACGTAAATTTTTATTCTCGGCTACGCGAGGCACGCCAATAAAGGCATGATGCTAGGCATAGTACAACAATTGATCAAGAAACGTGCAGTCGTATAAGAGGATTTTCTTAGATGTGCATCCATCAATGTAGGTATGTAGGTAGGTAAGCTGGATAAACTTCACTCCACTTTATTTTGTCTGTTCTGCCTACCTGAATCATGTTCTATTAACTGCCCACGTTGCTTATGCTAATTTCGCTTATCTTCGGTAATTTTGTTGCGTTTGTAACATTGTTAAGTAACTTGTGGTCGTCTCTTACTTATCGCGGATTCGTTGCTAACCAACTTACTTCATATGGTAATTTAGGGAAGAATTATGCCACCGTATCTATATGCATTATTGGATTTATTTTATTTCGGCTTGTCGTTTAAAGTGAATGGCTGTTGCTTGATATCCCCGGTGTGGCTGCGCTTGATGTGCATGTTGACAAAGTGCCTACCAGTCTATTACCCACTACATCGTCCATACTGGCTCCAGGAGACAGTTGGTCGTTGCTGGAGGGGACGGGGTGCATGATCCTTGTGGCCGTGCTAGGGTCATAGAGTGGTTCCGTGGACTCAGTGTAGAGCCGACTACGGTTCAGCCACCGCCTTTTGTGCGATTGATTCCCCAACTACAGTGTGCTTGTGTTTGCCTGTGAAGGAGTGTGGGTCGGCTCCGTTGATGAAACGTGGCTCCCATCCGCATGCCTCCCGGTCTTATTCCTTCGGGTTTACACTGGATATGGGTGTGTGGTTGGAGCTGTGGGTGGTGCAGCGCAAGCCATCCATGGTCCCTCTGTAGGCGCAGGCGTCCTGTGACTGACCACAGTGACAGGCAAATCCGAAAACGGATGCCGCCAACCATGTGTTGCTTGTAGTTGTAAATGTGTTGCTCCTCTTTTCGAGTGAGTTCGATCGCGCAGGCGGTGCCTGAAGAAGTGTTTGACAGCTGTGGATTTGATAACCTCGTCAGAATAAGCTAGGGCAGTGACTTTATTTAGTGTCGAGTCACATTCGCCTGATCACAGGGTTGGTAAGCAGACATTTGTGGCTTTTTATAAGGGGAACGCTTGTCAGGTGAAGACACACCACGTCCTGGAGCATTGCCGCCGAATTAATTGCTGGAATGGGTTAGACCCGAACCACCAAGCTGGTACCGCGGGGGGTTGTTTGGCTAGCCAGCCATGGGAGATTGATCTTAAGGAAACAATCATCCCACCGGCTTTTCCGCTCGGCCACGCGTCCACCTCATTGCTACTTTCCAAGCGTCACTTTGTGGAAAGTATAGCTGTGACTGCTATTCGTAATCATAGTTAAACATTATTAAGCTAACTTTTTGATTAGGGCTGCTGTTACAGCCGCTGTATGACCAATCAGATAGCCTAAGAACCGAGATCGTGGACCAGCTCGGACGCTGGTGGTAATTGTGTCGAATAACTTCTGTCCCGCGCACCAACAAACCCAGTCGCGTGCACCAGAGAACGACACAAAATTGTCGGCGTACAGACTTCACACACATGTTTAATTTTATCTCCTCAGTGTGCATCGTTAGCCAGCAATATCAGGCGGCTAGTACCGAGTTGTCAATTGCGCACTAAAGGACTGCAAGGATGCAAGATGACGTCATGATTGGACACTTAGGCTTGAGCTAATTCTCAAAATGAAGCCACACGCTGTTGAACTAAAACACAAGCGGGCAGACTGCTTGATAATTCTGCCTCACAATATCATCTGAAAACAACCACGGAATAGTCAAGCACAGTGTAACCCACCTATTTCTCTCGACATCATTCCAGAAGACATATTTCACCACTTGAGGATACTTGCAAGTTGTCTTTCGAAGGGAAACATCGTTTTAGATGGAGATTTCGCCTTATCATCAAGACAATCGAACCATGCTGCATAGTGCTGGATCCTTGATCAGTCGGCATCATCGCTCCATCGAAGGCTGTAGCGGAACCTCACTTGTGTTATCGCTTTGACACCACGGTTCTCTTCCAAACGTAACATGGTTACTAGGGTACAATCAGTATCTTCAACCGGGGACACAACCGTTGCTAGCTCTGTGACCGGTTCCAAGAACCTATTCTTTTACATTTAGCTATAGAACGTGGCATAACTCATAGCGCACTCTACATCCGAACGAGCGATCCATGATGTTATACTCTAAGCCGGTCAGTACCACTTAGATACCGAGTTGTTCATCAGGACAACTAACATGCTGGGCAAACCTTGGTCGTTCAGTCAGCTCCGGAGGTTATTCAACTACTTACGTCTGTCATTACAACACTGTTATCTGCCTAACAGGAATATGTGATAGGCCATTCTGTAAACGCCGTGATTGTTTGTACACGTCACTTCATGGAATCAAAGCCTCGCATTTGACACATTCGGTCGAACTCAACAGTTCCGTTCCTAGTTTATCCTTCAGCCTTCAAGACATAAAATCCCGATGCAACCGGGAAATAGACTAAATTCGTATAGCCATACGAATCTTGGTGATTAATAAAATCACCAAAAGCGACAAAACAAACCTCCTCTTCAGTAGGGTTACGACACCAAAATTGTGTGCTAATGGAGGTACTCTACTTTGTAGTAGCCACCAAGTCGTAGAATCAAGCACACGAGGAGACGCGGGTATTCAGGCTGGAGGTGAGAATGGACATTTCATTTTCAGCAATCACGAAGATCAGTCATGAGTCCTGGTAAGTGCTTTGTCCCACACTTCCTCATTCAGCCTGGTTGCTTCGTATGGAGGAATGTAATACACAATCAAATTTAGCGCGGGATTAGACCCCAAGGCACATGCCCAGTTCCCATGAGAAAACCAAGGATAGGAAGCCTGTTCAACAGGTTCCAGTGTATCAGCCATGCTATTATCACACGATAATCCGGCTGCTAAGTCAGTAAGTATAAGTTATCTGTTTTCCGACTTCACGGGGTTGGTGACACCTCTCGCACCAGCTTCGTAACGTGATCAATAATTATTGCCCCGTGTTGATTCGGTTAATCCATCTGTACAAACAACGGTAACAAACGCAACGCACACACCTACCTGCGTCCACGCGAGCACACAACCTCAGGCGACGGGACCACGCCTTCCACCTCCGAATTGAGCGTGATCATGTTTCGATCTACGCACTTGGTTAGGACGGTGGCCCATGTAACTTGAAATTGGTAACGAACGCAACGCATCAGACTGCTCTGTGTATGCTATGCTTGGAGTTGGTTTGGCCTGCGTGTATCGTGACAGACGGTATTAAGCTCACTAGCCATCTGATACTGCGGAAATGATGGCTTGTGGTATGCTTGAAAATGGTATTAACCTGATCGGGGAGCTTGGGTGGCATAGTGATTGTTGCGCCAGTCGTCAGCTTTAACAGGTCGGCCTACAGTCCCAGCTCCGTCTGTCTGTACCTGTAGTTGTCAGCTAGTGGCGCAAGCTGTTAAGTAGTCAAGGATTCAGTTCCTGACTAGTTCGGTAGCACGAAATGACCGTCCAGTGTTATTCCGGGTGTACGGAGTGCTATGAGTTGAAAGAAACTAAAATCCTCCGTTAAGCTATCCGACAAGTTCAAACAGGGAGCAAACCGGCAGTGGATCGAAGTGTTGGGTACGGACGATACCGATAATGCCTCCGCCAGATATGAGCATGGTGTGACGGATGAACGCGGGTTGGTTAAATTCAAATCATGATCCAAGTTCGGATCGAGCGTCGCAATCCAAACAGGCCACAAATACTACAAAATCCAACAGCGAATTACTCCCGTTCAACTTCATTGAAATCAATTAGATTGTTAAGGTAAAAATTATTGGAGCCTAAGTAAACAACAAGAATCCGTAGTGGGCCCTAAGCGACGAAGATTAAAATCCAGCAACCATATATCTGTCAGACCAACAGACCCAACAATCTACTTAGAAACCAAGGGACGATATTTTCTGAACAAGCCGGATGGCTTTCAGTGTGAATCATATGGTTAGCCGTCCATGAATTTCACCGGCACCAATCCCATCACGAAACCCATCTCTGTTGAATGAGGGAGGATTGTACGAACTTACCATCCCGTCATTCTGATACATTGTTCGCCTCTTTGTATTTCGCTTCACCTTACTGAGCACAGTGGAAGCTGTCCTCATCGTTGTTAACTCATTCACACATGCATCTACTGCGCATTCATCATTCCGCAAGTAGCGCTTTGTCCTTTGGACCAGTTAACTGGTAAATTCACATTCTAATAATATTACTGTACACAAATTTTATTAAACCACCTTCTTTGCAATCGCTTGTATGGAGCTGTATATTTTGCAATGCTGAAGGAGCGTGTGTTACGGTTGTGTATTCATTTATTCTGGACAATTGAGGCACATTCGTCACTTAACTTGTACTTTGGCTACAGCTGGATTGAGAAAGCTGGTCACATTACAAATGTGACAAAGGTAGTGACGCAAAAATGAAACTTAGTTCCGCATTAAATGTGGGAACATACTTCTTCACCACTCATGTCCGCACTGCTCTTCTATGAGGTGCTGTGTGGGATATCCCAAGATATTCTACAAATTATTCTGGAATCGTACCGTGAATGGACTTTCCCAGACAGATCTATCTCTTTAAGTGTTTTGTTCCTCTCCCTCCGTCGAGCGTCTCCTAGTTAGAATCTATGTGTACTCCTTAAGTTTCAAGTGATCTTAATAAATTGAGCAGCAACCTATTGACGCTGTTCTTGAAGCCACCCATATCAAACATCTGATTTGATAACTGGAGTGAAAATCGCTACCGCCCGGTTAGTCGAACCTTAATTACACAGTTGTTTCATCAGGTTTGAAATGGGTCCCCTAGATGCAGGCTAGTCCCATGCACGACGTGATTCGGCTGGCTGCTTACGTCATGGCATCCGGTTTATCCGAACAACCCCCTCAATGAGTTATTTCTCTACTGTGCAAGAAACTGTTTAGGCATGAGGGCATCTCAACATATACACGCTTCTGATTCTGATAGATGCGTAATCATCAACAGTCAACATAGCGCACTACAGATGGTGACGTCCAAGGTAGAATTGGAGTGAGACCATTACAGCGTGTGGAGTTGACATGCTTGTGAGCAGTTTGCACGTTACAGCATTGTGGAACAGTATGGTAAGGTCCTACCGGCATCACACATTTCACAACAGATGGAAGCAGTCGAGTATTCTGGGGAGTTCCTGATATTAATGTAAGGGTCATATTGGCCTACTTTTGTCCGATTCCAGTTTTGTAGGTTCATTATTGAAGTTCTTCAAATATTTTTGTCAAAAGTGCTACTGTATTTCAGCCGAAAACGGCAATACAGTCGCTAAATTATCCCAAGGGATGCTTAAAATATCGCCAAAGCGATTTTGTCTTGTCCCCTAACTCAGCTCCGAATATTTGGTTAGTGAAGATCAGTGGTGTTCAGCCTAGGGTCCGTCGGCTGGAGAGGATTCACGGAGCTTCGAGGAACCACGTGGTTTTACTAACAAAAATGTAAACTTGGTTCTATTTTTCCTTTATTAGACTCCCTTCCAATATTCATACCTGGGTTATCATAAGAGCAATGTATTTTCTGTAAATACTCGTGTAAATCAGAAAGAAGAGGCACGGTTTCATTCCATAGGTCTTTGAGTGTGTAGAACAGATGTGGCGAACAACAGGTTAACAAAAGTAGGGAACTACTGACTCTGAACGCAGGACATTTCAAGGAAGATGAGCAAATGCTTATAGTTTGTTCAGCACAGTGACAAAGCCATCTGTTTAAGATGTAAGGAAACAGTCACCTTTATAAAGGAACATACTACTAAGGGAGATTGCAATTCAAAATATAAAGCTAACTACGATGAATTCACGGATATACCTGGAGATGAATTAGTAATAATAATAATAGTAATGATAATAATAATAATTGGTATAGTTCTCATCGAGTTAGAAACTGTGTATGTATTTGGCACAGAGCATATTTTACGAAACACATCATGTTCATGCATGAGTGGTGAACTGTTGCGTGATTTTCATTGTGTTTGCTGTTTCAGTGGTATGTATTTACTCACAGGTATGTTTCATCGAAATGTGCAGTAGTTGGATAAGGGGATAATAATAGCATTAAGGGTGTACCACACTGCGTGACATTTTTTCTGTTTTACCCATCAGGTGTTGTCTGGCCCTTCTTGGAATGAGTCAGCAAGTTATCTCTCCCAGCTGATCAGGGTCATAATCGTGTTCAAGTCTAGGTAATCATCGAGCTTAACGCAAAAGGCCGTTGCGCTCCCACACGATCTGATTGCGACTAGGAGCTTATTCCACAGGGCAGCATAGCTGAGAAAAGAAACGTTGGACCTCCTATTTATCCTGCACCTGGGTTCACTCAGTGTAAACTCCTGATTCCATATCTCCCTTGTCGAAGTGTGCTTCATTTCTAGGGAAGGCAAATAGCAGTGAGCGTTTTGATGAGTAATAGTGTACAGAAGCATCAGATTATGTCTCTGTCTTCGTAGCTAAAGCGGATCAAACTGGAATTATTGGCAGCGCTCCCGATAGTTCTTAGTGGATGTTTTGCCTAGCAGATGATTGGTAAATGACCTCAGTATACTTTCCAGCGATACTCTGTCAGATTTCCTCATGCTGCTACAAATGATACTACAATCTTGCAAAATGGAGCAAGTGAAGCTTATTGAAGAGTTCTGTTCCGGCTGGGATTATACAGCTTGCATACAGTATATTAGCCACTGATTTTCTGGCCCTGGCCAGCTGATATTCAACTTGTTCGGAAAAGTTGAAAGTGCAAGTATACCTGATTCCAGGCTTGAGGGTATACAGCTGTACACGAAGGTGTATATTGTTGAGTGTAATTGATTCCTCGGACATCGAACAACCGCGACACATGATGCTTGATCTTTTCGCCGAGAACTGCATCATCCAAGTATCGTCCCATTTGTCAAGGGAGTGGCGGTCTTTCTGTGTGAGTAATAATGTGTCTTGAAGTTTAGTTCGCTGGAATTTGTAGACTATAATTACGTCATCCGCAAATCCAAAAGGCATGTCATTGACGTAGAGCAGGAACAATAACAGATCAAGTACATTCCGTTGGATAACACCACTAGTGACTGGACGCGGTGAAGAGTGGTGGTCAGCTATGGCAAGTACCTGAGAACGGCCGCTTAGGTATGACAACAGCCAGCCTAGGAGTGGGGGTTCTGGATTCCGAAGGAAGCAATCTTTTTCAGTAGCCATTTGTGGGGCACTTGATCGAATGCCTTTACATGTCAAAGAACAGGAGTATGACTGCCTATCCTGAGTTAATAGAATCCGAAACCTAGCTATGTTGCATAAAGAAGCTGGTGGATTGAAACAATTTTTGCAGCAAACGAGCAGAAGAAAATCTGACTGTCATAAAAGTAAACTATCTTGTTTTAAACATACTTGACAACGCATGCAAAGCTTTCTCAGATAGATACTTAAGGAAGAAATGCTTGCTGGCTGTCACAGAAAACATTTGTTTAGAAAAAATGCCGCTTTTGAAACAGTTAGCTTCTCTTCTTGTATCATTAGAAGACGTTGGAGGACATTGGGTGGGACTTATTGGCAAAACTACAGGAGAAAGCAATGGAATTTCGAGCATTTTCATAGCACTGGATGAGTAGACAGATGTAGCCGACAGTTTACAGTCACTCATTCTCATTAGGGGAGTTAGTAATACTTTCGAAGATACGGAGGAAATTGTATCATCGAAAAACTTGCATGGCACAACGACAACAGACCTCTTTGGTGCAGTCAAAAAATATAGCTGAGCTTAATTTGCAGTGGATATAGTCGTGTGGATTGACCAGCGATGGAGCTAAAAGTATGGGTGGAAGGCATAACCGTCTAGTGAAAAGGTTGCATTATGAACTATAGGAATCCAATGATGGTTCAGAGCTGGTTGAACTGCACTGCCTAAATCATCAAAAGGTATTGAGGGGTAAGGTGCTGAACTTGCAAAGTTTCATGACGACGGTAGTAAGCACGGTGAATTTCATACGTGTCAAGACCCTTAATCACAGAACCTTCAAAGACTCCAAGAAACTGGGGCTGAGTACGGTGCCTTGCTGTGTCACAATGTAGTTCTATAGCTGAGTATAGGAAAATTGCTCCAAATGTTCTTCCAGCTGAGACATAACATTGAAGTTTTCATGACAGAGAAATAAGGACATGTACCAATGATTTTAAACCCTAAATAGTCACGGGATATAACAATTTAGATTATCTGACTGCTCGTCTGAATGACATGCATACAGACTACTGTGACAGGGAAGATAGTTTTCTCAAATCTAAGCCTATGTAAAATCGTTCAGAATGAAGTTACAGCTCTTTATTCAGCGTGTATAGAAAGGCTTATTGGTTCCTTTCCCCGTTTGTTCAGTCAGATGCACATATACCCGACCTGCCTTTCCCAACATGATGCATTGTTGAGATGCTGAATCTCTTGAAGGACAAGCTTAGTGAACGGTTTCAAGAGTTCCAAAATATTAGTGATCAATTGTTTGAAAACCCGTTTGGTACTGATGCTGCGGCTGTGTTACCTAACTTACAATCGAAACTGATTGATCTGCAGTGCTCAGCAAACTTGCAGTAACTGTATCGCGAAAGTTCCGTGCTTGATTGTTATGCACTTCACATGTTGGATGTGCATGCGGAACTTCACCACTTCTCCATCAAAACGACAACGAAAGTTGCAAGCACATACTTCTGGAAACAAGCGTTTTCCACAATGATACAAACCAAGTCGTACTGTCGTTTATGATAACAGACCGGCATCTCCACGAACGTGTAAAAATGAGTGTTGGTCATGTTGAACTGAATATGCAGATGTTCATTTCTGAAATGCAAGCGCGGTCCCCACATGGAAGAGTAACGGTTCGGGACTGGAACGAATATGTATGAGTAAGATCGTTAACTTGGCTATTTTGTACACTTATATTGATTTGCTTTAATGTACCTCCAGACTAAGATGTCCCAATGGACATATTAGCAGTGGGAATGTATGCGGTCCTCGGTTATATTCCCTAAGGTTATTTTGGCCAGCGGCCACAAAAAGTTGAGCGCCGTTGTTATCCATCATACACGGTCTACGATATGACGTCGATTCCGTAGTTGTTTCATAAAGCAGTCTGTGCAACACAATAAAGAAACATCTACCACCCCATATCTGTGTTTAAGGAATTGCCCTGACCCGCTAACTTTGACTGCTGCGGTGACTTATGGTTAAACGCTGATGGTGTCTTACCTTTCAGTGGTACTAGCTTATCCGTTATTGTAATGCCAGTGACCTAGTGAGCCCTCAACGTGGGATAAACGGAGTGGTTTCGCAACACTTTCGCCCCCGTATTGCTCAAATCTGAAGGGTGTGTGCGTAGCAAATGATGTGAGTGGTCTGACTTGTCGCATATCATTGGACCATTTCTGCCCTATCTTCCAGGAGGCGAGATGATATCGATAACCTAGATGCGACAGAAAAGATCCGACAGTGAGAATGCTTCAGAATTTTCACGTTTATCAACAGGGACTTTAGTTGCATGACATTCGCAAAACAAATCTTGAAGAGTTAATTTTTCCACCATGCCCATGCTAACGATACTCGATTTCACAAAGGGCAACGCAGATGCGACAATGAGTCATTATTTTCCTATACATTATCAATATCATATTCGATTATGTTTTCCCAATCGTGTTTTATTCATGGTATAGATATGAGGTATTGTACAATGAGGAATTTCTCGAGAACCAGTCCAAATTCATGCAATTTGTCGCACTGTATGCTATTTTGAGGCAACCTGTTTCAAAGCTTGGAGTTAGTAGTGGAAAACAGATCTCTCTATTTTTTGTTCCTTCTTAGAATGGTGATCTCAAATTGCGCCGCATATGGGATATCTGCACTTAGCGGCATTCACAGATATGATCCAGCTGTATGAATATATGTGTGACTTTTCGAACTGGAATACACAATTTTAATCTCATCCCTCGCAACCATATGGATTGCAGTCAAACGACAGTGCACGCTCCGTGCAATTGAGTTTTGCAGAGTACTCAATTAGTATTGATGTAATGCGCAGCTGTGATCGCTCAACCACCATTTTGTCCGAATTCTGCATGTTTATGTTTACAAGTGAACATTCTAGAATGATTGGCAATGGAATGTATGGTATCACTGAATCCGGCGCTCAAAGCGTGAGAAGGAATGACTTTTGTAGCCAACAGCGTCCTTCGCGTTTACTATTTAGAAATCACACTGTCCTGGCAAGTCGAAACTGTGGGAGTATTGTTGGTCTAAGGGGAGAATTGATGCGCGTTTTAAGATGTACGCACCATGCCGTTCGGTGGCATGGGAGACTTGGACGGTATGATATTGCACTTAGCTGCGGGCAAACGACGTTTGTCACAAGGGACCGTAGGTTACATAAGATGGAGGATCATTCTGAATGTACCATAAGATCTGTTGTGTGTGTGTGTGTGTGTGTGACTTGCCAATTCAAGGATGAACGAGTTGTATCTTGTCTGCCAACAGGAAAGAAGTACCATACTTTTACCACCCAAGATACTGTTTTCAGAGAAGAACAGAGCATCTCATTGATGAGCTAGTGGTTCATCGGTCTGTAGTTTTTGACTTCATGAGCTGACTTGCCTTTGTGCCGTGGTATGATAACCGACGTGTTCCATTACGTTGGGTACACGCCATTATATAGCGTTGGCGTAATCAAGTGGAGTAACAGCAAAGAGAAGTCGTCTCCAGCTTGAATATTCAGACCCAGGAGTATCCCGTCAACTCCTTGGTGTAAGAATGATTTCAGTCGCGAAAGCTGACTTCCAGTTTACGCAGCGTTGGATTATATACTACACCGACAACAATTTAGGCAGTGTAAGCATCACTGGCATGAGTGCAAGTTCTTCTACTAAAGAAGCAGTAAAAAAAGCGCTGAATGCTTCATGCATAACTGCTGAGTCATCAATATACATATGACCCAACCTGCAGAACTGTATAGTATATAGGACCCGTTCGATGCGACACATTAACTAGAAAAATATTTACTAAACCGGCTATTTTGTGCGTGCCATCTAAAGTTTTTTGTCCAGCTAAAATCTGCCACACATTAGGATCCCTAATTCCCTCTACAATCACACTACCATGAAAATAGAGGAAAAACTGACGTACGCTGAACCTTGCGCCAATTTCGATGAAGCTTCTGACTTAATTTCAGTGCATGGTGAAAATATTGCATATTATTGAGGCACCTATGTCGCAGCGATGTGATTGCTTCGATGCAGTGGCTTGTACTCCTATAAAACAAGTCTGCCGCATACTTTGGACATGCTGAGAGTAAGAATCCACTTCATTTCATCGAGTGAATGACCCCACATAACGAATTCCAGTCTATTCAGCCAGCTGCGCAGCAGCATGTTTCAAATTCCCGTCTCTCCTTATTTGTGGTACTATCTTACACATTTTACTTAAGATTTCCGTGTGGAGGCACCACAATATAAGTTTTGACCATTTTTACAACCTCACTTCCAGGCTTCAGGTTCCGTTTTCTTCATCTACATTTTGCAATTGCATTGCGCCGCCCAATGATCACTCCATAAAGATATCACGTACCATGAAGCATAGCACAAGCAAAAAGTGCATCCAGTGTGCTGTTAACTTGTAGGACTAATCTAGTTGTGCCTGAAAGTGGAAGGTGATGTAACATTAAGTGACTTAACCCCATGGACCCAGTTGAAAATCAACTTTATCTCCAGCCTTGTAAGCCTCGGTAAATAGCCAACGTGTCCCAGTCAATGCAAGCGCTTCTCATGGCCACGAGCTGGCAAACCAGCGAATTGGTCTATCGGTCTACGATGCATTTGCCACCACTTTCCGAACGCACAGTCCCTTAGCCTGTGGTTACGATCCCACGTGCTTCGCCTAGATAGGTGCAGACGCCTTGGTGGTTTACTAGGGAGAGGATCAGCTACCAAAAACGCAACTGAGCTTTGAATCGCGCCTCGTTAGGGCTTGCGCAGCGGGGTCGCTTCAGGTGGTTTACATAGTGAAGTTGGATAAGGAAAGGATTCTAACATCAGTAAATTTCCTCCTTCTTCTCTCGTACATTTTTCTCTGGACATCATATCAACTTCAACTGCCATGCCAGCCAAAATCCGGATTGCCAAGCCCAAAGCATGATTCCACAGAAACTAATAAAAATTGGACACTATGGAAGGTTCATACCACTGGTTGGAATCACATGTTCAAAGGCAGTACTAAGCATTTCGTTGGATTCCTACGCGCTCATTCTCTGTAGTTTTGGTAGTGTGGTTTTTAGTGGTGTGCGGATGGTTGAAAATAGCAGACTGTGTGAACTGGGTATCGGTTGCATTTGGATCGGATACATGTTTAAGGTAACGGCATCGGCTTTCCACTGACTTAATGTCAGTATGGACACCCGATGAAAGAACAGCATAATTCAACGAGTGTTCATGTCCCTTTATCTGCGTCTGTAATTGATTAGGTATACCACCTTTATTAATATGTAAGATGATGAGAAATATTAATATTCCTGTCCTTCGTCATCTGTGTCGCAGTTAATGATCAGTAGCGGTAGATTAGTTCCTTCTGGTCATTCCAGCGCCCACCTCGGTTCTCAAGCTTGACTCGGTTCTGTGGCATCGGCCGGGATGAAGGAGACGGTGGTCGTTTGTTTAGACAGCACGCCACTTCTATCCTGTCCGTCACCAGTGCACCCTGAATGCCAATGGCCTACCTATTTCGACCCAGATACACTGCACTTACGCTCCCTTGCTTTCACTGATCTACCGTGTGCATTTTTGGATTGCAGAAAGTGCGTGTGACACGCATACTTTTTGGATCTTATGGTGGAATGGTTCATAAAGCTCACTGCATAGCAAGTATATAGCGACAAATACAGATGTTTCGCTTCGTTCCTGAGCCACAGAAAAATGTCAGATTCAATGGTAGCATTAACAGATGGTATATACTGAAGGGTACAACGGCAGTGCACCTTGGTTCTTTCGGTTCCACCGCATCGGTCGGGAACTTATGACGCCACCTGAGGAGACTGGTCGACCATCGCTGCAAAGGAGATGATAACAGACGCTGGCTTTAATAGGTCCGGCAAACAACATCACTGGTGTAATGACGTCGGAGAATAGATTGACAAATATTGTATATGAAGATGACTTGGATAATGCGGTCAAGAGTAGTAGGTTCTGAGAGGCACGTTACAGCAAAGCAGGTAAAGTAGTGTGTGAACACATTAGAGTAGTGAACCTACCACCACCTGTTACTACCCACACCCAGAGTCATCGATGTGAACGTAAACCCAAGCCTTCCAAACTTATTAATGTCATTGTGCTACCCCTGTAGACCAAATGAGCACAATATGTCATAACATTTATCGTGGCATGTTAGGATGGTCGAGATGAAAATAGCGAACAATGTAGCAAAAATTCAGGTCCAGAGTGGAGAACGCGCCGAGCTTTCCGCACAAGAAAGTGTAAACCAAGGACTCGATTGTAGAATCGTAAGCTGCTAAATATGACGAACCGTTAGGTAATAAAAAACCAACTGATAGGAAATCCAATAGAAACTGGAATTAGCCTCATGCCATGGCAAGCAGAAGAGTGGTGAAGAAGTGAAACACTTAAGAAATAATGAGTTACAAATACCTACTCGTAAATATAAGTAGCATCATCAATGTTGCGATTTTGTAGGTTATTAACTACTTATTAGCGAGTTGCCCATGTGAAGTAGCAATCTATCACTGCCGTAAATTCTTAGCACGAAAATGTTGTTTGTGACCGCCTGGTGCCACGGTGGTGATGGTGTACTTCTGAAAGCTGAAAATTCATCCGTCACGGGTGCATAAAAGCACATTCTTGAACTGACCTAAGACATCATCATAGACTTGAGTTCGTTGTTTACTTACTCCGCTGTCAGACACTTGATCCCCTAATGAACAACGAGATGAGGGAAGAAAAAGAGTTTTATCAAACTTGGATATCACAGTCAAACCCTAGGGACTAACACACCCAGATCTTGAAGACGCATGATCACATGAGCTAGACAACGAACGAAGGTAACACCAACAATACACCTTTCTGGTAGTCTTCCAAGTTTCGCGTTATAATCAGTCTTTAAATCGGCCCTTGTCGTTTGCATCAAACCATATTTTGCATTATCTACCTTTGATATATCAGTTTTACAAGAATAAGCGGGCGGAAAT
This sequence comes from Dicrocoelium dendriticum, assembly GCA_944474145.2. Classification (NCBI taxonomy): domain Eukaryota; kingdom Metazoa; phylum Platyhelminthes; class Trematoda; order Plagiorchiida; family Dicrocoeliidae; genus Dicrocoelium; species Dicrocoelium dendriticum. The sequence continues at coordinate 93,908,399 of OX104066.1, read as the reverse complement.
TTTGTTCATTCAACTTCTAAGGTCATTTCGACCAATCTACTCTATCCTTCATTTGAATATAAACGCCGAGATATCACGCACGATCCCCGGTATGTGGACACAAAATTCCACCTCAACTAAAACGAAGTATGAGGAAAACTTGCAACAAAACCTTGTCCTTTCTTGATTGGGTGTAAACTCTGAAGATTTAGTGCAGCATTCTGCAATCGTTGCTTGATCGATAATGACTCGAGTTATGGGGGTGCACTCTTCGCATTTTCTACTCATTTAAAAGTTAATATTTTTGTTGATAACCCTCTGATATATGTATTGTTGATATTGTAAAATGCTGAAAATGCACCCATTTAGGCGCATAAGGCTTATGCTGACTTAGTATGAAATAAGAGTAGTAGCTGTCAGCGTTAGTTTTCGGGGTTGTTTGTCAATGTGGCCGTAAACAGCGACAGTATGCATGCACCCACAGAAAGACCGTGAACGGCTTACACTTCACTATGAAGTCTTCTATGCACCTACCACATCTGTTTTGTAAGCCCGAAGGCATAAAGCAGAGAGGTAGGTATGCAACTTGGAGTCACGAGTTAGTGCTTGTCTGTCCACAGGCCGTCAGTACATGTAATCCTTAGACAATTTTGGGAGCCTATGCAAACTTGAAGTATTCATTGAGGGGGTTGACTGTGACCCGTTCTATTGTGGAGCAGCCACTTTAGCTTTGCTATACAGGATGTACATCACGTCGCATCACGAAAACCTTAGCAGGCCGCTGGATGCAGTAATCAGACGGACGGTATCGGATGCAAAAGGCTGTAATGATCCCTTGCAAGGAGCACATTCATCCCTACATCTATGGCCAGAATAAACACCACGCGTGAGGCACGCGTTCAATACACTATACCTAGTGTTAATGTCGATGCGATGCACGTACAGGGATAGGGTTTAGCAACCGGAATTCGAAATCGCGTGCCTTAGCCGTTCCAGTAGTTGCTCACATATAGCTCGGCAACCAATAAACCTCAAGCAAGTAGTCCAACCAGGTGAAAAAGGTAACCGCGAGTCGTGGCATGTAAGGTCAAAGGCCAAGTACTTCTGTGACGGCTGTGAGATCGTTTCGAGCCTGTCATAGATGCAGTGTCAACATAGACCAACGAGGTAAGACTCACCCAGTCCACACATTTACGCATACATCCGTTCCATTACTCAAGGTAGTTCGATAGGTCACTGTCTATCGGAAAATACCTACATCCTTTGCACTGTTAAAAATTGATTCCCTCGGCTCCGACTTGTAAACCGAAATAAGAGAAAAGTCGCATGACACGAAACTAGGACAACAAGGAGAATGTCTAGGGATTGTGACGCTCTTACTGGATGAAAATTATTAGAATGACGATGAGATGACATGATCTGAGCTCCACACCGTCATCCACAACTCAGAGTACCCCCTTCCCACACATCCCCTGAGTTACCCAAAACTCGTTCATAATAATGTTGGCAGTTTTCCCACTTGACACTCGTTCTGTCACAACGGTGCCTTGAGTGTCGAATAAAATGCTCAGTATCTTTCGGACGTACATATGACGTGTGTGCGCATTTACCTTCTGGAAAGTTAATGCATTTCAGAGGAATAACTGCACTTTGGTTCCTGGATTGTACGCAAATTGCTACTTCTGATCTTTTCGTATCGTGTTGTGAGTGCCTGATATGCGTACTTAACTTGAACGGTCACCATCTACTACGGAGCGCATGGCATTCTTGTGCTAACCCTCTAACCCTTGAAGCTACTGTGTAATGAAAATACTAGATTTGACAAGCTATAACATCGTCTTCATATCTGTCAAGCCACGTTGTAGCCATTTTTCTCCACTTTAACGTGGATAATCATGTGTTTGTTTCAGTGGACCACCACAGAGCTTCCACACATGAACAGTTATTTACACGAATCAGGGACAAGGGTGCGGGACAAAATTTCATAATCGTGGGCTACTGCCAAACTGGTAATTCTCTATTTCAGACCTTTGTTTGACAAGAAACCGGATCCTAACTAGTTGAATCATTGGAATCATTGGAATGTAGAGAGCAGAAGGAAAGACTTTTGTCAGCTCCATCACCTCCCAATCATAGCAGGCGTTTCCGCAACAGCAATCAACAAGTTAGATTGTCACGGTTGCATAAGAAAAAATAGGATCCCTGCAAATTCAAAAGTATAAATCCAACAATCCTTTGAAACATTCCTCAGTATGCGCCTTGACGACAGAATCAGGCAAGGAGTTCCAGTCGTTCACCGCACAAATCGATAGGGTAAAACCAGAGTGAAACCTGAGTCTCCTAAGTTTGAACAGTTTCCAGCAGTGGTCCCGAGTCGAACTCAGTGTTACTCTGGAAGAAACCTTGGAGCTCGATTTTCACCTCACCTTGCAAAATGCGCCGAGCGTAGATCCAATCGCCTTGGCGACGCAGATATGCCAGAGAGAACAAATTCAAGTGCCGGAGACGAATGTGATATGGCAGGTGTCGGAGCTCAAATATGTACTTAGAACCGCGCCGCTGAACTTTCTCAATAAAGCCATGTTCAAACTTTGCCAGCCGATGAACTGCAAGTAATCCAGATTCGAGGACTGAACGCACATGAGAGGAAAACACAAGTATGAAGATCTCCGGCGTCAATCGTGAGAAGGCTCTTCGGATAGAGCACAGTAGTCTGTTAGCTGCAACAACCTTCCTCAAAGTATCTTGGCTGGTTTTTAGATCAGAGCATACAATAACACCAAGGTCTCTTTCCTGTTTTACATTATTAAGCAAATAACCATGCCGGAATATCCGACATGGTAGAGTTCACCATAAACTGGAGGTGGAAGAGGTTGGCAAACGACAGGTGATAATGCAGTGTGGAAGGAGAAGATAGAACAAAGTAACAGCATTAAGAATGAAAGGAATCGGACGGTATAAGGTAATGAAGGAAGGAATGTAAGACCACTTTGATATATATCAGTAAAGTCCTAAATTGAGGCATGCAAAGTAATCCTACAACAATCCACAGTGCAGTCCCTTGTAGTTCAAGGGAGTCAGCTAGTGGATCTGAGAAAATAAACAATGGGATAAAATAAATTTGGCTGTGTGAAGGAGGTCAGGGACCCAATCTGAAGTGGAGGGTTTCGGTATTGCTCTTTCCAATCCCAGCACTCCACGACGCGTTTCTTCCTTGGTTGGACACATCAGGTAGAGATAGCCTAAGCTGGGGCTAGAACTCAGCACATAGTGGTTGGCGACTGTCGCCATGATCACTAGGCCAGATCTGGCTATTTTCAACTGTTGAGTCGAAACAAAGACTAAACGAATCATGGAGTGCAGGATTGGGATAGAGCAACACCGAAAACCACCATTTCGGATACGGTCCCAGTGATCGAAATGGCAGAGGCTGACTTAAATTCAATCGAAGCCACAACTTAGATTACTTGTCGCAATCCAATGCACACGGCTGGCATTCCAAAACCCAACAGTCAAGGTCAAAGGCGCAGTGGTAAGGATGACCGTTCGATGAATATCATGCTACTCATTAGTAACGAGAAAGTGCAGGAATACGGCCAGTTGTCTCAGTTGAGGGCGCTGTTAGTGGGATCCGAGAGGGGAGCTTAATTACGAACGCAGGAACAACTGAAAAACCGACACTGGCAGAGGAACGCTACTTCTGTGACATAGGATTGGGAGGTAAACTTACCGAAAAGAAGGCTAATAAGACAATGAGTAGCATATGGAGTTAAATATGGAAACAGGCAATATAGGTAGGTGCAATTGCTAACCCGATACCTCTCCTGAATGGGTAAAAGCTGAAGAGGAGGTAAGACACAAGGGATCAGCAAGTACAGTGTTCTGAGACGTTTAAGAAGATTTCAGATGGAGCGAAGCTAATCGACTTATGGAAGAAAAATTCAAAGCTGATTATACGAGGGGTGTTCGATATGTTTTGAGCCTGCCTATGAAATGTGATGACAATCCCTCTAAACTGTGTCTAATTGTCATCCAATCTTCATCCATCAATTGTGTCAAGTTTGTAGTTTCCGGCTGTTCGCATTTGATTTTTCTCATTCCTTTTAGGAGTATCCTACCATACCTGAAGAAAATCAAACTGAAGCTCAGAACGATCATCGAATTTTTATACCTAGAAAATATCTAGCCGCAGGAAATCCATGATCGCATGATGAATGTGTACCAGGAACACTTCCCATCGTGTACAAAGTTTGAACGTTGGGTTGTTGGATGTCGCTGAGCAAGCGCATCACTCCAACATGATTGACGGTCAGAACGATGTACGGAGGCAAACTCTTAACAACGAACAATGATGTATCACGGAAAAAATATAGGTTCTTGACAAGTCCCGTAGCATGGTTGGAGTGAAAGCTAAACAGCTGAAGGATAAATCAAGTGTCAGGTTAAGCGTCTACCGTTTTAACTGCACTGCTACATGACGATAGTTTGAAATAGGAATTGAATACGCGCACAAAAAATAAGGCGGGGAGAAGTTACATTTCAGGTAATCCGTAAGAAAAAAAATAAAAGCAAAAGGATAACGTTCACGGGGGTTGCTGCTTAATTGCACCGATGTGATATGTAAATCCAGTTAACACAGTAGCAGCGTTTAATAAATTAAGTTCAGGATGTTAACATGAGCACGTTACTTGGTATTGTTAGGTTGACGTCCGGGCATAGAGGGTTGTATGACGTAATGGGAATGAATATGTGTATCATCGAGACATCTTTTGGATATCGTTAGTGTGGGGGAAGAAACAACGTAATTGTGGAGGGCGTTCCAAGATTGGCACACAAGAAGTGAAAGAAATTCCCGCGACATCCCAAACGGCTGTACTGTGTGCACAGCATTAACTGAGGACCTCCCAGAATGGTATTGTGAGTAAACTTGATAGAGTACTGAAAATCATGGTTTTGATTGCTCAGGACCAAATATGTCACTGAAATAAATGAGAATATCCGTAGTTCGGGGTGTGGATGCGGCTTTCGAGCGGTTCTCCGAGCTGAGTGATTATTGTGCAGACGTTTCGTTGCTTGACCAGGCAACATCATCAGTGCGGCTTAAGGGGTCTGGTTCGCAGTGCTTCGTAAGCGATTTCAATGTTCAAGTGCTTATTGATCGAGTTCTGCCTTGAATGCCAGGCTTCAATGAACTCATGTGCTTGCCGGCTTTTAACCCTTCCAAGGATACTGACTTGCTCTATGTCGAATTGATGATTCCCAGCATCCATATGCATCCATATGGCCAAGAGAGGCACACCAATGGGATCGCCGATCTCTGGTATAATAGCCGAGGCAGTGATGCAGGCGCTGGAACAAATACCACTTCCGATCGCGAGAAAAAAAACTTTGGGTACTATACGTAGACGACACCTTCGTCACCCTCAGACGTCCCAAATTGGAGGAAACACACGAACTAATCAACTGTGTGTTCGATGGCATCCAATTCACCAGGGAGGAGAACAACCAGCAGTTACCATTCTTAGACGTTCTCATACGACGGACTGGTGCTGAACGATTGGAAACAACAGTCTACCGAAAACCTACGCATACAGACCAGATCCTCAACTACGGCAGCAATCATCCGGCAGCCCACAAACGCAGCTGTGTGCAAACCCTTTTCAAACGAGCACAAACCCACTGTAGCACACCGAAGCTAAGACGGGCAGAGGAAGATCAACTCTTCAATCTGTTCAAGCGGAACTCGTACCCAAAAGGCTTCATTCTTCGCTGCCTCGCATCACAAAACGTTGCTCGACACACCTCGACAAATGTAACAACTGAAAAAAGAACAACGTAGCCCTAAATCAACGGTATCTCTGAAATGGCAGCGAGGCTTTTATTGCCTTTTGGAGTCAAAGTTGCACCCCAGCCAACGGAAACCATTCGCAGGAAACTCTTCAAAGTGAAAGATAAACTTAGCAAAGAGGAAGAAACTGGTCTGATTTATAAGATCTGCTGCCGGAACTGCGATAAATACTACATGGGACAGACTGGGAGAAAGCTTGGCACCAGGCTATATGGACGCAGCCTAGCCATACGTCACCACGATCAGAACTCCCTGGTGTCAGTGCGTATGGATGCTGGGAATCATCAATTCGACATAGAGCAAGTCAGTATCCTTGGAAGAGTTAAAAGCCGGCAAGCACATGAGTTCCTTGAAGCCTGGCAATCAAGGCAGAACTCGATCAATAAGCACGTAGACATTGAAATCGCGTACGAGTCACTGCGAACCAGCCCCCTGAAGCCGCACTGATGATGTTGCCTGGTCAGGCAACGAAACGTCTGCACAATAATCACTCAGCTCGGAGAACCGCTCAAAATCCGCAAATATATCACTGGCAAATCGACAAGCAGGCATCGATATTGTCCACTGTAGACCCCAAGGGTTTTCAGCCTCATTTGGTAAGGGAGATAAAACAGACAGTTTTCGTTCTTGGTCCTTCTTCGTTGTGGCTTTTCACTTGCAGTGAGGTCGAGCTTGTGCCGGGCTGCAAGGTGTGAATGGCGAGTTCCGAATACAGCCAAATGTAGGCGCAGAGCATTTGAGCGAAATTTTAAGGGTCAAAACGCTGGAATGCCCTCCGTAATGGGCTCAGGTGTTGATGGGCTTTTCGGGAGCTTACTCCGTCTGACTTAAACAGTAAAAATCGTACTGTGCCATCACTCCCAGGTAGCATTCAAGAGAAGCGCTCTCCGAAGCTTTATCCCCGGCCTGTATTTGCAAGTGGATTGGCAACGTAGGCGCAATTTACTACACATGGTGGTTTCTGCGGGATAACCTGAATTCAGATTATTTCGTGTCTTCTCATTCAGCCGCTTACAGACAAATCGTGGAAAGAGTAAAGGAATGCAATTGAAAAAGGGGGGGTCAATAGGAAAATCAATAAAACACTGAGCAAACCAAGGTCATTGCCTGCGTCTTACCAGGGCAAGGCAAGACTGGCCACAAAGTCTATCTGCTTGCAAAGGTTCGGTTTCATTCGTCTGATGGCCGAGGCTTCAGCGAACCGAAGCAAGCTCGCGTTGTTTTGTCTGCTGATAACCTTAAATGCGTCACGTGGGCTTTCGCACAAGGTACAATCGAGCAGATGCTGAGCGATGGAGCTGACAGTTAATTTAGGTCCACTATTTGCTAGGTTATCCCGCAGAAATGCTGTTCGTTCTTGCTCTCTTGACATTTCTGAAGGGAAATGGCTGCATGAAACACATGGTGGTGTTGAAAAGATGGAAGTCCAAATCGCCCATTCATATATTTTATCAAGGGTATCCTGAGGCGCTACGTGCTCACCTGTTGTTTGCATGCCCCACCAGATCTTCAGATTATCAGCAGAGAGTATGAACTTCGTGGTGATCACCGTCGCAAAATCATTAAAGCAGAACAGAAAGAAGCGTAGATCAAGTGCTGAGCGATGTCGCACTCTGCACTAGACGTCGTATGGTCAGAGACGGCGACATAAACTCTCACATACAGATGTCGTTGAAGCAGGGAGTTACGTGTCCAACCGAGGACTAGATCACGAATTCAACAGCTTTGAAGGTTGGGAATGTGGATGCGGTAGTTCAGGCGGTCTTGAGATGTCCAAATAAATTGCGTCAACTCCTATACCGATGTCGACGGTTTCAGTCCAACTGGAGCGAGTAAGTAGCATGTTTGTCGTACAAGATCGGTTCTGGCGGAATTCATACTATTTTGGTGCTATGCTTTTCCATCCTTCCAAACACTTCATGATCGCTTCGGTACTAATAGACTCCATTACTTTGCATCGCACCGGAAGAAGTGTTATCGGGCGATAGTTGGCCAGATCTGCGTGAATTCCCTCCTTGTGAGTGGGAATGACGAGTCAGTACTTCCACATTGTTGGAACCCGCATCTGTTCGAGATATCCTTGGAAGAACTGAAAGAGCGGTTCCGCCGAAAGCACTGTGACCGACTTCAGCGCTTTTAGGCGGATATTATCAGCACTAGGGAAGTAGCCTATTTTAGAACATCTGCATCGGCAAACGAGATGCGGCTAAATCCTATCGGTAGTACAACTTACGTGAAAATTATTGGCAATGAAGTCATACGCTGAATGTTTGGGGAGAATTGTTGACCTACGATATTGGTCGTTTCTGTTGCAATTTTTTCTGGCGCACTTGTCTTATGGATGGTGTAAATCTCTCGCTGAATTTTACGAAGTTTGTCAACTGGTTTGTACTGCAGCTTGGGTCTTGCAACGAGCTTCCCAGCTAGACTGTTGATGCGTTAGTTTATCCTCGCTTACCAGCCTCATGCAATGACTTCGCTAGATAGTGTGAGCCTCTCATGTTGCGGTGACTTGTTGTATTATCACCAGAGTGGATGGCTTGTGACCAGACACTTCCATGTCCTGTTGCGTATGAATGACTTTACGCTCATCGCGTGCGGAGACCCGTTCCGCGAGACCCAGTTTACTAGCTTGTTGAATTGATGGACGAAATCCCATCAGGCAACATCTGGGGATAGTTGCTTGTATTAATGTTTCTGGTCAGAAAGCCGTAGTCGGTAACAGGCTGCGTCGTCGGCGTTCTCAGCGAATTACTCTGCATGACAGATGTAGTTGCACATGAGTGTTGCACGATCGCAGTGGCCTAAAGAACTAGATTAGATACCGGTACCAGCACGAACTCCTCGTTAGTGAACACGCGAGTTCGGATAGTTGTTTTGCTCCCCGTCCTGAACCTTGTGGGGTAGCAACATGGTTGTATAGTAGTACTCGAATGATTAGTTCCTACAATTCCATTTTGTAGTTCTTACCGAAAGAGGCTGAGATTTCTATGGCACGAAGACTGATGTCACCAACCTGGAGAATGTGACTGTGTGTCTGTGCGAGGATAGTTCTCATAGTGGAGATTAGGCGAATGTCCATTTCTGAAGTGGATGACGGAGGGTGGTACACAATACCCACTAAACATGTGTCACCGCGTCTTAGGTGAAGAGGACACCAAAGTGCGTCGATAATCTGGATATCCGGGTCATCGATGCGATCAAGATGTGGCTCACTGCGGTAGTATAGTAGTATACTATCTATTCCATCGATCGCTGGGCAGAATTGACATCCCTGTTAGTACGATCTCGGCGTCAGTGATCACTTCTCCCAACCATGTCCCGGTTACCATGACGAGGTCCCACGATATCAAGGCCTGACGCAACTTATGCTCTAGCAGTTCTCTGAAAAGGCATTTTGCTTTACTATAAATCAAGTTTGGTGGAATGTGTAAACTGCTGAAATGAGACTTGGTCGACCCTCTCGTGATCATCTGCCATTGGCTTTTGTGGAATCGCCGGCTCTCGAGAAGCTGCTGTGGAAAGAAGATAATGGAGGATCAGCTGTGAGTGAGATAGCTCATACAAGTAGAATTAGGTCAGCAACTTTCGAAAGAATTATTCCTGGACATTTGCATATGTCAATGTTGTGTGCGACATGGGTGCCGATAATGTTGACTCTCGAAGTGAAAGTGCATTGTGTGCGGTGGACTGAAAGAAATCCTGAACACATTCACAAAGACTGGGACCAATTTAAGCGGTGATTAGTGTCAGAGGATGAAGCTTGGATCTACCATTCCGATCCTGGAACAAAAATAACCACAGCAGTTGAACCGAAATGATTCTCCATTGCCAAGTAGTTCAAAGTTGAGACCAACGTAAAGGGATCATTTGCACAATTTTCCACGCTAATGTCGCGATGTTTTTAATTGACTATATATCACACAAGATGATCATCACTTGCGCCTATCGTGTTGATTCGATTCGGCGACTGAGAGTATGTACTAGAGAAAAATGTAGCAGAACCTTGTGAAGTGGTGTGCTGAGTCTGCCCCATAATGCACCAGCTCAAACAGTCAAGAAATAAAAAGTCGCTGTCGGTGGATATGATTTTCAGGAGCTCTTTCATCCAGGCCATCCTCCTGACCGCGCCCAATTTGACTTTCATCTGTTTCAAACTTTTAAGTGCTCTTTAAAAGCAAGCATTTTTCAGTCGAAGAGTTAAAGGGGGACCGCAGAAGCGGGTTATTGGGGCATGAAAAACACCTCTCTGAGTGGTATTGAGCAATTGAGTCACTGTTATACGAGGCATTTTCAGGTCAGGGGTACTTAAGTAGAAAGATGAAATAGCTGTTATTATGATTCCTGCTTGCTTACTATTACGCAGAATTTATCGAACACTCCTCGTTTCTAGAACCAAGGAATAAACTCAGAAAGCTTTGACCAACTATATTAGACGTGGAGGTAATTTCACCAAAACCGACGAAGAAGTTGAAACGTGCCACAAAGACCCAGGTTAAGGAATTGCGACTCCTCTGTAATGGAACAAAGAGCTCAAGTAAAATGTACACGAAATTATACAAAATTGGCATCGTCCTTGCAATTATCCATTTCCTTCATTCTTTTGAATAATTGAAATGACACGGGACAACAGTATGTGCAATGCACAATCCTCTTCGAAATCTATACCGTTATGCATGAAAGCTCTTGCGTGGATTCGATATTACAAATCACTTCCTAAGTCTTAGAAAACCGTCCTTTGACCAAAACACTACAGCGCACACCACTGAATTTGTTAATGCAGCTGTCAGACTAGATGAACCGAAGAACCCCCTATTTCTCATCCTCGATGGTTAAGGAACTAGCCAGTGGCTACAGTTCCAGCAATAACTCTACCTCCTAGAAGTATGAAGTGTGTCTTAAAGATCAAGTTGTCCAGTCGTTTGGAACTCTCACCTAAATTGTTCTCCCACAACACCTAATTGTGGACAGCCCATTTTTCTTTGCATGTGCCAGAACCCCGGCTGCCTGTTTTACTTACCTCTTGAACATTGATAAACCATTCGACTTTGCTCATCTAGACCACCTTCTATGGTTACTGAAACCCGCCTTACAAATTCTACTTTTACACCCTCATTCGTTTGAGGTGCTACTTACCGATAACCCATCGCAGACGCCGCAGGGAGCCTTGCCATAGACTACACATGTGACATACACTCCACCAATCAGCTGTTCTACACCTGTCTACCTTCACATCCAATCGAGCTTCCAAGCTATTTGATTGGTGTATTTTCCCCTATCAATCATTGTCGCATTAAGCGAGTTTGACTGCTCGGCATATGTCCATACGTTTAGATATCCAATTGGCCCATTGGCTGGCTTCGTAGCGGTGTTACTCGGTTGCGGCTTCGCTCACTTGCTTGCATTTTGTGCTTGGCTTTTGAATCGGTCTTCTGCGGTATTCATCGAACGACTTCTACCGCCAACTGACTCAGCTCCTTCGCCACAGAAGAAGCACAGACACTGTTGTGCTGGCGGGGGACATGAACGCACAAGTTGGAAAGTTGTCCACTGATGAAATGCATCTGGGCGGTCAGCACGGTGTAGGCTCCCGTAATGATAACGGTGAGCGGTTACTTCATTTGTGTGAAGATGCTCGTTTATTTCTTGCGAGCACTAATTTCAGACACAGCACCCTCCGGAGGGCGACTTGGCGCCCACCTGCCTCGAACCAGCCTTGGACGCAGATCGAACAAATTGCTATAAGTGACCGCTGGAGAGGCTGCATCCAGAATTGTCGCTCGATTTGGAGCACATGTGTGGACACCGATCATGCAATTGTATGTGCTGACATGCGGATGCGCTTTGGCGGACGCCCACGACGACGCTGTGAGCGCATTGACACCAGCCAACTCGCGAAACCAGCTGTTTTGAATGCGTATCGAAGTACGCTGACATGCGAGCTGAGCAATCGCTCACTGGAGATAATTGATGGCCGCTGGTCACATGTTCGCCAGACCTTACTAGCAGCGGGCAAATCCTCTTGTGGTATGTCTAATCGTCAACATGGACATTGGGTCTCTTCTCGGTCTCTGGAACTTATCGACGCTCGCCGGCACATCCTGGCTGGAAGCGAGCACAATGAAACTCGCAAAGAGCTCCGGGCAAACCTCCGTGCTAGCCTGAAGAGAGACCGCGAATCTTGGTGGTCTCATCGTGCGTCAGAGATGGAAATGGACGCTGCCCTTGGCAACCATCGTAAGTTATTCCGTCTGATACGGGAAACGGGCAGCAGGTGATCTGGTGTTAGTGAAACAATTTGTGATGAGAGTGGACAGCCTATCCACAATCTGTCAAAACGCTTGGAGCGTTGGGCTGAGCATTTTGAAAAGCAATTTAATCGGCTAGTATTGTTCGATTCTTCGCCGGCCAGCGATCGCCTTGCTCCGTGGGCTGTCCCTTTGGATCCAACCTCTTGCTCAGAAGTCGAACTTGCGATCGGACTGCTGAAGTTAAACAAACCCGCGGGACCTGATGATCTTCCTCCAGCCCTCTTCAAATTCGGAGGCCCTGCTCTTGTTGATGCTTTAGATGAATTACTAGTGAAACTGTGGGAGCAGGAAACTGTCCCAACCGACTGGAGCCGCTCCGTTATTGTTCCCATCTTCAAAGGCGGCTCGCGCTCGGAATGCGGCAACCATAGAGGAATCAGTCTGATCTCCATCACCTCCATAATTCTTCACAGACTGACTGGCGCTCGTGAAAGCCAAATTCGTGAGCAGCAAGCCGGGTTTCGTCATGGTCGTGGCTGCATCGACCACATCTTCACCTTGCGTCAGTTGTTGGAGCACCGCCACACATATTGGCGGCCCACCGTTGTCGTGTTTCTCGCTATCAAAGGTGCCTTCGATCCGGTTGATCGATGTACCGTTTGGAATTGTTTACTCAGGAAAGGTGTCCCCGAGAAATATGTAAATATTATCCGAGCATTATATGCGCGTAGCACGGGCAGAGTGAGGGCTTACGGCAAGTTGTCGTCGCCCTTTAATATCTCCAGCGGTGTGAGACAAGGATGCCCGCTGTCACCTTTCCTCTTCAACTTCGCTATCGAAGAAGCCATGGAGTTTTAGCATTTACAGGACATGACTTGGAAGGTGTGGAGCTACTCCCAGGAAAACGACTTCTTGACTTGGAGTATGCAGATGACATTGCCCTCATCTGTGACAGCTCCCAGACATGCCAAGTATTAGGAGAACAGCTATTAGACATTCATATATTGTGACCGAGCTTGATAGCTATTCTTTACTCTTCCTATTTTCTATTCTTTACTGTTGTTTAAACGCTCTACTGGGTTCGCCCGATTGGTACATTCGCGTCATTGTTAATGGACGCTCATCGTCATGCCCTTCTCAGCAGCGCTGTTTGCAAGAGCATATTCTATTGGTTTTTTCTTCTCATCACTGTTCTACTTAGTTATGTTAAAGGAATATTTAGTGTCACACAATTATTGTACTAGTTTTCAACTTTTGGGTCTGCATTCCTTATTCGCGTTTGTTTCGTGACTTTTGTTTAAACGTCTCATTTCGTCATTCTGATTGGCCAGTGCCCGTCACTGTAAATGGTCGTTCGCTTTACGCTTAGAGTCCAACGATGCTATTTTTAAAGACCTACGCGATTCGCTCTTACGTACACGGTTGCTTATTCGCCGTTGCATTTGATGTTTTTCCTTCAGTTGGTTGGCTCAAGTGTACTTTAGTAGCTTCCCTTCATTTTGCCTTCAAACTATATAAGCAACTGTGATTTTGTGTATACAAGTTTCCTTCTGGCTCGTCTTGGACTTCTTCTTGCGGTCGTGGGGTGAAGACGTCAGCGGCGACACAACACCAAGCCGCGCTGGACAGATTAGCACTGGCTATCACCCGCTTCGGGCTTTGCTTTGCACCATCGAAGTGCAAAGCGTTCCTCCAAGATTGGCAGGGATTGACTCCTGCGCTGACCCTTGGTGGGGATCAGCTAGAAGTCGTTCAGAAATTCAATTACCTGGGAAGTTGTATCAGCGCCCTTGGGATCGAAGACGAGATCACGAACCGTATAGCGAAAGCTCGAAGTGCTTTTGCTAACCTTCGCCACCTATGGCGGCGGCGCGACATCACTCTCGCCCTGAAGGGTAGAGTGTACAATGCAGCGGTACGTTCGACCCTACTGTACGGTTGTGAAACCTGGCCCCTAAGATCGGCGGACATGAAGAGGCTAGTTACGTTCGACCATCGGTGCCTTCGCAGTTTGGCTCACATCTGGTGGGAACACCGCGTGAGTAACGAGTGTGTTCGACGCCTTGTTTACTGCCCAGAAAAAGGGCATGAACCGCTCAGCACCGTTATTTCCCGCACCAGGCTCCGATGGCTCGACCACGTGTTACGCATGCCTGCCCACAGATTCCCTCGACGTGCGTTGTTTGCGCGCCGGGGGTGTGGATGGAAGAATAGGAGGGGTGGCCAAGCAATGATTTAGTCGAGAGGAATGAAGGCACTTACTTCTGAGCTGGCCTCGGTTGGAGCGTCACGGCTCCCTGGTTGTGGTCCGAAAGGCGGTGAACACGTTTGGCTGGATACACTTGCTGACATGGCAAGGAGCCGACCTCAGTGGCGTTCATGCTGTGAGTTTCTTTGTCCCTCCCCATCCCCTTTTAGCCTCCTTCTCCATCTCATAGGGTAAAACATAATAATTTTTTTCTTTTTGCCTGGTAGCTGGCTGATAGCTTATCGGAACGATGCCTATCCGTTGCTGGTAGCTCAGCTGGCATGCAACTATTGTATCTATTTTTCCTTTGTGTATTGTATTGTATGTATGTATGTAGGTATTTCCTTCATGTATTGCGGCACAATAGCGGAGGTGTTTTCCCACCTCTAACTGACGTGTATAACGATGATGATGATGGTATTCACCGAAGTATTTATTGCGTTTTTGTGTGAGGAAACCGTTTGAGGTTTGTCACTTTTGGCATTTATTGTTATTACGCAAAGCACCACAGTTACACCGGCGTTGAGTATTTACTTATCGCCGGGATTACGGATCAGTTCCGGTATGGAATTTGGACATCCGGTGGCTGCGCGTATCGCTCCAGGTTTCTAAGCGTTTTAACGCTTACATGATGTGCATGCCGAATTATGAGGCCGCATGAAAAATATTATCTATGATTGACTTTAGCTCCCGGTGATTGCTTCTGACGACTTCAGACCAACCAGCTTAGTCCAACGAAACACACGAATACGTACATTGCGAGACTTCATAAGGGAACGATCCATGATAGTCTCAGCGATAAAGTTGAACAGGATGGGAAATGGGGCATTTCTGGTGAGCTTTATTCCCTTATTTTCAGAAGGTTTTCTGACGATGCACCGATGACACTAACGTGGCCAGTGCAATTGGAGCGCAGAGCATGCACTGTTCATGCGGCTGACCGGAACGTTTTCTAGAGCAAGCGTGTCAAAAAAGATGAAATGATCGAGTAAATCGCACACGTACGTACTGAAGGTGCGATAAGTGCGCCGATGATCCAACAACTGTCGTGAACATACATATGGCTTATGAAGTGTGTTTCAGGTCGAAAATCTGCTTACTCTAATGCCATTCGAGACTCATCCTCAGGGATGAGACTGTGGACGAGAATGAAGGTAATCGACTTTGTTACTACGGACATCCAGCTGATCCTTCTGAGTAACACGAACAATACCCTCGCTCGTGGAGTATTACTACCATGGTCCATATGCCTCAGTTTGCGTGAATAATCACCATCATGCCTGGCAACAAGTGTGGTACTGTCTTGCAAAGGACACCACTATCGTTGGACAAAGAGAGCGCGAGCGAATCCGGGCAGACAGAACGGAAATAATGTTTTTGTTGGATTATCTGTAATGGTCCAGCTTACTACAACCCAGCATGAAACCACTCAGGAGTAGTTGCCCAAGTGAGCTGCGGCCGACAGCTCTCGACCCAAAGGCTCGAACGGTATTTCATATTGTGTTTTGTGACGCTGAGACTGTCGCTGATGGCTTTCCTGGGAATACTGATGCGGCGATACTGCAAAAGGACACAAAGTGAGCTCACCAGGCTTCAGGGTCAGATCGCACGCATGTTTTAGCATACTCTTTGAGTATTACTGATTCTTATAGATAGAAATTAATCACACCTAGGCTTGGTCAGACAGACATCACATGCGCGAAAAGACACTATACAGCCATTTCATCCTTAGGGGAAGCAGCACCCGTACGCAATCCATCTGACCCCTGTGAGGCACGAACCTGCAACTAGACTGTTGTCAGTCTGTGATTGAGACTCTTCAACTAGCGGGACGGTAACGACGGTCGTGACCAAGTTACTATAGATGTGATATAGCGCCGAACACGATCCACTGGCTTGCACCTCACTACCGTGCAGATGGTAGTTTCGGGTTAGAGCCCCATAGGATTCAGGTAAAATACGCACTGCTGACGATTCTCGGAAGAATGAAAAGGCCGTACAGTGCCTTTCCGGGCGTGAGATGGCTGTCTGACTGGGTCTAGATGTGAGGAATTTCTACCCATACCATTCAACTCCTTACTAACCTTGTAGTTACTGATTCGCTGATGTAATATTGCTACTCTATATTTATAAGTAATATATCTTTACAGTTGTAGCCACAAAGATCGGACAGATTGCCACCATCAATCGCAGAAGCTGAATTGACTGGTAAACCACACGTTTTCCAGTTCCATTTTAGTCTTTATCACATACCTTTTGTAAAGTAATAAACATCGACTTGTATAGCATATACATCCGGACGCTTTGTTTTAACGCGACATACACTGCAGAAGTTAACAAGCAATTTTTGTTTGAGCTGAATACATAGCACCGTTCTGCCCCAAATTCGAGTCTGTTCATTCATTCGAAAGTTATACGTTTCTAATTTGTTTTATAGTCCATAATGTAGAATAACGGTTTGTTCAATAAATTGTGTTCTGCCGACTGCCCTTAATTTTCATGGCCCAGACGGTGCGTTCAGGGAGGTTGTCGGCTGATCTTTAGACAGCGATTCCTGCAGTAACACTCCTGACAGCTCGTCTGATTAGTTTATGCAAGGTATTAGCAAAGACATGTTATCTTGGTTCTAGTAGGTTCGTGGCCTTGTTGAACTTCCTGTGTACTATGCGATGATTCCACAGCACAACGCATGGCAGCGTAGATTCTGGATTTCCCAATTTCATTTGGTGTAAGCTCACTACGCAGGATGTCGTGACAAGTGCGCCTAACCAATGGCTGAGACAGCTGTTCCGTTGCTAATTGGAGGAATCGTTTGTGTAGTTCCACACAAATCGACTGTTGATCTATCCATGATTTGTGTCGATGCAGATGTAAACGAAGAAAGCTTATTAACTGAAAGTTATGACGATGTGATTGCAAAGCCATTTTGAAGTATTTGTGTGATTAGATTGCGATGAGCAGTCCCAATGTGAACCGAGATTCCCACTGAAGTGAACCTTGGCCAATTTGAGCACTGGGATCCGATGAAACAGGTGTTGCTCGCCAGAAAACACTGTACCTTTCATTTCGGGCGCAACGCTAACTTGCGGTTGAAATGACTGGTAGCACATCGGTGTCCATTGTGACTGAAGGCTGCGCCGGTGCTCAGCGTATAGTTGAGCTACATGCTCGACACTTCCGTGCATTCGGAGTTCAGGCCAGCCTTTCCAACAAGCTGAACTGAGAAAGAGTTAAGAGAACCTAATTCTGCATTCACAATCCCTGCAACCAAAACTTTATCTGAACTAATACATACCCAGTAGTGGGTTAAGTTCGTTACAGTACGCATTCTTGGTAGTCTAAGCACTTCAGTTGGACGAGGCATGGTCGGGACTAGGTGCAATGGTGATTTTTTGCTACTTCTTGCTTTAAACCGTTGGTGCTGTCAAAGGAGCTGTACACAGCCGCTTGCTTGTGGAAATCCGACCAAAAAGTGAGCATTTGGCCCCTGGAATTGTGAAGGATAGCCGCTCCCGCCTCACTTATGCTGGTTGCGTTGCAACTTTCGGATCTGTACAGACAATGACGAGGAAAGCATTTAGTTGCAGTCGGCTCACCAGAAGCTTGAGCGTCACTTATCATAGGTTCGGATGCGCTCAAATTCTGAAAATTTATACTATCCGGCGTGCGTTCGAGCGCAGTCGGTCGACTTTTTCGTCATAAAGTACGAACATCGAAAGCCGCCAAAGGAACAACACAATGTGCCATTAGAAGGTGGTGCTGGTGGTAGAACCCGCTAGATACCATGGGAAGGCGAATGTAGCCACACAACCGCAGTGCTACGGCTGCTTCCGTCAATGATGACCTGTGTATTCAAAGCAACGTTAACGATGAATGTGAGAACTGTTGAAAAAGCAGGTGAAGAAGAAAGAATGCCAACTGCGGCAGTAGCGTAATGTCCCATTATCCTCCTTGTCTTTTAGGAAAGGAAAATGGGTTTTCGGCGACTGCTAGATGGCCAAAGTAATTTTAGCTGAAATTCACGTTTACAAGTCTGTTTGGATACTGGAAGAGCATTCTAACACCAAACTGGTCTGTAAGTATACAACAAAAAAGAAGTAAAGAAGTCATTACTAGATAGTCCCATGGAAAAATCACGGTGACCATTGTGAGACGAAAACATTAACTACGAAGTAGAGCGCCTATTGCCGGAAACATTAGGCTTTGTATTGACGTAGGAATCAGTATTTCTGTTAAGAAGATGCTCAATGAAGATATATATTTTGCTAAAATACTTAGTTGCCTGCTCGCGTTCTAGTGCCATTTATTACTTGACATTGGTTTAAACGCATCTTTGACTTGCTTGGCCCACCTGCGTCATTCGAAATGCATGTCATCTCAGGGATCTATTTCCGCTAATGCCGTATTCCCGAACTCGCCTGATTGGTTCTCTCCTTTGTCAATTCTCATTAGCCCGTATTAATCCTTATTTCCTATTATGTTGGTTGGCTCCAAATTGTTTTAGTAGCTTTGCTTCACCCAGTATTCTACCTTATATAAGGAAACAGTGTTCCCATGCAAAAAATTCGGTCCTGGCTTGTCTTCGTGTTCTTCCTGCGATCATGGGGGCGTGAAAATTTGGAGTCGACAAAATAACTTCTGCTCCGATCTTGCTGTTGAGGTTATTAGGGCCGCTTTATTCGTGCCCAGTTGCAAAGTCAGATGTTGTAGTTAATAAGAAAAATACTATTGTTATGTTAATAAAGGTGCATAAAATAATGAACTTATCACGTGTTTACGTCTAATGATCACGGATCCAGCTCTGGTCCGGCCCAGGGTTGCACATGACAACGGTAAACACTGAGAAAGCGGATGAAAGTTAGTCATCCTGTGATCCATTTTCTTTGTTGTGTTTCTTGATGTTGCGTAAATATGTCCGCTTATAAGTGGATGTGAAGTAGGTCTGATTTGACACACAGTAATAAAGCCGGTTGTTTTGACTTTTGCACGATGAGGTAATAGTTGAACGTATACCAAGTGGTGTGTTTAGTGAGCACAGTGCCATTGGTAAAGAACTGTATGTCAGACAAAAGAGCAACTCCGAAAAACACTGTCTTCCTTATGAACAGGGACCTAACAGGAGTCTAATGTGCACTATGTTTGCATCGTGTTTACACCATCACTGCATGGGCACAGGTTATGTCACCGTAAGTGAGCATAGCAGTAGGCCATCAACTCGTCCATGGAATAGTGGAAAGCTGAGATAGAAATTAATCGGGCTGGGACAGAGGGGAATTTTATCGACACTCCAGCTAGCTACAGTACGTCATCAAATTGAACTTATGATCATTAAATTTTTTTTGTTCTGACCAAGTTTCAAGAGACGAACCAAAGCACCGTTGCGGTTTTTCAACATCTGATACACCATTATGAGACCTCTCTGCAGACAACGGCAAAGGGAAGCTGGTCTGGGTGTACGGTACCGAGTAACACCCAGGTCTCAATCATCAACTTGGAGAGTCACGAAACAGAGTTTGTTTGACTTCGAACAATTGACGAATATGATGCAGTAAACATTAAGGAACCCCAGAACGTCACCCAGTATAAATCAATGTGCTAAAGATATATGATGATACCTGACACTAATAATCGCCATCCACCCAGAACGGAAATAAGTACTCACCGCGTGATAACTAGCTGTCTTTAAAACTGACTTGCGTAAGCGAGTAGAATACAATGAAAATTTAAGGGTCAATCAACCAATCCCGTAGAAGAACATAAGTAACGAATGGAAAAGTTGTCCAACTGTGAACGATTATCATGCGTGAGACTAACTCCTCCTTCCCCTTAAGCTGAATTGAATAGCACGCCTCATTTGATTATTCGTATACCTTATGTCTTAGGTTAACCTCGAATCCGGGGTTCTGATTCGCGTAGAGTATCTTCGAGCAATTGTTATAGTTTCTGTTTCGATGAGATGCGCTTCAAAGGACGTGATTTGATATATATCCAGTATAACGTCAAGCGGTAATGAATGCTGCTGTTTTTGTGGCGGTCCTTGCATTTGAAAACGGGAGCTAATATGGTTTACATGTCTCGTTCATATAATGGAAACCACTCCTATCCTGTTGAAATCCATCCAACAACACGGCCAGCAATCCAGATTGATGTTCCGTCACGAAAATTCGGTTATGTCGCCGCCAACTGTTGGCGCCCCACGACAGCAAGCAGAACTCCAAAGATGTTCCGGAAACAGTTACCTGCATTAAATCACACTGGCCTATAAAATTTTGAAAATGTTTTAAAGCAAAACTACTAGAATATACATTTGAGCCAACCAAACAGAGGGAAAGCGCTCAATTCAACATGCAAATGAAAAGCACTGAACGAATCAGCTACATCATTGGAAATGATATTATAGGACCCAACTCGTAAAATGAACATCCATTCACAACAACGGGTGCTGTCCAATCAGCATAACGGAACGGCGTATTTACACAAGGGGCACAAAACAGTAACATTGTAAAACCGGAAATTAAGAACTATTACAAAAACGTATCTCCAATAAACATCTCTTAACAAAGCTGAATAAAAATCTATGGGAATAAAAACACATAAAATGTTCTTAGAAATGACGCCGCTGTAACTGACACATGAAGGAAGCTACTATTAACAACGACGTGCATTTACCAATCGGGTTAAAGAAGTGGAGCGCTTAAACAACTGTCAATAGGTAGACTATAGGAAGAATGAAAAATAGCAATTAAGATTGTTCACAATGCTGAATGTCAGGTATTCTCCTAACACATTCTTTATGTACACACGCTCACCAGGCATGAAATGCCGGGGGCGTGCACTATGACGACGACTGAAAGCTAACACCAATTGTACATTTCGTTCTGTATTGTGTAGCGATGTTTTCAGAGAAGCAAGGACAGTTCTGACACAACTACCGAGAGACGCTTCGGATCGAAATAAGTTTTACGATACTGCTGGACCTGGAGTCGTACGATAAATCTTAGAAATTTGTCGATGGTTTCTAGCATATTTTCCTCTCCCTCCATTTTAATCAAAGCTCGTTTAAACGTATCAACAAAACGTTCAACCTGTCCGTTTGATTGCGGATGGTACGCTGGAGTGCGTATGTGTCCGATGTCATGGGTGTAGCAAGTCTGCAAATTCTTGAAAGTGAATTGTAAAACAAGTGTCTGAAAAATTCGTTTGCGGGACACAAAATTCAGATACAATATGGCGTCGGTGTAACAAAACAACGAAAGTGATTGCGTATCTCATTTGTAATATTTCGGGCCACCCTGAATAGGCGTCCACAAGTACCAGAGCGTAGCATCCTTCCAGGGGTCCGGAAAAATCAATATGAATGCGCGATTATGGTCTATTTGAGATTTGCCAAAAATGAAGCTCACACTTGTCGGGTAGTTTTGTTGTCAGCACAACTGTTACAAAACGAACAACATTCTCAATATTCTGGTCCATCAATGGTCCGTAGGCATGGCTGCGAGCTACGGATTTCATACGACTGATTCCCGGGTGACCTATGTAAAAGTGACTAAGAACCTTCTTCTGTAGAGTCTTAGGAATCACAAGTCGGTCAGACAACATCAAGCAATCATCAGTGGTGATTAAGTCGAACTTCCTTTTACGGAACATCTCACCATAGCTGTCCAAAGGGTGTGCAGGTCAACCAGTGCTAAGGTACCCAATAATATGTTGTAACAGAGGAACTTTGCTGCTTCCATTCGGACTGCATCTGCTGTTACTGGAAGCTGGCGTACCGGTGTTTAAAACACTTGTCTAATCTTGAATGCAAAGGTAATACAACCATATCTTCATCCGGAGTCTTGCAAGCGCAGTCCGTAATCCATCTGGATAATGTGTCAGCGTGACCAAGCGAAGATGCACTTTCAAAACCAAAATCGAAATGGTAAGCTAATATAGTGGTTTCCCAACGTTGTACTCAGTTCGTCGTGCGAACGGAAATGGCTAGTTTGGTACCAAAAATTGAGAGCAAAGGTACAAAGTAACTTTAACTCCATGTACCATCTTATGAAATTTCTTAACCGCGAAAACGAGAGCTAGTCCCTCTTTCTCCATTCGACTGTACTTTTTCTGCTGCTTGATATTGCTAACCGCAACCCACTCAATGGTCAATGGTATACTGCGGTTAAAAAAGTTGGAGTTTGACATGTCTCGCAGGACGATCGGTTAGGCGTGAGCAAAATAAAAGCAAAAATGGCAACAGGAAATAGTAAACAACTGCAAATTGCGAACTTGCTGATTACAACGTTCCCGTCCGTTTTGCGTACTATCCAAGGTTATCGTCTGTGGTTTCTGGACAGAAATGGAAGTGGGTTGGTTTCTTTTCCTTTTCTGCTGTTTGTGTGGGTCGTTTGGATTACGTGATATGGTTTAGTGTGGTCAGTGCGCTGTCGACACGTGCTTTGAACACGGCTAACGTGGGGCTGAAATAACAGCTTCTGAGAGGATATTCCACGTGTGGCAAACACGCAGCGAGAAGTTTCTTCGACACTCCAACCGACTGTATTGTTCTGCCAACTTGAGCTGATGACCTCTCAGTTGGCTGTTGTGACTCACCTTCAACTGGTGATGGCACGGGTGATTAGGGTTGTTAAATATTTGGTAAAAAACGCAAACGGTCATAACGTCTATTGAAAATGCCAAGCACTCTTAGGCGCTGTTCGTATGACAGGTAGCGCAGCTCCTTGACATTTTTGGTCGCCCGACGTTGTGGAAACTACAAGACCGTTAGATCCCGCTTTAGCCATGCGTGCCATACTTGAACCGCATATTCAACATGTGGGCGCATACAAGGGGGAAGTATTTGGCGGAAAATCGACGGTTCGAATGGTCCTAAAGCTCTCGGTAAAAGCCCCACGATTTGCATCCCCTCCTTCGACGCCTCTTTAAACTGCTCCCAGCAGCCGAGATCTTCCTGAACCTACACACCGAGATTCTTTTCAAGCGAACAAGGTGGCGGATTCTGGTCCTCCAGCTTAAATGTGCGAACCATTCGGAGTCTTAAATGGAGCACTCGACATTTAGCCACATTAAAGAGTAGGCGAATTTGGACTGACCATCCATCCATCTTGCCAAGATCGATTTGAAGCTGGATACGGTCTTCTGGAGTTCTGATCTTTTGCCAAACGTTGATGTCATCGGTGTAGCGTAAACAGTTTTACGCAGGTTGACTCACTAGATCATTTATGAAGTCGAAGAAAAGACGGGGCCCAATACCGAACCCGGTGATACTCAGTATTCGACATTAATTCATGTAATATCACCTCCAGACGCCTGTGCGGGAGAAAATTGCAGATCCACCCGAGGAGAGGGTCCCCAATGCCACCTTCTTGAAGGTTGGTGAGTGGGATGCAATGGTCCAACCGGTCGGATGTCTTACACAAGTCGACAAACCACATCAGCTCCTGCGTCAGCGTTCATCATTTCAGTCCAGTTGTCTCATGCTAGGAATAAATTGGTTGTGCACTACCGATTCTGGTGGAAGCCGTGTTGCTGCTGAGCAATGTGATCAAAGTCGTCCAGATAAGACATCAGTGCGTCGGCAATGATAGCCACCATAACTTTTGAAAGAACCGGTAGTTGAGTCACTGGTCGAGAATTAGCTGGGTGGGGAACGACTACCCCCATTTGTAAAGGAGTTTTTATTCCGTCTTTCCGCATTGCAGGAACGTGGCGCTCGTCAAGGCAGTGTTAAAATCGCCGCGCCAAAGATTCAGCCAAAATAGTAGGCGCCACAGCAAACAACTTCGGGCGGATGTCGTCAATTCCTGGAAAGGCTTGCAGGCGCATGAATAGAAGCATTCTCATCGCGACGTCTGCCGCAAAATTTATATGAATGAGTCCTGATGTGGGCACTATAGATTCCAAAGATTCAGGAGCCCAAGGGATGGGATGAAACGTTGGTGCATATTCTTGTTGCAGAACATTCGACGCTTCTTTAGCAGTCCGAGTTAGACCATTCGCTGTTTGCAGAGGCGAAATCCACTTTTCACCTTGAAGAGGCTGTTCACTTGCTTGTACAGAAGCTTAGGATTTGCAGTTAATCGCTCGGCTAAAGCATGTTGATAAGCTACTTTGTCCTCGCGCGATAATTTGGTACAGTGGTTACGATGGACAACGTCTGCCTTCCAGGTACTCGGACTCGGATCGGTTTTGCGGGTATACCACGGTGCGTTACGCATCACCATGAGTTTGCGTGTCCCACTCCGTATACACGACGTCATGTTTCTGGAACTGGTAGTCTTGGTTTTCGACCCTCCACTAACCAAGGTGCTAAAGTTACTGACGAAACGTTTCCAGGCATTATCGGATGCATTCTCGGTTAGGAAACTCCAGCCAGTCGTCACAACGAGTCGGGTTAGTGTGTCACAAGTGGTTCCGATTCTCGTTGTTTGAGTCCGGTCCTCGGGACATTCAGCGTAGCAAGTGTACACGAAATACAAAGTCGCATGATCACTGCGGCCTAGAGGAGTACTGATTATTACTCCCCCGGTCACCAGTTCGTCATTAGTGAACATTCTGTCAAATATGGATGGCCTGTTATTTTCGCAGAATCTGGTGGGCGAAGTGACGTGGCCAGAAAGTGGAAAATCAGACAAGATCTCGCAGGTCTGCTATGAATTGCTCTCCTGGTGTGGCCTGGGATTCTAGAGCATGTAAGTTAACATCACTGGAAACAAGAAGGTACCGCGTGAGAACGAGCTGTCCTGAAAAAGGACACGCGCTAACAGAATATACAGAGCTCAACAGATCAATCAATCAATCAATCAAGTGAGGGAACAGGAAACAAATGGTCAAACTGTACAACAGTGAACGGCATTCATGCGTGAGTCCATCTAACACTAGGTTAGCCAACGTAGCCTCATTTCTTCCCCACAGTAGCTGTGCGTGCACGTTACGTGTTTATGCAGCACGGGCAACACTCAATTCCCTAGCTAACGACCAGTTAACTGCCGTCCGCCTCCCCAGACCGCACTGCAGCTGCCATTGTAGTTGACTTCAGTGATGTTATTGATGCCGGTCATACATGCAAGCCTCGTATACCGCAGACACAGGCCGCGCGCGCTCGGAGTGCTTGGGTCTATTCTCACTTTGAGACCCCGTGGTCAACAACTTAACCCACGGCTCTGCTAAAGCAGGGGCCAAATGGCGCAAAGTGCTGGTGGCAACATGTACATCTCAATGGATACTAGCAAAAGCCGTGAGCGCCTACCCTTACATGTAATAGCGGTCGCGTGCCGTGGACACGAGTGAGAACCTCGGTCGGTGCAATGCGAGCCGTGCAGTAGGAGATGGTGTGATGGTTGTATTTGGCTATAGAGATTTAGTCACATGTGAACGAATGCACACCATCGATGAGGTGGATACGGCGTCCTAACTGCCCTGGTTACTCCATGATTTTGAGTAATGTCGAAGCCCGCGCACTGATACCGTAATGTAGTCGTGCCCCTAGCTGCCCTAGTGTATGTTACACGGAAGCATATTGAGTTTGAGGACCACGGAAGTTATGTGCAACCATGATAAACACCGTATCTTATGCATACCGTTGCCATAATACATGTTTGTTGAACAGGGATAAATGGTAGTCTCCGGTAGCTAAGGTGAAGGCGAATCCGATAAGGTTTATTGAATGCGAATAAGCGGTTCCTGTTCTCGATTATGCCTAGGTAGTACGAGCAAGTCACCGATTACATTAGCAGGCAAAATGGCAGCTAGCGAAGTTGATCGACAACAGAATAACATCATTTAACCCACATGATAGTTGCTGTGTATTACTGAAACTTAGCAGTTGGAATCCATCAAGATACTTTTGTATTGCTGCGAAACAGTGAAGCAGAACTCACTGAAGCAGTGCAAAGCACTGAAGTGACTCAGAA
The DNA here is from genome assembly GCA_944474145.2 of Dicrocoelium dendriticum. Taxonomy (NCBI): domain Eukaryota; kingdom Metazoa; phylum Platyhelminthes; class Trematoda; order Plagiorchiida; family Dicrocoeliidae; genus Dicrocoelium; species Dicrocoelium dendriticum. The sequence goes on along the minus strand of OX104066.1, from coordinate 93,882,161 downwards.
TAGACACGTGAGAAAACATTACACGAAATGTTAGATAATCGGAGGAGAGAGTAGGGTAAAAGCAATAAAAACTGGATGAAGCTTTGGCATAAATTCGCTGACATATCACCATAACAACACTCTAAAAACAAACAAACATTTGATGATACAGACTAACGCACTCTATGTGGTCACGTAATCACTTGTCAACATCAGATTTGCATGCTACAGCACAGGGTCTAAGAGGCAGCAGCAGCGGGCACGTGAACGCATTTAAATGAGGAACGGACGCCAACTCACTAACGCCTTGAGGAATTCAATTATGGAAGGATTGTTAGACGGGCTTGCGCCTCACAGGCCCTCACAGCTAGATAGTTTAACATCCGTGACTGTCTCGTCACGTGATTGTGTTGGACAAACGCACGACAGTCGTTCAGACCTATAGACCGCTCACTAGTCATGACTACGTCCTTTCATGTGGTTGGCCTATTGATCGATTGATCTTTTGCGTCTCGGTCGCTCAGCTTTGTCAGTTTTTGAATCCAGCTCGTCCGGCACGGTGGAGTTCTTGTTTACCGTTCGGAGTGGGTTCAGTTACAGTCAGGCGTTGTAAGAGACTGGCGACGGGGAACCATGACGGTCCCTTTGGAATTTCTACAAGAAGTGCTGTCCAGACAGCGAGCACAGTTTGAGGCGTCACAGCAGCGCTTAATTGAAACATTGACAACACGAATGTTGTTAGAGTCAGCATCTACGTATTCAACGATTTCCACTGCAGACAATGGCGCACATTATCACAGAATTTCATTACCAGCCGGAGGATGACCTTACTTTCGAAACATGGATTCGCTCCTATGAAAACTTGTTACAAGTTGATTGGCATGAGCTAGGCGATGCAACTCAGGTGCTTCTTCTTTTGAGGAAATTGGATCTACCAAAACATGAAAAGTATTCTAATTACATTCTAGCCAAGAACCCACGCTAACTCTAATTGGACGACACTGTGAAACACTTGCCCAGCATTTTCGGCCCTAAGCCTTCACTTTTCAACATAACTTTCCGATGTTCTCAAGTAGTTAAACCCCGAGAGAATGATTTTGTGACTTATGCAGCTCTTGTTAACAGGGAATGTGAACGTTTTCAGCTTAGCACACTCACAAGTGATCAGTTTAAAACGCTTATTTTTGTTTGTGGATTACGTTCTCCAAAAAATGCGGAGATTCGAACACGTTTGTTATCTCGGTTGGAGTCCAATCCATAAGTATCACTACAGGAGCTGGTACAGGAATGTGAACGTATGTTGACACTGAAGCATGACACAGAAATGATCCAGCGGCATAACGAGTCTTGTGTGGTGGATGTTCATACTATTCCTACACGCCCAAGGCCATCGCACAATTCAGTACATCTCTCCGACTTCGCACGCCGCGGCTGTCCGCCTAGTGCTTGTTGGCATTGTGGTCAGTGACATTTCGCTCGATTTTTTGAATTCAGACGATATATTTGCAAGCGTTGTGGGAATATGGTACATAAGGAAACCGGATGTTTGCAGTGAGCCTCTGGAAGACTGTCAGGAACCTTCGCCAAAATTCCAAGTTTGCAACGTTGTGTTTCAAATATGATGTTTGCAACCACCAGCCCGAACTATCAGTCACTGCGAAATTATGCTACGATTGTGATAAACGGTGTTTCTATCCGGCTTCAACTAGACACGGCTTCCGATATTCCAATAATCTCTGAGTCGACATGGAGCAAATTCGATAAACCCACATGTATCCAAACTTCACACGTCGCTCACGAAGCATCCGGCTCGAAAGTACCCTTTCTTGATCAGTTCAATTGTGAGTTTGCACTTTGTGATTTGCATGCTAATGGTATTTGTTACGTTACACGTTATGAACATTTGAATTTGTTAGGCATAGATTGAATAGACAAACTTAATTTATGGAGCATACCTTTGAACAGTATTTGTGATAACCCCGATAGTTTTTCACTATGTCCCAACGATTTTCAGTGTTCCGTTGCACCCGTAATGTTTAAAGACAGTGCAGAAGCTTTAGCGCATTTGTGCCTCTAAGTACCCCAATGCTTTTGCAGGTCTTGGAATATGTTCTAAGAAAAAATCTGTGTTGTATCCGCTTACCGGTGTACGTTCAATATATTGTCACAAAAGACCAGTACCATACACTGTGTTGAGGCCGTGGATACCGAAATTAGTCGAATGGAGTCCATGGGCGTTATCAGTTCTGCGTGCTGATCAGCGTGGGCCGTTCCATTTCTAATCATCAGAAATGCTAATGGCAGTTTGCGTATTTGTGCTGATTTTTCTACCGGATTAAATAACGCATTGGAAACGCATCAATATCCCTTACCTGTTCCCGATGATTTATTCACACAGCTTAATGGAGGAAAAAGCTTAGCTAAAATTGATCTTTCTGTTGCGTACTTGCAAGTAGTGGTCGTGAGACGCTCAAAAGCACTACTGACTATTAATACTCATCGAGGCTTGTATCGTTACAATCGGTTACCTTTCGGAATAAAATGTGCTCCAGCGATCTTTCAACAAGTAGTGGACGCTATGTTATCAGAATTACAGTGTGCCATGGCTTATTTGGATGGCATAATAATTGTAAGCTCCACCAGTGAAGATCATTACACCCACCTGCAGGATGTATTCTCCAGGATAGATTCATACGGATTTCGTGCACCTACAGAGAAATGCGGGCCTATGATGCCCAGTATCACATACGTTGGCTCGGTTGTCGACAGTTCCGATCGTCGGCCAGACCCAAACAACAGAAAAACCATCAAGTTAATGCCATACCCTATGAACAAAGCTACTTTGCAGCCTTTCTTGGGTCTAGTTAACTATTAGCACAACTTTGTCCCTCAGCTGCACGAACTCCGGGCCCCACTAAATGCACTGTTGGCAATGGAATCAGTGTGGGATTGCTCCTCGCAGTGCCAGAAAGCCTTTGAGGACATTAAACAAAAATATTGTCCTCCGATCTCCTATTAACACATTACGACCCAGGATTAACAATAATTGTCGCTACTGATGCATCGCAAAACGGTATCGGTGGTATCTTGTTGCATTAGTTCCCGAGTGGATATCAAAAGGCTGCGATGCATATTTCCCGCGCACTGACAGCAGCAGAAAAGAACTACAATAAGATATAGAAAGAAGGACTAGCTCTCATGTTTACGGTTAAGAAATTTCATAAGATGGTACATGGACGCAAATTTACTTTGTACACAGACCATAAACCTTTGCTATCTATTTTTGGCACCAAATGAGGAATCCCCGTTCACACGGCAAACAGATTGCAGCGTTGGGCAACCACCCTATTAGCATACGATTTCGATTTGCGTTTTAAAAGTACCACTTTGCTTGGTCATGCTGACGCATTACCCAGTCTGATTGCCGATTGCACGTCCATGACACCGGATGAAGACATTGTTGTGTCCAGCATTACCTTAGATCCCGAGATTAGACAAGTATTTCAAACATCTGTACGTCAACTTCCAGTAACAGCAGACGCAGTTAGAATAGAAACAGCAAGAGATCCCCTGTTACAACGTATTATGGGGTACCTTAGCACTGGTTGGCCTGCACGTTCCTTGGACAGCTATGGTGAGCAGTTTCGTAAAAGGAAGTTCGCCTTAACCACCACTGATGGTTGCTTGATGTTATCTGACCGAGTTGTGATTCCTAAGATTCTACAGAAGAAGGTTCTCAGTCAGTTCCACGAAGGTCACCCGGGAATCAGTCGTATGAAATCCATAGCCCGCAGCTATGCCTACTGGCCATTCATGGACCAGGATATTGAAAATGTGGTTCGTTCCTGTAACAGCTGTGCTATGGCAGCAAAACTACCTGTCAAATGTGAGCTTCATTCTTGGCAAACTCCAAGTGGACCATGGTCTCGCATTCATATTGATTTTGCCGGACCCTTGGAGGGTTTCCACTATCTGGTAATTGTCGATGCTTACTCAAAGTGGCCTGAAATTTTTCAAATGAGATACGCAACCACTTCCGCTGTTTTGTTACACCTACGCCATCTTATCTCAGAATTCGGTGTTCCCGAAACGATTGTTTCGGACAATGGTTCCCAATTCACTTCTCAAGAATTTGCCGACTTTTGCAACTCACATGGCATCGAACACATACGCACTCCAGCGTACCATCCACAGTCAAACGGGCAGGCTGAACATTTTGTCGATATGTTTAAGCGAGCATTAATTAAAATGGAAGAAGAGGGGAATATGCAGGAAATCATCGACAAATTTTTGCAGATTTACTGTACGACGCCAGGTCCAGCAATACCTCAAAACATATCCCCATCCGAAGCGTTTCTCGGTAGGCGTGTCAGAACGGTCCTTGATGCTTCGAAGCCATCGCTACACAAAGGAGAGTGCAATGTTAAAATAAAGTTGGCTTTTAATCGCCACCATGGAACATGCTCTCGGCATTTCGCACCTGGTGATAGTGTGTACGTAAAGAATTTTCGTGACGGGGATCATCCTGGATTCCTGGTCGTATGGTGGAACGGATTTCAAGTGTTTTGTACAGGATACAAGTGGCTTCCATCATATGGACTAGCCAAGTACATCCTATTACACCCGTTTTGAAGTGCAAGGGACATCCCAAAAACAGGAAGCTTCACTACCGTTAGACATCTTGCTGGATACGTATCAAATTACCCTGTCGGAAGAGCCTGTCGTCCAACCAGAAAACCTAACTACAGATGGAAGAGACTCAACTCGAATAAGAGCGCCAGTGCAGAGACTCGAAGAGAACCTAAGACGTAAAGCATACCAAGCAAATGTAGCGTGCTATTCTGTTCAGTTTAAAGCAGTGAGGTGCTAGTCGGATTTGCGTATCACAGTCGCTCACAGCTAGATAGTTTGACATTCGTGACTGTCTCGTCACATGATTGTGTTGGACACACGCACGACAGTCGTTCAGAGCTAGACTGCTCACCATTCATGACTATGTCCTTTCATGTGGTTGGCCTATTGATCTATTGATCTTCTGGGTTCTGGTTGCTCAGCTTTGTCAGTTTTTGAGTACGGCTCGTCCGGCACGGTGGTTTTCTTGCTTCGCGATTGGAGTGGGTTCAGTTAGACACAGACGTTTTAATAAGGATGTGAAGCGGTTCGGACGCAGAAGAGCAGCGACGAAACAGAACAAACGAAGTGTGTCAAAGGAACGGTTACACCGGTCGGCTGCCTCGTTCGTTAAAAGTCCGGACAGGCTGGGTCGCACGTGAACAGATGTCCGGTTGAAAATTGTTAGGAGAATAGCCATCTGATATTTATGTCTTGATAAACGAGCTTACTTGCTAAGGATTATTCTTCCTGCTTCATAACTCCTGATTGTTGTTTAAATGATCCAAGCTGCTAGCCCGATTGGTACACACACACAGTTAATGGACGCTCATTTCATTAGCATCATCAGCAGTGAACTTTGAAAGAACACATTACATTGGATATTCCCCGCGTCACATTTTTACCAGCTTATCGTAAAGCCACAGTTAGTTGTCACAAAATAGCGCACCAAATTTGAAAATTGCATATAAACTCCTTATCCACGGCTATCACGTGAAAATAGTTTAAACGTTATATTTCCCTATTCTCTGTCGTGTCGCCACGGACGCCTTCACCCCACGACTGCAAGAAGAAGTCCAAAGACGACACGGAAAGTGACTTGTATACATATTACATATATATATATACTATGAAGATTAAATGGCAAAATGAAGGAATGCTACTAAATTCCTTCCTGGGTTTCATCAGCTACTACAGCGTCTTCCTGCTATCGTTACACGATGTTCGGACCCTGCTCAATCGGTTGTTGCAGAATAAGGTATCTTAGCACCGGTCCCCTAAATGCCAGAATGCTCTCGTTCGCCTGAAAGCCATGCTGAGTTCTGAGCTACTGCTGACCCACTACGACGCAGCCATGATGATTCTGGTCGCTGTTACGGCAACTGTACAAGAGCCATCCAGGAATCGCTTGTATGAAGGCGCTTGCGCGCAGCTACGTCTGTTGGCCCATGATGGATAGCCAAATTGAAGACATTGGCCAATCGTGCTATAGATGCATCAGTGCCTCCAAGTTACCGGTACGTGCGACATTACAATCTTGGCCAAACCCAGAATCGCCCTGGTCGCGGATACACATGGATTTCTCAGAACCAGTCGAAACAGTGTATTTCCTCGTTATCGTTGACGCCTACAGTAAGTAGCTGAAGGTGATCGCAATGCAAACACGTCGGCAGATAGCACAATTTTTGCAATGAGACATGTTTTCAATCAGCATGGACTACCAGTAACAATCGTGTCGGATAACGGGTTGTAGTTTACTTCCTGTCAATTTGCTGCATTTTGCGCCGTAAAATGGCCAAGCGGAAAGATTTGTCGGTACTCTGAAACGAGCATTGTAGAAGTCAACAGAGGAGGGATCGCTGAACGAAAGATTGGAACGGTTTCTGTTGGACAATCTTGTTACCCCGAATCCTACTTCACCAGATGGGAAATCACCAGCTGAAGTCCTTAATTGTTGAAGACTGAGAACCACGCTGGATTTGCTGTTTCCCAAACGTCCGCCTCTACAACTAAGATATTCAGCAATGGAACGCCAATACAACAGGCGGTATGGGGCACGAAAAAGGATTTCCAAAGCGGGGGATTTTGTGTTTGCGGCTGCTGATCAAGGACGGCGGATAGCTTAGATACCAGGATGAGTCGTGCGACGCCGAGACAAGGTGATGTATGAGGTTCAAGTTGGTACACAGGTATGGAGACGCCACGCCAATCAGTTGAGATCATGGTATACACATAGTGCGGTCGTTCCGAAATCTAACGGATTTGACGTCAATGAATTGCTGGACAATGGCAAGCCTACTACCTCTGCAGGTGGCGACATTCGTCCCATGGAATGCTTGGAAAATGGAGCCCGGTACAGGGAGAATAACTATTTGTCATTTAATTTTTGGTGAACGAGCTTAATAACCATTTTTTATTCTTCCTAGTTTCTACTTCCTGACTCACGTTTAAACGCTCCACTCTGTTAACCCGATTGATACATACACATCATTTTTATGGACGCTTATCTCTTTGTCATCTTCCGTACGGCCATTTGCAAGAACACATTCCATTGGTTTTCCTCCGCATCACTTTTCTACTTGGTTATGTTAAAGGAATATTTAGTTGTCACACGATTATTGTATACACCTCTTATTGTCATTTATTTCGGGCCATTCTTTTAAACGTTACCTTTCCTTATTCTGATTGGCCAGTGCCCATCACTGTAAATGGATGTTCGCTTTACGCTTGGGGTCCCATGATGCAATTTTGAGGACATATGCGATTCGCTCTTGATTACACGGTTGCTTAATCGTCCGTTGCATTTGAGGTTTCTTTGCTCAAGTGTAAGTTAATGGTTTTCCTTCATTTTACCTTCAAAACTATATGGCAAATGTGATTTCATGTATACAAGTCACTTTCCGGCTGGTCTTTGGACTTCTTCTTGCGGTCGTGGGGTGAACGCGTCAGTGGCGACACAACAAAACTCCATTGCTCGCAGACGAAATCAAAGTCACACGCGCAGACGACCAGCAACTACACTGCGCTGCATAACGGAAGAGGGAAAGTATTAGGAGAACAGCTATTAGGCATTCATTTATTGTGACCGAGCTTGATAGCCATTCTGTACTCTTCCTGTTTTCTATTGATTGTCTGTTTTTTAAACGTTCTACTGGTTTCGCCCGATTGGTACATTCGCGTCATTGTTAATGGACGCTCATCGTCATGTCTTTCACACCAGCGCTGCTTGCAAGAACACATTCTATTGGGTTTTTTCTTCTTATCACTGTTCTACTTGGTTATGTTAAAGGAATATTTAGTGTCACACAATTATTGTACTAGTTTTCAACTTTTGGGTCTGCATTTCTTATTCTCGTTTGTTTCGTGACTTTGGTTTAAACGTTTCATTTCGTCGTTCTGATTGGCCAGTGCCCGTCACTGTAAATGGTCGTGCGCTTTACGCTTGGAGTCCAATGATGCTATTTTTAAGGATCTACGCGATTCGCTCTTACGTACACGGTTGCTTATTCGCCGTTGCATTTGACAATTTTCCTTCAGTTGGTTGGCTCAAGTGTACTTTAGTAGTTTCCCTTCATTTTGCCTTCAAACTATATAAGCAACTGTGATTTTGTGTATACAAGTCTCCTTCTGGCTCGTCTTGGACTTCTTCTTGCGGGCGTGGGGTGAAGGCGTCAGCGGCGACACACCAGAAAGCGTGTACCCACGTATCAAAATCTGACTAAAGCGCCAGCGCAATGGGGTAAACCAAAAATTTCCACCAATTTCATTTCAAGATATTGAGAACTTCCACCAATATTTCCAAGCAAGAATTCAGTCAGTGAACGGCATGGCTTTGCTGCAGACGTTAAGCGCTACCAAAGATTGAAGACATTTACGCTTCCCTTTCCTGTGGTGCTCTGTCTACAAAACTAGATTTGAGTCATGCCTACCAACAAATTGAACTCGATGAGGAATCACGCACGTACACCACCATTAATACTCATCTGCATCTGATTCACCAGCTGCTACTTAAAAACCAAAGCTGGAATTGGAACAATATTCGTGAAAATGCATTCAAAGCGGTCAAGAAGCTCTTAGCATCTACAGATGTTCTTGTGCATTATGATACGCAGAAGCCTGTTGTTCTTTCTTGTGACGCCTCACCTCACGGTCTCGGAGCTGTTTTAATGCACAAATTACCGTATGGCTCTCAACGTCCCATTGCTTATGCTTCAAGAACCCTGACACCAGCAGAACGGAACTACTCACAACTTGATCGAGAGGCAGCCGCTGTCATCTTCGGCACCACTCGATTTCACCAAAATTTACTCGGGCGACCTTTCGTGATCCATACGGATCATAAACCTCTTGTTTTCCTGCTCGGCCACGAGAAAGGTATTCAACAAATGGCTTCACCTAGAATGGTACGTTGGTCGCTTGTTCTTTCTGCGTATACATACGAAATGCAGTACGTTCCAGGCAAACAGAATACCACCGCTGATGTTCTTATCCGGCTTCCCTTACCAGAGACACCATCAAAAGAATTTATCCCACAAGAGCTCGTAAACCTGGTCCAGCATTTTAATGATTCCCCAGTCACATGTACAGACATACGTCAGGAAACTGACAGAAACTCTGTTCTATCCTTGGTCAAACGCTATGTCCAAGTTGGGTGGCCAGACAAGACCCCCAAAGAACTCATGCCCTTCCGTAACAGGATGACTGAACTCAGCCTCTAGAATGGATGATTACTGTGGAGCGCACCAGTTATTGTCCCCAAGAAATTTCGGTCACGTATCCTTGACGAACTACATGATGCGCATCAGGTGTCGCAAAGACGAAGTCGTTAGCTTGATTTTATGAGTGGTGGCCTGAATTAGACCGTGATATTGTGGCGAAGGTCGGAAGTTGCAGACCTTGTCAGGAGGCCCGAAGCGCCGCTCCTCATGCGCCAATGCAGCCTTGGAATTGGCCAGAAACACCCTGGAAAAGACTCCACGTAGACTATTTCGGTCCCTAAGAAGGTCGGATGATTTTGCTAATCATCGATGTCCATTCTAAGTGGATTAATGCCCATATTCTTGTTTCAGCAAATTCAGCTGGTACTATAGAGAAACTACGCACAACGTTCGCAACATTTGGCCTTCCCGAGACATTAGTAACTGACAATAGACCAGCATTCGCCAGTGTTGAGTTTTCTACATTCCTCAACTTGAACGGAATTGAACACATAACAGCTGCACCCTATCATCCTTCTTCTAATGGGTTGGCGGAGAGAGCCGTACAAACAGTGAAGAAGCTGCTAATAAAACAACCAAATGCTCCGCTACGTGTGCGTTTTGATCGTTCCTTGTTCGCATATCAAAACATGCCAAACGAGACCACAGGCAGAAGCCCCGCAGTTAATGTTTGGTCGTCGACTGCGTACACGATTGGATTTATTGCATGGATCTATTGAGCCACAAGTTTCGGAAAAACAGCAACGAGTGCAAGAGCGTTTTGATACTTGTAGCCGAGACAAGCATGTGACAGATTCAGATCCCATCTAAATCCGCTTACCTACAGGCTCGGGGTGGGAGCCAGCCGTCATTAAAACAACTAACGGACAGATAATAGAAGCAGAGACTGAGGATGGCAGGATCGTTCGACGCCATTTAGATCATGTGCGACCGAGATTGTCCGACACAGAAACAGTTGCCGAGACAGAGCAGCCAGCTCAAGCATCGAACGACATGCACGTGGGTGACGCCGAACCGGTAGCTGAATCACAATTGTGGCGCTCTGAGCGCCGACGCCGACCGGCAGATCCTTTCCAAGCTGGATAGCTCCAACTAAAGGGGGGAGAAGTGATACAGACGTTGAGCGTGTCAAGGTCATGCTACACCACCTAGCCTGTGGAGCTGCATTGTGCGAGCTAGTGCGTGAGTGCCATCTTCCGACTAACCAGCGATGCTTATTGATTGGTTCAAAGGCGAGTGCTTAGCTGAAACATGTGAACTGCGTAAAACTCAACAGTTGATCTTGTACCCCGTGTGGACTGCCGACGTCCTATTGCCATTATTTCTACTAAACTTCCATTTGCAATATTGTTGTTCTTATTTCGGTTGAGTGTAACAGACTTGTTAACTGCTCCCTTGGATACCGATGGGTTTCTGAAGTCGGATCAGATAATCCAGAGTTTTTTCAGCCACCATTGCTGAAGCATGAGTTACGAGCGAACCACGGACGACAGCAAGCCCACCACTGGTTTTCGCATGCATTTATCACACGTCGGTCTCCCATCTGATGGTCAGAGCCCAAACATCAGTACTGGAGTTAGCGAATCCCAGTTCTATTGTGACCGCGCAATCGAGTGTTGACATCCGATGTGTGTGTGGATCAGTTCAAGTTTTGAGAAACGACGACGGGACATTAGCGCACCGGATCCCCTAGTTGTAGTGGTCCGGACATCCACGATTTATCCAGCACCAGTATAGCTTTCCAACTGTATTTTCCTATTCTCCTTTCCGTTAAGTGTTGTACAGTTTGCTTTTAATTGTCCCAAAATGGACATGCACAGCGTTGAATTTCGATTCGCTTTCTGTCCTCGGCCACGTGTGTCGTCGGTTCGCTTTCGAAGATCATCGATCGTCGGATCTACTGAGCGGAATCTTGTCTTCCACTACGGACCACTTGAGGAAGTTGCTTTATTGAAGGTCTGAGCTAATATTTCTACCCCATAGACTGGGAATTCCTTATTGCAGTTAAGCCTTCGGGTTGTCTCATCGCACGCACAGGCGATCGGTAACACACACACACACACACACACACAACTTGTCTAGTCTAACACACGGGGGGAGGCGTAAAGGGTCGAACATCGACACACATGAGCTGCGACACAACCAATCACTTTGCGTGCGTTCACCCGTGTTGGCCTTTCCGATCAGGGGAACAGCGGACCAGGGAACAGTGCGAGTGCAGCAGTGCGCGCCCTGAGCCATAGAAATGGTCAACTTCCGTCAGACCGTGCGAGGGAGGGTAGAGGTGGAAGCTTGGATTAGCCTCGTTGTTTGGCGAAAAGTTGCGTCGCGGGCAGGATTTGAACCTACGCGGGGAAACCCCATTGGATTTCTAGTCCAACGCCTTAACCACTCGGCCACCGCGACCACTACTGGCGATCCTTAGCGAACTATGGTGGAATAACATCAGTCGACGGAACCGAAAGTAATGAATCAGCAGTGATCTATAAACACCATTCCTTCACACACATACACACACAGTGAGAGCGACACCGATAGAAACACCTTGGTAGTTGCATCAGAATAAACATCCAACTACTTGGAATCGAAGCAATCACATGATAACTGAGGAGGCAAGGCAATTGACCTCCTCCACAACCGGTTGCACTAAGGCTGTGGAGTTTGTCCAACTAACAATTCCCCAACTTGGTGGAAATCGACTATAGGTTTAACGAAACACGGCACCTAAAACATTTCCATACCCACGACGGCTAAAAGATATGGCCATGAGATGCAAACGAAACTACACTGAGTGTTCCTTACGTATACATGGTTGGCGACATCCATGTCCGGATTTGACTGACACTGGCATCCATAAGACAGGTACAGGAAGCCTGCACCTACAGAGGGACATTCTATGGGTGTTCAAAAAGAAACCGAACTTCTGCTACGACATCCTTATTGCTAACTACAATATTTTAAACACTTTCATCCTCAAAGTAGTCCCCACTACTGGCAATATATCGTTCCCAACGGTGCTGCCATGTTTGGAAAGCAATTTTGGATGGGATGGCGAACAGGTCTCTCGTCGCAATTTCCTGGATCTCCTCTATGGTTTGGGAACCACTTCCTTTCAAGGTGATTTTAAGTTTGGGAAGCAGGAAGAAGTCTGCAGTCACAAGGTCCAGAGAATACGGTGGATGGGACACAACGGGAGTGTGGTGTTTTGCTAGATAGCTGCAGACAAGGAGCGATGCATGAGCCGTCCCAATGTCATGATGCAAAATCCAGGCCTAGTTTTCCCAAGGTTCAGGCCTCCTCCTGCACATAGCTGCCCACTGTTGTGTCGCCACTGACGCGTTCACCCCACGACCGCAAGAAGAAGTCCAAAGACCAGCCGGAAAGTGACTTGTATACATGAAATCACATTTGCCATATAGTTTTGAAGGTAAAATGAAGGAAAACCATTAACTTACACTTGAGCCAAGAAACCTCAAATGCAACGGGCGATTAAGCAACCGTGTAATCAAGAGCGAATCGCATATGTCCTCAAAATTGCATCATGGGACCCCAAGCGTAAAGCGAACATCCATTTACAGTGATGGGCACTGGCCAATCAGAATAAGGAAAGGTAACGTTTAAAAGAATGGCCCGAAATAAATGACAATAAGAGGTGTATACAATAATCGTGTGACAACTAAATATTCCTTTAACATAACCAAGTAGAAAAGTGATGCGGAGGAAAACCAATGGAATGTGTTCTTGCAAATGGCCGTACGGAAGATGACAAAGAGATAAGCGTCCATAAAAATGATGTGTATGTATCAATCGGGTTAACAGAGTGGAGCGTTTAAACGTGAGTCAGGAAGTAGAAACTAGGAAGAATAAACAATGGCTATTAAGCTCGTTCACCAAAAAATAAATGTCAAATAGTTATTCTCCCTGTACCGGGCTCCATTTTCCAAGCATTCCATGGGACGAATGTCGCCACCTGCAGAGGTAGTAGGCTTGCCATTGTCCAGCAATTCATTGACGTCAAATCCGTTAGATTTCGGAACGACCGCACTATGTGTATACTACGATCTCAACTGATTGGCGTGGCGTCTCCATACTTGTGTACCAACTTGAACCTCATACATCACCTTGTCTCGGCGTCGCACTACTCGTCCTGGTATGCGAGCTATCCGCCGTCCTTGATTAGCAGCCGCAAACATAAAATCGCCGCTTTGGAAATCCTTTTTCGTGCCCCATACCGCCTGTTGTATTGGCGTTCCATCACTGAATATCTTAGTTGTAGAGGCGGACGCTTGGGAGTCAGCAAATCTAGCGTGGTTCTCAGTCTTCGACAATTAAGGACTTCAGCTGGTGATTTCCCATCTGGTGAAGTAGGATTCGGGGTAACAAGATAGTACAACAGAAACCGTTCCAATCCTTCGTTCAGCGATCCCTCCTCTGTTGACTTCCACAATGTTCGTTTCAGAGTACCGACAAATCTTTCCGCTTGGCCATTTTACGGCGCAAAATGCAGTAAATTGACAGGAAGTAAACTACAACCCGTTATCCGACACGATTGTTACTGGTAGTCCATGCTGATTGAAAACATGTCTCATTGCAAAAATTGTGCTATCTGCCGACGTGTTTGCATTGCGATCACCTTCAGCTACTTACTGTAGGCGTCAACGATAACGAGGAAATACACTGTTTCGACTGGTCCTGAGAAATCCATGTGAATCCGCGACCAGGGCGATTCTGGGTTTGGCCAAGATTGTAATGTCGCACGTACCGGTAACTTGGAGGCACTGATGCATCTATAGCACGATTGGCCAATGTCTTCAATTTGGCTATCCATCATGCGCCAACAGACGTAGCTGCGCGCAAGCGCCTTCATACAAGCGATTCCTGGATGGCTCTTGTACAGTTGCCGTAACAGCGACCAGAATCATCATGGCTGCGTCGTAGTGGGTCAGCAGTAGCTCAGAACTCAGCATGGCTTTCAGGCGAACGAGAGCATTCTGGCATTTAGGGGACCGGTGCTAAGGTACCTTATTCTGCAACAACCGATTGAGCAGGGTCCGAACATCGTGTAACGATAGCAGGAAGACGCTGTAGTAGCTGATGAAACCCAGGAAGGAATTTAGTAGCATTCCTTCATTTTGCCATTTAATCTTCATGGTATATATATATGTAATATGTATACAAGTCACTTTCCGTGTCGTCTTTGGACTTCTTCTTGCAGTCGTGGGGTGAAGGCGTCAGTGGCGACGCAACAACATGCTGGCGTAAGAGTTTCCTGCAAAATTTTCCCTTTTGTTCCAGGAAATGCGGACGCTTCTTCAACAGCAACTACTGCATTTTGTAATGTTACAGCGAGAGTTGGTCGAGTTGCTATCTCAGAAGCTTATCTTCTAGACCGAAGCCCCGACGACTACTGCGCGGCCATCTGTGGACGCGCTTGCGGCTTCAGTCACAGAGGTTTATTTTCGATATATTTTTCAGACTGACATTTGAATCCTGTTTCTTATAGTATGAAGATATTTTTTGAACCGAACTTGCAGACCAAGACGATGCCTGGAAATTTCGTTTGTTGTTGAGAAAACTTGGCGCAGTCGAACATGAACGTTACACAAATTTCGTGTTGACGAATAATGCAAGAGACTTCAGCTTCGATGAGACAGTGAAAACGCTGACGCAGATATTCGATGAGCAGGCTTCTCTGTTCAGTGTTCGCTGCAATTGTTTGAAGTTAGTCAAACGGGATGCCGTTGATTTTATCACACATGCTGGGATCGTAAATCGCGGAATGGTGTAACGATTCAAAACTGGGTCTGATTGACACTCTGCTCAATCCATAGAGGTCTTATTTTCGGTTGTGCAGATCTCCAGTCCCACGCTGGATGCCAGATAATCGAACATGATATACTCCACAGGAGCTCGAACTAAGAACCGACGGAGTTGTACGTTGCAAGAGTATTACAGCGAATGCCAGCGACTGATTAACTAGAGGCACGACGCAAAAATGTTTGAAACTCCTGACCACAGGACAGAACCCCGGATGTGTCACACAGCTATCCGTGGCAGTGATGAACCAGAATCGGTCAACTCAGAAGCCCCCGACCGCATGATGGAATGGTGGCGCTTGGCATTTTGTGAGAGACTGTGTCTACAAAGGGCATCAATGTCACAAGTACAAGTGGTTTGGTCATAAGCAAATCCACTGTCGAGTTGCACACAACTTCAGACGTTCATTTCCCTCGAGATCGCGCACAAACATCAACTTCAGAAGGGCGAAATTTCATGGACCGGCCACAAAGGTAGTTATCGCTGAGTTTCGCAGGGAATTCGCAGGCAAGGAAAAGTATTTAACAGTAAAAGTCAATGGTATTCCAGTCACCTTGCAACTAGATACGGCGTCGACATCACAATCATTTCGCGATCCACTTGGAGGAAGCTTGGAAGACCCGCATTCAAGCGCACAACTCTGACGGCTCAGAATGCATCCGGGGAACCGCTGAGATTGGTAGAGAGATTGAATGTGAGGTCAACTTCAAGGAAATACAACTCCGCGGCACGATCTACCTAGTCTCATGCACTGACGTCAATCTTCTCGGAATCGACTGGATTGAAAAGCTGAACTTGTTTAATGTACCACTGAATCGTGTCTGCGCTGTAAGGAACGTCACGGTGCACCATACAGCCATAACGACTCTTCCGGGTCAAAGCATCTCTGAACAGCTTCAAGCAAAGTATGCGTGTGCATTTCAGTCGGAACTTGGACACTGTAAGAAGATGCAGACAAAATTTACTCTGCTTCCGGATGTCAGACCAGTGTTTCGACCCAGACGTCCTGTCCCTTATGCTTCCCAAGCACTTGTTGAACAGGAACTTGATCGATGGCAGCAGGCCGGAGTGCTCGAGCGAGTCAATTTCTCACCGTGGGCTGCGCCTATTGTTGTTGTCAGGACACCGAACGGTTCTATTCGTTTGTGTGCAGATTTTTCAACGGGCCTGAATGCTGCACTGGAACCCCATCAGTATCCGCTTCCAGTCACTGAGGACGTGTTTGCAAAACTGAACGGAGGCAAGTATTTTGCTACTCTTGCTCTTGCGGACGCCTGTTTGCAGTTAGAAGTTGAACCCGAAAGCAGAAGACTTCTAACAATCAACACGCATTGCGGTCTCTACCAGTACAACCGTTCGGCATTTGGAGTCAAAATGGCACCGGCAATATTTCAGCAAGTCATGGATGCCATGCTGACGGGTGTAACTGGAGCGGCAGCCTACCTGGATGACATCATCATAATGGGATCGACGCAAATGAGCTATTTCAACGATTGGATGAAATGCTACGAAGAATCAAAGATTACGGTTCCCGATTACGAGCGGACAAGTACAAATTTTTCCTGAAGTCAATTAAGTTTCTGGGTTTCGTAATTAACGAGAACGGCCGACGACCCGATCCCGAAAATATCGAGGTGATAGACCGGTTACCGGCGCCATCAGATGTCACAACTTTACGGTCATTCCTTGGGATGGTGAGCCACTATAGTGAATTTCTACCATTCATGCATCGCTTGCGGCATCCTCTAAACCATCTGCTGAGGAAAGGCGTCGAATGGAAATGGTCTGCACAGTGTCAACAGTCGTTCGAGAAACTGAAATCTCTGCTGAAGTCAGACTTATTGCTTACGCATTATAACCCGAAGCTGGAGATTATCGTTGCGACGGATGCTTCAAGCTATGGAATTGGTGCTGTCATTTCACATCGCATTTGTTGCACGATCGCTGACGGCATCCGAGAAGAATTATAGTCAAATTGAAAAGAAGCGTTGGCCATCATCTTTACTGTGCAGAAGTTCCCTAAGATGGTATATGGTCGACGGTTCATATTGGTGACTGATCACAAACCGCTTCTAGCAATTTTTTGGATCCAAAAGGGCATTCCGGCATATACGATCAGTTGACCGCATCGATGGGCAACTCTGCTCTTGCGATATGATTTCAGCATGCGATACTAGTCTACTAGTTCTATAGGGCAAGCGGACACCCTGTCCAGATTACTCCATACCGGCAGGCGTGAGTCGGAAGGCGCAGCCATCGCCTCCATCGCAGCCGTAATGGATGTCAGCTACATGATACATGACGCCGTAAGTAATTTACCGGTCAACGGCACGATGGTTAAACAAGCCACTGAGTAGGATGCATTGCTGCAAGAGGGACTAACCT
>OX104066.1:93744539-93864153 GCA_944474145.2 Dicrocoelium dendriticum | reverse complement strand
ACCAACATTATTCATGAGAAGCCAAAATTGAAGAGGTATGGCGTTGGGGGAACACATGCCGCCTTCACATAAACAATACTGACCCATCCGCTTGCCGTATTCTTTCAGAGAAGTCTGTCTGATCCTACCAATTACCGTCCGGTAACACTTATCTCTGCGCTTTCCAAAGCCATGGAAGCAATCATCGTTGACGTAATGATGGGCCACTTGGAAAACGTAGGCAATGCATTATTAGCATGGGTTGGCAATTTTCTCCGTGAACAGCAGTTCTATGTTAGAGACCGAACATCTCTGCCCGACTCTGATCGAGTGGAGTGCGACGATCTTGCGAGAGCCATCACCTCAAAAATTTTACTGTTCCGGATGATGTTAAACGTTGGCCAGACATCAAGAGAATGGCCGACCACAAGATCCTCCATGTGCGACCTAGATAGGACCTGGCATTGATCGGTGAGGAATTCACTACCATTAAATGTGGTCAAGTGACACATTATCCACATCTTCCATAGACACGCCTATCTCTAGAATATTGGGGCATATGACCTGCAGACAAGCCCTCAAGAACTTGACCTCGGCGTGCTGGTGAAGGACGACTTCGGTTATTCCGGACAGTCGGAATCCAAAAGTGGTAACCAGCACGTTGTTAGCTTGAGGATGGCATTCGAAAGTTTAGATTCATTCATCTTCTCCATCATGCTCCATGCCTACGTGCGTTAGCACGTCGAATACGTAATCCAGACTTGGCACACTTGGCTAAACCGTGACCTTGCACCGCTTGAAACTCACCATGGTCGAGCAGCGACTTAATACACTCCGAGTGTTCAGTAGACACTACAGGCGCCTACGCGGAGAACTCATATTAGTCTACCAGCTACGGAACGACCCCACGTACACTTGTTGCCATCTACTGCAACTCATCACGAACACCAACTTTACAGGCAGTAGCTTGAAACTGAGTCAACAACACAGTCGGCTTTTCATTAAGGCTGGACGAACCTCAGCACATAGCGACTCAGTGATTTCGCCATAAGTAGCCATTGAACGTTTCGGTGCCTACGCTGTTTATGTGCTCAACGACAGCCTGGACGTTAAGAATTCTATCCGACCGGACGCATCATTAGCACTACTTGCCAGCGGCCCAGTTTAGTCGTTAACACATTTGTGAAAGAGGATAAGTATATTAACAGAAATGTATTGGAACGATCATCTATGCCATTGAAGGATATGTTCAAAAGGTCCGCCGGCATTCTGCTTACAGTGCACAAACGGCTTGATGCAATTGGCGAGCACTTTCTCCAATGTATCTCACGTGATCGCGCGCCATTCGTTCACAATATTTTCTTTCAATTGATCCAATGTATTCGGCCTTGTTTTGTACGCTCGCCGCTTCAGATAGTCCCACAGAAAAAAGTCCATGGGAATCAAATCTGGTGAGCGAGCAGGCCACTCCATTGGTCCACCGTCTCCGATCCGATGGTGGCCAAATTTGTGGTGAGGTAAGCACGCACCGTTTTAGCAGAATGTGCATGTGTACCAAACAGTATGAATGCCCCTTCGGCCTCCAACAGGGGAAGCACAAATGTCTGCAGCATTTCCAAATACAACGATGCTAGGAAAAGATAAGACTTTAGTACTTCAAAACAGCAACCTACCGGTCAGATTCCCGGAAAAGAGATATGGGCCCAAGATTTTCTGGCTTGTTAATCCGGCCCAAACCATCAGTTTCACACTGTGGTTCATACGTGGTGCGGTAAATTTTCGTGGGTTGCTGGTAGCCCAAGAGCAATGTTTCGTTGTTCCATGCAGATGAAACAATGCATCATCTGTAAAGATAACAGAACGAATATCCCCGTGATCCATAAACCAGCGGCAAAATTCATGCCGCTTCTCCGGATCGCATGGGTTCAAACCTGCACTTGAAGTGCACGAAACCTCCAAAATTTTCGTTCCAGTAATATCCGGTGTACCGCATGTCGGGTCGTGTCACAGTGCTGTGCGATCCGACGAATGCTGAGATCGGGACTTTTTAACACTTCACTGACTACAGCGCAAGCTGAACGGTCGTCCGTGGTGATGCGAGGCGGTCCGGTTCTCTTCATGTCACACACACTGCCACTTTGCTCGAACTTCTTCATTAGTTTAAGCACGTACCGGGCGGTGATGGGACGCATTCCTGCGTTTATTGCGTTGTATTTTCTTGAAGCTGATGAGGCGTTTAAACCGCATTCCCCGTACAGCCGAATAATCAGCGCGCGCTGAGTAACAGGAACGTTACGTGATCCCGACTGCATTGTCTGCTCGTGCTCCATTACCTGTGATTCAATAACATTGACAACAGTTGCAATATCTAACCTCGTCCTCAGCTGAGCTGCCATCACGTGCGCACATGCACGTTGCAGTTTCGGTCGCCTAAGCCGACTTCGCCGCGTAGCCAGGGATACGCACAGAGATAACGATTGATCGTTCCAACGCCTACGGTTGGCCACGATCTTCACTCAGTGCGAAGTTAGCTGACAGCCGGAAACACGTTATGACTCGCTGGCTGATCAACAGCCTCATGTCGGTGGGTCTTTAGAGGTTAGGATTTTTCTCAGCTGAGCCCTGCACTAAATCACTCGTCTGCCGAGAATTCCATACGTCCACACCACTAAGGTGAGAGATAAATTCATGTCTCTGCCCTCGTAGTAGCATGTTGCGAATTTTGCCAAGCATTGGATGGCTATTGGATGTTGGAGACAACAACCGTAAATGACCAGCGTTCACCATGAACGAGCCATGGTAGGTAAATGATCGCTAATCGGCCTCCTTCCGTCAGGCTAACCCTACAGCGCGTGATATGCGTACACGTCGCGTCAAAACAGCATTTTAACTTTGTCCTTTTCCACGTCCGCTGCGAAGCATATGACAACCACAGACAATCGGAAATGCACTTTAACTCGTACGCAAATAAATTTGTCGGATGAAGAAGCAGCAACATAAAGTCACTGGAGCAAGCGGACAATTGATATATGCTCTTCCTTCTGCGTACTCAAGCCTCGGCGGTTCTAGTCGCCATACACCGCTTTGTAATGGGACACAGCCTCGATAGAAGCGCACGGGACAACGCTCATTTATGTGTCAGTATTGCCCTTAAAACATTGTTTTTCTTAGTGCCACTCTTCTGATTCTGTAACTAACGCTTAAAGCAGCAATAATACGTGTCAGCTTCATCAACACATGTTCTAGGACATCACATTTTGTAACAGTTGATTGGTGAACGAGACGTAAGTATTTATAATCGTTCAAGAAATGCTTGGCCATTCGCTTCAATTTTCGAAGATAGCAAATGTGGCGCACTTGAGCTTGAGGCTTTTGAAATCTCGACACCTTTGACCGATGTATAGTAACAATGTTGATTAACTCATATATTTGTCCCCACGTTGAATACGCGGTTCAGGCCTGGCGTCCGTGGTTAAAACGAGACATTCGTCTCTTGGAGTAACCTTAATGAAGAGCCACCAAGGAAACAAGTGGACCATCTGGTCTCAGTTACGAAGCGCGCCCATGCTTACGCGGCTTGTTCTACTCAGAATACCGACCGTTCTGTGGAGATCTCATTATCACATACCGGATACTAACAGAAAGCGAGCACCCTTGTACATCACTGCTGACCCTAACCCCTTATGAACAATGCCGATGCCACCACCTGTAACTAGTGACGAAACACTCCTATTTGAATTGTAGAAAGTGTTGTTAATCGCTTCGAGTCTGTTCCCACTGGAATGCACTATCAAAACATGTGGTGAATGCACCAGACATCGCGACCTTCGAGAGAGTTCTAGATATTCACCATAGTGATACACGCTATAGAACAAAGTGATAAACTGTGATGTCTAAACTACTAACAATTCAGGTTCCAAGTTGAAAACATTTAGCTGTAATTTTCTTTTGCATTTTTTATCCTGAGGATATTGTAAAGTTATGCTATTTATCCCCTCATACATTACTGAACTATCGAATGGGTGGTGTCCAAAATATGTTCATTAAACCATTGCATGTTGGAGCTTAACTTCGCCTGATCTCTACGCCTCAATGGATTACGTGAATTGCATAGCGAAGTGCGAACTGAATAAGCAAAACCTTGAGAAGCTATGTGCACATGGCCAATACTCTTCACACGCAGACACAAACACCTAAATTTATCTGTGCGCTATCCCGAGAACCAAAAATGGTAGGACATACATCCTCTTTGCAGAAGTACTTGGTGCATGGTTTTAATGGTGACAGAAACATCATCTAATCAACTACCATCGGTCAGTATTTCCTGTTAGTTAATCTAGGAGCTGGCCTTAGTAGCCATTGCATCAGGATCATGTAACTGCCTTAACATGTATACCTTCGCTCATGGAACATGAGTATACCACGTGAAAGAATGGTCAATGGTACTACAGACCTAGCTGTGCAGTAGTCCATAGCAGCGTGTCCGTTGTTGAGGACAACTTTCTAGGTGCCGCTATATCGAGGTTAGTGTCTAGCGGCTTTCCGAGAAGTGAAACAAGGTCGGGACAGTGATTAAAATCTGTTACACAAGAGTAGAACCACTTATACTGCACGAAATATGGGATGCAACTCAGGTGCGTCAACTTCTCATTGGTAGCCGCTCATTTTCTCGTTTTCTGCGATCTGTCTATGCTCATCGGCCTACACGCATCGTCCATCCGCTACGCTCGGCACAATACTCGGCTGCTCCAAGGTTAGGTTAAACTGGGGTCAAGTCTAGCCGCACCAGTACTTCCCTATTCGTCTGACCAGCGAACGGGCAACCCCTGATGGCGTGTGTCGCTGTTCACTTCTCAGTTGAATTAATTAACTATACCTCGTCTTAGTATTTCTGTAAGACTCAACCTAACTACCAAAGCCCCATAAAGAACACATTAACAGGTAAGTCGTAGGACTTTCCAAATCATAAAATAAACAAAAATTGTAGTTGCACATTTGTCATGTTTTTATGCAGACAGGGTAGCTTTAATCAGCCCCATGCATCACGAACGATATAGATATATATATGCATATGTATATAAAATCATCTCATAGTGTTCCTGAATGGCATGCACACCGCCCCACTTGTTCATTGTTCCTTCTACTTGATTGATGCATAGATACTTTAAGACATTATTTCATACGAGTTACCTGTGGAGTTATCGGAAATACCGAATGCTTCAGATTAAAAGCTTCTACTTCTGATTGACTGTAAGAGAGGCAGCCGCGAAAACGAAACCTCAACACCAGCCAGAATTCATTGGAGCTCGGTTATTGATACAAGTAGCAGAAAGCAGCTATCTCATTCCAAGGGCACTGCAAGAGTGGTTAATAGTCCAATGCAACGTGTCAGCTCTGTCGGCAAGTCACGTAGCAAACTTTATTTCCTACCTACGTCTCGGAGTATTACATGAAGTAATTTCTGTTCATAATATCTGATTCTAACCGACGACAATATTTACTTGTTATAAAGATAACACAGCCGTAAAAGTTAGAATGTAACAACTGCTTTCCATGCACAAGAGAGACACAGTGATTTCTAAGGCATTTTTTCATTTGTGCAACCAAAATGAAGCCTCCAACGACGGTGACAACCTCGATGAACATGTGACTCACTTGAGGTGCGTAATTTTATGTGAGTAAGCTTATCAAGCAGTTCCAGTTCACTTGGCTCGCCGTACTGTATGAGTGGCTTTAGCTGTTCGAAGAACGCAGTGGTCTCCTCCATATTCGTAACGGATAAATCACCCTGCAAATGGTTAAAAGTGGTGCTTATGCATAGGATAGGTCTTGCGTACTCGGATACGTGATATACTTCGTTATGAGTGTGATTCAGATTCTAATGCAATAGCCATAGCACCGATATTAAAGGTGATCAGCACAGCATTTCACACTGAAAGTGGCTGTCCCTGCACATTGCCTCATCTTGCATCCGTTTGTTCATGTTTTGCAATTACTTAATCCAGCTTTGAAGGAGTGACGGTGCAAAGAGCCAAATAAGCGGTCTTTCGGTACATTCTGAACTGGCTTGCACAGTACTCTGTTGGTTCATCTAGTTAGCTTAACAAAGTAGCCATTAAGTGTTTTGGCACACGGAATTCACCATTAGCTGACAACGATGAACGCACTTCGCACTATCCATATGTCATTAGCAGTAGTTAGATACTAATCAAGAACAGCCATCCACAGGATGTTCAAACCATTATTTAGTAAGCATCAGGTTTAGTCCCAATCGAACGGCAGTTAGACAAAGCTTTTTGCACGGAATAAGCGATTACACTTAGAACTATTAAGATAGTGCCTTCTTTACCACTGCATTAGCCCACAGATCGCAGGGAATTGCTACACACAGGCGGATCATGCAGTTCACATGTATACTGGTTTAAGGAGCTTACATTGACAAAATAAGCCATTTGGGTAGTTGCACTCTGGCAAACCGGAAAGCGTTCTGGTTATTTTTGCTAGAAGTTGGGGGTAATACGCTTGGGCGAATCGTAAAAGAGTAAATCTAATTTCCCTTCACAGCAGCTACGAAAACTAGTGATGCGCCCAACTAATTGTAACTAGGCTAAAGATGAGAAAGTTACAGGAACTTGGACTGTGAGCAACCAGACGCAGTAGGACTGCTACCACAGGCGCATGGAAGCACCACACAGCCAGCTCTTCTTTTGGCTTCGTGCGCAGTGTTTAATCGTTTGTTATCAAATGGGGCTGGAATCGGTGGTCGCCTTCTGATTAGTGGCGCTCTACCCGAGGCTTCCAGAAGGTCATGGTAGCTTTCTAATACCTTCTGCATCTAATGGCAACTGTCTGACTATGACAAATTTCCTGTGTATACACAAATTTTTCGTTCTTGATGATGCAGGCGAATCAGTTAAATAACAAATTGTGTGCTCGCAATTCGTTGATACTCCATCCTCCTGTATTATTGAAACCTTTTGTAGTTCAGTAGCCTACAGCTGAAGATCGTATCGCCTTTGAGCACGGTGGCCGAAGCTTCTCAACATTTGAATGTGTCGCGGGTTACCTCAAACTCACATTTCCGCAAAATATAGAAACTGAAAAAGAATAAGGAGGCCATACGGTTTGAAATATTCCAATAGAATCTAAGTTTCACCGCTGGGTGATCCTTCTAAATTGGGGTTTGACACGACTGGCCCATGAGCAGTGGCCCCAACGCGGGTAGTGATGCGCAGCAGTCTATAACAGTGACCCGGTCGCTGGGGTGATAGAGGAAAAATGAACAAGCAGATTCTGTTAAAACCACAAGGTCTGCATATCGCCTGTGTATAACGATGCTCGTTCGTTTCGGCGTTATTATTGGGTTAGCTGTCTCTTATGCTCACGGCGGCGATATCTATCCTTACCGACGGGTGTACACCGAATGCAACGACCAACACATAAGACACTGTGCACCATTAATCAGTGAAGTGTTTTGCAGTTTATTTGACTACTGCTTCGGTTGCTGGCAATTGGCGGTAAAGGGATGTCAAAGGAAGTATGTGGGCAGGTGCCGGGATAATGAGTTCATGTGCAACTGGGGGCCAGCGTGCTCCTGCTAGGTTCAAGGTCATACCACTGCCCGACGATCTGCAAGCAAGGCAGAGTTAAGGACAAGAAACTGCTCTTAGGAGCACTGCGTTTCAGGTTGAAATCGAGACACTTATCCAAGACCCCCAGTCGGACATTGTTCAGCAATAACTAGAAGCCATACTCCATAATGATCGCGTGGTAAGGTCTGGCAAGATAGCCTCACAGATGACATGCACCTGTGAGCCATCAGTAACATCGCTTTTGTTACTACGTGCAATGTTGCTCCGCTACGACCCCAGTTTACGTGTTAGCACTCACTTCAATTTTCCGTACATGATCATACTGAGAAGAAACGTTTTGGAATCACATTCAACCCGGATGGCAACGGATGTTGAGCGAAAACCTTGGAATTTCGTAAAACAATCGAGTGGAGACAACACACAACACTATAAGTTCATCACTGATACTTACTTTAATGTTCGACAGCGAAACGATAAACTTCTTGTACACCGGCAACAACAGTCGGGCAAACTCGTTGACCATGTCCATCCAGTGGCTGAGCAAATCATTCTGAACTCTGAATGAAATGGCAGTATGATGAAAACATGGGAGCATGTTATGGGAGTCAGTTTGCACCCACAATTAACAGAGATTATGTGAATCATTTCACACCGTGGTTCGATCTGATCATACCTTTAGAATTCAGCAACGTAAGACACCACTTGGTAATGCGAGATGATATAGTGAATTAGGCGAATGATAGATGGATTGGTCCCACAGTGAAAATAAAGCAGAACCATTTGTTCGTGACGTACAACACATGCCAGACAGAACGAATGCGTTTTGCAGTCGGCAACAGTGGTGGGTTAGTGAAGAGGACGAACCTCTAGGCGGTGCGTTAGTGCTCGGTTATAGGAAAAACTGCGCTACTGCTTATGAAGAAATAATTCAACGCGGTCCAGTTTGATGATATAATTCTGCAGCCGTTCTTTGAGAAAGCAGTCAAAGAACGCCATACGAAATCTAAACGAGGGAATTCAGTACGAGCTGAAATCACTGGGGGCTGAGACCACTGTTATTCAAAAAAGATCATAGAGGAATTAATATCAAACCACGCAAGGTGAGCAAGTTGCGAACAATGCCAATGTGTACAATGGTTATACGATGCCCATAGTATTTGTTTATGATAGGTATTAACAACAAAACAATAGCTGATGACATCTTGATCTTAGTCACCAAGAAACGAACGAAGTGGTGGTTCTTGTTTGGACTGATGCATTACTCACATTCCATGCTTACTAGAACCGGCAAAGTATCTGCCAATTTTGCATGCTGCTGGTCCGTTTTCCTATAAAGGAAGCTCAGCTCAAAATTCATGGCGAATGACAACTTGGCATTTCAGATACTGCCACTGCATGTCTATTTCCTCCATGGAAAGCGACAATGGTACGAAATTTCACTATGACATACAGTGACAACGGTACGTTATGTAAGGCGCAAATGACCTGTTCATGGTGGTCACCAGTGTATAAGCCAATACATTTGCTGTTTCTAAACACACCAACATGAGTATGGTCCCCGGTACTTCTTCATCGAGACATCCTTGTAAACAAGCACTGTAGCATATAACCTAGTTTGGAATTCACGGCAAACAACTGAAGGAGCAACATTTCTCTTTTGAGTAAACTCAAAGGCACATCATCAGACGAAGCAAAGAGTGTAGCTACCCAAATTGTCCTGACAACTTTCTTTTCCCTTCAGTAAACAGAGGGAACTAATGAAGTGTTGTGGAGGCTTCTTGATCCCACAAAACTTCGCGTCGGACATCTATATGTTGCCATGACACGGGTACGGAGAGTTTTTCGACCACAGCCTTATCAGTTGGCAGCTCTGTCTGTCTTATCCAAGGGATATAGTTATCAGGTCGCCGACTGCATGATCGCCCTAGTGCTACCGTTATCGGGTGGTAGTTACGTCATTCTTATTGCCATCTTCATTCCGCTACCAAGTGACAACTACACCGCCCTCTCGATAACGGGAAACCGGTGCTATAAATACTAGGCTGTAAAAGCCTTACTCGAGTTCCGCTTGAGCAGTGAACGTTTCGCAGTTTGTGGTTGTCTTTTTTCTTTCGGGGTTGCGAGTGATTATGAGATGTCCGTGGTAGCCTCGGTACAGTGGGGAAGAATCGCTGACCGACTAAGTCGTCCGGAGCGGGTCTATCCGAATTCGATCAGTCAGTTGTCAGCCACAGTCCACAAGATCCGAACCGTTGGTCTGACTAAGGGCGTTGTATAGGAGCACAGGCTGTTACAACGGACTGGCGACGAAGTATTTGTGAACCAAGATCGACGAATACACTGATTTGTAACTTATATGGTACAATAATAACTCAACACGATGTCCCTTCTAACATATAAGGTGTCCAGGTCTTACATTCAAGCAGTTCCCGTTGGCAGTTCTCAATCGTTGGACCACATTGCTATAAACATCTCAGAATACCTTTAAGAACCCGGCGTTCTCGTCACCTTTGAATCTTGATACAAGCGTTATAAGGAGTTGTTCACCTTTGACCTGGCTTGACAATATGATGCGTGAAAAGTCTGGCTAATTTTGTGCAAGCTGTGCACTACCGAGCATTAAATGTATACAAGCTCTATTCTTCCGACGAACCCCAGATAAGTTTCCTTTAATGGGACTGTCCGAACGTTGACGCAGATGTTTGGCGAACACTCCTGACTGTGCAGCATGCGTTTCCGATGCCTACAGTTGGTCAAACATGATGCAGATGACTTCATCACTTATTCAGGCATCGTCAGTCGCGTGCGTGCAATTTTTCAATTTAAATCTCTTACTTAAAATCTAGCTAAGTACCTCTTCTTCAACTCCGGCCTCCGGTCCGCCCAATATGCCCACATCCGAAAGCGCCTTCTGTCCAAGGTGCAACAGGACAGCAGTTACATTCCAGAAGCTGGCCGAGAGGTGTCGGACGCTGATCAACCTCAATAATGCGCCCGCAACAATCCAAAATACCCCTGTACACAATTTCGTCTATGAAATAACAACACCCGGGCCGCAGCTGTCCACGAGACTTGTCAAAGTTAAGTGAGCCTAGTCTCTACCCTCTCCGAGCCGATTCTGTAGTGCCGGACATTTCCACCGAGACTGAAACTTCCGCCAGTACCAATGTCAACGACGTGGTCGGGTGAGGCACCGGGATGGCTACTGCAGTCCTCTACCAATTCAGGCAGCCAAAGATGGTTCGGCTGCCCAACTCGGTTTGAAGAATAGGTTCCGATCCAAGCCCAAGCCAAAGACTTGTCAGGTTGGCAGCCCCATCGGCCTGTAGGCCACATGACAAGCCAAAGCTACTGACCGCAGGAAGTTCATCGACGTCCCGCTCAACGACCGACCCGCCCGATTAAAGTTGGACAATGCGACGGGCATCGCGGTCATCTCTAAGAGACTCTGGCGGTCACTGGGCGAACAACTATTCGAGTCGATCTCCAAATTCACTATTAGCGTCCTTGCTGTTCAAGTGCAGTTAACCGGGCAGCTGCACTGCTCTGTCTCCATCCGTAGCTAAACCTTCCATTGGAACCGCTACGTCACCCAGACGAAGCTTACACTGTTCGTTCTCTAGTAATTCGAGAACATGGGCTTGGCAATTTCTCCTCCTCGCACCATCTGCAACACGGTACATTCTACGGCAATAGCGGCCGACCAAACCGTTCACCGTCGCTCACACCGTCTGCAAATAGCTGCGGTGCCGTCGGGCCAAACTGCAGTACCCTGGCAATCAGCGGAGAAGCCTCGGTCCCGCAAACACCTCTACTATGCTGGTCCGATCAATGGCATCTTCTACCTTACCCTTGTTGATGCCTACTCCAAGTGACTTGAAGTCGTGACCGTTAACCCCCTGACGACAGCCGCCAAACTGACTTCAGGCTACACCGACTTCCGGATGTCATCGTATACAACAACGGATCTCAGTTCAACTCGTCGCTAGGTGAAGAGTACTGTGGCCGTCACGACATCTGCCACCTCCACTCAGTGCCGAATCACCTACACTCCACCGGCTATGAAGAACGTTCCATAAATACGTTTAAGAGAGTACTTCTAAAAGTTCGGAGTAGGACACCTAGGATACATGTATCCAGACGTTCCGGTTCGCTTACCGGAGACGCTGGTACCATTTACCAGTTTCGACAGACGCAACGTTCTCACTGTGGGAACTCATGTCTACTCACGTGGCTACTTACCTGGGCATCCTCACTGGATCGAAACCACAATGATGGCCTGCCGCGGTACTAAACTACACCATCTCTTTGGGGAATTGCACATGAGTTCCCCACCGCAACAAACTCCAACCACGACGCGAAACGACTCATACACAGGCTCGATCCTCTGCACTAGCACCGCTGCATATTTCACTTGAAGGTTCAGGATGGAAACGGAGCAACCGGCGTCCGTGAGAACCAGCCAGCCAACATCTAGCCTTAACTATCATCGACGCCGGATAGAGCGCATCCGCCGGAGGACAAAAACACTGCAAGCGAATCCTCGTCCAATACGATATAATCTATCCTGAAAGGGGTAGTGTGGAGACCTCATGGTTCCACAAAACTTCGCACCGAACATCTTTTTCCCGTCCTCCAATTTTGGCAGTCGTCTTACTTTTGCTGAGCGTGAGTTTCCATACAGATAGGATCAACTGAACACATCGTCATATGAATTTGATTGGGACTAACATGTAACAACGCTACCTGCTTCCCAAATGCAAAGGCTAGCTGTGTGATGTAGGATCGAACTGATCTAGCAATGGTTGCATAGTGTCTTAGCAACTCAGATAGAAGTCTAAGGCGTAATTAAAACGTCAAGAACGCCATCCAGACGCGTAGCACTGCAGCGATCAGAAAGCCTGCATAATCTATTCCTCGCTGCTAACATCTCGAGCCCACAACAGTAGGTGTACATTTCTCCAGAGAACATCATTCGTTGCCTTTATGTTCTCACAGCTGTGATACGTGGTTTCCAAAAGGGTCTATCACAGTGAATGACATCGTTCATGCAGTGTAATTACTGAGTACCGGACGAATGCAGGTTCCAACAGCAGCGTCTACGTTAGACGCTGTGGTCCTGCTACCTCTCTATGGCTCTCATTTTCCAACTATTTTTCCTGAAAATTTGATGCCGAATTCCCGTAGTCGTTTAACTGATGTTGACATATGAAGGAGAAATCTACGGAGGCACGCTTCTGGTCCTCTAAGGTACCATTTAAACGTCAAGCAACGTCTTCTGCTTTGCTAAATACGGACCTAGATTTGGACAAAGCGTGATGGGCGTGGACGGGTTTAGGCTTGCCTTGATAGCCCACACTGAAGGTTGTATTTTAATTAACCGAAAAATTAGGAAACCGAATTCTACCGGATCCAATCCAACCCGTAAGAAAGAGAGCCACAAAAGGATCAAGGCAGAAGCATCAACGAATGTTGCGGCGATGCACTA
Organism: Dicrocoelium dendriticum; assembly: GCA_944474145.2. Classification (NCBI taxonomy): domain Eukaryota; kingdom Metazoa; phylum Platyhelminthes; class Trematoda; order Plagiorchiida; family Dicrocoeliidae; genus Dicrocoelium; species Dicrocoelium dendriticum. The sequence goes on along the minus strand of OX104066.1, from coordinate 93,851,094 downwards.
GGGTAGAGTAATAAGTTTACGGAGGTACCAAAGCTTTTATTTTCTACAAAGCATTGAGCATTACATATTCGCGAAGTACTCGCCATCAACGTTCATGCACAGTTCCATGCGCTCAAACCATTTGGAGAAGCTAGACTCTGCCGAACCGGGTAACCCAACAAGGGGCTCAATAAAGACCTCTGCTGTAGCTTCTGGAAACTCGTACCGGATTCCGCGTATAATGCGCTTGACATTTGGGAACGCAGAAGTCCCACGGAGCCGGGTCTGGACTGTAGGGTGGGTGACCAACCATCTGGATGCGTTCTCTAGCTAGAAAATCTACCATGACATGGGAACTGTGTGCAGATGCGTTGTCATGGTGTAGCGAAGTCCCTCGTGTTCGAGTCTCTGGACGACGCCTGGCTACAGCTTCTACAATTGTGGCAGACAGTGGGTGGTATACCAGTCTCCAGTGAATTTGCGTTTCCGTTCCAGCGACACAATAACCACGTGACCGGTCTCAGCCCCGAAAACAGCCACCATCTGTTTGGCCACTCTGCCTTCACCCCTAAATTTCTGAGGCGGCGCCCCACAACGGCCGTCCACTGAGCCGAAGGTTACTTGGTCCCTGGGTAGAAACTGTACATTCGGATCTCATCACCACTGTGGACCACCGCGACAACATTGGAAAGTCCACCAACAAACCTGGCAAGCATGGTGCGGCACCAATTCATCCGAGCTGCTTTTTGGTACTCATTGAGCTGATGAGGTACCCAGCGTGCGCGCAACTTATTGTGGTTAAGGTTCATGTAGGATGGTGCAGATGTATCCCTCTGAGATTCCGATGGCTTCCCCTAGAGGTGCAACGGTAATCCGCGCGTCCTCCTCCAGCATCGCTTGCACAGCAGGAATGTTGTATGCGGTGGTGGTCTATACAGGTGACCACACCGTGCCTCATCATCCAGGTGCCGCTTGCCACGCTTGAACTCCGCAAACCACTCAAACACGGCGTATCTTGAAGGAGCATCCTTGTCAAATGAGGCAAACAATCGCTCAACACACTGGTGCTGCTTTAAACCACATTTGGCGTTATAGAAATTCATCACCCTCCAGTGACCTTGGCTGAGTTCCATACTTACAGTCAGAGTGTAGCGACCCTTACGAAGTGTGAGCTGTGCTGGGCTGCTGATACTGAGTCCTGTGAGTTGAAACCATTAAACGATGTTCAGAATGGAATACAGTTTACATTTTTCTTACCACGTCATCTGCACCTACTCTGTGTACTGCGTATCCGTAAACATTTTGTTCCACTCTAGTATGTGTTGACGGTCGTCTGGCGGGAGGTATGCCGACCTACCAGCAATCGAACACTAGACCGCCTATAGCAGGCCAGTGTTGTCTAGCCCCAGGAGCTGATTGAACAAGTTATCGAATACTTCGCGGTACTAGCGACTGTTAAGCACGAATCAAAGAGGACATCTAGGTCTGGTAGATGGTTTGCTGCTATTTTGTCGACTTTAATGTCCTGAGGTCCTGGTACAGGATACCAAGCTTATAGTTTGCCTCGAATTGCAACCGCTGTGTTTCTTGCTCATACGCATCCCCTTTGTGAACTAAACAGTTAGTTCTGAACACTCAGCGAAGTACACATTAATGCCCGTTTCCTTGCTTATATTACACATCACGCTCGCCAGAAAATGTCAAGGCCTTGTCGATCTCAGCTGTTTTTGATTTGGCTTTCTATCGAGAACTAGACACCCAAAAGATTCTTACGCGCTGCGCAGCAAGTCACTCGAAAAGATGAGGTCTGTAGTAGTCTTTTTAAATTTTGTATAGGCATTTGATGGGGTTTCACACCATACCCTCGTGTATACCACAATAGACATACTGCAGCAGTTTGAGAGCTCAGTGGTAGCGCGCACAGAAACATCACGCACATCTCACATTGGACAGGTAAGTGCCTGCAAGGATATGTACAACACTCACCCACCCCTAACCAGGATTACGCATGTAGTGCCACTTTAGTATGTCGAGCTTCTTAGCTTGCGTGGAACAAACGGTAGTGTAGTCGATTGTGAGTATCGAACATGACTAGACAGCTCCGAAAGCGCTATCAGTCCGCATCGCATCCCGCGATGCCACAGCTGGGTATGAGTTCAATAGCAACACTGACACTCTATGTCGTATGATCATCTGATGTGTTATTTGCCAGCTTGGAGCTGGCCACTCAGCGTACAGTAGGTGCCTGCGTTCGTTCACGCATACCGGACGCAATTCGCATCTGCTACGAAGTATCTTGAACGATCGAAAGGGAACGCACTTTCCCTAAAGAGAGATTTATGTCGCTATTAGTACAATCGACTGAGAAAGAGTAGAGGATGACTTAGAGTACGATGGTGTATGGCCAACTGAGCGAATACAGCCGGAGCCGAACGATTGGAAGGAAAACGAATTAGGAGTCGCTCACGCGATCGGGCCATAGGTGCACGTGGACAGTGCCGAAATTATGCTGCCTGACTTGAACGGAGATCATCGTGATCGAGCTAGATTGAGCGTGGGGTGTACCTGGCAGGGTGTGAGAACGTCGCTTGTAGGTCATTGAACGAAAGCACACAGCATGGGACAGAAAACGGAGCAACCGCATGAAAACCAAACCAAAAAAGGGTAGACAGTGTAATATCAACACTGGTACAAATGGTATCACATTTTGTGATTAATAGATTTTAATTGACTCTCAGATTTCTACGAGGGAGGAGAACGACGCCTACTGATCAATGTGCTGTTTTGCAGATTTACATGATCTGAATAGTGAAAATCGCCCACTAGGTGGACATTCATTACAGAGAACCCAGCGGATAGAGCGAAATAAAGTACTCAGACTACTTGACACCAATTGCTGGTTTAAATATGGTAGTCTACTAAGTAGATAGACGTTTAAGTAGCAGCTTCAGCTGCTGCTGTAGCTTTCTCCTGTCCATTGTGAACACTGGAAAAGGAAGCGCCACACCATATGGTACCTTTCACATTTGGTTGTCAACGACATCCGACCGCTGTCTTCTTTATTCATCCATATACTTTTGTCTTGTGCTGGGTTTCTATCTGTAAATCTGTGTACTCGAAGTAGAGATAAGGTAGGAGCTGTCCTTTAAAATATTAACGCACAGAGATCAGTAGCTTGCAAATATACTCTAATTCAGTATGCTAAGAACCTGCTAGTGAAGATATGTGAAAGAAACAATGCGAATGATGAGCTCAAAATCCATCTTGAAAGTGGACTAATGACGGAAGGCGAATGGCATTTGGCTAGCTGTTTGGTTAGGGCTTCGAGGCATCCACCACTACCTGTCCACTAATTTGTTAAATTTGTGGTAATTGAAGCTATAGACAACATGCGCTTGGGTCATATACTATTCAAGCTACTGACGTCAGGAAAAATGTTGATTCATTTATCAAGCAAACTAAGCAGCGCCATATACACCGTACGAAAAGAGTCTTACCACATATCCTTCTTCTTTAAATTACGGAAACGTGCCTGCATTTACACACTGCGTTCCAGTACCACCGTTACCGGTTGCATACGTGCACACATACAATGGAAACTAAGCTGTTTGAAACTGCAAGAAACAGCAGTTAACACTCATCTCAATACAAACGCGGTACACTTCATACTTGTGCTAACCTGCGAGGGGCAGACCTGTGTAGATACCGCTGAGTGACTGTAATATACGTAGACAACATTTGAGTTATGAACCAAGCCTCAGACAAAGCAGAGATATAAACGAGTTTTCAGTCTCGTTCACATACCCACTCGAATTCTCCTTCTATTGAGGGTATTGCATTGCCGTTAGCTTCAACTGTTGCGGATAACTCGTCATTGGTAAATGCAAGATGGCAAACCAGACTTCCTCTTAAGTCGGTACGGGATTAGATCCCCATGGATCTGAAAGCATGCACCATATAATGTATGTGATCTATCCATACCTAAGAGCAATGTGCTGACAACGTGAAATATCAGCTTTTGTGACATTCTATGTGAAAATTTCCAATTTGCATGACTGTAACACGTATGGCATGCATCTTGGTAACGTAATTAATTCCTGAGGATATGTAGACTTGTACTTTCTTGGACGAAGGTTGGCCTCGAATGAACTCATGGGGCGGCAACAAATCTTGTTGGTTTCTTCAATCCACGCGAAGCTGAACGCACAGTAAGTAGAAGATGGATTTCGTATTGGCACCCATGTTCTCTAAAGTTGCGGTGGTATTGCACCTTCATGTTTTATGCTTTTTGGTGCCTCGTATTCAAGTGAGAGTGCACCGTAGATTAGTCGGTGTTTTTCTTTTTATGTTTACAACCCGCTGTCCAGTAGTGTCGGTACAGGTTGTTATAACTAGCAGAAAAATACAATACACTTGTTTGGACATGTTTTGGTGTTGCTTGCACCGTTGTGCGATACTAATTGTCTAGGTGCACATGCTTGCTTGCGATCGTATGCATACCTTGGGAATGGAATTTGGCTTCTACTTGCGCACAATAAGGAACCACGTCACTGGAGCTAAACAGTTTCTCAGTATGTAATCAACTCCCTCAACAATTTTGAATGTGCAACCAGCAATTAGGTTAACAGGCATTTGAGCTATTAGAACACAGACACTCAAAAGTATTTGCAGTGTACTCTGGTTGTCCACCACTGACTGAAATCATGACACTGAAACTGGAAACAAATGACAGGAATTTTACTCCAATCACCGAGTGGCTGTACACTTACAAATGGGCGAGAGCTTTGGCGCTTGTGATTCCTCCCTGGGAAGATCCGCTGATAATTTTGCTAGTCTCTGGCTGCCTTGAAGTAATGGCACCTTTTACTTCACTTGATGCTGCTGTAGTTTCAGGGTCGCGCAGGCTGGATTCAGGAGTGGAACAAGGTGACGTCAGCCAAAGACATAACGACGGTAGAGTAGCCGTTTGATTGCCATCTATCGTTTCCGCCTGCCATTCACGATGCAGCTCTGACGCCATGGCATTGCTAACCCACGCTTTGACGGGATCACCTCGATGTAACCATGTACCATCTGGCAAACGCATTGAAGCCAACACTTCAGCGGAATGTCGCCCATTTGGAAGAGGATGGCGATATTGCAATGGTGCCACTGTTCTAGCCTGCAGTGACAGCTGCCGTACGGTAGCTTCCAACTTGATCAAGTTTACCTGAAATATTGAAGAGCACGTTGGTTTACATGCTGTTAATTAGCGTTAGATCGGAACACAGTGTCTGGTGACAAGTGGTATTCTGTTTCAATTCTTATTGACACGTTTCGGCGGTGCGAATCTTTGTTATTTTTTATAACACAAACATAAGCTACATCACATAATACCTTTTCACCTCTGAGCAATCTTGCAAGAATTTTAAGGATGCGTTCCTCAAATTGCATACAGCATTTGCACTGAATTTTTATACTCTTGTTGGACTAGTTGGCTCGATTAGAGAACAGTCGAGAAAAGTTCGAGTACATATACTTAGAGCCTCTTCGTAAGGTGGGAAAAATACCGGTGATTTTTAAATACGATGCAGCGCATGGTAAGAACATAACTGATCATTATACGGTCATAAGTGTTCTCACCTTATCGGTTGCTGTATCCGTTTTAAAACTTACAAGAAATCATGACTACTCCAATAGCTTCAAGTGTGTTCTAACGAGTCGAATGCTTAGTTATCTATCATGCAACCTATGCAGACTATGAAATGCTTAACTTATGCTATCACCGTTTTCGGGACGTAAGTATGTAGTTAGATCATAGGTAAATGTTCAACCTCAAGCAACCCAGATGGACAAACTGCGGATTGTCATCATGGAAACCGATGTTCTCTGCTCTACTCAGCTTAATTCTCCTTCAAACTTCTCTGGCATTCCGAAAGTCGTGGACAACTTTAGACGAGTTATTGATAGAGAGTAGTGACGCGTTTTGGACCATCGTAGGTGACTTCCGAGATGCACAGTTAGGTTCTTATTAAGGGAAACACGATCAGCGATAGAATACACCAGCGTTGTGTTTGTGTGTCTATAAATTTCACGACCATCTGGCTGACATAGCCTTTGACGGACGTTCGATTTCAAAACTATGGGCTGCTTATCCTCGATTATGTCATTGGCCATGCTTTATCCCTCGAGATTCATTTTTCCCTTCTTTGGATAAGTGATACACTCATTACGGGCATCGGGTGATGGGGAATCCAGGGGGGCAATTCGCGCTTCTTAATACCAGTCCCACTGTAGAAACCATACCAAACTTATAACAGCGAAATAATGGCATAGCATGGTTAGATGGAGAATTATATTCTGACTTTTAACCAACGATTATGTGTGTTTGACTGATCTAAGTAAAGCGTTCAAATTACGTTCCGTGCATTTGTTTGCCAGACAACATCCAATGTAAGTGTCAGTATTTCAACGCAATAGTTCAAATGTACCGACACGCATGAAGGGAGCCGATGTTGGGGTAGAGACTAATGGTTTTGGAGGAGGGTACTTCTCGGCCAATAGACCTGAACAAAAAGTACACCGCACTAGCATTCTTGACAGCTGTGCTTCACAGGTAGTTTCAGCTGGTGGCTTTTTATATGAGCATTGTGTATGTGCCTCAGTTAATGAAGCATTTCAGCTTTAGATCACACAAGATTTATTAGATCACGGTGAAGTAGTCACGCAACTAGCAGTGTCGTCCAGTTGGCACAGCTTTGAGCCACTGGAATCACGGGAGTCCTTAAGTACGCCAAACTTCGAGTGATTAGTAACAGACCATCAACACTGCCGAGACCTACAAGTAAGTTAGGATATCCGGTGACATTGCTTAGGGCACCCAATAAATCCTAGAGTAGAATTTTACAAATGAAAGTGAGAAAATCAGTGGTACCCTGAGTTGTCGGATTTCAATTCTCCAGGGATTTTACATAAGCATTCCACACAGACACCTTGAAGTGGCATACTCATAGTCATACTGATCTTATCCTTGAAGTAAGTGGGGCAGAATAATTTATCTGTGTATAGGTGTGCGCAAACTTATTAACTAGGTGAGCCGACAATTCGACCAGTTGAATGAGTCGCTCCTCACTCGTTGGGTAGACGGAAAGGTTTACGGAGCAACTGCTTGAAGATGCGCAAGACTTCGTTACTGGTGTTCCCTTTATCACTTTACTCGAATTACAACCTACTCTGGTGAGGTCTTTGAACAGCACACCTCACCTCAGAAAATAATTGCCTTTACACGACCTGTCAGCGTTTAGTCAATTGCTTCACAAAGTCGTCATTTTAGTCTGAACAAATATTGTAGGACAAAAAGTGTACTTTTTCATGAATCATGCAATCTATAAGCATGAAGTGAAACTTGCCTGCTGTTCCTGAATCGCTTTGTTTACGTGTGCCAGTTGGTCTAAGTCGTTCAAATCAAGCGCTTCCATCTGGCTCATGGTCGTTACAGAAACTTTAGCGAACTGGGCCAATTCCATTTGTGACGTCTTGATATCGTGATAAAACTGGAGAAATGACAGAAAATAACATTTTCAGCTTGACGAAAGCTCTTTGTTAGAAATACGAGCTCCGAAGGAGTAAGAATTCGCGCCTGAACATTCAAGCGAAGCCGAATGTGCGCTTAAGGTTGTCACTCATTCACAAACGAAAAAATGAAATAAGATTGCCTAGAAGGTAGAAAAGACAATATGCGGACATGGCTGGCAATTATCGGTGAACTATTAAAAGCTTTTTATCCCATTTTGGGTGTTACGTGAATTGAACTCGCCTACTACTCCCGTCACCACTGTTTAAGCATATGTTGATTTTGCAGCCGGGGTGTGCCGGTTGGAAGCTGGGCGAACACGACGGATAGTTGTACAGGTGTACCACTGCCGTGACGAACTGTACCAGTTTGACCGTGTCATCTCTGGTAAATTAGGCAGCAGTTAAAGCTGGGTTCGCTGCACCGAATGGCCAGGTCGATGCTGCAATCTACCTCCAAAACAATCAATCGCTAAGCTTACCTATTGATCACTTCTCCGAGCTTATAAATTGATTGCATACAATTCACCACCATGCTAGGTGGCATCTTCCGTTCGGTGATTTGCAGTGTACATCCTGCTTATTGAATTATCAGTCCACTTCACGGACTAAGGATTCAATGAGCGGGATGGACATTGCATGTCACCGCACGGAAGATGTCACCTTGCATGGTGGTGAATCTTATGCAATCACTTTATAAAGCTCGGAGAAGAAGTCAACAGGTGAGAAACCAACCCGGTCTACCAGTGTTCCAAATTATTTCGAATCGCTTAGCATCATTTGGCTGTAGAGTGACCCCTGAGATGGTGGGGAACAGATCGGTCGCATGCATTACGCTCACCTTTAGTCGTGTGTGAAATCGCGTCAAAATACTTGTTCATCATCGCGACCAAATCAGGAGTGGTATCACTCTAGCGACGTCTGTCTAGGCGAAATATATGGTATACTGGCTAATAGCGGTTGTTGTCAGGTAACATTAACTTAGGAAAATTACTTATATTAACAGTCTGCTCGGATGTTTATTTCCAGTAAACTCATGGCGGTGTGGTTACAATACAATGTAACTCAGTGGAATGTTAATCAACAATGAGAGTCCCTAGTCCATGTTAAACATGATGCAACGCAACATTCAAACTAACCGGGTACAGAACAATATATCTCACTTAACACAGTTAGGGACTTCCATTGCGCAAGCCTGACGATTCATACGTTGCAAACTACTTAACTGTTGCAAAAATCGTAATGATCAAAGCACACCGTTGGGAAAGATATTCATTAATTGTACCACGCATGGGTATTCAAACGGGTATAACCGACCTTGTGATAGCGAATCGCCTGCGTCACGTGCCAGTGCACCACGTCTGTTAACTGCCTGATGTACGTCCAGCACCGGTCAACCTTTCCTTCCATACTCTGAACACAAAGACGGGGAAACAATGAAGCATGCTAGCTCAGAATGGTGCTAGTTTTCAGTTCGAAACATTATTAGCCTAGTAGCCAGCATGTTGGTAAATTGGATGCCCCTTACACGATGTCCCGTCACCTCAGTTAGACAAAACCAAATCCATTTCATAGGGGTAACCAGTTTATCTCCTGGCGATCTCATTTATCTCTGCTCGTGAGTGCTCAGCAACAGTCAGAGGCGGGGATGTTGCACGTCAGCATGAACGATTTCACTCTAGCCAATTTGCTTGCATACTTACTGGCTCGGAGATTACTAGACCATTTTTTTGCGAGAACAATATGTCTTCTAAAGCATAGGGTGAGAAGAATGTGCTTCGTGGCACGTCTGAGCCTACACGCATTGGAGAAGCCCGTTTAAACTCTTGATGATTGTTGGTAATCTTTGATAACTAAATAAATGTATATTCTCTTCGAAGCGAGGCTTGTCGACATGGCCACAATCATTATTGACATAGATGAGCACAGGCATTTATTCAATAATCAATGTTACTTTAACGGTTTCATTCGCTACCTTACGTTGCACAGTAAGGAGTGCTCTTCTACTACGCATGATCGTAATGGTCTGCGGATGAATCATTGAAAAAGTTGCTCACCAAATGGCCTTTAATTCTTGCATTTTAAGTCATACAAACTGACCCACACGTTTATTCGCAGTGATAATGTCTCCAACAGCTCGTCCAGCGAAGGATCGTGGAAGGTATAGGGCACGGTGATGGTGTGTCAAATCATGCTCTTTTTGTGAATTTCGCCACACAAACACATCTGACATGAAATTTGCTCCGGTCTACCGAGCCATTGTGTAAATGTAGGAATGACCCTTAGTCGATTGCTTAATGCACTCCCTGTCGAGCAATCTTCTCGAGTGAGTGTGGCCGGAACAGGTGTCTAGGTCATGCCTGGTATTTTGGTGGATTGTCGAGCTGCTCACCTACGAGTGTGGACAAAACTCACACTGCCCGTGTGACCAAACGTCAGTCTGATTATTGTCCTCAAGTGCTCAATGTGTTTATGTATTGCAACACAGGCAAATTTTGGGCCTTGACTGTCAAAATTAACCATCGGTCAGTTCGAGATTTGGAAATTTAAGGTAGCTAAACCCTCCCAAGACTGAACTCCACTACAGGCTCTGTCCTTGAGTTCACTCTTCAGTTAGAAATAAAGGGAGCTAGGATGAAATATAAATCCAGTAGAATTAATGACGCACCGCACACAAGTGGTACGATGAATTGCGTACATAAATTGGGTGGGGTAGTTGCAGGACATCAGCAGTTTGCCCCTTCATTAGGTCCATGTCCTGCAGACCTCATGCCTGTGTAAGGGAAAGTAAGCACTATATGAAGAATAAGGAAAAACGCTTATCCAAGCCATCAAAGTGCGCATGTTTCCCAAATGCCTTCAGTGGGTCTTCAAGCTAAGTAAGAGTACAGTAAGAAGTAGCGTAGATGAAGAAAAGATGGAAGGCAAATCCCATCTATCCAACTCATGGACATGCCCATATTTTCATAGGTCACCACTGGCTCAAAGTGGGGGGATTTAACTACAATACTGCAACCTGGAACGTTAATTCCATCAACATCAATGTTGCGGTTGCAACGTTTGAACTCAGCTTAACCCGGCCAGTCACATCGCTCACATACCCTTGGCCTCTAGGACATTCCGGTTTGTAATATGTGGCACCTTCTGTGTGCGACGCCCATGTATGTCCCTCCACCCCTTCCGTTGACAAGTGCATTCATGGGAATCGCGACGACCAAGGCTGGTTAGAGAGATTTTCAAGGGAAGGTTGGACTAGGTAATGAAATTGGGTTGAAAATACGCAGCGTATTGGGGCCGGACACGAAGTAAGGTGAACGACGTTGAGCCAGTCCAGAATAACACAGTCAACTTGTTCACCGCTGGCCGGGTTAAACTACGGTCAAATGTTGCAACCGAAATAAGGACAAAACTGCACACGTCGCTGATGGAGACACTGCGTCCTGTGTGCAGTGTAGACAATTGTCGGTATTGGTGTAAATGCAACAATATTTCCACAGTGAACCCAAGGATCAAGGGTGCGAGCTAGGGAATACACCACATAGTGAATGTGAACGGCATTAGTATTATTTACATATCCTGTTGCGTCGAAGATATCTTCAGAGTGGGTAGTTTATAACGTTCTGATGTTCGCATGGTTGAAGTCTGAAAACCCTAATTGTGCGAAATTTGCGGTTTCGCAAGCCACATTTCCTGAGCTGAGATAGATGGTAGTAATGACATTAAAATGTCAATTGTCTGTATCTGATGTTATGTCAGTACGTTAAACAACGTAGAAACATTTCCACGCCAACTACCCCCGCATTTGCTTACGCACGCTATTGGGTCAAACGAGGGATCGTCCGAACAAGCAAGACTGTATCCAAGTCGTACTGGACAGCTATTCGCGCCTTTCTGGCACGCAAATTAAATTGGGCTTACTGTAGGAATGGTTGCTTTTAAATCTAAAGTACAGCTTCCGAACCGGCTGATGTGGGTTCCGAACTTGACAGACCAACTTCCAATCGGGTAACGAATTAACGCGCCAGTGCACTCAAATGCAGCGGACAAACATCGCACAGAGACGGTTTCTATTAAACACGCGATTCATTCGTTCAGATTCAATGACAACATCTTGTCTGGCAATGGACGTGTTTGCGAACTCGCATCTAGCAGTTCCTCTCACTCTTGGAAAAGCCTGACATGACGTGCGCAGTAATTTCGTATTCACTACTATTCAACTATCCACGCTGATATCCCATACTGTGATACATCTGACGGTTGCTTCACCCGGCAAGCTCACTTGGTCCTACAAAGCGCTTTCCAAACATCCTAGTTTTCCGAACAAAGAAACTGTATCTACATTACCTGGGGCTGACCATGCAAGAGTACGGCGCAGCGAATACCAGCATGAAAAGGACCATAAGTTGAACATATCACTCGGGCATGGCTCACTGGAAGTCGGTCCCGTGTCACTCCATTGCGCTAGACATCAGATATCGCTTCAACCCCCGTACGAACACACAAACTTACGTACGTGCAAACATATTTTGAAAACACTGGGAGTACTCACACGTCCATACGCGCTGTCAGTAACGTGCCATACAAACAGATACGTAAAAAATAGGCCAGCAACGTGATCAAAATATGTCATTTTTTCTAGGCAATTAGTAAAATGTACACGCATATGTCTAATAGCATTACGACATCCCACAACGCTGATACCATTGTTGGCTGCTTCGGCAATGCGTTCAAGGAAGTGCAGCCTCCATTCCATCTGCGTCATGAGTTTCTGGGAATCCCCGGCCAGAAGTTCCTCGTAGTGCACTCTCATCTCATTCTTCCCTCTGGCCTTCACCACCTGCCAAACATTCTCGATCGGATTGAGGAACGGAGAGTATGGGCTCAATCTCAATATGGTTACTCCATCGGATCCATCTACTGACGACAGTGCTTCCAGTCCTGTGTGACGTGGTGCATTATCACATACCACGACAACCTGCCGCAGCTCCATCTCCCGTTTCAGGTTGTCTAAATAGCTTCGCAGCCATTCGAGAGATAGGGAACCTGTGAATGAGCCTTTCCGGGTTGTCATCGACACTTTCCCTTCCATCGTGAGTGCACCGATTAAATGCAAATTGTGCCCTCTGCTGTTGGCAACTTTGCAACAGGCCCACACTCCTCTGGGCGCCCGACGTTTGCAGTAAACGTTGAAGTTCGCTTCGTCAATCCAAATGAAGAACTTGCCATCGCTCTCAAGTTGGAGAAACTGCTGAACGAATTCCCTGCGTATCCCTTTGTTTCGCTCATTATTCATTCCCTCGGGAACCTGATAGATGTTCTTCATAGTTATCAATCGACCATCTAGGTGCCGTGCGATTGTTGACTTCGAAATGTCCTTGTCTATTTCTGCTCGTACTCGTACTCGCATTTCCCGTAGCGTAAGAGTTGAGTCCCTTGCGATCCAATCCAGGATGTCATCTACGTCTTCCTCCGACGAAATCCGCTTACGACCGCGCTCCTGCGTAGTACTCGGCTCCTGAGCAAGAGAACGACGAATCCAGAAGTAGGCTGTTTGATATTTGATGTTGTTCATAGTTGCCACAAGCTGCCAGTCATCACCGTTGACGAAAGCGCCCAAAACTCGGTCACGAATATCTGATGAGATACTCTGTCGAACGCGAGAACGCATGCCGACGACGTTAGAATCATAGACATGTTTTCAATGGTTCAATTGTTCAATAATGTATGGTGGGATAAAAAGCAGTAACTTTACAAGACCCGCAGGATGGCAAAGGAAACAAAACAAAAGTTTCAGGTGCGACGCAAAAATATCAGTAAGTTAGACACTGCAGTTTGTCATACCGTTATATAATGTGTATCATGTAAGTGCAAGTCCAATAGTCTTTCGAATGTCTCGATGTTTGGTGCGTTCACCACATGCGATGGCAGTGCGTTCCAGTGCGGACAGACACTAAGAGAGTAAAAAAACTTTCTACAATCTAAACGGGAATATTGAGTCACAAGTTTTAGTGCATGGCCTCGGCATCGTTTGTCAGCAGATAATGTTAACAGCGACTTACATGGATGGTCCTCTTTCTTAGTATCCGGTAAGTGAGGATCAGATCACCGCGAAGTCGTCGGTATTCTAAGGAGTACAGACCGATCTAACGAAGGCGCAGTTCATAACTAAGGCCCGATAGACCACGTGTTGCCTTAGTGGCTCTTCTTTGTGGTTGCTCCAGGAGACGAATGTCCCGTTTTAACCACGGACGACATGCCTGCACCGCATACTCGAGGTGGGGACGAATGTAGGCGTTAATCAATAATGGCACGAGTTGCCGCTCGAAGGTACCGAGCGCTCGCCTCAAAAGCCTCAAGTTTAAGTTCGCTATGTTAGTTGCCTTTGAACATTGGAGCGAATTACCCAGACCTTCTTGCACGATGACCCCTAAGTCTCTTTCGTTGCTCATCTGTTTTATAACGCGCTGCCCCAGGTGATATTTGTTGCTGCAGTTACTGCGCAGCGACAACAGGTGACACTTTTCGGGGTTCAGGGGTAGTTGGTTGTTTACTGCCCATTCGTGAATCCGGTTCAGGTCATCCTGCAGATAGACAGGGTCAGATGTTGACTGAATAGCTCGCCACATCTTAGCATCGTCAGCGAATATTTGCATAGGTGATTGAATGTTGGCAGGGAGGTCGTTGATATAGACTAAAAAGAGTAACGAGCCGAGAACTGATCCTTGCGGTACGCCGCTAGTGACGCATAGGCTATCGGAGTGGGTGTTGGCGATCCTTACCTCGATTCTTCTGTCGTATAAGTAACTTTCCAACCATGTGAGCAAGGATCCGTGGATACCATAGGCGGCAAGCTTTCGGAGAAGTGCTGGGTGATTGACTCTGTCGAATGCCTTAGAAAAGTCTAAGTAAATCACATCTACGGGAACTCCCTCGTCAGCAGCCCTGGTCCATGAGTCCCGAGCAAGTAGTAGATTGGTGAGGCAAGATCGTCCGCGTCTGAATGCATGTTGGAGGTTGGTGATGATTTGTAGACTTTCAAAATATCTCACCATTTCATCAGCGATTATAGACTCCATCACTTTTGATAGAACAGGAAGGAGAGTAATAGGTCGGTAGTTGGCAGGGTCTGACAGCTTACCTCCCTTGTATATCGGAGTGATAAGTCCACGTTTCCACTCAGACGGAAGTGTATGAGAATCAAATAGAAACTGGAAAAAGGTTGCAAGGTGGACTGCCATGGTGGGTGCAAGGGTTTTAAGTACTTTCGGACAGATCTTGTCAATTCCCGGCGCACTATTTTCCCTGAGCGACTGTAATTTCTTTGCCACAGATGTAGGGCTAAAGTTGACCGTGGATAAGCCGACGACATTTGCTGGGATGTAGCAAGGCGATGGTTCCATGGTGTGTCTAGTCACTGAGACAAACTGCATGAGCAATGCGTCCGCGGTCTCCTCTTCAGTAACCGTAAGGCCATTGACCGTCTCTAGTGGTGGTATTCCCGTCTTAACCTTCCTTTTGTCAGTCACATACCGGTAGAACAGTTTGTGATTGATAGTAAATGTGCGTACCATAGTTTCCTGCCATTCGTACTTGTCAGCTTTAAGGAGTGAAGTGCAGTATTTTCTGACTGTTTTGTAATGATTCCACGTGATATCACTTGGACCTAGCAAATGACCCCTCCAAGCCTCGTCTCGCTTATTCAACCACTTACGTGTTCTACTCCGGATCCAGTTGTTGCTCCGTCGCGAAACTCGTAATGGTACGTCTTTTGAAGCTGATTGTAGGACCCCGTTTATCTTGCCTTTCAACACTTGCCAGGCATCATTCGCCGAAGTGTGCATCTGGAGGTCCCAGTCAACGGTTGTCGCTATAGTGTGAAGCTTGGAATAGTTGGTGATGAATCGTCGGGTTTCTGGTTCTTTGTCAACCATACTGGCATAACACACATAATCAAACGTTAGAACTGAATGATCGCTACAACCTAGCGGGGAGTTGTATGAAACCGACTCAACCATTAACTCCTCATTAGTCAGGATTAAATCAAGTATTGAAGGCTTGTTTGAACCGCGGTGTCTGGTTGGTTGATCACATGGTTATACAAAACTGCCATAGTCAAGAACTCAAGGAGTTTTGATTTGAAGCATGGCCCACTTGGGAACACAGATGCTATTGACGGTACATTGAAGTCGCCCATTATTAGGTAGTGTGAGTACTTTTTCGACATAGCATATTGAAGAGCATTTAACAGAATATCACCGCTGTCGGCGGAGGAGTTCGGCGGCCTGTAGACAACTGCTATGAGGCAAGCATCATGTGACTTCTTCTGAGGACAACCATCTGGACCGGATAGCTGCAGCCAGCAAAATAAGGCGTCGGGGATAATAAGGGAATGCTCAGTGAGAGCTTCACATTTCAGGTGATCTCGGTAGTAGATAGCAACGCCACCACCGCGAGATGGACGATCATTTCGAATGACTGACATTTCACTAAGTTCAATTTCTGTATCCAAAATCTCGTTTGAGAGCCAGGTTTCAGTTAATGCTATGATGTCCCAATTAGCTGCTTCATGCCGTTGGCGCAATTCCGGCAACTTGGAGTAAAGCCCTTGGGCGTTTGTGTAGCAGCATTGCATTTGTTGCCGCATTAGGAGGTGGGTTCGCTGTGTTTGACCGGCACAAACAGTGCGCTTATGTTCCAGCTGTTCATTGCTCTCAGACCAATTGGGATCCATTGTTTCGGACATCAGGGTGGCGCATTCATGCCCGTTGCACCGTCGAAGTGCATTCCTCCAAGGTTCATTCACAAGTCTCACCCAGTCAACGAGCAGCGCGCTCATCTCCCCAGACTAACGCACCGAACCTTGGCATCCGACCAATGAGAACACACTTAAGGTCAGAGGATTGGCTCTGAGCGGCTGGCGAATCGCACAGGGTTTTGCAACATTATGGACTTTCTTTGCAAAGTTTTGGACCTTCTTTGCAAAATTTTGGACCTTTTGTGCAAGTTTGCGGGAAATGCTTTAGTTGGAGTTGTGTTTAGCCTCCTGTAAATCTCTACATGTGCGTTGATGGCAAGCGGCCAGCTTCCTCTAATGTATGCATTGAATTCAATGGTAGGAGTATGTATGTCGAGTGCTATTCATTTCTGACCAATAGGACAAAGTGTATTCGAGATATTTGGATACTTTACTCCAACGTCCATGCTTAATCATCGGCATTGTTTTGGCTTGATGCGGAAGTTAAGCATGCCTACGTGTCCTCTTGGCTCATTTGGTTGACTTGCGTCTAGTGTGTTACAGACAAACTACCGCATGTACACTTTGTTCATGGATTACAAGAATAGTTTACTCGTGTCAACCCTGTTGTATTTAGGTCTAAGTCGTACCATCCGAGTTTGAAGATTCCAAGCGTGGAACTTGTTACAACCCTGCATTAGCTTTGTCCAGAGGGGGTACAATAAACCTTTTCTCTTTACATTGGTGTCAGTGCGCGAGCTGACATGGTACGCGAGGGGTAAATGAAAAGTTTTGAGTCTGACTCAAAAGATAAATACCTACGAGTTTCTAATATCTTTCTCTTTCTTTCCTTCCATTTTCATTGGCTTTCCACTTAATAGCTTTCGATTATCTTTCCTTATTTTACAGCATCGTGTGCGGATTTCTAACACTGTCTTCCGTTCACAGAGTTTCGAAGCGAACAAGAGTCAATGACGCCTTGAAACTGTAGGAATAGCCGTATCTAACTATGGTTAAATATCTTTTAGTTAAAAGGTATGATCCCATCTGGAATCCACAGAAGTGTGTGATCAAAGCCCCTTCAAATACCGTAGTTAAACGCCTGGTACAATAACGCAAGAATGCAAGGATTGTTGAAAATGTATCGGGAACATGGTAACCACCAACCGTCACCACGAGCGAAAGCCTTTGTCGTGTTGTGGGCATAATCATGCCAGTTCATCGATTAGCAACTCCTCAAGTGGCAGACAGGATGGGCATCTTACAGTAATCTAGTAGATCATATCCTGAACTTGATCACGACCAAGTATCTGCTTGCTGAATGTTCCGTCTTTTGACTCTACAACAGAAACGTACTCCGTGCAACATGTCAATACACAATGTGGGCTGTTTGAATCCGATGTAAACAGATTCCTCGTTCCATTCCTTACTATGGTCGAGCGTTGGGGTTAACCACTATCAATCTGAAACAACAGAACAATCCAACTGATGGAAGTATGTCGCACCTCACACACTGTAGAAGGCTGAGGTCACCTGTTCAGTCGGGGTAGCGATGACACTAGTGTTTTTGGAAACTCGAGGTGTTGTGATTACGGATTCCCTTCAAAGGGGTCGTAGCGTCACCAGAAACTTTTGCGCTGCCCTGCAAAGTATCAAGTGCTTGTATTCTAATCTTCAAGGTCTTCTTAGTAAACTGGCCGAAGTTAGAGAACGTCAGGCGTTACAACCGCAGGATCTCAATATGAGTATAGAGAGCTGGTTAAGCCTTGAGATAGTAGATGCTTAGGTCCATTTACCAGGTATGTCGCTGCTTCAGAATAATAGAGCTGGAAGGGGTGGTGGCGTAATTCTCTATTACAAAGCTAAGCTCCGATATTAACTTATGAACCATCCAGAAATCCGTACTCCAGGTTCACTTTGGTGCCGGCTATGGTTGCGGAACAAAGACACATGTCTTACAGCTGTGATTTACCGTCCACCAAACTCTACATGTGAAATGGAATGCAAACTGAGCCACGTTCTTCAGGTTGGTTTGAGAGAATTATGTAGTCACATTCTCATTACAGGCGACTTGAATGTGCACAACTTGGAAGTGGCGGCAATTGATGACGTGCAGTTTAAAGCCTGTTTAGGCGTGGTTGTTTCCAGCTACTTCTGTACAACCAGGCGACCACTCTCATCAGCTTTCGAACTGTTAACAAGCCGTTGATACTTGATTTTGTGATCACCAACGAAGAACTCATGGTCGCCGGAATAATTACAAGCACAGCACTGGGTTGCAGTGACCATGTCACTCTACTGTTTAATTATGTATGTTATGCGGAATATCTGGAGGAAGAGGATGATAAAGTGTATACGGTCACGCACTACAACGTGTTATCCGCGCTTCTTAAAGAGACATCTTGGACCTTAACTGAACGCCCGCCAGAAAGCGCCTGGGAAACTCGCACAAGGACATTTAGCACATTGGCAACGCACGCGTTAGAGCACACACACTATTCACATAAGCTAGAGGTGGGAAACACCTCAGCGACTGTGCTGCAATACCTAAAAGAGAAAAGGGAATAAAATGCAACAGGTGCAAGTCAGCTGAGCTACCGTTAAGGGATGGGCTTCGTTCCGGTAAGCCATCTGCCGGTTACTATGCAGCAGAAAAAATAATTTACTATGCAAAATTATAAAATGCTAAATAATGAGATCGTGCTTGGAAGGGAGGCTAAGAGGGATCGGGTGGGACAGAGAAACTCGCAGCACGTACGCCACTGAGGCCGGCTCCTAGTCATATCAACAAGTGTATCCAGCCAAACGTATTCATCGTCTTTCGGACCGCAACCAGGGAGCCGAGACGCTCCAACTGAGGCCAGCTTCGAAGTGAGGGCGTTCATTCTTCTCGACCAAGTCATCGCTTGGCGACCCCACCTCTTCTTCCATCCACACCCCCGGCGAGCAAACAAGGCATGTCGTGGAAGTCAGTGAGCTGTCATGCGTAACACGTGGTCAAGCCATCGAAGCCTGGTGCGTGAAATAACGTGCTGAGCGGTTCATTTCCTTTTCCTGTGCCATAAACAAGGCGTCGAAACACGCTCGTTGCTCACTCGGTGTTCCCACAGATGGGAACCAAATTGCGAAGGCACCAGTGGTCGAACGTAACTAGCCTCTTTATGTCTGGTGATCTAAGGGGCCGGGTTTCACAACCGTATAGTAGGGTCGAACGTACAGCTGCATTGTATACTCTACCCTTCAGGGCAAGAGTGACGTCGCGCTGGCGCCCTACGTGGCGAAGGTTAGCCAAACGCCTTGAGCTTTTACTATACGGTTCATGATCTCATCTTCAATCCCACGGGCGCTGATACAACTTCCCAGGTAGTAGAATTTTTGAACGACTTCTAGCTGATCCCCACCAAGGATCAGCGCAGGAGGTGGTCCAGGCCAATCTTGGAGGAACGCTTTACATTTCGATGGTGCAAAGCAAATCCAGAAGCGACTGACAACGAGTGCTAATCTGTCCAGTGCCGCTTGGTACGTGTGTGAGCTGTCACAGATTAGAGCAATATCATCCGCATACCCAAAGTCAAGAAGTCGTTCTCCTAGGAGCAGATCCACTTAGAAGGTGTTCTAAGTCGTGTCCTATGAACGCGATTTACATGACTTCGTCAATAGCGAAGTTGAAGAGGAAAGGTGACAGCGTGCATCCTTGTCTCACGCCGCTGGAGATATTAAAGGGCGACGACAACTTGCCGTAAGCCCTCACTCTGCCCGAGCTACGCGCGTATAATGCTCGGCCATACCCTTTCTGACTAGACAATTACAATGGGCACGTCTATCCACTGAATCGAATGCACCTTTGATATCGAGGAACATGAAAACGGTGAGCCGCCAATAAATGTGACGATGTTCCAACAACTGATGCAAAGTGAAGATACGCGTCAGAGCAGAAGTTCTACTATCGTCAAAGAAGCAAGTCAGTTCTGAGGTGTGGAACACGTAAATGCCTATTCTTGAGGGACTTAGCATAGAGAGCTCAGAAGGACTCTCCGAACTCCGAAACCTGGAATACCAACGTGGCACATCATAACTTTGTGTGAGCTCGTTTCGCGAGGACAAGGTGCCGCATCAGCAGGAGTTAATAAAGAGATTCTACACGAATCGCAAACTCTTATGGTTGGCGGCATCCGGTTTCGGATTTGCCTGTCACTGTGGCCAGCCACCGAATGCCTGCGCCTACATAGCGACCATGGGTGGCTTGCGCTGCACCACCCACAGCTCCAACCACACACACCATATCCAGTGTAAAGCCGAAGGAATAAGGCCGGGAGGCATGTGGATGGGAGCCACGTTTCATCAACGGAGCCGGCCCACACTCCTTCACAGGCAAGAACAAGCACGCTGTATTTGGGGAATCAAGCGCACACAAGGCGGTGGCTGGACCGTAGTCCGCTCCACACTGAGTGTATGGAACCACTCTTCGAGCCTAGCACGGCCACAAGGACTGTGCACCCCGTCCCCTCCAGCAACGACCAACTGTCTGCTGGAGCGAGTATGGACGAGGTAGTGGGTAATAGACAGGTAGGCACCTTGTCAACATGCACATCAAGCGCAGCCACTCGAAAGAACAATATCAAATAAAATATATCGAATTATTTTTGCAGATTTGTCAAACGAGTACTTCAAGAAATAAGCACACGAAATAAATTGGTTGTCAAAGTATTCGCTATTGGTTCACGGCATCAGAAAATATATTTTAAGAAAATGCAACAAACGCGAAAATGTTATCAAAGGTAACTAGAATTAACTTGAGCGACGTGTGTAAGTTAATAGAAGATAGTTCAGGTAGGCAATATTGAGACAATATAGCAAACCCACCATCTGAAATAAAGCGACCCTGCATGCATCAAGCGGTTAGTAAATCGAATGCAGCGTACCTACAAACGCTGCGCCGGTTCTGCCTACGTTCTCTGCAGGACCCGTCCTCATTTAGGGGTTGGCCACGAGTGTCTTCACTCATGGCTCACTAGGCCTGCCTGACTCAGACAGTCGCGACCGAATGTGCTGCAGCACAATGCGATCGGTGTCGATGGAGTGCAACCCATCGGTGCCTGCCACTTCGCACCTACCGATTCTTCTCCGCATGCACGAGGGCTTTCTCCTGCACTTCGGCAACTGCCTTCGTGATCAGATCGCGCCATGCAAGCCGATCAACCGCTTTTGACTCCCATGACAAGCAATCAAGAGTAGAACGTGAGAGGCTCACTTCGATCATGTCCTGGTAACGAAGCTTCGGTTTCCCCACATGCCGCTTCTCAACACTCAGCTGACCATATAATAGCTGCTTCGGTATCCGCGTCGAATCCATACGTCACACATGACCAAGCCACCTCAAGTGTCTCAGCAAAAGTATGCAGTCCACTGCATCCATTCCAATTCGGCGCAACACTTCCATGTCCGCAACTCTGTCGCACCAACCGATGCGCAGAATCCGTCGCAAAACTGTTGATGAAACCACTAGAGATATCGCTCATCCCGCCGGCACGTCGTCCACGTTTCGTTGCTGGATAGAAGCACGGACAGCACCATGGATCAGTACACTATCAGCTTCGTGCCAACGGCAAGATGTTGGTGGTTCCACACTCGGTATTCTAGCTTTCCGAATGCCGCCGCTGTCTTCGACACGCTGTCACTGTGTAGCTGCTGGTCAGTCGACATCACACTCCCAAGGTAGCAGAAGCGATAAGGTGGTTTCCAGTGCTTCAACACCAATGCTGATTCGCGGCACTATTGTAGATTGCACCTCCGGTGAAGGCTGAAAGAGACAGAGTTTTGCTTGTGTTGATGATGAACCCGAATTAGGCCGCTGATGAAGCCAGAGCACTAGTCATATGCTGCAACTCATCCGCGCTGTGTGCGAACAAGGCACAGTTGTCAGCAAACGGCAACATTTGGATAGTTGTCTCACAGTCTAGTTTTCTCGCACTAAAACGACGGATGTTCAGCAACCCACCATCAATATGGTGTTCCACATAACACCGTAAGCCCATACCACATCAAAAGCACAAGACACCATTGCATGAAGATAGATAATACACAGGGCAGGAGCTAACACACAGCCTTGTTTGACACCAGAGACAACTGCAAAGTCATCCGAGGTCTCTCCACTTAGCTGCACCATCGCCCGCATACCACTCTGCAGACATTCAATTAAACTTACAAACTTACTCGGAAAACCAAACTTACCCAACACCAGCCAAAATACGTCGCGCTTCACCGTATCAAATGCCTTGGTGAAATCAACGAAAAGCGAGTACAACGGCTGGTGTCGTTATCTGCACTTCTCCTGCAACTGACGAGCCGCAAACACCATATCTATAGTGCTGCGACCCGAGCGGAATCCACACTGCTCTTCCGCCACCTTAGGTTCCACAACCTGACTGACGAGGCGGTTGAGCAAGATTAGGGCAATCACCTTGCCCACACAACTCAGCAAGTTGATGCCACGATAATTCGTGTAGATTTGCTTGCTACCTTTGTCCTTGTACAGTGATAGCACAGGGGCATCCTTCAGCTCAAGAAGCAGCGCTCATCCTCAATCCATACGCGTTGCACCAAGTGGTGCAACATAGTCACCAACGCGGGTCCGCCGTGTTTCAATACTTCAGGTGGGATCCCGTCGGCTCCGGCACACTTACCGTTTCGCGGCTGAGTAAGTGCAAACAATGGACAATGCTTTTTGCCGGCTAAAACGGCAATTGCTTGACAGGCCCGGCAGAATGATGGAGGTACAACTACAATACAAAAAAAATTTGTGAGTTGTCTGTTTGAGCGTTTATCTATCAGATACGCTACCGAGTAATAGTAGTGTAACTGGGAGTTGCATACGATTGGCGAGGCCACATTGAAGCAGTTATAGTTGATGTACTCCGTGGGAAATGTGAAAACGAGACTACTCACTTCTTTACTGTCTCCTCAGGTTTATGTAAAATATTATTCCCGCTTGAAGATACAATTAATATGTTCCAAAGTAGTACAGTTTAGCCAACGAAGCGATGGGGGACAGGGGCAAGATCTAATCGTTTTTTGAAAATATTCAAGGTGAAAGAGGAAACAACTAAGTTTGGCAGAGATTCAGGGTTTGCAAACCCGAAAAGAAAAATAATTCAGCCGACATTTCAGGCGGCTAGACTATTTACACAATTCCAAAGCGTTACCTCTGAGATTGGTGTTATGGCCGAGGTTCAACAAATGACGGCATACGTGATTAGGATCATTCTATATTTGGGAACAGATCGCCGCGCAGCCTTCAGAAACGGCCACTGAAAACTCCCACTGACTTCTGCCTTTGTTGGTAGGACAAATTTCGTAGGCCCTTGCTATTATTTGTGGCTCTGCATTGTGGTTTTTCTGACACTTCTAAGTCGCGCTTCAACTAAAGTTGCCAAGCTTGGATGGCATATTCAACATGAGGGCGCACGTAAGAATTGCACATCATGGGGAAGATGGATGGGTCGCATCTTCCGAATGCACCCCGCAGCAAGCCGACAGGCTGCTTGACCCTTTTCTCAGCTGCCTCTACCTGCTTTGAATAGTTACAGTCACTTTGAATGACTACACTAAGTTCCCGTTCTTAGGAAGCTTTTTTCAATACATGTGACCCAAGCCTATACACGTAGTCATGCCTATGGCGCGATTGAACAGCGTGAGTTTTTCCACATTGAACAGTAGCGTATTCAGAACTGACCAGTTTGAAATCGTGTTGAGGTCACGCTGGAGCTTTTCATGATCTTTTGGTTCTTTGCTCTCACTCCATAACTTGATATCATCGGCGAAGAACAGGAAAGCGGAAGTAATTGCCCTCGCCAGATTGTTTGTGAAATCAAGTATAGACGGGGCCCGACCACCGAGTCTTATGGTACACCGCACTCCACCTTAATTGCTTCGGACATGGATTCTCGTACTCTCACTTCTAACAGAGATTCGTGCAGGCAATTGCCTATCCAACGCAGCGGTAGGTCACCAACACCATAGAGCTGAATTGTATGGAGGAGAATTCGGTGGTCTAAGCGATCAAATGCTTTTGAGAATTCCAGGTAAATGAGATCAGCTCATGCTCCACCATCGACTGCTTCAGTCCAGGTATGGCTTGCAATTATCAGAGGTGATGAACTGCCTAGTTTATTTGAACTACAAATAAGAAGGAATGGAATGCAATGGGTTGGTCTGAGAGGGAATACCGTTGAGCAGACATGGGGAAGTCATGACCGCCAAGTTGTTTTTGGTGTTCCTGTTTTCGCTGTGTTTACGCACATTGTCTCCACTTATTTGCTTAGTGGGTTTTTGTTTAAAATTTCATCTCGTTTCATACGCCTTATTCTACTGCAGTTGCAAAGCAACCATAATGTAAGGTTGCGTGGCAGTGATACATCACTACACAGTCCCGGTATGTTGTCGCTTTTCATCACAAAGATGCTGATGTGACGATACCAATGATGAGAATGGTAAGGCGATCAATGGACTGGTGACCAGCTTCCTGTCCATCTGATGCAGCCACGCGGGTCGCTAATTCTAGAATACTGTTGTCAAACAATGATCAAGACCATATTCACGTTCTTGTATCGGTTCTAACTAAGAACTTAAAGCCATATCCTTTACAACCACAGGTGTGCTGAAGGTGCTGAGGTCCTTAAGCGGGAACAGCTTCCCTGGTGCAGACGGCATTCACGCAAAAGTATGGAAAGTGACTGTCATGAGTCTAGCTTAACCATTTTCAATATTCGTTCAATAATGTTTTAATGCGATGCAGGTTCCCTCAAGGTGGATGCATAGAATCGTCACTACAATCCACAACAGTGGCAGCGGTAGAGAATCCATGAATTATCGGCCGATAACATTATTTTCAGTGATATCCATGCTCTTGGAGCCCATTGTCACTGAGACAGTCATGGTGGAGCTTGAAATTAACAATATTTCTCGCTCCGGTGTTGCATGGATTTCGTGAAAATCGGTAATGCATTACTACGCTACTGATAGCTCGGGCATGTTGGACGGAGTCTGTGCTGTTGGTGTAGGAGTAAATGCAACCTATACGGATTTTTCGAAGGCACTAGACTCTGGATCACTGCATTCTACTTCACAAAATTCAGAGTTATGGAATCGGCGATCCCGTTGTGGGCTGGATAGGTACTTTGTTTGTTCAACGTCATCTGAACGTGGGGATTCGCAGCACCCTATGCTATCCAGGCGAAGTCTAATGCGGCGTTCTTCAAAGCACTGTACTAGGGCTCAGCCTGTTCCTGGTCTACATAAATGATCTCGCTGGTATGATTTCCTCAAATTTTCTGTTATTCGCCGTTGATCCATTGATATGGCGTGCTAACACTACAATGGAGGATTATACAGCCCAGCAGAGTTCCCTGGATAAAGCCTACACATGGTCCACCTAGAATATGTTTCAGTTCAACGCCACCGAGTGTAGAGATCGGAGCACATGCCATCAGAATACTCAAGGCTACCGGCTAGAGCCTCATATTCTACAGGGCAATTATCTTGAGTGCGATCGCGGCGTGCTAGTTCAACATGACCTTGTTTGTTTGAGCAGACTGATAAGGCATTAAAGAAGGTCTTCTTCTTAGGGCGTTCGGGAAGTTCTACTCCTCAATCCTACCGAAAATGATTGGGGCATATGTGAGGCCGTAGACGTACTTCGCTGTCCAAGCGTGGAAACCACGGCAGAAGCGTCACCTCACCGCACTCGATACTGGACAAGGCAGGACGAGTAAGAAGGTCAAAGGTTTGGACCAACTTCCCTCACAACTCAGGCTAAAATCTCTAAAACTGTACAGGTGACGTTGGCGGCGTCTGCGGGGTGATCTCATAATGGTGTATCAGATCATAAAAGAGCCTAATCACACTAGCCAGCGTCTGAAACTGAACGGAAACACATATCTGAGAGGTCTTGAGTTTAAGCTGGCCACACAATGCAGCTGACTGGAATGGCGATGAAACTTCTTCTCCTTCCGTGTATCAGCCTTTGAACTCCCCACCCCCAACGCAAGTAATTAATGCCCCAACTTGTCACTATCCAACAAACGATTTGACGATACACTGATGTCTTTGCACTGAGTAATATAACTCATTATCATAAGATGACGGCATGAGAGCAGAACAGATAGTGGACGGTATCGGAATCCTCTTATACTCCAGACAGGAATACTACCCGTGTGCTAATGCAAGCCCCTTAGTGAGTCACGTATTTCGCGAGTTTCTTTACGAACACAGGACTTGCTTTTTTACCCGTCATAAACCATTGCTCCGTAGCTTCATCATGGGAGGAGATGCATCGCAGAAGTCAAGCATTGATCCCACAAGGTCTATTACCGAAAAATACTGCATTGACTCGGGATCTGCGATGCACTCATGGTTCTTAGGGTTCTAACAATCCTGGTTACAGTCGAATGGGTTCACTCCCATGGATTCCATGCTTAATGGTCAGGTGGCTAACGACAAAACATTTGCGGCTTTTACTCGTAAACCATTGGGTCCCGTTTCCTCAGGTCTCCATTCTACGTGGGTTGCCTGAGTGGTACTGCGCTCTTAACCAATAGCGCATAAATACGAACAGTACTGCGACTGTTCCTGTTCATGGTGACCTGCATCTCGAGTACTGTCAAATACCTTGATATGAGTGATATTAGGGTTAGCCTGAGTGGCTATGTTTAGCCTAACCATACCTAATGTACGGGTCATTCCCTGTCTGGCCAGCTTTTCTGTTGTGTTTAAATTACGTACCGATTCTCGGTGTGATAAGCGGCTAATTCGTGATCGAGTCTGCCATTGCAGCAGTCCGAACCTCTTACGAAATGTAATTTTCTGTTCCAAACGACGGAAACGCTAAGTTATTTCAAAACGACTGGTCTGACATTTTTACATTCAATCGTCGCTTTGGTGGATTTAGTGAATTTCAGAACATTATCCATAGAACGATGTGGGAATGAACTTTGCAACTTCCAGATTTGTGAGCTTATTGTTCTACTGACAACTTGTGAGTAGCACAGCTTGCCTCACAATTGTCTACTGGGCGTCACTGCCCGCCCTGCTCGTTATCAATCCAGATGTCCAGCCGGTGGGGCTCATCAGCAGCAGACTACTTCTGCCTGCAGAATCCGAAACAAGACAAAATCACTCATGGATTACAATGGTGAGAAAAAGTGGCACCGGATTTCCCCAGCTTTCCCAGTACTTTCACCTTATTAATTTCAGTTTACCTTTTGTTTTCTATTAGTTTTACGTTGTTCCAGAATTGCTTACCGCAAGAATAGTTTTAGCTATTGATGACAATTAGACATCAATGTCCGAGGTTTAATTGATCGATTGGTCCCATAATGTACAGCGTTAAAGAAATACATTCAGCAGCAGAACAGAGATGAATTTTCCTAGTCGGAAAAACAGACTACATCTGCGAATACAAAGTGCACAATTGAAACCCTTGTTCACTGGGCTTACTCTATCACGTCTAACTGAAATGCGGTACAGCCGTTTGGATTTGCCTAAGCAACTGTTTGAGTATTTGCTCTAGGCTGGTCGATTGGGATGCTGAAATTCGACGATGCACGTGGGCAGCACCCACAAATTTGGCCATCATGCATCTCACATTCGACTAAGTTAGAATGTTAAAACATTGGAATTTGCCACTAAGCTTTATGAATTTGGTAACAAGTTTTCGCCTATTAATCGACCTAGAACACCTTGGCTTCAAAGTGGGACTATTCAGTCATCCCGATCACCTACGATTATAGTGACAGTAAACCGAAAGCGTCATTTGAGCAATCCAAAGCTATAAATCAACTTGTGGTAGGACTAGACAGCAGTACCCACGCGCTTAGCCATAGGTGTATGAGAAATCGTGCGAAGTGGTGTCTGCAAGGGTTGTATCTTCCTGCTGTCTTATTATATCAAAGACACACGTTAAGTTTCTGCCGTCGCATTGCTTTAAAAACTCGTTTAAGTTAGATGTGGGGAGATTTTCCCACAAATGTAAATACCGAATTTTCTGACGATACTACAGCATGAAATTGCTTATTAGCTGTTGTTATGCTTTAAACAAGGAAAGATGAAGTTCGTGCCATTTTAACAATGGAACTGTAGATTTTTAATGGACAGATGCCAATAACTTAACAGTTTCCATAGGCAGAGTGAGAGTTCCAAAAGAGTATGTATCAAGGAAAGTAAACCGTACCAGTGGACTTACAGTAACTCATATGTGTACACAGTTTGTTTACATTGTCCCGTATCTTGGTAACTTGGGTTAACTCCTGTTATGCACTTGGTGTAATGCACCATCAATTTGAGTTTTGAGTTCATTTAACGTTGGAGTGGAGATGACGTGCCCCAGTTCAACGCGGCCAAGGGTAAAGTTTGGTTCATCCGCCATCAAAGCACGCATGAACGCCAAGTAAGGCCAAAATGCTGCAACTTGCTTCTTAGAGTGAATAAGTTCGAAGAAAGCAATTCAGTACATTGGTGTTATGCGAACAGGGTTTGGAAAGTTTGGCTCCTCAGTTTTTGCACAAAGGCCTAGCACTTTCTTGAGGTTGCAAGGATAATAAGCTACCCGAGCACTGCAGTCTTGGCGGAAGCGTCATCTCACCGAGTCCGAGACAATAAACAATATAACACAGCGCTGAAAAAACTTAAGGTCTTGCCGTACCTTCACCAGCAACTTAACTCTAGGGTTGCGCAGCGGATGTTATCAGGGCCTGCGCGACAATCTCATAATGGTGCGCCAGAACCTGAAAATCCCAACCACACTTGCCGCCAACTGTTGAAACTGCGCAAAGCACGCCTCTGAGGGCCATCAGTTTATGCTGGCCATGTAGTGTGGCCGACTGGAATGTTGACGAGGGTCATAGCCATGGAATCTCCTTCCAATTCACTTAGCGAATGTGCATACCTTATCCCTAT
The DNA here is from genome assembly GCA_944474145.2 of Dicrocoelium dendriticum. Taxonomy (NCBI): domain Eukaryota; kingdom Metazoa; phylum Platyhelminthes; class Trematoda; order Plagiorchiida; family Dicrocoeliidae; genus Dicrocoelium; species Dicrocoelium dendriticum. The sequence continues at coordinate 93,821,879 of OX104066.1, read as the reverse complement.
CAAAAAGACAAATTAATAACACACTGGCACGTTTACATTACCTAATGTAGCGCGTGCCTATCGTACAACCACTTCAGCACAGAGGAGTGTACTCAGCAGAACCTCCTTAAACTCCAGACACGAAGACTTATAGCTGCGCTACTACAAATTTGGTGAGCACATAATACACACCTACTTCATCGATGCCGTGTTCCCCTTGTAATCTTCACCATAGCCACCTTACGGCACTTGTCATCTAGCTGCCATTTAATTGGTGCAAAACAGCTTCGTCGCTTCAAAGTTGGATTTGCAGAACTCGCTGTGTGGTTGAATTGCGACACGCAATCTATATTGAGACCTCGGTTAAAGTTGAGATAGACCTTGGTCATTCCGATCACAAGGGCTGTATCTCAAATGCAGGTGTTTCGCAACTTTTGAAAGCACTAAAAGGTGATTGATTGGCAGTTAGTTGGAGTGGAACGACTGCATTCTACAAAACGAGTTATTAGGCCATTTTCACACATTGTAGGCAGACGCCTCTCACCAGAGCGGTGCTGGAAGGACGACAACATATGTTCAGCCAAGATCCCAGTTGCTTCTGTAAGCATGTGTTAGTAAGTAGTACCAGTTCCTGCCCAGCCGGGTATGCACATATTTACAGCGGCTTTCTCAGCACGGTGTCTACGGTGAAAGAGCTATGAGTAAATCCTGGTGATGGCACAATACATTACGAACGGTCAGCGGGCATAAAGTACATTGCAATTGGCGCATACTGATTTGCAGGGCATTCTACGCATCTTTGGAGCTCAGCGTTAGTCCACTTGCTGCCAGAAGAAAAGGAAATCCCATTTGCACCCTGCAAAGGATGCTCACATGTTTATACCATAGCTAATAATATGAGTTAGAACCTACGATTAAAATTTGTAGACAAGCCATCTTGTCCCCGCAGATTAGTTAAATATAATGGTTACAGTGGACAAGGCAGACCTTGCAAGTATTCGGACTCGGATGGAATATGTAGACATGCATGCTGAGTTTCGAATCACCATTTGCGTGACATACGCCGTGCAAACAAATCCGTTATTCGAACGGAAAACTTGATTTCCAATATATCGGTAACCGGCGTGCTAATCCTGCTGAAGTAAGTTTCCCAAGGCAATGTCCGATACATCATCTACCGAGAAACGCCTCATACAATCGAGTTAAGTTGTCGTAACGCGTTGTGATCCGCGTCTTCACGGTCCACACTCTCGGGTATTTCATGTAGCAGGTGAACTTGAGGAGTATAGTTGCATGGCCGCTGAGGCCAAAAGGTTGGTCGATGGTTATTCTGTTGATTCTGAGGCTCTTAGACGCCAGAATTCTTTGCGAATAACCGGCCAATGATCACCATCGTATGCCTACTCTAATGTCGCGGGATAAAAGCTGTTTTGTGAATCATTTGCCGTTGAGCCAAGGACCAGTTAGGACGCCCAGTGATCAATGTCCCGAGGCTAATGTACTGTGGGCGATCTGTCTCTCCGGACGTAATTAACTGGGTTATACTGCAGCTGGAATCGAGGTTGTGCTTTAAAGAAATAAACAAATAAGTACATAATTGTTTGATTTCCTACAGCGTGAGATACGCCTGCGAAGGCATGAATACGGTATCAAGGTTAAACCTGCTGGATCGTTTTCATTAGGAAAACTGGATCATGCGCTTCATGTCGCCTTTCGTACCACTTCCCTTGATGCTCACATCTGGTTAAACCTGCTTGTCCGGATCAACCTAGGAGGTAACTGGGTACTGTGAATATGTCAGCTAAGTTTCACAGGGGAGGATAATCACACATTTGTATCAAAGATTGTTGGGCGTAAACTGCATTGGCGGATGAGATGCGGCGAGAGGAGAATTGTCTTGTCACTAAAGCCTCAGAGCATGCAGCTTGTGAACAGAAGTCGAGTGAGTGCCAGCTGCGTGGATGGAAGGACTAACAGAACGGTTTGACTGCCATGAGATTTGGAACTAGGAAAATAAGACTAACATGTTCCACTGCAGGTCAAAAACAAGGTGCTGTGTAGTGACTTGGAGATTCCCCAATATAACTATGTAAACGATTCTAAACTATATTAAAATTATAGTTTTCTTATGTATTAGGGAATTAGGCGGTTTGCCTGTTGGAACGTTGTTCCCGTCTGTCTGAAACACGAACACGATATCCGCCTTGGGCGCGCGCGACTCAACTGCGAACGACGCTCCGTAAACCTACTCGACACCCAACTACATCCTCCCTAGCTAGCTCTCTTCTGGTGCCCTATTTTTAGCATTAGCTAACTCACCTCCCGTCCAATCAACTTTTCCCTAGCTTAATTTTCGTGTGTTCTGCCCATTGCATTTGCTTGGCCGTCTAGTCTAGTACTGGATATATAGCGCTTGATCTTTGCGTTATAGCTTTATTCCTTCTAACACACTCCGCGGCACCGAAATCTACTGAGTTGGTGCCACCGATATGTCCATGACCTTTTTCAACTTTCAAAGCATTTAGAAAATCCCAGTTCATCTATGAGCTATATAGGCCCACGGAATATAGGTGTTGCGCAGTTGTTTAGATGGTGAATAGAGAAACCTCATGGAATTTCACCCTTTATTCAGCTTTCTGTGCTGCAAGAGTGGAACGGTGACAAATCGCATCATCTCTATCCAGATAACAAACGTTTTCGTTGCTAACCTTGAGACGCGTTAAGCGTACCGTTGTTTTGTTGATTAATGCATGAGTATAGGCTGTAAATATGCACAATTCCAGCAAACATTGACGTCTGCGCAATTGCTAGAATAATGTTGCATTGTACTTAGTTAGAAGTGATGGCAAAAAATGCAGTCTGAAGGACGTTTTCTTCGAACTACTTCGACAGAAAGCCTTTTTTCTCATCCTAAGTTCAAATACTAGCCGGATTTGGCATCTGTTTAGGCCAACCAGTTACACACAGTTACACACTGCAACTTGGAGTGGATACCTAGCATCAACTTTATAGTAATCAGTAACCTTAAACAAATATCCACGAGTCTTCTTCTTTGTTACTGGGAGTAGTGTTGTTCGCCTAAATGATACAAGCTACCGACGAGGTAGTGTCATTCAAGTAACCTTGTGTGTACCTGAAATTGCCCAGTGTCGCTTAGCTGCTAGTGGAAACAAATTTTGCATTTTTTCGGTTAGACAAAGCAGTACTGATCACTAACTTGTGAAACAATGAAACAATGACACTGGCAAACAACAAAGGTTTTACATGTCAAACTTGCTGGCCGGATTGAAAATTGCAGTACAGAGTACAAAAAAGCGCAGTATCGGAACCACTTATGAAATTTAAGGTAAGGCAGTGCTTACTCATTCTCACCCCCTTTCGTTAATTTATGTGGTTGTAGCTATACACGTTCGGTATGAGTAGAGTCCGTATTAATGTCTGAAGAAGGCACAATTTGTGTAGGAAAGTACAGTGGGCCCGCCGCTATAACGATAGTTTTTCAACTTTTGTTAGAACATAGGCAATTTAATTTGATGGAGCGATTCAAAGCGATTAAAGCTTCTGACGGCACATTAGAAGGGCTGAACTACTCATTTACACTCAGTTACTTGTAACAGGTTGATGTGACTGTTGAACTTCGGTTGGTGGTGGTATACATGAGAAGAGTCACATAGTATCTGATGCATGGGTTTGAGATCATTGCGCTCACTAGACACTTCGAGTATGTTCGGTCACCGCTGGAAAGCAATAAACAGAATCTGGAAGCAATCCTCTTATGGAAAATTTTACAACCCTACGAGTTTACTAGACCATGTGATATTTGTCATGTGATATATATGTGCGAGCCCTTAACATGAGTGTATGTGTAGCCAGAATGTGGACTAACTGGCAGTTTTATTCCTTTAGCCGGTGAGCATTCATCCTAACAGTGAGCCACAATTGTCTATGTTGATTGATCCATAGGAGGTCCATTTCACATTGTGTCGGGTAGTACTCCGAATATTCTCTTCCAACTAATAGGTATCACCGCTCTGACTTAGAACTTGTGCAGAAATATGGATTTGATGAGAGCCGTAGGTCAAAATAATATACAAAACAATATATAATTAGGTGACTTATGGAGTGATCTCCAACTGTTAAAGTGGCCTCTGTTGGTTCCTTTGGGTTGATCGTAAGCCTGAGATATGTACCAGTGTAGAAATTCTTAAAATGAATTGTATTAAAAGCAAATACTGCCTTTTAGATTATGTACCTCAATTCAAAGCATAGGCAGAGACCACGAAATGCAAACCAGATACAATGTTCGACATATTCCGGTTGGTTGCGAAGCAATTGTGTGGTGGATTACAGATCTTACTGCTACGTGGTTTCGTCACAGATGATGAATATAATACGTTAAGTCAGTGAGCACGCACACTGCGCAGATGTATGGTTTAGCAATGTTGTGGCCTAAAATCTCCATGGTAAATTCGCCGTACCATGACATTGCTGAATGGCTGAGTTACATGCTTGAATCGGTGAGTAGATCCCTAGTAAAACCTGCACTGCCGAACACCTTTGGAGTGCTTCCCCATTTAGGGGCATGAAGTTAGACCATAAGCACATGTATTCACTTGACGTCCAGTCTCTTTTCACCAACGTTCCGCTGAACGAGACTTTTGACCACCTACGTGAGTTTATCATGAAAAGCAACTTTTGACTATAGCTTCCCACGGAAATATTTAGAAGCTTGCTCTTACTGTGCACAAAAGGTGACAAGTTTTGCTTTCAGGGAAAAACATATCGACAGACAAATGGTGTGGCTATGGACAGCCCATTAGGCCCCTTACTGGAGCGCGTATTCATGGGTAAGATTGAAAAGAAAGACAAAATCATTAAGTCCGCAAATTTATACGAAAGCTACGTTGATGATATATTGTTAGTCATGGATTCCGATGAAGACATTGCAGTTGCAGGCAAAGCTCTCAATGATGTGAATCAGAATCTTAGTGTGGCGTGTGAAACACCACCACAGTCGTCCTCAATACTTAGACATACTACTTACACGACAATCAAATGGCTCGATCAAAAGCGCAGTCTACCGAAAGTCGCCCTGGACGGAACAGTACTTAAATTTTAAATGCATCTGGCCATTTCAACAAAAGAGCTCTTTAGTTCGAACGCTGTTTCACTGGGCTTATGTGATTTGCGCCACGAACATACTGGTGGTGAGAAGGAATTGCTGTTTGACGTGCCAGAATCTAATGGTTATCCATTGCAGTTCATAAAGCACTTTAATGAGTCAATGAAACGAGCTAGAGATAACCATACAAAAGAAACTGATTTTTACTGAGTTACCCCTCAAAGGTGACCAACTCATGAAAGTCACCACTAAAAGAATAAGTGTATCAGTGAAAAGACATGCGATGCGGCAGCGTTACGCCTGTTCGAGACCAAAAGAGGACTGCTTAAGTGTTCAGTGAAGACACCGTTGTCGAAGCAGTGCATGTTCCATTGCTTATGCAAATGCACACGTAGCTGTGAAGACAGTTATTTTGGGCGCAGTGATCGAAACGTAGGTGTTCGAATTAATGAACACAATCCAGAACGGCTCCGTAAGCGGATGGAACATGTGACGTTTGCACTCGGCGAACTGAGAAACTAAATTACTTCCGCAAGTACGCATGCACAAAGAGTTAGGCTGACATATTATTCAAACCTGAGTGGATGTGAAGGCGTTATGGCCTGTGTAGCTGCCATCACACCACAAGCATCACTAAGCTGAGAATATGGATTTGTGTTGGGCGTGGAGGTCAGAGAGCACACCATTGCTCTCCCATCAGACTACGCTCTGGAATTAACAGTGTCGCACTAATAAAAACTGCTGGGATTTGTAGGTATAAACCGGCGAAACCATTACCTACGAATCTGTCAAACACACAGGACCAATTTGTATTTATAGCTCCTTACCTATTTCACTCACCGGGTCGTAAACATGCTGAGGATAGGAAACACCGTTCGCTTGGCTTAGAACAACAGCCGTTCGAATAACCTCCTCGACCAGATTCTGTGGGAGAAAGAGTAAGCTTTATTTGATAAACTGTGGGGAGGTTGATGTTCAAGGATTGTTAAAGATTTTCAAATGGCATTTAGCAGTTTGGTTGAGGTGTAACACATCAATTGTTAAATCATCACACATGTTACTTACTAACATTGTGGGAGATATTACCACGCAACATGTCCAAAAACGAAGTGGCATTACCCGAGGTTGCTCACATTGTCACGGTGGCAAGAGACTAGCTCCGATACCAAACCACGCACCTTGTGAAAATTAGTCACTATGTTGTCTCTTCAAAGCCACTGGTCAACATTTGTGGACATACATGTCTTAGATTACAGTTTTAGATTTAGAACGGGAACCCCGGGTATGAGTAAGTCAAGTTCCATTAACTTTAACCATCAGTGTTAAACTCCAGTCCACAAACTACTGAATCAGAGTGATCTAAAAACTGTTTGAGTTATTTCCACGAATCCTATACACATAAATATCATGTAGCTACGTTTACGAGTTGGGTAGTCAGAGGAAAAACAACAACGGTATTCACACCATTAGGCAAATGCTGAGAGCAGTATAATTTCCCTTTCGAAATTGCTGATCAACTTCATCTTACCTTGCATTCCAAGCTTTATCTAACACGCTAACTATTCGTGATTTTTCCTCTTAGTAAGTGATCCAGATGTAATGCAGTGTCAACTCTTTGAAGGAGGAAAGATCGACAGTTGAGGCAGCAGAAGGCATTTCCTTTTGCCGTTACGTGTGCTTGGACGCTGAGTTGAGGCAGACTCTGACAAACCAAGTTGTTGTCTCCACTCATCTCGTGCAGAGGATTTTTCCAGTGGTTATCTCTGTCCCTAGTTCGACTAATTGTTATACCACAGTGCCCTTTTTGTTCTAAGCGGTTCCATTCAATGTTAAATGCTTTATCCGTTGCGACGAAAATCAGTGTGGTTACTTTGGCCAGCTAAGTGTAACGTGTTGCTCGGAAACACAACCGAAGCTTCCAGTTTCCAAAATATTAAAAAATGTTTTCAAACCGTTCTGAAATTAGAAGTATTGACTGAGTTGCGGACGTGTCCCTAAGTCTCGATACCTATACGGATTCCGCGTTTACAATACGCATATTGAATGCGTTCAATTGGTTAGCCTTGAAGATCATTAAGAAAGTCGTTGTATTCGCAAAACGTGGTGTTATAAAGCCTACGCTATTCTTCAGCAGTTCTTTGTCAAACCACTGGATAACTTATACAACACCTGCCAGAATGGCTGTCAACACAAGCAAGGACAGATTGATACGATAACAAACGCCTGAGTGAAGTCCGCCTCCACACACATCGACTGAGTCCCCAGTTGCACAGCGCCTTGACACAGACTGATTAAAACAAGATGTTAAGCCAACATAAGGAAGGAAATCAAAATAACGACAAATTTGTAAGTTGGATTATTTGAGGCCTGTGCATTGGAAGGCGACCAGTTCAGATGGCAGACCTGGAGCTATCAGCAACAAATGCGATGTAATTTATGTTCATTGAGACAGCATAAACTATAGGAGCAGGGTTTGATTATGACTACGGGTAAGTCTAAGTTATGGGCGGAAGAAGCATATCCTAGTATTAAGACGGCTTCATCGGAATTACCCTTTTCAAAGCTAACAAATATTATCATAATTTTGCAGCCTTGTGCGCCGAATCTGGCACCACTAGAATGCATTATATTAATGGTCCTAATTGAAGTTCCGAGTATTATCGTCAATTGGAAGATCATAGTCATATTGTACAAGTCCATTACTCAAAAAATCTGAGAAGAAACCTAGAAACGGGACGCTAAAAACCGGACTAGAAAATGACTGCAAAATTCCTTGGTACATAAGCAAATGTTGGAAGTTGGCAGGGAACTAAGGAGTTTAAGAGATGATCTTTGACAGGGAAAATATTATAGCTCAGTACCAAGATCAGCGGTCCCACTTAGACCCTAGGGGTTTAGACAAATACTTAAGACAATAAAACGTTTTAACTTCTCGAGCAGGGTCCTGTCACAACTTTGCCAATATCTCTGGCACTGACACGTTTATACATGCAGGAGCAATGAACAATGATTTATCATGGGATAAAAACAAGTACTTGACATTTCCCGTAGGATGGATGAAATCAAAATATGTCTGGGTCATCTATCGAACGTCTGCCGAAGTGAATAGTTTGATAATTAAAAAAGGCGAAGACCTACTCTAGTAGCTCACCGAAAAGAGGGTGATGTTACATAAATGATGTATAATCATAACACGGAATCAAAGCGATGATTGCTAAACCAACTAAACCGTACAAATTGGAGTTGGAAAATCCGCTGTGGTTGGGTTCCTACAAGCAACCTCTATTGAAACCTCGGTTCACTTGAGGAGGACCTCGGTCATTCCGATCACAAGGACCGTAGGTGAAATGGAAATATTTGGGTGTTGCTCATCCCAATACTGGCACCCGTCGACCACTGTTTCGTCCTGATTTGGACATATCAGGTGAAGATAGCCAGCGCTGGGGTAAAAACGGAGCCTAGTGGTTCACGTTGACGCCATAAACACTACGCCACTGAGATGCGTGAACCTAAGTCCCAATAGAGATTGCTTGTAACAACCCAACCACACAGCGAATTCTCCAAGTCCAACTTTGAATTTGTTTCCGCTGTACCAAGCGTTGCTCACGGATCTCAGTGGTATAGTGTTTCTGACGTCAGCGGTGAACCATTAGGCCCTGATTTCCACCCCAGCGCAGGCTATTTCCACCTGATGATTCCAAACCAGGAAGAAACCGCGGTCGAAGGGTGCCAGTGTTGTTATGAGCAACACCAAACTATTTCCTACTGAGGCATATTAATAAGACTTTAATTGTCACCATGGAACTTAAATATTTTACTGGTGCACCACCAGTTCTTGACTGCCTGGCTCATAGGAATAGAGGGATTGTAAAACCAGCGGTATGCCATAGACCAGGGACTCAGCTTGGGCAGTGCGATAGGTTTAGGTCCGTCAAAGATTGTTTGTTCTGGGACTGTTTTCACATTGTTGCACAGAGCCTAACTCCTGTGCATACACGGGGCAAGGTGATAAAGGTTGCTGCTGGACTATGAATATCCGAGGTGGTTAGGGAGGTACCAGTTGCAAAAGATATTAAACACACTTTCGGTACCTACTGCGGTGTGAATTTAGATAGTACAAGTATTTTATAATAAAGGAACTTCGGAGACTATCTGAAGAAGAAGCAAGAGGAAAATGACGAAGCTTTTCCGAAAGAGTCAAGAGTTGCGTCCAAAGTTAATGTATCTGAAGTACTCATTTCCGGCGAACATGACTACCAGTTGCAACCATAACACTGGCTTCAGGGACTGTATGAAGTAGGTAGGAAGATGAAAGAACACAGGAAATGCGTTTGTTTACTGCGTGGGAAGGAACCAGGATCCAAAGGTTTACTGGGTTATTGACTTTTAGCAATGCACGTGTTATATCTGAGGCATGAAATCGCCTTAGATTATGTACAGAGTATGAGGAGGAGGATTGAGGATCCAAGTCACGCTCTTGTTCAGGTGCGGTGGCTTTGGCAATACAGCAGACTAAGTATCGGACATGACCAACGCAACTAATACTGATCTCATGCTGCATTGGCCGTTGCTCAATTGGGAAGAAGGGCAACCTTAGCTACTGTCACAGGGGTGGATACTTAAAAACATGCCACCGCTAGCTCCTCCCCTCTAATTTCGTGCCCATCCTTTTAACACACTCCGCTCTCAGTCCTCATTCCACTTGCCACATGCTGCCTGCCTTAATCCCAGCTCCTAGTTCAAGCGGTTGTCCGCTACATTCGCACGCTTCTGCACAAAGTGCCGAAGATCCAATGATGGCACATGCGCAATCTCTTGGATCGCAACACGATTCTTTGCCTGACGCGACGCACTGTACTGGTCTTCAATGGAACTCAGTCGCTACCGCAATCAGTGAGACCCCCCTAGCCTATCAAAGCAAAATGTGTGAGGAAAATGTAGCTCGCACGTTCTACCGCGTGAGAAACGCCACCACGGTACCAGGTAAACATGGGGTCGGATTTGTACTATCCGATTGCCTGCATAGCGAATTGGTGAGTGAGCCGACTGGCAACAGCCCACAATTGCCGACTGTTCGCCTCCGACTTGGAAGAGGTAACTTTGCTACTTTTATTCGCACAGGTAGCCCCCAAATGTTATTATGATGCCATGGGAGATCCGGTTTACACTCAGTTTTCTTGCATGAAACTCTCTGTGCTGAAGAGTAATGCCAGTTGCTACAGTGTGGACAACCGAATCGCGCCGTATGGTATTGGCACAGCCGATAGGAACGGTGATCAGCTGCATTAACTGTGCGCTAGTCACGGCCTGACGAGTGCGAACACACAAGTTGCACTATGTACGAATGAAATTGCTACTTGGAGTGGTCATACTCATCTGCTTGACTATGTGTCATTGTTACAGAGCGTGACATGCATGTGGTGAGCATCGCACCTGTACTGTGTGGAGCTGAGGGTGGCACTGATCATAACTCAGTGCGGATCAACTTGTAAATAAATGTACTGTTCTTCTACCATGAATAGGTGGAAAAGAAAATTTTTTCCCCAAAGTACTGTTGAGAAAAGGATGGAACTGGAGAAGGCGATCGCTAGCCGCCTTATCGAGCTCGACTGCATTATATCAGTCAGCGACTTGTGACATCTCATTAAACAACGCGTTACTGCTGCTGCCGGCGAATCGCCCAAGCGTGCTGACAAGATTGCAACCATAAACGCATTGGTATCAAAGAAGAATATTTCACATACTGCGCATAATTAGGGTGCAGATAATCCGGGGAAGAAAGGTGTTTTGTAAGAATGCGTGAATGTTTGACAAGGGAACCTGTTTCATCAAGAATATTTGGTAGCCGGAGGATGTGGAGCAGATGAATGGTACTCCGAACGCTGTCAATCTATGCACTATTGTTCTATAAATGCCCACCTCATACCTTATGAGTAGGCAGACGAATGCTGCCTCGGGTGCTGCGTGCACCCAGGAAGCAGCCCTCATGCATATATGGTGAAAACATTTGGACTCTGTCTTAAACAATCGTTCAGAGGTTGACTTGGATATGTTACACCATTTGCCATAATAATATGTTAAGGACATCTCGACACCCCGTGAAGCCGAAAGAGCACAGACATGGCTACGCAGCGGTAATTGCGCCGGTGCTGATGTGATAATTCCGGAAGTGTTGAAGAATGACGGACCCGCAATATCACAAGTGCTTGGAAGAACAGGTTTCAGCTGAGCCAATGCATGCATTTAAGCTATCAATGTTCAATGGAAAAGAAAGCAGGCAGTATACAGAAAGTTATACTGCTATCAATTTGTGGAGTTGTGTCGAGATTCTGCCCCACCGCCTCGTCACAGACCATTGAACCAAACGTGGCTGAAGAACGGTACGAATTCCCTTGCACCCGCGATAGATATGGTGTTCGCCGCTCGTCAGCCGTAACAGCATCACCGTGAGGGAAAAAGTTATTGTACACGCTCTTCATCTACTTCATCAAGGCAGTTACTACAGTGAACACTGATGCCCTGTGACTGGTTTCCGGCCAAATTTAAATGCACTGGTAAGTAGATTTGTCTGATTGACTGCCTTTACCGTTCTATGCGGGTGAAGTTAAGCATGTGTGGACGAAATTGAGATGAATTTGTTGCTTTCTCGGAAGCGAATCAAAGCTGTGTTTTAGCCTCACACTCTAGTTAATACTTAGACACTTGTCGGGCTGTCTACTGCTCTGAATATTAAAGATTGCGGTGCTACCTCGTGCACAGCACCGATGATGTTCGCTGCGCATTCATAGTTTCGGACGAGAACCCGAGTGTGTGGAATAATCATCTGGATGCATTGTTTACACACGACTGAACGTTGTTTACACACAGCGAGGATGTTGTAAGGTATAAGAATGTCCGTCTCTTAAACGTTGGCCAAGCTCGGAATCACCCTCAACAATGGTCTGGCTTTTGCAGCTGTCTCTAGAAATGGAGTCCGCAAGCTGCCCGCAAATTAATATCGCATGTGAAATTTTGCAAATCTCATGAAAAGTTTTACTACCTTTGGAACACGTTGTCAACTGACGTGCGAATGACCAACGCGCTGCACCCTCGAGTATCGAAGACTAGTGCTGCATTTAGGAAGCTGAAACATCGGGTCTGGATGAGTCATCAGCTGACCTATGGAAACAAGCTGGTAGGTTCGGAGTTAATGGGGCTGTTGGTTCTCCTCTACTGCAGGGGAATATGGACGTTACCAAGAGGACATTCGATATCTGGAGCGATCAATCGGAAATGACTGCTTCGGACACTGCGGATTTGTTGCTGTGACACAGTCCGTGACACAGAAGTGATCCACGGAAGCGGCATGAGCGGAGTGTATTGCTTGTTGTTAGCGCGACACTTGGCCTCGCTCGCACACCTGCGCCGCATAACATTGAATAATAAACAGTGACTTTATACACATTAAGAAGCACTGTTTTACAAGTCCTGTTGGATGGTCGGTTGGGTTATCGAGAAACGTTAATTAAAGATTAGAGTTAGTACTTCTACTGTCAAAAGAATGGACACATCGTTTGTAATGCAGCTGCGTTTCACCGCGTATTTTCACAGCTCCAATAGGCGACAAATAATAAATCCAAGGTGTTTCCCAGTAGAAGAACGCATTGATATTGCTATAACCAAATATACCTGGCTGAGTGCATCGTCTAACAAACTAAATATGGCTACTATTAATGAAGAAACGACGGATTGGGTGAGGGAGTTCCACGGGTGATATACATGAATAGAAATTTTTACTGCACTCTAGACGCATGTACTTTTCTTCTAGTTTCGTGACGTGACCTCACACCTTTACGCTGCTGCTCAGTTGCAGTAAAAAGCAGCACAATTATTGAACTGTGTAACATTAAGTGTGCCATGATCAGGTCGTCTCGTAATCCGCGACACTGTCCACTGAATACTCCCAGACATTTAAGCATGTGCTTGTATGGTAGATTGCGTATTCAAATGACGTATTTGGAACCTCGACGTTGAGGTTCGTCCAGTGCAGTGAGGTCGTGCTTCAGTCGTGGAAGCCAGGCTTGAATTGCACATTCGACATGGGGACGAAATGTGCACTTAACATCTGCGGGAAAATAGCGATTTGTCCAAAGGCCCGTTGCAACAGATCGAAGTGTTGTGTGCCAGTTTTCGACAGCTTTTAAGTTGCCGTGAATAACCCAAGTTGTCTTGAACCATCACGCCCAGATGGCGTTCGCCGGAAGATCGTTGTAGTACTTGCGTTTCGATCCGGGAGGAGTAGTTGCTCTGGTTTTTTCGGAGAGAGTCTTGCATTTACTCGCGTTGAAACCCAGAAGCTTTTGGGTGGAGTGCTAATGTAGCATATCGAGGTCACGCTGAGTTTCATTCTGACCGGTACCCACCTGATTGCTGCGTTATATCTTAATATCGTCAGCAAACAAGATGAAATTAGAAGCGATTGTCTGCGCAAGGTCATTCCTAAATATCACAAGCAATCGTGGGCCTAGAACTAGTCCCTGTGGCACACCACGCTCAACTTGTAGGGGGTCAGCTAACGGGCCATGGACTCGCATCAATAACTGTCTTCGAAGCAGAAAGTTGACGATTCAGACCAAGAGAGAGTTGAGGATGGAAAGGAGAATCCGATGGTCTAAACGAGCGAATACCTTCGACAAATCCAAGATCATGTCAACCTCTCCCTAACGCCAGCTGACTCGGTCCACCTAGTCAATGCGATGAACAAATTCGTTGTGCACGATCGCTGTCGCCAGAAGCCGTATTGCTGGGGCGAAATGATGTTACCATTTTTCCGATAACGCACCAACGCACCAGCAATGATGGATCCCATGAGGTTGGAGAGTACATGAAGAATAGATACTGGGTGATAGTTTGAGGGTTCAGTCCTGCCTCCGCCTTTTTGAATTGGAGTTATTATTTTAATCTTCCACATGGTAAAAACCTGCTTTTAGTCTAAGCAACACTGAAAACTGAGCCAAAGACTATGCTAGTCGTCTTGCTTTTGGTTCCAGTGTTTCTGGGCGAATGATATGGAAACCGGGGAAGCTGTGGTTGCACAAGGGCGTCAGCTTCCGCAAGGCAGCTTCGGCAGTAAAAGAGATGCAGGTAAGCCCTGGTGGATGGACAACGAAAGCCGGAACACCGCCTGATTGTAAAGACCTGTGAAATGTGGAGGCACATTGCGTCGCAATACGTTTGCAGATACTGTAGACGTCCTTGTTGAACCACTAGTTTTCCGGAGTGGAAGAATTCCATGCCTCACTTTACTAAAGCTACTGACATGCTTGTACAGCAGTTTGTGATTAGCGCTGAAAGTTTTCATCAGGTTCTGTTGATATGCGGCTTTGTCTTCTCTGATTAGTTGAACGCAGTGGTTACGTTGGGCTCCCTTGTTGTCCCGACTTTCTAGCTTTGGATCTACTCGGTACACCCACCAGCTGGGTTTCTTACTGCTATCCCTTTGCAAGTACTGCTCTTAAGGAAGGAAATGTTGTTAGACAGGGTGGACTCTTTTTATGAAGCATCTGTAAGCAGCTGACTGAGTTTGCTGACGAACTCTAGCCAGGCGAGTTCCGAGGGTTCTTCGGCAAGGAACGACTGAATTTTGGCGCTGACGAGCTGAGCTAGTCGATCGTAGCGTGTGATGGCTCGCACAGCCTCATAGTTCTCATTATAATAATCCGCATACCAGACGAGTTTGGAATTACTGACTGTATGATCACTGCGACCCAACGGGTAATCTACAACCAACACAACATTCATATGCTCTTCGCTGGTGAACGCAAGGTCCAGCAAAGATTGGCTGTTGCCTGTTCTAAAACTAGTGGGCGAAATGACGTGACTGTAAAGCGGAACACTAGTTACTAGCTGTTGCAGATTGGTTTTGAACTGTTCTTTGTACTCATGATGTGAGCGTGCTTCTCCTTTAGATTAAACTTTAATACCCTCTCAAGCTGGCAGTCCATTTCGGGTCTAGAGTTTAGGGGGTGGTACGCCAAAGCTATAAGGCCTGTTAATTGAAGACGGAATCAGAGAGAATCCGTGAGCTGCGAGTTTGAATCCTCACGGCCTCGCACTGTAGGTCACTTCGGTTATACCGAATTACTCCACCTCCTTTTGTGTAGGCCTTCCGTTGCAGAGGAGTGACATGTCCGGCAGCGAGACTTCAGCGTCCATCATTTCAGCATGTGACCATTTCTCCTTGACACTGATGACATCGCATGGTTTAGAAATTTGGCGCTTTCAGCTCGGCTAGCTTACTGAATAGACATTTACTATTATTATAAGAGCTGGATATTATCTCGACCTCTAGTAGCCCATATGGCGCTAAAGGGGTAAGGTGTGGAAGAATGCCGACCGATGCGAGATCGGCTGTTATCCGTTTATTTTGACGGAATTAGGACTATCGTCCGCAACTTGATTTAGCCAAGATATGTTCTATTCCGCATCCGGACCTACTGCTGAATCGCATGAACGACCGATAAAGTAAAGCTTTTGTGTAGTCGCGGGTGGTTTTGCTTCTTCAGATAAGCTTACGTCTGGCCTTAGCAAGGCTTCTTCAACTTCTAGCCGAAATTCAGCCTGAAAGCTTTTCGATTGCCATGCCCACATTCTACACTTCTTTGCTGTTTGCCCTGACTAAAGCATGACTGTTAGAATTCTTGGTCTACATCCTCTGTAAGTTGGTGAGAGAGATGACCTTTTAAGCGATGGATCAACAACGCAATCCAAGGAAAATGTTTCTAAAATGAACTGCTACTGTTGCAAATCGCGATTGCTGATATTTTGACTATAGTGAGAGGAAATCTTGGGCATACCGTAGATGAAGATTGTATCCAGGTGATCCTGCTTGCAGTGTCCTACTACGATATTTCTTTTCGGTTGTTGTGCGCTCTAACGAACGACATGATAGATGCGTATCCCACGGGACCCGTGTTGTAGTATACTTGCAAATGACCTCAAGAGGTTTTTGAAGTCTATCTAACGCCAGACTTGCTAAAGCGAAGACGACTATTCGATCCTTACTGGAATGTATGCAACGAGACAATATTCCAAAACCCACTGGAAATCACTCAGGCGGTGCCACTTTCGGCCGACCCCAAAGACTCTAAAGCGTTATACACAAAACTTATTGGAAGCAGGGAAATCACGAGTTTCGAAACTGGAGCGCCAATGTTCACTTTTTAAAACTAGTATAGAGGGGTTTAATACAGACCATCGCGACTCCTTTAAACGATACACGGAACATGTATGTGCAAAGGTAGACGATAGGAAGTACACAAGCTTGTTGAAGAGCCTGTATCCGAAGCCATTAAAAACAACTTTTCCGGCACAAGCCGAAGGATATGTACATAACCAAATCAACGACCAGTTAAACCAATTGCAACTAGAAGGGTAAGCGTTGGGCTGAAAATTGTGCCACTCTCAACCACGTCATGGACAAATTCATTTAGAAACCCAGTTCGAAAATCTAATGCCCCAACTGTCTGGTTTGACCCCCAACGACACTTTCAAAACCCCGTTGGTGCACTTATGCCAGCAACACATGTCCTACGAAACAAAATTTTCAAACTTCTTGTCTAAGAGACATATGGGTGCTATCACAGAATTGAGATTGAATCCCGAACTTATCAATTCCCCAACCAAACAAAGGTGCTGGATGGGTTCTGATGAACAAATTGGACTACGTCATAAAAATGCATGTAATTCGTCAATACTCTAGCAAATTCATGCGTGACACTGTACAAATCGATATAACCACAAAGGATGAGACAAAAATTACGAGCTCGTTGGAGGAACTGTGGAATACTAATGTCATGAGTGTCATACTACTTAAGCAGCTAACTCCAATCGGATCACTCCCACCCCGACTCTACGGATTACCTGAAGTACACCAACCGCAGGTGCACTTACTCCCAATTATTGACATGTATGCTTCCGTCTTCCACTCGGTCGCCAAATAGATTGTGAGACTGTTAGAACCAGTACGTAAGGCACTGTGTGTTTACACATTAAAAGCTTCCTTTGCTTTTGTTACACTAGCGAAAAAGCTGAGAGTAGCTGGGAAAGTATGCTGTTTTTCGACGTCGAGTTGCATTTTTCAAAAGTTCCCTTCCTAGAGACTGTCGATTTCATTTGTGATAACATGGCGAAAAACCATATAGATATTGGTATCCCAGTAATTAACTTGAAAGAACTGAGCTTACGATGCCCTTTTGACAGGCACTTCATGATGTAAGTTACGATCGGGTCGCGCCTAGGGTCATTGCTTGCTGATATTTTCCTTGCCAAAGTTGAAGGTGAACCTCTTCGGCAAATTAGCACATCATTTGATTTCTACTGGAGATAAACAGATGATACCTTTATAATTTTAATTCAAAAGTTGACATAGCTTCTTTGCTAGATCATTTCAATGGCTCGCACTCGTCATTGAAGTTGCATGCGAAATTGAAAGCGTTGGAAAGTTAACCTTTCCGAACACACTGCTAAGCAACCGAGAGGATGGCTCTCTCCAGAGAACGGTCTATTGAAAGTCCACATGGATGGACTAATCTACACATTTCCGCAGCTTTGTACCGCTAAAGTACAAAGGAAACTTAGTTCATTGCTTGTACTATGGCCCCAATCAAGTTTGTAGTCCTGGAACTTTGGAAACCCAAAAGGATTGCATCCTTAGAACGCTAAAGGACAATGGTTACCCCACTCCGTTCATTCAGAGGTACTCTGTGGTCCGTGACTGACGAAAAGCAACTGGGACGGTACCGAAAATTAATGGATATCTTTCTGCTCCTGTTAAAAGAGATGTTGCCCTCGAATTATTGAACAGGAGACTCCTAAATACAATAGCTAAGTCATTCCCTGTTACCCACATGCATGTTCTTGTAAAAACAGCCCCGCTTAGTACCCAATGTATAAAAGATCGGCTCCCGGTCATGTCCGAATCTTTTATGAAATATCAATTTACTTGTGCCTACAGTATAAGGATACATCGGACACACGAACAGACGCTTGGCTAAACGGATAGCAGAACATGGCCCAGCAGTATTATGGAAGCGAACAATTGAACGTAGCAACAGATTTATATCGGAACATTTAATCCAGAGCGGGCTTCAAATAGTTACCTCGGAAGATCTTAATGTTGTCTACGCTCCACCAAGGCGTTACCCAAAAGACATTAAAAAGCGCATATAAATGACTGCCACGACCTTTGCGATCTGGTTAATGCAATCGGAACGGTGCAAACAGAAGACTCCAGTGCAGACGCTACATTCGCCCTGGCCCTGATTTTAGCTTGAGCGCCGCTCAATTCGATCCCACGTGGTGATTCTGTGACCCCAAGTGCGTTAGTATCTTCACCGACTGGAGAGTTTGATCAACTGATAAAAAAACGCTAGCCTAGTAATCGTGGTATACCACAATGTAAACCATATTTATCTATGTATTAGCCTGAAGAGAATTATCGAAAATAAATTTATCCGCTGAAATGCTGATTTGTTTTCTGCATGGGCCTGCATCAAGAAATGAAAAGAATAAAACGTAATTTTTGCATCAATGGCAGATTCTGATGGTACTCCAATATTTCGGGTCAGCCATAGTGTGCAGAGTTCGGGTGACGAGTAACTTATAGTTGGGTTGTGCTTTTGGTTTTAGCGTTCATCAAAATGTCGGATGAGTTCCACTTGGTCGTCAGACAACTTGTCCCGCAATGTGACAGCGGTAGATTCGGGAACATCCATGTACACAGCAATCAGGACTTGTTTTTGGATGCTTCTTGTGTTGCGGTGATAAGTCGTGTGGTTGTTATTCTTGGCTTTATGCCAAGTGATGATGACCTATTGTTTGTCTCCCCGCTCACGGTAGCTGCGTTACCAAAAGAGGAGACCCTAACTGTGGTATTCCGAGTGACCTCAGAAGCAATCTCTGCATAAGTGACTGGATTCACGGGGTTTGAAATTGTTGTATCCCGAAAAAGCAACAGACCAGAGGGAGACCGGAAAGTATGTATGGAGAAAACTGTCTGCACGAACGCTCAGTACGATTAAATCGATAGAGGTTCGAATTGAAACCAATCAAATGCAAGATCACATGATAGGCCAAAGATTGCTAAATAGAAGTGTGAGTAGGATAAGCGAATCGAGGGCAAAAACAAAGCAAAGTATTTGAACACGACATTGTCCCCTCTTCTGTTCGTAAAAATATAGGCACTACATGTCCATGAACGATCTAATTTAATGTCAGCATCCCGAAGAATTGTCATGCGGTGTTATCCGTTAAAGCGTATCGGTAGACAGGGCGGCGTATCCGACCGGAACGTCGTAAGGTTGTATTAGTTTGTACCGAGCGCTGTGTTGTAGGTGTGTTCTTCTGCTCAATAGCACGTTGGGAAAGGGCTGTATGCAGCCGTTTTGCATTCATCTTAGTCGCATCAGCCAACTTGCAAGTTCCTGGCGTGCACACGGATTCCACACGGGTCGGCGAGCCGAACACATTACCACCTTTGCGGGAATAGGGTATACTCACAAAAGCAAATGTCCCTGGAGGATGTTCTCCAAACGCGTCTATAGTTAGCCTGATAAACAGTCCGTCTTTCGTATTCTCTGTGATCGGCAGTTCCTTCGGATGTAAAGGCTGTATTTAATTGAGTTCGAATTGTTCGCCCTAGCATTGGCTCTGTGGCGGTCGTTGCTGTTGCAGTATGTTCTGTGTACCTCCAATGCAGATACCAAGGCATCATCCCAGGATTCTCCCGAAAGCCAAAGGACTTGCAAAGATTCTTTCAAAGTATGATTGTCGTTCGACGTGTCCATTCGCTGCAGGATTATAAGGTACAGTCCTCGTGTGTCTGATACCATTGCGCCTTAGGAATTCAGCATACTTGTTACTTCGAAACTGTGGGCCGTCATAATTGACTATTTGTTCTGGCAAATCGTACCTGGCCACTTTATGATGACGGTTGTAGTTACGGCCCCGCATAGAATAGTCTCTGGCCAGTTGCTGTAGATACATGTAGCCACTAGCACGTTTCGCTCCTGCGGCGGTGCATTGCCAAACCGGCCCATAGTATCGATAGCAATTTTTGCCCATGGCTTCACTGGTTACACGATCGGTTGGACTGCAGCATTCAGAGGCCTCGCAATCTTATCGGATTGTTGACAGGCGTAACATTCCCGAATAACCGCCTCGACGCTGGAATTCAACTTCGGCCACCAATAGTATTGTCGTATCCGAGCTATTTTCGCACAATCCCTGGATGACCTTCATGCGCACATGTAAGCACCAGAGGAATAAGGGTTGCAGGGGCCACAAACCATTCGCTTCTAATAATGCAGTTGCTCACAGTAGAAAGCTCGTTCCGTAGGGTATAGTATGGAAGTAACTCAGGTTGGATCTTGGTACGACTGGCCCATGAAGGGGATATGTACTCACGAAACTTCGATAGGACAGGGTCTTCGTCAGTGTGCACTCATCGCAGGTCAAATGTTATTGTAGGTGTTTCGTCTGAGAGCTGTGATATCATTTTTACCTCCTCTGTGTCCTCGTTTTCCCCTTCGTTGGACAGTGGGAGTCTCGACAAAGCATCTGCGAGTTGGTTAAAGTACCCTGGCAAGTATTCTATTTCATAATCAGAGTTCAATAAAGGTGAGTACCAGCGACTCAAGCGTACCGACTTTCAGCCTTTGTTACCGCGACTTTGTAGCGTTGTACGAGCAGAATGGTCGGTGCGCAAAGTGAATCGACATCCGTATAAGTAAAAGTACCATTTCCCACGTACCCAGACGCATGCGAGGGCCTCCTCGCCGGTGGAATAATTTATTTCAGTACCAGACAAGGTACGCGATGTACACGCAATCACTTGCTCCACGCCGTCATGCAGCTGGGACAGAACTGCACCCAAGGCAACATCTGAAGCATCCGTTGAAACAAACCCTGAACAGTACTCATTGAATATCGCTACCGTGGGAGTGGATTCCATCATCGCTCGTATGGTCATGTAAACACTGTCTTGTTTAGTGTCTCAAAGAAGCTCCTGGTTTTGACGCGTCAACCTCTGCAACGGCTCGGCAATAGTTGTACATTTCGGTAAATGTCGAGGGTAATAAGTACACAAACCCAAGAGATGTTTCATCTGCGTAACATTGCGTGGTTTTGCGCAGTCGAGATTGGCTCTGGTGTCCTGCACATTAGGCTTAATACCCGAGGTAGAAATAACATGTCCATTAAGCTCGACCTCCGTTACATCGAACTGGCATTTGCTGGTTTTCAGGCGGGGATTTAGTTCATTCAGTCTATACAGTACATTATGTAAGTTTTCCCGATGTTCGGTGGGATTACTAACAAAGACACAATTATCATCCATATACACAACACATCCTTTGAGATTTGTTAACAATAAAATAATAAATTGCTGCCAAGCTGCTGGGACACTATTAAGGCCCATTGGTAGCACTTTGCCTTGATACAACACGCCTTGTGTGAGGAAAGCAGTCAAATGCGGCAATTTAGAGTCAGTGGCACGTGTTAGTATGCACTGCGAACATACATCGTTGAGAAAAGTTTGGCGTTTGAAAACCCCACCATCAACTCATGGAGAAAAGCAGCGGGAACTTGTCCACAATTATATGTCGAGTAAGTGTTTGAAAGTAGGTACATAGACGAAAAGTGCCATCCTTTTTAACGGAAACTAGTGAATGAACCCATTCAGAACACTGTATGGGTTCTTTAAGTCTTCCGTGTCATATTTTTCAAAGCCTGCGACAACGCCTCTCGCTTGGACATAGGTACAGGCCTAAGTTGTGAAATGCTGAATGGTTGGTAATCCGCGCTCAACCGAATGCGGTGCATTGTTTTTGGGATTCTACCAATATCCGGAAGAAAGAGATTTGGTTAACTGGAATGTAACGAATAAAGGTTGACACTGCAAATGGTCATCCGGCTGACGCATGGTGATAAGTTTAACAAGACCATGGCATTACGTCCCAATAGAAGCTTACTGACAGTTTTAAAGGCGTAAACTTTAACCATACGCTTCCTGCTGTTTATAAGAAACAATGAAACCGTAACAAAACCGAGTATATGGACACCACCATTTGAGTTGCTGCTGAAGGTATAAGTGGGAGGATGTACAGTTAGTTAAATAAAATGCTGTTTGTAAAAATATGGCACAACTGTGATTGGTGACGCGGAATCTAGTTCCATTTCTAGACAAATGGTTTCGTTTCTAACTTCAAAAAACACATGACGAATATTTGGCGAAGGCAGTTGAGTTGGAGACGAAAGAGGATGTTCGCATTCATTAACGACATATATGGATTGTTCAATGGTGACCGGAGAAGCTGTAGTCATTTGTAGAATCAACTAAAGAAATGTCGCGGGAACAACAAAACCGAGCAATATGACCGGTCTTACCGCAATTCCGGCAGATTTCACTCTTTGCAAGACATGAATTATCATTTGCACTATGTTCAGCATTTCCACAACGGTAACACTTATTTCTAACTGAGGATCGTGTCAGAGAGCGTGTAGAATCCACACGGTCAATTTCAGTAGCTCCTGTGTTACAGAGGAAAATTTTGTTTTGTTCCGTGACTGCGATCTTCATGCGAGCCACCTCACAGGCCTTGTCCCACTGGAGCCTTTCTGCGTTTTCCATTAAGTGACTCTCTGATCCGAGAATCCGTGAGACCAAAAATCAATTATTGTGTTAGCATAGTTTCTTCCCATTTTTTTCTTGGGAATACTACTGTAGTCACACTTTCGAACAGAACAAACAAAGGGGAAGTGAATGCATCCACTGATTCACCAGATGCTTGTTTCAGCTGCGCAAAATTGTACCGAGAAGTATAGGTGTTCACTCGAACACCTCAATGTTTATCGAGGGCCGATAAGGCCTCTGTCAACGTGGGTTTCTCCCGCAGGTTTAGAGTATCAAATATACGTCGACCCTCTGAGCCGAGGTGCAAGCGCAAAAGCTTTAGAATATCCTCCATTTTCAGCGTCACGAATGGATTGAGAACTGGTAGCACAGAAATGTAATCTGAAAAACTAATTTTCCAGTCTTCCTAGCATTCCGCATTTGGAGTAAACGCAGTCAGTACAGAACGGTGCAGGGGCAGTAGCATGCAAAGACATCGGTAACACGCGACGCCTATTTGTTGTATCCCAAAAATGCAGCAGACCAGAGCGGCACCGGAAGGTATGTATGAAGAACAGTGTTCGCACACAAACGCAGTACATTCGAATCGATAGAGATTTGAATTGCAACCAATGAAATGCAACATCACATGATAGGTCAAGGCGTGCTAATTAGAAGTGTAAGTAGGATAAGCTAATCGACGGCAACAACAAAGTATTTGAACACGACAGAGATCTACCGTAGCCACGTGAGTTGTGGGTGCAGATAACAGGTTGGGCTGCTCCATCCTTGTTAATGATAGCAGCTGTTAAACGGCAAAATATCATAGCTAAAATGTTTCGGGTAGTGCCTAAATTTCGTGGTTCTGAGTACTAATTGACTACCAGAGCACGCTCTGTTTAGTATGACGTCCTTCTGAGGTTAGAGAAAATAACGGCCATGGAGACTGTAAAGTCGAAATAGAACATTGATTATTCAGCCAAACTGGATTATTTATTTAATGACATGATATCACTATTCCCAAATCTATTGCTTATTGCGTTACAGAAATTTACACATGTTTGCTACGAACACCTGCACTATGAAGCACTTTACCTTTTCACTTCGCATTACTTGCCTATCCTTGACTCTATAAACTCAAACCTTTCACCCTTGATAGACGGTCGATTGGCAAACTGCTACGCAGCGTAATTTCCCCAAGCCGCATCACGTCTTTCAGTGTCCGCGCTTTATCGTTACGAATGCAAACCTATCCGTAAATTGCTTACTCATTTCAATTTATTTGTGGAACCACGATAACAGGAATTTATATTTTATTTTATCAGCCTATACCGTGTGTAGAATATAAGTCTACTAACCTACAGTTTCCATATCCTGTCTCGTGAGTTTACTTAGTCTCGGCTTCGTATAGTCGCTACCTAGTAGAATAGTGCAATAATGTCAGTTTCCTATTTTAATATTGATGACTACTGTGCTGCCGTTGAAAATACTGATGCAGACAAACTTCAGTATGCTGAGGCCCGGACTAGAATGCTGGAGTCGGCTCTGACTACTATGTGTCTGCAGGCTAAGCAATATAAATCAGATTGTTTTGGATATGATGTTACGTCGGATCATCCGGTTAGTAAACGGACAGATTATTTGCCTTACGATATTTGTGGCCTACCTTCTGGTGTTTCTCTTTGACTATTTACTCTAAAGCCGATAAGTTACGGCCGCAATATCTTGTCGGTGGAGCGTTTGGATGATCCGTTGGCAGTCGTAAGTTCGGAGGTGCTGGGCCGCTGCTGAGAACGTACAGCTCCACATACTGCTGCTGACTGTTTTTTCTGAACGCAAATCCAACTGTTTCGGTCCGAACACTAGGTTATGTTGCCTTAGGCTAGAGCTGCTCACATCTGTTGGTAAACCAGTATGCTATAGATATTCATGCGCTGCTTTGCAGTCAACGTGACCCGAATAACTTCCGGTCCGAAGATCCGAATTTCATATCTGATACAATACTTCTGTGGAAAAGCTAAAGAAGCCAAAGAAATGTTTGGTTCTTGAAACTTTTAAAAGTTTTGCAGAAGCAATGAGTATTTTACGCAAGCGATTTGGTCGACCACAGAAAATAGCGTGGACCCATATCAACGCTTTAAATTATGGATATTATATACATTAAGCCCAATGATATTGCAGCCCTCCCTCTTTTAGCTGAGGAACTGCGGTTATGTTACTTAACTCTGAAGCAATTGAGATATGAAGCTGATATGAACGCGTCGCGAACAATTAACGGCACAGTTAGACGATTGCCGAACCTTTCATAATTCAAGTGGACCGAATATGCCATTAGGTTCGTCCGGACGTAAATAGAGCCAAAAGAATTCGTAGATGAAACAGCCGAGCTCGTCGACACTTACCTGTTTTTTTTATCGCACTTTCCCTTCAGATCAGCCGATAACGCTGTTAGAAGTAGGGGCTTAAATCGTCGTGGTTGTGCCTCTTACTCGAATGCTGTAATATCCGCAGACCGGCTACGTTTAAATGCATTTCCTGTGAACGACATCATTACTTAGATCAATATCATGAATTCCGAAAACTTAGCTGCCACGAGCACCGGGAATTCTGTTGGTTTCACAGCTTGTGCTAACTGTGTCTCCAACCGATCCCTGAGTTCCAAAGCTGCCGGTCAAGAAAGTATTGTGGGTTAAGTAACTGTAGGCTAATTTACCAAACGTTCCATTTGCTGGTCGGAGCGAAAAACCCTGGAGCACTGAATAATTAAACAGACAGTTGCGCTCTAAGTTTTCTCGAAAAGCTTGCTATCTCTCTTGGTGTGTCGCCCTTTCTAGTCTCTTGTACTGCTAGCACCGTTCGGATGCTAGTCCTGGTTGATAACGGGTCAGATCCCTTATTGATCGATGTCTATTTGCATCAAAATATCGGATTTCAAGGGTTCGTCATGACAGTGAACCCGAAAACTGTTGCCGGTCGATCCAGGTTAAGTCGCAGTCGGTTAGTGTAGCAGTTCAATGGATAGATAGTGGTGAGGCAGTCCGGTTAGAAGCTGTCCGGTCAGTCACTCATCTCTTTCGAACAGCTGGAAAGGGTACAAGAAGAAAGGATTTCTAATGATGGCCTCACTTTAGCGACTTAAGCTTTCCAGTAACGAAAGGGAAGATGGAGCTTCTAGTTGAAAATGATAACCCATATCTGCACTGCTCTTTGGATCAGAGGAGCGGGAATCCTAGTTATTCGCATGCTATTAGAACCAAATTGGGCTGGATAGTGTTGGGTCCGAGCAGCTTGTGCGAGTTCAAGGAAGATCGGTCTACTACAGACGTGGACCTACAGAGAGGCTAAATTCGTTTTGCTGCGAAACCACCGACCTATACCATTTATTTGAACAAATGTAGTAAACGGATTTCGACGGCTTTGATAGTCCCTGATTGGCTATGTCAGTGAACGACAGACGTGCACTCAAACTCATGTAGGTTTCCCTAAAAAGAATCCGCGGTCATTATGAGATCGCGGTACCCCGGCAATCAGAGATACCATAGTTACCAGAGAGGTCGCCCTGATGAGCCTCGTATAGTTGAAGAGGCTGGTTAAGGATGCTCCGCCACCCGAAGCATGCACAAAGGCAATGGAATGGTATGTAACTAAAAGACAAGCCAACCTGGCTCCACTGCAAGCGGAACAGATCAAAGTAGGAAACTGCTATCTACTACCTCACTCGGTATCGCATCCGCGTAAACCAGGTAAAACACCAGTAATTTTCAATTGTCAGGCTTTATACCGCGGGATTTCTTTTAAGCAACGGCTTTTAGGGAGTCCTGCTTCTTCTACCAGTTTGGTTGATTCTATCTTGAGGTTTAAATCCCACTCAATCACGATGGCATCCGACATTGTAACAATATTCCATCAAGTCAAGGTCCTGAGTCGCGACAAGAATTGCTTGAGGTCGCTATGATTAAGAAAGGTAGGCTTTGCTTCCATCCTACTGAATATCGACTGACAGAACATACGTCTAAAACCATTTATCTACTTAGTTGTACAAGTTTTGTTCAACATCAAGCCATTACCGAAAATGCAAGTGCATACTAAGCAAAGATTATTAAAGTCTCAAAAAGTTGTTTCTACCTCGACGAGTGCCTCTTTAATGTTGGTACTATTCAAGAAGCGATTGAACTCGTTAAGCATCTTAGTCACATATTGGTCAAGCGATGATTATATTCAACAAAACAGCTCATTAAACGAAGTGAGGCTATCACAAATTTGGCCGGCAGTGAACTGAAGACTTTTAGAATATGATATCTGACTGAGGAGAACTTCGTCGAAAGTGCCCTTGGTTCAAACTGAAACGTTACCCAGGACCGCGTAAACTTCAAGCTGGAGAGTTTTGGTCGTGTTAACTCGTTGAGCCATACTCTCATTTGTCGCTTCCGTCTATGATCCTCTAGGCCTATTCGCACCAGCACTTTTATCAGGAAACATTCTACTACAAAATTTCGTACCAAAGCATTTGGATTGGGATGAGCTGCTATACATACAAGATCAACGGACGGAGAACCAATGGTTGTCGAGCGCGCATGGACTTGAGAGACTTTCCTTTGAAAGATGCGTTACTCCGTTTGGACGCAGCACATATTCCTTACAGTTGCATTATTTTTCCGATGCATATGAGACCAATTACGATGCTGCTATGTATTTGGGAAGCAAAGATGCCGAAGGCAGTGTTAATACCTCCCTGATTATTGGAAAGTCCAGAGTTAGTCATATTCGTATCGTGTCTATACTTAAACTAGAGCTCATCGCTGCCCTAATTACAATCCGTACGGCAGCAAAGGTCACCAAGGAAATGAGTCTCCAGTGAAAGACAACTTTTTGGACAGATTCAATGATAGTCTTTAAGCATTTTCGTAGTGTTAACGGGCGCCTTTCAACTTACGTTATTAATTGAATTAATATTTTAACACAACAATGTCATCAGAGTCAGTCGGGCTACCAAAATTCGAAGCAAACCAGTCTGGTATAGAACATGATAGCCCTATTCCCAAATCCATTGCTTGTTTCGTTACAGAAATTTACACACCTGCAATTTGAAACACTTTAGCTTTTCATTTCGCATTATTGGTATATCCTTGGCTATTTAAAGTTAAACATTTCCCCCTTGATAGCCTGTCGATTGCCAACTGCTACGCAGAGCAATTTCCCCAAGTCGCAGCACGTCTTCCAGTGTCCGCCCTTTCTCCTTACGAATGCACACCTAACCGAAAATTGCTTACTCACTTCAATTTATTTGTGGAACAACGGTAACAGGAATTTATATTTTATTTTCTCAACCCAGACCGTGTGTAGAATATAGGTCTACTAACGTACAGTTTCCATATCCCGTCTCTTGTGGTTAGTTATTCTAGGCTTAGTGTTTTCTTTACAGGGACCTTGCCGATTGTGATTAGAGTGAAGCAATTTGTGCGCTATTCTTTTGCCTAGAGGTCACGGCGGTGTTTTGTGGCATACTCGTTTCTGGTGATATAATTTTGGCGTCCATCTACAACTTGGCTTCTTCTGCTGAGGCTACATTTGACTAATGGGATGATTGAGCAGGCAGCACGAAATCAGAGGTCAGCTTGGTGACTGTTTCTGTCTCTCACCTCCCGTTAGGAATGATTTGCACACGTTGAATGACATCGTTTTAAACTGTGTGAGCAGGCCAACCCCAATTTAACTAATCGGTTGCATTCTCCAGACACACAGCATCCTTCATCTTGAGCCATTTTGGATTCGCATCTACTTGCTCCCTGGTACTCAGAGTAGTTTTGTGACCTACCACAGTGAGCTAGCTGTGTTGTGTACTTAAATCACTTCGGTCGGTTGCACACTTCAGTGATGTGGTTAGAAAGCTCGAGTGAGGCAGACTAGCGGGCGACGTGACTGCGCTGCTTGTTTCAACGGAGATACCGAAGCGGCACTTGTAAGTCCAATTGCGTGCGAGGACGCGGACTGTTTGCATACCGAAGCTGTGGTACAATGACATAATCCAGGAGAAGTTATCACGAACCAGTTTTGAAGTTGGGTGTTAGAAGTAACTGGCTGTGGATCAAGGCCAATGAAGCGATCACATCAAGTGCACAAGACCTACTGTCGTATCAGGAGGAAGAAGGCTGGTTGCGAAAGCGACAAGCACCGGGACAAGTCGGTCATGGAGGTTAAGCACATGATGCTACAGCACATGCGGCCTTGTGTGCCTCAACGCAGCCGGTCGGGTCATGTGTCGACGCAGCCACGAGTGGTCAATAACGAAGAGGCAGTGCCTAAGTTGTATAGATAACTATCAGCGTAAGGTAAGTACACTGCTTCTCGTGCCATTGACTGATTCAGACCAATAATGTAGCGGCTTTAGCACTGTGCGGCGTCATCTTTGTAGCTAGTTTGTACACGTGCCTATGGCTTTAAGTTGTTGCATGATAGGAAGACTTTGTTGAATGACATTCCATATCTCTCTATGAATAACATCATTACAATGAGTGCATTTTAACCATTTTGTTTGGAATGACTGCTGCGTCACCGGGACCACATGAATCGCCCTCATTTTCTATGCATGGGCGACTTCAATTGCCCTCGAATACGCTAGCCTGAAGTTCAAGATTTCACCAGATATTGTGTGGCTGCGGCAAACTTTGCTGAAATGGTAGTTGAAAGTTGGGCACCACAACACAACTGCCAACGGACGCGCATAACACGGCGTTCAACTCTATTTGGCTTAGACTTGTCTTTAGCAAGCCGCGAACAACACGTGTAAGCCATTCAGATACTAGAGCTTCTGGCAGCAAGTGACTATTTAGTTCTTATTGCCAACGTGGAGCTATGCGTGCAGCAGTCCAACGTAAAGTAGTCAGCTTTCTACTACAGGAAGACGGGTTTCGACAGCCTGACTCGAGTCGCGAACCAAGTGGATTAGTCTGTGCTGCAATCAGCATCAGTTGAAGCTTGATGAACGATTTTTAAAAATGGACCAAACACTATCTAACCGGTTTGTGCAACTCAAGTGTTGGAAAGTAGGACCGGTCGGGACACATTGGTTTGACAAGGAATATGGTAAACTGGCCCGGAAGCGGCGCAGACTGTGGGACAAATGTTTTATCTCCGGCTAAATGAACGTCTACAGGTTTTGTAAAAAGCAACAAATATTAAAACCATACGAACAGGAGTAAGCGCCGGCCTTTTGAAGAGCAGCTAGCAACTGCTCGAAGAGAATCTTTGATTACTTGACGCGGGACCTGAAGGCAGCAGGTAACTTACCAGTGATAACGGGCGCGGAAGGACAGACCCTAACCTCCAGTACTGTGCATGTGTCCACATTGGCGGTGCACTTTGCTTCTGTGCTTGCAACTGACCAGTTGTCTGTACCGAGATAGGCCTGCACTGCCAATAACTCTCGTAAGTTATCCGACTCAATACAACCGTCATGAGAATGAAATGATGTCATACAGGCCAATATGTGTGGTTGGATTTGCGTGAGCACCATACGTACAGTAAGCGCACGGTCGGTCAGAAAAACCTTGACTGCATGTTAAACAAAATTCACGGGTTAAAAGCACCTACCAAAACTGACGTTTTGATGTTTTAATGTTTTGAGCAGATTTTAATTGCAAAAGCGTCCCTTGCTTACTGGGTGTAATGAAGGCAGTAGATATGGCTGTGGAAATAACCTCTGTAACCGTATCTAATTTCAAAGTGTTTCTTGCGATAAGCCGGACGATGATGTTAAAATAGTGTAGATAGAAATTCATCCCATCTAGACGCTCGGAAAAGCACCGAACGGTTGTTCCATCATTGTGGGAGTCATCAGCAGTGCGCATTAAATCTGACCCTTGTGGGGCTGGAACCCGCAACTCTACTGTCCCCAGTCGAGGCCACTGAGATACGGGGATGGTGGACGGTAATGAGTGCTGTGACTAAGTTAGTAGATATTGTATAGCCTTGCTCACTATTCACTGACTTGCACGTTACTACTGTGGAGAGGACAAACGACGAACTTGCCAAACTTAAGCCACCAATTGACTTATGGCACTACAGGCAGTTCAGTCTGCATATTGCTTACAAAGGAGTAGTAGGGAGCGTTGTACTCATCAACTCCAGACCAAGTGAGTGGCGTTATATCGTCGATAGTAACTTAGTCATGACGATCGTTAAAGTCCCCCGTAGCTGAGTGGTTTCAATCACAGACTGTCAAGTTGCGGGTACGGGCCCTGCAGTTTTCAGCTGGCGTGCGCACGGCTGACGATCCTCGAAAGTATGAAACGGCCGTTCAGTGCTTGTCCGGGCGTATAACGGTTGTGTGACTGCGTGTAAATGTGCTAAATTTCTACCTATACCATTCAACTTTCCCTACCGCTCCTTTGAAGTCAAAATAGTCTTGTTAAAGAAGGACTTCTTCAGTTAGTAAAGACTGCCGGTTTGAGGCAAGGAAAGATAATGATGTTTGACCCAATGTCACTAGAAATTGCATCGGTAGGTAATATGTATCGGGGCTGAGCATCCCTGGAGTGTTGTAGAGGAGAAACGTCTTAAAGTGAGGTAATCAAGGTACTACATGTTGCGCAGTAGAAGAAAGAAATCTGATTTAATATGTGACCATTTTACATAGTAAAACACATGGGTACACCGATTCGCGCGGCCATGAGGGTTCAACCTTAGCAAATGCACTCGAAAAAGTGCACGGCGGTGTACTTGTGTAGCAAACAAACTTATTAACTTGAGTAACGATGCTCCTTAGGTCAGCTATACCATTTCCCGGCCAAGTTGTCCTCTTGGGCAACAAAAATAATCTGAGGGGGCATTCAACATGCGTCTACTCAATTAATTTGTTCCGTGCGTACGCCAGTCACTTGTGCAGGTATGTGGGTGTGCGTGTATAGCCCGTCGTCTTCAGCCAATTGGACCTCAGACGCACTAAGTCATAGGGGTGCAGGTGGGACGCTTCAGCTCCTAGGCACGGAACAACTTAATTGAGTAGACTCATGTTGAATGTCCCCTCAGATTATTTCTGTTGCCCAAGAGGACAACTTGGCCGGGAAAGGTAGTAGTACTCCATCGTGTCGTACAATTCGGAGGCTGGGAAAGCGAGCCAGTTGTTTTTCTCTCAATCTGCTCCGTTGGCTACCATGCTGACCATCTGCATTCCCTTGTTGAGTCAATAGTATCATGCCATTTGAGTGGTTCTTGTGAAGTGCAGCAACTTTATGAATCGCAGGGCAAGTGGTTTCTCAGAAGTCCGCCTAGTAACCAGAATGATGTCTCGAACTCGTTCCAACTCCCGAAACAACCGTACTCAAAATGCCGGATTCGACAAAGTCATCGGAACATTTACTCACGCTGTCCTGGCTCACCAGATGTCAATGTTTTCACACGACGAGCAATCGCGCCTTCTAGACACCGGTAAACACACACCCACGTATGGCTGCGCGGTTGCTAACGCTCACACAAGCGAACATACCAGTATCCTGGTAATTGAAATACACACATCCAGCATTATCCGCTGCGCACCAACACACATATTGGAACACTTTTCGCTGGGGCCAAGTGTGTCTGATGGAGGCTCGGCACACACAATTCCCATTGGCTTTCAAACATCAAGAGAAACCATTCCACCACATACGTAACAGCAACAGTAGAATAGATAGGTGATATACCCATACAAAGCTTTGTTGTAAATGGCTTATG
The DNA here is from genome assembly GCA_944474145.2 of Dicrocoelium dendriticum. NCBI lineage: Eukaryota > Metazoa > Platyhelminthes > Trematoda > Plagiorchiida > Dicrocoeliidae > Dicrocoelium > Dicrocoelium dendriticum. The sequence goes on along the minus strand of OX104066.1, from coordinate 93,789,417 downwards.
AATCAATTGGTTTCTAATAAACCGCCAACTGAATTGATTTTTTTGTCATGATTCCAGCTATAGATGTCACCGACCATGCAAAATGATGATCAGTGCCAAAAAGGTCCTCCTGTGTCGCTCATGCATTGACCCGTGAGCATTGCGAGAGCGCCGAAATGTGGACTCGCCATTTGCCTCCGAGTTTAACTGTTCAGTTTCATTTACTCTGAGGAGGGATGCTTAGCTAACACACATCTTACTCTTAACTCAGACGATGCCAGGTGTAATTATCCAAACATTGCGCCTAAATATCGCTGATTTGTGGGACTGTGGATAGTCAGCATCAATAGGAACCCAAGTGAACTTGAAGTGTCATTTTTTGGCGTTTGAAGCTTGCCTGTTCATACCATGACCATTGACGATTGGTGCACACGTTCATCTTCCACACGTTCCTTTAGCTGTCATGCTAAAGTATACGTAGTGCTTTCTTCGATGGATGAAGCGGAGATAAACGAAAGTTAGGCAAACTCGCATGTGGTTTGATTACCTTACACTTTTCTGCACGTTGAGAATGTACCAGTGACATGGATGCATTTGGAAATGTACTCGTAGTTTCGATTCACCAGTTTTTGTTAGGGCCGGCAGACGACATTCGGGAGTCAATTGACGACACCGATGAGTTGGGGTAACGGTACCAAATTTTTCGGTAGGCCCTATACTAAAATATCGGGGTGATGATCTTTATGAAAAGTGGGAGAACCTGAAGCCATATTAGGCCAGTTTTCATCCACATTAGTAAAAAGTTATTGTTTGCTCGCCACTGTCCTGTAACGCTACGTGATTCATATAAACCGTACGCCATAATTTTCCGAGAAATAAAACTGAATCTAGTGCTCGCACAGTAGAAAAATACATGAACTTTGAGAGTTGCAACAGTAAAAGTTGGTCGTTTCTGAGCTGGTATACATTACAAGTATGATTAAATAGTATGTGGCACTATGGTAAATATAACTTACCGAGAAACACTTTTCCAGGCTGGAAATGCCACGGAGATAGTCAAGTGCGTCAATGTTTCCTTGAATAAGGTTCTGGGCGAATGATGCAAAACATCGAGAGACGGGGATTATTTATCAGACTGACGTTTTGTGAGGAGGCGTTGATAGGTATTGGACAGTAGACTGCGTTGTTGAGAAAGGAATCGTTTTACCCATGATGTATTCTATCTGTTCCGTAACACTATGCAGAAAACTAAACTGTCTATGGAAACAAGAATTCCTGAAGCTGGGTAAACACAGGTTACTACCAGTAGTCACATCAATTATCCCCACTAAATCCCGGTGTTGTGCGGGACAGCAGAACGACTGACTAACTTCAGAAAAGGGAGTTGGGTTGGGTACCATGGATAACATGTTGAACTATTGCACAAAAAACCTGGTGCGATAATTTTGTGTAGGAAACACAAAATGCTATTTTGACGTGTAGCGAAGACGAGTAACCAATGCCTCTGCAGTCGTTGATTCTTGCACTAGGCTAAAAATTTCACAGGCTCCACATAGCACGAGCCCAAGCTAAAACCTTGTATTCTTTGTCCAACTGTTATAGGCCGTCGCGCTCCTTTGGTTCCATAGGTTCGTATGGTATTGGGATTATCGATATTGAAAGATAGTTTTTCCTAACATGTATTCTCATGATGTGATGGTGAAGCATTTGTCATACCTAATTTCGTCTTTACAATTATACTTGCATGCTTGAGAGAACGTTCGCTATCTACTACGGCGTGAACGGATAGCTTAACATGTATGAGCCTTCACGGGGCTCAATGACCTACTGCAGCCGTGGCAAGGTCTTAAAGACCACTCGTCTGGGTGTATCCGTGGTAACCTGGGCTTAAATAACTCCAGCTTGATTTTCGTAAGTGATTCATTAGCATATTGGGATGACGTTGTAGCACAGAAGTACATCAAATGTGCTGCAGTTTCTGTGATATGTTGTAGAGTTTAAAGTTTGCTAGGGGCAACTGCTGCCTCCAGCATAGCTTTTAATGTGTCTTGATGTTCCTCCAAGGCATGGTTCTGAAATTTGTTTATTAAAGACATGAATTAAAGTTGACTACTTAGCATTACGTCACATTCACTTTGACAAGAAAAGTTATTGATGCCTTCACGGAGGTGGCGGTTTTGCCTGATTAAGCACATTTCTGTTGGACTGTTATATCAAACTTCAAACCTGGAGCGGATTAAAAGCGTGGTGATTATTATGAGGCATACTGTGGGTAACTATAAAAACCGGTTCACATTTCACAATCTTGTGCGCATCCGCGTTGCAGCAATGAGGCAGCCCGTAGACCAAGACAATTTCGAAAAGGAAACCAGAGAACTCATTGTACTCACGCGCATGCTGCAAATGCCGATGAAAAAAGCTCCGATTTGTGCTAGTCAGTATTAGCTCAGCGGCTTCACGACCAATCCAGGTTAGCAGAGCTTGAAGCCATCTTAGCTGGTTCCTGGTCAATTACAAGTTGTTTTCAGCTTATCTGGTGTGAGGTTCAGGAGTGGCAGTGCCAGCAGCAGGTGATATGTAGCAAAGTCGTTGAGAGGCTAACACTTTTTACCAAATCACTTTGTTGCTTTGGAGACATAAACCGTCAGTGATGGTCTAATATAACCTACCAATTACACCTTACAAATATATATTAATCTTTGAGTTATTCTGAAATTGTTGCATTTACAGGCCAATATACCTTTCAGTAGTCAGCCAAGGAGGTTCAAAGGTTGACCTTTCAGTCAATCGGAGCTTAATATGTGCTTTGAATTGATTTAACCTAGAAGGATCTGATGATCACTGACATCAGGAATATAACCAGCTGATACAGTCGTGTCCGAAGTTGACTAAAAGGAGACGCCGTTCTTTGGCAAAGAAGCGATAGCATGACTGTTGTCAGGCGACGGTAGTTGAGGTTTATCTCGAGACGGGAAATCCAGTGTTGGCGCAAGACATAAACTGCGGCGGAACTACGGAAATCGAGCGGTACATAGAAAAAGACAATCTTTTCAAGCAGTTACACTTAAGAAACACATTAACTTCAAGCTCGACTTTATGGATATACAGCAGAGGCTGATCAAATGAGGCAAAAACAGTGTTTGTATTTGCGCTGTGACTGGACTATCTTTCAATTTCCAGTGATTTACCCTCGCTTATGCTGAACGCATAGTCTTGCATACGTGGTCTTTTTCTTTAACCACTGACCGTGACACACACAGGAAGCGGTAGCGTAGAGGTTTTATTTGCGACGACGCCACGGATTTAGCAAGCGAGTTGCTATGCACCACAGTGCAAATCTCTGGGTTGGTGTTGCAAAGTTCAACTGCACTCATTACTGATGCGTAGATCGAGAATCCTCATGTGTCACTGTCCGCCTATAACTCAACCACACAGGTCCCATGTAGGACGCTAGAAACTAGTTGTTTCGCCATGAGACCTTATTTGCATGCGTAAGTACAGAGGACGGTCCACTAGAAGGTGACTACTGGGTTGCCAGATGATAGACAGCACTAGATGAACTCCGAGCCTTTGATGAGGTCAAGTGAGGACTGAGCGAACAAGCGAGCACCAGCACATACCAGAAAAGTTTGTTCAGGATGACTGTGCGTAAGTGAAAAATGCTGGATTCGGCTCGCGGAACTAAAGCTGCAGATAACCTGAGCTAACAAGTGCCAGAAATCAGCGCACGTGATGGAACGACTTCACATTCATAGAGTTGATTTAGTTGTTAGTTACGTAGCTTCGCCCCACATGACCAAAACAACGAAAAGAAAACCATGAAACAAATAAACCATGGAGATAAGCTATTATGAAAAACAAGCAGATGCACATTGAACCACACGATGTACAGCTTAAGAAGAACAATTTTGAAGAACGAACGGCACTGTGTATAAGAACTGAAGTGCCGGTACCTAGGACTGGTGGTTCAGGTACTTGCGCATTCACATATCTTTCAAATGAACTATAACATTTCCATTGCCAAGTGCGGTTAGACCATAGTGCTTCCAATATGTCCTATACAAGTTTCGAAGTCACCTTAGTCCGCAAAATTAAGAATGCCATTCTCCGATTTGTGAGGGGAAGCCCTGTAACCAAGAGCAATTTAACAGTGGTATTACTACGGATGATCCATTTGCTTCCTTTATTCTGTTTCTCTTGAACAAAATCAAGTACTTATACAGGTTGAAAAGATTGTCATTTCGGTTTTGGAATCTGTGAAACAGTTGCACCAATTCCTTCGATATACTTGATGACTGTACTGTGTGTTTGAACTTATCAACTGCTCGAATGACATTAGTTATGGTTGGAAACATTCGATCTCTGGAAGGCCCGCTCACACCCCTAGTGTACTCATTAAACGTTTTAGTGGGATTGACAGCGGCAACTGTAGCATATGCTTTTCACCCTAAAAGTTACGGCTTGATAGCAGGACCACGGTTAATCCACTATCTTGAGAGCCCGATGAAAGAAAGATCAATCGGCTCTGTATTTACCCGAAGTGTTTTAGGGCTTCACACAGCGATAAGCCTCTTCGTTTTATAGCTAAATACATTTTGTTATGTTCACATCAGGAGTTTTGTTAGACACTTTTCTGTCAAACGCGTCAACTAAGCAGTTTTTTCGTCCACCTTCCTGTGCAAAGGTAAGGTTTCTGTCAAGGAAATGTATCCCAACTAACTGAATAGGACAGTATACCACCATACCAATAGATAGCTTTTGTTGGGTTCGTCCTTTTTTTAGAGTTCCGAATACTGCAAATCGCATAAAATTAACCGACAGACATTTATAGTCATCCATTTTCCGTTGCGAACGTATTTCCAAGACTGCCACTGATTACTGCGTTGTCGTCAAACTACAATTTCCTTGGAATTTAGCTGAGTCTGTATGCCCATTCGGTTGGCGTTAGCTTAGAATGAGCTGTGTGCCAACAATGTACGCTATCCACAGGAAGCTTTAATAGCTGGCATGCTCGTTTACATGTGTTTACAGTTCCACACAACGAGTGATTAGTCGTTTACTTTAAGTGTAGAACAGAGAAACCGTCAGTGTTGAATAACTGAGGCGCACCCAATTTTCAAACATCAATCCATGTGAACACAAGCTTTCGGATACGAGTTGCTGTTTTCTGCGCATATACTGGAACCTCAGTTGGGGATGAAACGCATTAACTTGAACTATGCACTGTGGCCAGTGCGGTGGCAGCACTTCTGAATTCCATTAAGTTCGTTAAGCTGAATTGTGAGCACTTGCTTTACTGGCACACGTTAATGCGATGAAAACTACCAAGGAACACAATAAAAGTCGTATTCAGTACATGTTACGGGTAAAATACAGACTCAATCAGTTACCTTAACATTGCGCAGTCGGTCCTCAACGCTTTCGTTTTCGGAATCGCCGTTTTGCTGCCGAATGGGAAGGGAATTTAGAACATAAGCATAAGTGTCCCAAACTTGTAATAGTGATAGAGGCTGAGCATTAAACTCTTCCTCACAGTTTGCCGTTTACCCAAAGACCTCGTTGATCTTCATCAATATACTTTGAGAAGAGCGCTTTTTGCAAACATGCACGAACCATGTGTATGGTTGAACCCTAATATTACGGACAGTAGGTGACCTGATGAATGAATCGGTGCCCGATCAAAAGCCCTCGTATAGCTGAAGCTGCGATACTGGCTACCTCGAAAACGATCAAGAGATTAACGAACGCGTTCTAAAGGCACATTTAACGTTTCAGTTGAACTGACGAATCGCCGCTTTTAATCTAATGTTTATTCATTGCATTCTTAATCATCAATGGAGACGCTTTACCGACGTAGAATAAGAGCGTTAACCAAAACCCTGGTTAACTTGCTTACTAAGGGACAGAAGGAGATCAACTTGAATTTGCAAATCGAGGGAACAATGTCAGCTTTATACTCAAAGGTTTCGTTTTGAGAAATGAATGGATGCGTTTTAATGTTAAGTACCAGAGGCAAGGGCAACTGTGCCACGTTGCAGACTATCGTGCCAACGCGTTAGCTCACATTTAATTACATCCAAGATAATGTTTGTATCTCATGGTTTCGTAGAATGAGCTGTTTACTGAATGATGGAGACGCCTGCGTGATTGCTTGCAATCTAGGTCGGTCCTTTAGCGAGTCCGTTATGTCTACTACTCTGTCTGTCGACTCCGGCTTCTATGAACCCCGGTAAGTAGCAAGCTGACTGAGTACGATGTTTAACACTAATGTAATTTGTAGATCTACAACAGTCTCACTAGCCAGCTGGATAAAGGTAACTAGGCAGTTTCTTTTTGTATTTGCTCGACGTATCAATTCAGTACGAATCCCATCGATTTTACCAGATGTGAAACGCCATACCATTATTGCCAGAAACATAGGGTCACCAATGCATTTTTCATGACATCGGTCTCCTAGTAGAATTGACCGCGTATCCCTTAGAAAGCAGTAGCTACTCTAACCTGCTCATGCTTCACTGTCAGTGAATGCGTGGCACAAAGTATTTGAACGAAGCGTACCGTTTTATCCAACAACCGAGCGACTTAGAACATTGTAGGTCATTAGACTATCAGTTTACATAGGGGAGTAGCAGCCTTTCTATGTTTGTCAGTATAGAGTATGGAATGAAATATATTCTATTCTCAAATTTATGCAGTAGGAAACGCAGACTTTGTTGAAGCGCCAGAGTGAGCAGATTTGGTATCGTGTTGTCCTGTCGAGCAGGTAATTAAATCGCGACGTGGCGCCCATAAGTAACAGGAGTTCACAGTTTAGCATATATTTGCATCATGTGAAAAGCAACAAAATTATGTGCGCAAAAGCAGACCTTTAACCCTGTGAAGTGCTCAGATGCGCCTCAGGCATTTTGTCTTCTTGAGAACCTTAAATTGCTTATCCGGTAGACCAAGGTTGCGTGAGCGCATGGAAAAGGTTAAAAATCAGATCCGGCTACACAGCTAAAGGGTGTCGATATTCGGCTTGAAAATACTTGATAAAATTACTAGATAATAGAACTGCCGACAATGGGTGAATAAGCACAAGACTTTTATTATAGCAAGCGCTGTGAAGTGGGCTATCTTGTCCTCCGCACGGCAATAACGGGCAACGCAGTGGATTATGAGCCTCCGCATTTTGTCTCATGTCTGGTGAGAACACCGTGTGAGCAATGAGCGTGTTATACCCTTTATGTATGACACAGGAAGAGGAGGTTAACCCCTCAGCAACGTTATATCACGCACCAGGATGAACCACCTGTTATGCATGCCAGCGTACCGACTGCCGTGAAGTAGGCTGTTTGGGCGCCGTGGGTGTGGATGGAAAAAGAGGAGAAATGGCCAAGCGATGACTTGTTCAAGAGGAATGAAGGCCCTTACTTTGAAGCTGGCCTGGGTTGGAGCCTCTCTGCTCCCTGGTTAGAGTCCGAATGACGATGAAAACTTTTGGCTGGATATATTTGTTGATACAGCGAGGAGCCGGCGTCAGTGGTGTTTTATTGTGAATTTCTTTGTCCCTCCTTTTCAAACACGAACTCATTCCTTAGGCGTAATATTTTTCTTCTTTTTGTGGCACAACATATGACTGCTACCTCTCCGGAACAATACTTATCCGTTATAGGTAGCTCAGATGTCGTGCCTGTTGCACGTATTTTCTATTATTTTATTGTGTATTGAGGTACAAGAGCATTTCTTTGTAAAGGCAGGTTTTCCGAACCTTTCGCAAGAGAAATCCAAATCTTGCAGGAACTGATTGTAAAATAGTTACTTGCTTTGGGCCATAACTTCGTCCTGTCTTAAATTGAGGAGTGGACTGACTAGAAACAAAATGTTAACAAATTTGGCTTGAAGTCAAGGTTAGTTTGATTTGAAGAGCAACACCAACATGAGATGCATACCAAGCGTGTTGGCAACTTAAAGCTTCATGCCACTTCGTGCTTTTATAAGCTTCGTTACTCACATGTTTGCTTGAGGTAGCGTCGTATACACTTTGAAAATTGTTCTAACTTCGTTGGTGTTCCCTTATTCTGGTAACCAACTGAGGTCGTTCGGACCATCCTCGCACCTCTAACGCATGAGCTAGGTCACCCTGAATTAGCACATGTGTGACATAACGGTAAATGACTTGGGTTTCTGTAAAATACACCGATGTGAGCAGCTCCGAAAGGTAGAGTCCAAGGAGTGTACACACTTGGTTACGAACCACTGACTACCTCAAATTACTTTCGAATACAACTACTGTCGGGGACGCAATCATGTACTCAACTAAATTCAGTGGGTTACTTTGTAGTTTCCCTAGTTTATGCGAGACAGCTGCATTAGACCCTGCAATGTTTTGTTGCGCTTATACTTGCATCACTTAACAGCTTCCATTATAAATGAGAAGAATCAACGAAATAGAGCATCCAAGTATCATCTTGCCTCAATTTGCTGCTAGAAGCGACATCAATTTGTAACATTGACTTACGTTTTGTGAATCCGTTCCAACCGGATTACGCAGCCGCACGTCTGCGAGCAATCGTTCGCGATCTACTTGTGGAGGGTCGCAGTTCATAAGATTAGCGTAGTGCCCTGCCTCCTGAAAAGAATACAATTGGGGAACATGTCTAGCAAGATATACAGAACACTGCCTACTCAGCAGACTTTTCGACTTCCGTTGATGTACAGAAGACTTTACTCTAGGACTAAGATCATGCAAAAACAAGGAAGAGACCGGTGGGTGACTAGCACAAATCAGACTATGCCGGAAGAAGAGGCAGAATGAACGCCTAAACTGTCATCACAAAACCGATATTTACAGTGCTAGATGATGAGTGTGTACCTTCGGTAAACTGTTTGTTGCTGAGACTGACACACTGGTTTGTTTTTTCTTAGATCCAGACCCATCGCAATGAGGCTGGACCTTACCGTGGTGCGATGGTTTGTGTGCCTCAGTGATCCATTGAGCTATACTGGGTGGTGCTTTTGCACCTTCAGAGCCACTCATACCATATTGGTCAATGGTTAGAGGCCAGACAAACTCAGTCTCCTGGTCCTCCAGGTTGGGGGATGGAATGAGGGTGGCACCTTATTCCTTAAAACGGACTCCTTGTAGCCCAATGCCAAACCCGCTGCCTTGCGGACAGGTTTTTGAACCAAAGGCTTTGGTTGAGAACACTAATCGTTCTCCTGTCTAGGCCTGGGCAACCTGAAAGTATCCTGGCCACGCAATACAATGAATCGCACTTCAAACAAATTTATGATACTCTGGCCGTCGCAGAGGATAATCAACTGTGCCCTATCTGCTGCATCGAGCAGGGTGGATAGGGGTTGGGATGCTACTGCTCAAGCCTTCCCGTCTTCTTATCCCCCTTCTTGCGCTTTCACCGTTATCGTCCCGTTCCAGCTTCACTTTTATCTCCCCTGTTTTCAACCCCCAATTCTCGGCCCTCCCCACCTTGTTTCAATAGTCGCTTGTCTTTTAGTTTCAACCCACATGCGAACGCGGAGCCTCATTCCTGCACTGTCAACAGGCCCATGTCCAAGCAAGCGGCCTATCCCAGTTCATCCGCTTCCATTTGGAGCCCTCGATCCTCCTTCAGATTGGCATAACTCAATGTTCGCACATTGCTTCAGATCGGTCAACAGGCAGCACTTGCCCCAACATTAGAGACCCTCTCGATCGATATCTGCTGCTTATCGGAGACCCGCCTGCAAGACTCGAGTTCTGTACTCACTCTGCGATCCTCTTCAGGTGACACTAGCAGCACTTTCTCATTGCGCCTATCCGGTGACGATGCAGCTTCGAGCACCGGCCAAGCCGGTGTTGGTATTGCCCTGAGTCCCCGGGCTGAAGCTGCTCTGGTTGATTGGATTCCAATCAGTAGCCGGATGTGTGCGGTCCGATTGGCTGGCTCGTTCAAAGCTTCGACGTCACGTGGGACTAACAGGTGTCTATTCGTTATCGCTGCCTATGCACCGACAAACTGTAGCGATGACTCGGTAAAAGACGACTTCTATCGTCAAGTGAACGAGCTCCTTAGCCACAGAACAAGCTCGGACACTGTAGTGCTGGCCGGGGAGCTGAACGCTCAAGTTGGAAAGTTGTCCACAGATGAGCTGCATCTGGGCGGCCAACGTGGTATAGGCTCACGTAACGATAGCGTTGAGCGGTTACTTCATTTGTGTGAGGATGATCGCTTATTTCTTGCGAGCACTAATTTCTGACACAGCACTCGCCGGAGGGTGACTTGGCGCCCACCAGCATCGAACAATCTACGGACGCAAATCGATCACATTGCGATAAGTTAAGGATGGAGAGGCTGTGTCCAGAACTGTCGCTCGATTTGGAGCACGTGTGTAGACACCGGCCATGCACATGTGTATGCTGACCTGCGGATGCGCTTTGGCGGACGCCCACGACGATGTTGTGAGCGCATTGACACCGGCCAACTGGCGAAGCCAGCTGTTTTGAATGCCTATCAAAGCACGCTGTCATGCGAGTTGGTTAAACGCTCACTGGATGCAACTGAAGCTCACTGGTCTCATATTCACCAGACCAAATTAGCAGCAGGAAAATCCTCATGTGGTATGTCTAATCGCCAACATGGACAATAGGTCTCTTCACAGTCTCTGGAACTTATCGATGCTCGCCGGCATATTCCGGCCAGAAGCGAACCCAATGAAACTCGCAAAGAGCTCCGGGCAAAACTCCGTGCTAGCCTGAAGAGAGACCGCGAATCCTGGTGGTCTCATCGTACATCAGAGATGGAAATGACCGCTGCCCTTGGTAACCATCGTAAGTTATTCCGTCTGATAAGGGAAACGGGCAGTAGGAGACCTGGTGTTAGTGAAACTATACGTGACGAAAGTGGACACCCTATCCACAACTTATCAAAACGCTTAGAGCGTTGGGATGACTAGTTTGAAAGGCAATTTAGTCGGTCGGAATGGTTAGATTTCTCGCCGGCCACTGATCGCCCCGCTCCTTGGGCTGTCCCTATGGATCCACCCGCTCGCTCTGAAGTCGAACGTGAGATCGGACTGTTGAAGTTCAGTAAAGCCGTGGGACCTGATGATCTTCCTCCAGCCCACTTCAAATTCGGGGGACCTGCTCTTATGAATAATTTACGCGAATTACAAGTTAAACTGTGGGAGCAGGAAACTGACCCAACCGACTGGAGCCGCTCCATCATAGTCCCAATTTTCAAAGGAGGCTCACGATCGGAATGCGGCAGCCATAGAGGAATCAGTCTGATCTCCATCGCCTCCAAATTGCTTGCCTCTGTTATCATTCACAGACTGACTGGCACCCGTGAAAGTCAGATTCGTGAAGAGCAAGCTGGATTTCGTCGAGGTCGTGGCTGCATTGACCACATCTTCACCTTGCATCAGTTGTTGGAGCACCGTCACATATATCGGCGGCCCACCATTGTCGTGTTCCTCGGTATCAAAGGTGTATTCGATTCGGTGGATAGGCTTGCACTTTGGGACTGTCTACTCAGGAGGGGTGTACCTGAGAAATATGTGAATATCATCCGAGCATTATACGCGCGTAGCTCGGACAGAGTGAGGGGTTACGGCAAGTTGTCGTCGCCCTTTAATATCTCCAGCGGCGTGAGACAAGAATGCCCGCTGTCACCTTTCCTCTTCAACTTCGCTGTTGAAAAAGTCATGGAAATCGCGTTCACAGGACACGACTTAGAAGGTGTGGAGCTACTCCCGGGAGAACAACTTCTTGAATTAGAGTATGCTGATGATATTGCCCTAATATGTGACAGCTCAAAAACGTGCCAAGCGGCACTGGACAGATTAGTACTGGCTGTCCGTAACTTCGGGCTTTGCTTCGCACCCTCGAAGTGCAAAGCGTTCCTCTAAGATTGGTCTGGACCGCCTCCTACGCTGACCCTTGGTGGGGATCAGCTAGAAGTCGTTCAAAAATGCAACTACCTGGGAAGTTGTATCAGCGCCCTTGGGATTGAAGATGAGACCACGAATCGTATAGCAAAAGCTCGGGGAGCTTTTGCTAACCTTCGCCACTTATGGCGCCGGCGCAACATCCCTCTTGCCCTGAAAGGTAGAGTGTACAATGCAGCGGTACTTTCTACCCTACTGTACGGTTGTGAAACCTGGCCGCTTAAAGTGGCGGACCTGAAGAGGCTAGTTACGTTCGACCACTGGTGCCTTCGTAATTTAGCTCACATCTGGTGGGAACACCGCGTGAGCAACGAGCATGTTCGACGCCTTGTTTATGGCGCAGGAAAAGGAAATGAACCGCTCAGCGCCGTTATTTCACGCATCAGGCTCCGATGGGTCGGCCACGTATTACGCATGTCAGCCCACCGACTCCCGCGACGTGTGTTGTTTGCGCGCCAGGGGTGTGGATGGAAGAAGAGGAGGGGTGGCCAAGCGATAACTTGGTCGAGAGGAATGAAGGCCCTCACTTCTGAGCTCTCCTCGATTGGAGCGTCTCGGCTCCCTGGTTGGTTGGACACACTTGATGATATGGCTAGGAGCCGACCTCAGTGGCGTTCGTGCTGTGAGTTTCTTTGTCCCACCCCATCCCTCTTTGCCTCCCCCTCCAACCACGATCTTATTATTTAGCCTCATATAATTTTGCATAGTAACTTTTTTGGTGCACAGCAACCGGCTGGTAGCTTACCGGAACGATGCCCATCCGTTACCCGTAGCTCAGCCAGCTTGCACCAGTTGCATCTTTTTCTCCTTTTTCTACGTATTGCGGCACAGTAGCTGAGGTGTTCTCCACCTCTAGTTACCGTGTATAATGATGATGATGAGGAGATCCAGAGTGGAACATCTACATGCAAGTTTGAAGTGGGTTCGGTGAAACAAGCGGAACATGAGTGAAATTATCACGTTAATTCTTCTTGATCACAAGGACGATGGTTTCCTTCAAATATTCTTGCACCGCACAACTATTTCAACTGGCATCCATGCAATGATACGTTTATGACATGCTTCCTTACCGGTGCATTTGCACTAACCGGGAGGCTACTTTCGTCAAGAATCAATGTATCGCGATCACGTGTTCCCGCGGCAGTTACTCTTCCGGTAAACTTAAATCATATTCAGGGAATAGCAAAATGCGTTGGTATTTGTGGAATTTAGTCATTTGATTTTATGAAACTGTATTTGCATCAGCGCACGCGTGTAGTAGGACGGAAACTTTTGCTGCCGTCAAGGCTTTTCCGTTTCATGGGCTGCAGAGGAAAAGTTCAATGCAGCAGGGACAGAAACCGCCAACGTTGTTGTACTGTTTTGATGAGACAAACCCTCGTGTAGCTGCCTTACTAGAACAAGTGGATTTAGTCAACGGATACGCCCCCTTTCCCGAACTGGAATTCAGTCACCACTTGGCTAAAGCTTTGACAACCGCGCTATTTGAGCATTGCTATTTCTCTGTTTCTCCTGAAAACATTGACTTATGATGTCGGTTGTCAGTGGTGCAAGGTTGTTAGTGGCCAGCCCTCTCTCGGCGTATACTTTAAACTACAAATAGACACCCCCTTTGGATTGAACTACTTGGATCCACGCTACGTAAATACTACATCGTGCTTCCAGAACTGTGACCCATAATTGTCGCTCATGCATGCCATCCAACTTTTCGAGTACTACTAACCCTGTAATATAGCGGATCCGGGCTTTCATAGTAATCTTTTAGGTGTGTTTGCTTTTAGTTCTTCTCTATCCTTTTTAAATGCGGCTCCCAAGTGTTCCATCGCATATAATTGTGAACTGGCAACTTCATTTATGCAAGTACTTTAGCAGCCGAGAAATCAATTCCCACTCCGCTACAGACTATGGACTGAGTTTGCTTCCGCCTTGAGCACTTTCGGTTTAAAGGGAAAAATTAAGGATTATCTATTTTGCGAAACTAAAGTCCGTAACAGGCTTCTTGCACATTTACACTCGGCAAGTAGAGACAGCAGGACTGCGGCTCGTACCCAGGACTTTGGAATGTTCCCTGAAAATTCTACCCTGAGATACCGAGCCGTGGTAGGGGAGTGCAGCTTTTTCTGGCAGGCAACACCCATTGATGGAATTGGCCATAATTCACTTTAACGCGAACCGTAGTCTACATTGATATTGCACATCGTAATCCACTCACACAACGTGTGATTCCAGCTAATCCTCAGAACGATGATCATCTTGTTGAGGCATTCGTTTCTGACACTTCCTGGCGACACCCTTTCTTTTGTACATTGAAGCGGTTCACTTAGCATGCTTGCTTAGATCACCTGTCCTCGTTTGCGCCTAAGTAAGTTCTAATGTACCGTAACGATGCCTTTTGATTCCACTTTAGTATGAATTCATGTTCCTTGCTCATGCACTTCAAATGCCTTGTACATTACCATATTTATGCTTCGACATAGTAGTAGTAGTAGTAGTAGGAGGAGGTGGAGGAGTAGGATGCTTTTTGAATCTTCAAGCCCAGGCGTGGTAGTCAGGTGTTCCAGTAACAGGCTCAGTATCGTTGCATCAAAGCTGACGCGAAGACTAGCTTGGCGTATTTCTTGCCGCATCACTGCTCCGCGCCCTACTGCAAATGGTGAGTGTCTCCTATGTTTGATGCTGTTCCTAGAATGGTATGCTAAGTATGACTATATTTAAGAGTCCTACAGTGATGCTACTACAACAGGTTTGGAAAGTGATTTTGGATAAATTTCTAGAAACCATGAATGGATCAAAAGCAATGCTGTTTTGGATGAAACTTTGGTCTATCCAGCTTATGTACTGCTGGCACAAATGCTTCCAAGAATGTACGTGAGTGAGCGATTTATCTGTTCAGACCCAGCGAGTAATATATCTACAAACGAATGCACCTAAGGTATACGAGAGTAGAGAAACAAGTTTCCGGATGTACATCAAGTATGATTTTTACAACAAACTAAGCTCTACATTTTCTCGAAGTGCTCTTCACCAGCGTCCAGGCACAGTTTCATGCACTCATATCCCTTTGAGAAGTAGATAGACCATGCCGAAGCGCGTAACCCTTTAAGCGGCTTCTGGAGACGTAGCGGATTCCACGCATCATGCACTTGACATTAGGGAACCCAAAACGTCACACAGGGACACCTCTGGACGGTATGGTGAGTAACCAACCTTCTGAATGCCTTCTTCAGCCAGAAAATCTACGACAATCTGGGACCTATGTGCAAGAACGTTGTCATGGTACTGCGAGGTTTCTCGTGCTTGAGTCCTTGGGCGACGCCTGGCTACAGCTTCCAGCACTTGTGACAGACAGTGGGTGGCATACCAGTCTCTGGTGACTGCGCGTTGCCATATGAGTGGTACCATAGTCACATGACCAGTTTTGATCAAAAACACAGCCACCATCTGCTTAGCCACAATGCGCTCACACCGGAATTTTTAAGGCTGCGTCCCACAACGGCCTGCCACTGAGCCGATAGTTGCGTGGTCTCTGGGCCGAAACTGTACATTCGAGTCTCATCGCCACCGATGACCTTCCAAACAGCACTGGAATGTCCACCATCAAACCCGGAAAGCATGGTACGGCACAAATTCATCCGAGATGCTTTCTGATCCTCACTTAGATGATGGGGTACTCAGCGTGCTCAAAATTTATTGAGGCCGAGGTTCTCATCTAAGATGTTGCTGATTGCTCCCGATGAGATCCCGATGGCTTTCCACGGCTGTACCAAAGTAAGCCGCGCTTTCTCCTTCAGCATCGCTTGCACAGCAGAAATGTTGTCTGCGGCGGTGACTTCCACAACTGGATCACACTGTGCCTCATCATCCAGGGACCCCCTGCCATGTTTGAATTCCGAAAACCACTCAAACACGGTTGTTTTTGAGGGTGCATCATCACCAAATGCAGCACGCAATCTCTAAACACTGGTGCTGCTTTAAATCATGTTTGTAGCCATAAGAAATCATCGCCCTCCAGTGACATCGATTGAGTTCCATACTTACAGTCAGAGTGTAGCGACCCTTATGACGTGTGAGCTATGCTGGCTGCTGATACAGTTCTGTGAGTTGAAACCACTAACCGATGTGCAGCATGAAGTACAGTTCAACTTCTTCTTTCCAGGTCATCTGCACCTAATCTGTGTAACACGTATCCGGAAGCTTATTCCTCTGCCCTCATACACATAGTCACAGATTGTTGGTGTCGCCGTGACCCTATCATAATGTTTGTGGACCAACTTAACTATGTGTGCTGCGGGTTAATGTCGTGGGATAGAGTACTGAAGTAATCATAAGCTCCATCCCCTTTTTCAACGTTTAACAAATGTGCTGGGTACGTGAAGGTGGGTGCAGTGTCCCGAGTTACATAGCATAATCCATTTGCAACAGAATTCTGGACGCATATTTTTGCTGTTTACGGTAGCATAAGAAAAGAAATCCTGTGTGCTCTCAACAATCCCTAATAACTAGATGACGAATTCCAACTTTACCACTCCATTGAAATCCATGCATCACCAACACTATGCGAAGATCCTTTGAATCGCTATCTTATCAGATGCTGAACCCTCGCATTCGCGGAAGCGATCGTGATTCGTCTCAACAACCCCCATTGTGTGTGCATAAACAATTCGTCAATGGCTTTGGCTTTCCCATGATCAGCTGCCGCACAAGCAGCTGCCGTGTGAACGAATCACACCAATAATGGGCGTTTTGAGACCTTAATTTTCTACCTACTCAATCCATCCTTTTTATCTTAATTATTTAAATGTGCTGTAACTGGCCTGATGATGAATCACCAAAAAATGCTTGTTTGCTGAACCGTCTTTTCATGACTGAAATGGAAAGTATTCAACATTTGAAACAAATCACATTTCGGATCCGAACAACTTCAGGCACGATTCCAAGCTACTGAGAACTTGATCAATAGACGTAATACAGCGGTTGTAACAGCATTGTCGGGTAAACATGTGAACAAAGAAACACAACATTGCATATCTAGTTACTTAGTATGATTGGCCTATGACTTCGGAGGGATTCTGCTACTCGGAGCTCAGTAACAGAAAGATGGGTGGTCGAGTCAGGGACTCAGCGGAAAGATGAGTGTGCCGCTGATGGATCCTGAAATAATAAACGGTCATTCAGCTCTTTTCAGGAGGTTGATGGCCGACTAACCAATTATGTTTCTGACGAATCGCATTAGGTGGCTGTCAAGATATGATGCATTTACGCCCCGCGAGAGTTTCAGGGCCGCACCACCATATAGGATTGTAATTACCTCGTTTGAGCGCGAGAAGTGTGTGAGCGACGGATGTACGATTTTATGCTGTCCCAATAACCAACCAACATGACCAGGCCAGCATGTTAGAAGTCCTTCAGAAGTAGAACATGTACCACAACCTACGAATTATTGGCAGCTGCGGGTGAATTTGTACAGTTGCCAGCAAACTGGGTGGAAGGGCACCGGTGTTGAATGCAGCTTGAAGAATGTAATTTAGATGTATCAAAGTGGAAACACTGCGTGGTCTGTTTGTTGCCTTGTAGCTTACTTGCTTCCAAAAAACTAAGTAACGTAATTCTGTTTCACTCGGTTTACTGCGACGTCGTGAAATTTATTCCGCAATTGCTCATCAGCTTAATGAGAACAGTACGTCCCGAAGAACTTAAGCGGTCTCCTTAAAACAAACAGAACAAAAACGTAATTGAAAACTTGCGAACAGCTTTCACAAGGTGCAGCGCAGGAGCCCATAAGTTATTATACTTAATGGACACGTACAAAAAACAAGATATCAGTTACTTAGGAATTCAGTGGTGCTTAACCCACCAGAGCGTAATGCGCTAAAACATGAGCCCTGTTTCTTTTCTTAATGGACAGCGGTCATGATAGGCCTGCATAGTTATGGAATCAATCACCACATATGTATTCAACGTTGCCTGGAAAATTGCAACATTTTGCAGGCCTCCGTCGATTTTCCTCGTAATAGCTTGTGTACCACCAATCTACAGCCCGTAGATAATTGGACAGAAACAGATAAATTTAGGATGAGTGGAGTCAGGGAACTCTTAGATGCGGAGCAAAAGGATTGCGACCTGCCATGGGGTTCGGGTTGGGATCTCAATTCTGTTGAGTTGGATGAATTATCCAGAGGGTTATTGTTTCCGTAGTCTTGGCCGACAAGGTCAAGTTGCGGCGGGTGATTATTTGGTTGAATGATCATGCGCTACTATAAGACGATGTTGATGTTGTTCCAAACTGTTTGGTTTTGCGCAGATTGACATTTAATTTTGACATGAGTGGTTAGTTACGTACGTCACCAGTACGCGTTCGATCGTTTGGACCACCGCATTCTCCTTCACAAGCTTCGAAGCTATGAAACCGGTGATCCTATACTCTGTTGGATCGACAACTTCCTGACTCAACGTCAGCTGAATGTGAGGGTCCGCAGCTCCATTGCTGACCCAATTCACGTCCAGAGTGGCGTGCCTCAAGGACCGGTACTGGGCCACGTTTATTCCTCACATTCATTAACGATCTTTGCAGTGTACTGCAGTCAAATTGCTTACTATTTGCAGATGATATCAGGACATCGGATGATCACATGGCATTGCAGAGCGATCTCGACATGGCTTAGCGTGGTCATCCGACAACCGGCTCCAGTTCAACGTGACCAAATAAAAAGTCGTTAGCATACGCCATCAGCTTATCTATGAATATCGACTTGGGAACCAGCAGTTACAACTTGCTTCCCAAGAAAACGACATCGGGGTGATGGTGCAGTAAGATCGAAACTGCTCGACACAGGCTGAAAAGGCATCACAAGAGCCAGTCAACATTTTGGACTCTTACGGAGAGCTTTCGGCATTTTTGAGCAATCAACCTTTCTTCAAATGCTGAACACCTACCTGAGGCCTCACGTGGAATATGCGATCCAGGCCTGGCGCCACTGTCGCAAACGCGACGTTGATGCACTTGAAGCTCCGCAACGTAGAGAAACCAAACTCGGTAGAAGATTGTTTCATCTCTCCTACCAACACAGACTACAGTCTGAGATTGTACAGTGGTGAATATCGAAGTCAGCAAGGAGACCTTATCATGGTTTACCTAATATTGACGAATCTAATTCACCCAGACCGCAACCTGTTGTAGCTGAGCCAAAATACCAACCTGAGAGACCATCAGCTCAAACTGGTCGCGTAATACAGTCGAGTTGATTGTCAACGAAACGTTTTCTCCCTCATCGTGACCCGTGCCTGGAATGCTCTTCCGACTCACATTATCCTTGCACCTACATTGACGCTTCTCAAAAAACGCCTTGATGAAATGCTTTCAAACTTGCATTACCTGATATAGTCCGTTCCACTTGGGGGACGAAATAACGCAAACCTAACCATGTGCTTAACGGTCCTCTCCGCAACGTGGCGGTGAGGTTACTTGCAGAAGTGTCCATGTGATCAGCCTGGATGTAGCTAAACTGGGTTAACAGACCACATCTGTCAAATGAAGAAACAAACGAGTGAGTGTTATCGTTTCCCTTTTTATTTTCAGCCACTTACTGAACTATAACAGCTCTCCATACCATTATGCGTGCGCACATTCCACTCCCAATTCAAACCATCGTTATTCAGACTGTATTTAACTCGGTGGACGCTTGAAATAACTATTTACTTCTTCGATAATCCATCATATTTTAATTTTTACTCCAACCATCCTACCCGTGATAAATCATTGTTCATTGTTCATTTATGAGCTTAGAGAGCACAAGTACAGGCCTCTTCTCGCCAACGCAACCTTGATTTATCTGTAAAGGACGGCTTTGGCTGTCCTAGACGTATAAGTTATTCACAGCAAAGGAAAGTGAATACAAGGGTTTCTTGAGGGGGACATTCCAGAGGCTGGAGATGTTGATCTTTTTATGTTGTCAGACGAGTACGTGCAATCTGAGTCCAGTTACCTCGGAAAAATGTGACCTGCTAAACTAGTAACCACCCAAGATTGGATAACAAAACCTGTAGAAGACCTGCGCCACCTTCCATAGCAACAACTGCCCTTAATACTAGGAGGGTTTAGTGCACCCTGTTGCCAGCTACGTAGTTTCCTCACAATAGCGTATCAAGAGCCATCTTCCCCCATTTATGTGCGCTGAGAATAAGTGAGAGTCAGTTGTAACACAGTTAGAAAAGGTAAATAACTGGAAGTAAGATAATACTGACATCAGAACCGCACTCGCTGTTGGGGTGGCAAATCATGGATATCTCTCAAAAAATAACTTGTTTCCCTTCACAAATTAAACGATTTAAATGTGACACCGGGCTTTCTGTGCTTTGCCGCGTAACCTATGGCACTTTGGAAGAAAAGTTTGTAGTAAAGCTGTCTGAAATAGTTAACCGCGTGGTTTTATAGTTTGCACCGCAACAGATTGCGCATACTAGCTCCCTAAAAAGTGACCATAAATTTAAGGTTCCACTTGGTGTGTGCGCATTTTAACCGAATCCAAACCACATAATTAATCGAAACAATTACAGCATGCACTGCATTACCCATGCCATTTCGTCACCAAATTGTTTCCTCAATAATAATCATCCCAAAAACATGGTAGTTATTAACATAACCTCAGTAATAAGTCACTGTTCTTTAATTTCCCCCTTGCAGCTAAGCCGTACTTCACCAGCTGGAACTGTTTTGGTACCAGAGTGAACAGTTAGTCCCAGAAGTCTTGTCGCATTTTACTCTATTAATCGGGACCAAGGGTCACGCCTTCGGTTGAGAGGTGAGCGCAATAAATTGCTAACTGTCCCCTAGTAGATGTTGGTCTATCTCAAAATGTCTCTCACCCGATCACATGGGTGTGAGCGACCGGAGTACTGGTGTACTTGCCGGTCTCATCCATCGTGAAAACGCTGCATGGGCGCGGATAGTAGTTGAAGTCAACTACGGCACGCCACAGGGCAAATTCACGGATCGATACATACCATGTTTCTGGCTGGTTGGAACGAATGCAGGCGTGCAAAATCAAGACAGCAATGCGTCATTACCTGGCTACTGCAGTAGAAATGTGGTGGCGCTTGAACAGACCTAACTGACCTGAGCAAGGAGTGTTCAATAGGTGCTTAATATTAACCCAGCTAATGACAAAAGGGTTATTGACAACGCTATTGTAGACTGAAACTTAGCTTCCAACAACGCACCTTAGTAAAATAGACATTCTATACAATTAGGTCTTGCAACTATGAAATGTAAAGTTTTAAGAAAGGAGTCATGAAAAGCGATATCACCTAATGACTACTCGCTGCCGCATAGCCTATTCTCGCGTCATCGCCTTGAGTGTGCATTATAACATTCACTGATGAGGTCATATTCCATTAGCATGGAACTGAGAGGCTGCATTTCCAGGCAGCATCTAATCCTCACGGATACTGTGATTGACGTATTCCACAAAGTGCGAAGCTTATTGGCTCGCAAACCTGATTGACAAATCGTGGAACTTAAGTAATGCATGTAGGTTCTCGCGCACGCTGCCCACAACAAGCCAGTTATCCCTGTGTTACTTTTTCTGACACATTGCTGCAAAATCCGATTATCAAAACATAAGGATCGATAAGCCAGACTTCCACAGTCTGTATTTATATTGAAAAATCGTTGGACCATCTTTCTTTCCTTTTTACGCGACCGGTGCGTCATTGTTTAAAAACACTCATCCCACGCCGGAGTCTGCACACCAATGAACACGATAAAAATACGAAACCACGTAGCCTATTCTCATATCACCGTCTCGTGCACATCCTCTTCATATTCCTTAGGCATAACCATTAAAACGAATATTGACGTTATGAGCCAAGTTGCCTAGAAGTGGCCAGTCTAAGCGCTGTCGAATCAGCTCTGCTTCTTGGATGCATTCTGGCCCGACGCACCTTTGTCACCATTTGCCCTTGCATCAGTTTAGTCCAGAAATCAGTGATAACGGTGAATACGTATATTAACATAGATAGCATAAAATGGTGATATGTCCGTCAACGAAGAACATGCTCAACGTGCCCGCCGGCGTTCTGCTTGCAAGGCGAAAACCGCCTGACTCAATAAACTATACCTTTTTGCAAAGTTTTCGTGTTGATGGCGCGACATTCGTGGTCAATACTACCTTGCAGTTGTTCCAGTGAAATAGGCATTGTCTTGTAAAATTATCTTTTTAATAACCCTATAAAATTCAATGTAAGGAGTTCAAATCTGATGACTAGGCAGGCCAATCACTCGGACCTCCGCGACCAATCCATCGGTGACCGTACACCTCGTTACCATAATCCCGCACCGTTCGTGCATAATGGGCAGGTGCGCTAAATTAGAGCTACAACGGCTGAAGCGATGTGCCGGAGTCGCCAACGAGTATCGATGGTGAAAACATCTCCATCTTGTAGCTCCAACGTTACTTGCCAGCTACAGTTCTCTTAACATGTGAGAACCCTGATTGATAGAGAAATGGCGGTGGTCATAATTAAGTTACTTGGCAAACACGAGGTTAACGTCATGCCTGCCAGGGTCACATACTTCCGTGGCCTGGGAACTTAGCTTCTTACTTCCATGCTAATGGAATATGACCTCATCAGTGAATGTTATAATGCACACTCAAGGCGATGACGCGAGAATAGGCTATGCGGCAGCGAGTAGTCATTAGGTGATATCGCTTTTCATGACTCCTTTCTTAAAACTTTACATTTCATAGTTGCAAGACCTAATTGTATAGAATGTCTATTTTACTAAGGTGCGTTGTTGGAAGCTAAGTTTCAGTCTACAATAGCGTTGTCAATAACCCTTTTGTCATTAGCTGGGTTAATATTAAGCACCTATTGAACACTCCTTGCTCAGGTCAGTTAGGTCTGTTCAAGCGCCACCACATTTCTACTGCAGTAGCCAGGTAATGACGCATTGCTGTCTTGATTTTGCATGCCTGCATTCGTTCCAACCAGCCAGAAACATAGTATGTATCGATCCCTGAATTTGCCCTGTGGCGTGCCGTAGTTGACTTCAACTACCATCCGCGCTCATGCAGCGTTTTCACGATGGACGAGACTGGCAAGCACACCAGTACTCCGGTCGTTCACACCCATGTGGTCGGGTGAGAGACATTTTGAGATAGACCAACATCTACTAGGGGACAGTTAGCAATTTATTGCGCTCACCTCTCAACCGAAGGCGTGACCCTTGGTCCCGATTAATAGAGTAAAATGCGACAAGACTTCTGGGACTGACTGTACTTACCACTGAGCCTTCCAGAACCTATTTTCACCTACTTGTTTTGATTATTTATATTGCATAGAGCTGACGATATGGTCTACTTTATTCACACATTATTCTTATTTTCACCTTGCGGGTTAACAGCGTTTTCTTCTTTATTTGGTTTTTGCCGTACGGTACTCTTTTTATTTTTCACGAATATTAATCTGTGGACTCGCGTTCCATCTGTCTGGCAAAGCACTCCCGAGTTTGTCGCACCGACAAAATACGACCAGCTGGTCCGTGTGTCTATGTTTGATGGACTTATTTATTTTTAATATCCCTCCCATCGCTATGTGTATGATGCATTTTGCTGACCGACATGATGTTGATTGAAGTTGGCTGCCAACCAGCACCTTTTGGGATAGTTTGGTGGCCTTCAAAGTTGGCCGTGTTCCACATTTTCATTTTTCAAGGAATTGCTCATGCACACACTTCCGACGGTGTTTGGCGTAATTATTAATTTCCCTGTGTTTACCAGGGTAATGCCTGCCGTGATGTTTGTGCCCAAGCCAACTACTATAACAAATCTATCAGTAATGAACTGCGAATAATCCACAATAAAATGAATAAATCTATTAGAAAGATCGTGCCGAGTATACGGTTTCTCTTCGGAAATGTGTCATAACAAGTATGAGCATAGCAAATTTTCCTATAGCCAATCTAGAAACGCGTCTGGGGAAAATAGAGAACCATAACAACATTATCAACTGTTGTGAATCCGTACAATTAGGAAGCATTAGGGCGCAAGGAACGTGGCTACATAACGATGCTGAAGACGCCATTGTAGCAAGTAAGGGTTTTCTTTGCTCTCTTAATGATCGCCCATGCACTTACTGGAATCATGGCAACGGTCTAATCACTTTCTTAACGCTGTTTATTACCCAGAAGCAGAAACCTTTTTCTACTACTCGTCACAACTTATCGACCGCTTGACCCTAAATTGTGAGTCAAAATATCTAAGTGGATACCACTAAGCTTTTACTGGTCAATTTAGATATATCTCACAGTTTCCAAACTCAGAAACAGAAGACTTTTATGAGGACTTTACGACTGACGTTATTGGACAACTCGACCAGTACCTGTGCATATGTGTTGGTGATTTTAATGTAGTCGATACTACGTTCGCTACAACTCTGTTGTCATAGAACGTCGTAAAATGTCCCATCAAATTGGAGACATCTCTAAAGCTAGTAATTGTCAATAATCTGAAGCAATTTTCGGTCTACACTCGGGCACCACTTGCACCTCAGATCTTTCTGTATTCAAGCTGTCCCGCGTTGTCTACAGTAAGACAACCCACAAGCATGCTGTTCATTGTGATGGTCGCCGATGGAAATCGAAACAATCCCGGCATTTGAGTACAGCGCGACTGACAAAATTGCTTGCTTCCACAGACTTCAGTTGGTTTTCGACACGGGAGTATCAACATACCGTGACCAAGTGACAAATTATTTGAACTTCGGTTATGACCTCTGCTGTCCGATAGAAACCATTTTCCTCCGCGCTGCTCGCTTTTCTTCTCCTCACTTTAAGCAGCTTAGTAAATTCAGGGCGAGGGCTTTCAAGAATAAAGATCATTTTATAGTGTAGTGCCTCACTGCTCGTGTGAAGGATGAAGTCCACCACCTAAATCATGTCCATGCCCAGACAATTCTGGGAAATAACTTTTGTCGGGAGACAAGGCAGATGACGAACAACTCAACAGAGTCACCCGTCATAACACAAATTCTGATGTGGACGTATAACATCTAAATTGTAACTACTGCTGCACCATCGGTGATTCACTCTCTGACTCATCAACCACACTTTTCATTGATCTACGGAATTAATGCTTCCCCATTAACCCAACATATATCTGAGTTACACACAATGTGCCCAAAACAAACCAATATCGAGAATCGTTGGAGGATTGCCAGTATAAGGCCAGTACCGAGGAAAGGGAAGGGTACCTACGTGGTTTTGTATGTCATTGTGAAACTTATTTGAACAATGAACAATGAACAATGAATTTATACGGGTTAAGAAGCATTGCTTTACAAGCCCCGTTGGATAGTTGGTGGGGAGGTCAACATAACAATTATGATGAAAAGGATAGTAAAATAGTTAATACTTTAAATACGAAAATAAGGACTTATCGTTTGCTTTGCTGCAGTCCTGCGATCCACTTAGATTCACAACACCCACAGTTAACAACAAATAATTCCAGGGTAAACTCCAGGTGTAGGATGGAGACTTAGTGTTAAGTAACAAAGTGTAAGTGAATGAGTGCATCGTCCAACCGTCTTTTTTGTAATATTGCTGGTGCTATACCCTTCGGATGACCCATATCAAGTTGCTTATAAAAGTGCAAGGTTCACACAAAACCCTGTGACTTGTCTAGTGCACTCAGAGTTGTTGTCGCTAGACAGTAAGAGCAATGCCACACGTGTCCACCTTCTCGAATACAGGAACCCTTTTCGCTGTTTTTGCCTTGAACTGCTATTGCAAGATCTATAGACTTTGTTATTCAACCTTCTCTAGTCTTCTTGCTAAAGGGTTAATTCTGAAAATGTATACAGGTCACTAGGTTTGACAGCAAAAGCTCTTCGCCACGCCACGATTTCCGGTGTCTTTCAAGGAGCTATTTTGTCACCAGTCTTGTTATCTACCTCCCCTAACTCTATAACTGCCTCCGAAGAAACCATTTTGGTAAACTATGCTAATGACATAATCTTCGGCGTAAATGATCCTGCTTCCGACTGCAAGCAAACTGAAAAGTTGTTTGGATGAGGCCGTGCTATGGTCGAAACTCCGCTGCTTCATACTGAACGCATCCAAGTGCAAGGACATTCTACTTTCACTTCATAAAGCTGCTTGTTATTAGGAACATCTCACAGAATATCCAATTTACAGTTAGTGTTACGAGCAAAATTGTTAGTCATCCTCATGGAAGCGCAGCTGCACTGTAGTACCATTGTCTGGTTTCACTGACTTCGACATTTCAATCATGGTCACATTCATCTCTGTTTGGTCGGACGGCTCTTCGGCGGAATGCGTTAATTAATGTCCCTCAGTCCCTGCTTGAAATACCAATCTGCTTGCAAAATATTTCATGCTTGATACATCGAAGAGAAACACATGTCGATGTGAACGGTATATTTAATGACCCGGCTCACATAACGACTGAGCCACACGGTAAGCGAAACACGGTTAGTTGTGCTAAAAACTGGGCTGTACACATTAATCTCTGTTATCTTCATTCGTCTACATTTGTGTTCGCCCAGGTTGGGCAGTTGTGGTCTCACCGGTCTGTTCAAACATTCGCCAGTGATGCATTTACTAGGTGCGAGTTCGTAAATTTACAATTGTTTTGTCCGCTTTCCCTAAAGTTTTTGATATGAGCCATCAAGGTGAGTCCATGACGCTGCAAGCCAACTGCGTCTATTAACCATAGGTCTATTGTTTAATAAGTGAGATAAGACAGGTCGATGTTAACTTGCTGGCATTCAGTTGTACAGATGAAAGTTTTTTTAGGTTGACAAACACTAGATTGCACTGTTAAACAGTGCTGAATTGAGTGATAGCAATCAGCGACTGAGACAAGTTTCTTTTTGGTCTCGGATGAGTTCAGCCGGACAGCACTAGTTCACCACATATTTTAAGTTTGGTCGGCGGGACCCCATCTCGCAGTAACTGGACTCGACTGAAGTGAAGCACGTTCCGCTTGACCGCCATGTGTCAATAAAAGCGACCAGTGATGGCTACCATAAGACGGTCAGCAAGTTCTGACCTTGTAATTCGATAGATAAGTTGGTCGTATCAAAAGTCGCACTTGGAAATGCCAACTATTTTACACTCCTTAGGGTTTGGAAGCGAAACTACTCAACGAGCCGCGTGAACTCTGTTATTTCGAAGACTGAAATGTCACTTACCAGTAAATTTCGGATGCTGGTGTAAGAAGAGGCTGAACATTCCTGTGAATTACGCTAAACTAGTTACAATGAAACTTACGCCAGCCAACATCGCTCAGAGTGATAAGATATCAAGTGCGGCAGGCAGATGTTTGTTGGCGAACTCAAAAGTTAAGACAACTACATCTTCTCAGCAGCTCAGCTAACGATACCAACTCAGGTGTTTCTATTGGTGAAAAGCCTTTGATTTGTATACTTCTAAAGTTGCAAACTTTGGTGTTACTTTTTGCTACTGATATGTACTTATTTATACCACGCTCCTGTAATAAGCATAGTTTACACATGGAATAATGCAAAGTGGTAAGTAACTTACCCTAAATTTTTCCGTTTTCATACGGCTTCCTCAGTGAAAAGATGTTACTGTACAAGTAGAAACAAGAGCTGGTTCAATCAAATGCTCATGATGAGGTGGTATGGTAAGGTGGCTTCAAACACCTGCACAGTTTATCTGTGTCGTGATACTGCTTGAGCTAGGCTACCGTAAATGTAAGTGCATGTCACCAACACACTGCAAACCTGCCTAGTGGCTGTGTTCTTGCGGACTTCAGGTATTTTGAATGAGTTCATTATTTTACCGTTCTCGTATGTATCTTTTAAACTACACTTCCGAGTGGAATTCAACAGTGTTAAACCTTGTAGACAGTCGTCAAAAACCCAGGAAAGCACACTCAAACTGTACGGTTTTTTAAGACTGGCAGGTGGCGTGCATCTCATCAACCAGGTGTGAAAGTGTAGCTGACTTCCTACCAAGCTGAAGTGTGTACGGCGATAGTTTACTAGACAGCCCATTAGCAAAGGTATGTAGCAGCTACTACGAACTCTTTCTGGAGAATCGAAAGATGACCGGATAGAACGAGATTTCCTAAGATGAAATTCATTTCAGAGGAACAAATCATTTACTTATTTTCCATGAAATGTGCATTCAACCGAGTATTTAAGCGCTTTAAAGTACGCTAAACTACAAGGGCTAATCACTCAAACGGTTTACGTGAATTGCTAAGACGAGTATTTGAATGGCCAGGAGCTAGGAAATTTTAGGCACGGTAGCCTAAGTAGACACAGTATCAGTATACCAAAAACCATTAGCAACAATAGAGCTAAGACGACTGCTATTCACTTTATTCCTGATACCCTAGTTTATCAATTTTTCTTATGAGGAGTCGACAAACACCGAAACTAAACTCTGTAGCAAAAACTGACAGCTCCGTCATATCGCTATCTTGGAAGGATTTGATGTCATTCCCATAAGTAGCGCCCATTGTAAAAGCTAAAAATTCATTGTTTTCATTTCCGCCAACCGCTAACGATTAGTCATTGCTATCCTGCATCCATTTCCGTGGTCCTTATAGGTGAGCTAATATTTGGTTTGATCTTGTTACTGTGCAAAATTGTGCTCTGAAGATGTTGTAGAGTGTAACCAGCGATAAACTGTTCTTCATCCTACCCACCTGCTTTACAATAGCGGAATTGGAGCTGAGGGGACAGTTAATTCACTTCTCACAACGGATATGCTAAGCAGAACGGCCTATTAGTCAAACGTCGTGACAAAGTGGTTTTAACAGTTACCACCACTTTAAGAAGACGGCTTTACACATTTCCACGGTGAAACCGGTAACTAATCGTCTTGGTGATGAGCCATCAGTAATCGAACTGTAATTCGATTGACACAATCTGGAAGGATCATGGAATCCGACGGTATATGAGCAAATTCATTTTCGAATCGACTGCTTTGCTGAACTTACGAATAAATAAAGGTAGAATTTCGTCACATCTAGGCTCACTCAGACAGCCGCCACAAGCCCGGAAAAGCACTGAGTGAGCCTAGATGTGACGAAATTCTACCTATACCATTCAACTCCCCCTACAACTCTTCTGAATAAATAAAGGGCAACTACTCTGCTCAAAACGCTACATTGCTTAGAGGTACCATAATATAAACAAAAATCAGCTAGTCTAATCTAGGTATAATAAATGTAATTGTTTGGATACCGCTGTGCAAGGTCAACTGTCTGTACCCAATGGATAAGTGAGCCTCAGTGGCCAAAGGACATAGGAGTTGGTGAGATCATTGTGGTCTTCAGATAGCGCTTCACTTCCCCTATGGATGTATAGCATGGCAGAACCTTTTTACACACCTGAACGCTGTGATCCTTAACTGTTTTACACGGATTGTCTTCTAGGTCACCTGCTTTTGCGGTGGTTGTTTATCCGTGACCTCAGCTTACTCTCTAAAGTCTTGCTAGAAGTTACCGATGTGCGATGCAACCGAGTGTACTTAGCTGTATCTGTCCACAAAATAAATAAACTTTTGCAACGATTCGGAATACCTATAGCTCGGGTTGGTAGTTAACGTTTTAATTCGTTCTCCGAGCTGAGTAATTTGATGTCAAACGTTTCACCACTTCCCTCAGTGGCATCTTCAGTGTACAGCTCCGTAGGGGAAATCTCACAGCAAATGTCGTTGGGACGTAGCGTTCGAAAATAACCTCGTCGATCTGTGTCAGGTGACCTCTGTTTGTTCGATACTTGGCCGTCCAGCTTCACGCTTTCTCAGCTGTAGGTACACGGGATCGAGATCAATGCGGAGGTTCAGAGAATTCTCCTTAGAGTACCATGCCTCGAGGAATTCCCTTCCTTTTCTTATCCCTCCGTGTGCCAGAATTTCTGTTTTGTCCCAGTTAACATTGTGTCTTTCCTCATCGAAGTGTGCTGAGATCTGTGACGATACATGATGATATCGGCACGCACGCTTGTGCTCTTTTATTCTTGTGGATAGTTTTCTCCCCGTTTGACCTACATAGTCTTTGTCACAATTCTCGCATTTTATCCTGTAGATGACATTTTGGTGTTCTTGTGCCTCCAGTCTTTCTTTAGGTCTAGATAATATTCTTTTCAAAGTCCCAGTTGGTGTGTGAGCTATCGCCTGGTTGTGCCGTTTGAGAAGTCTGGCTGTCTTTTCCGATATGTTTTTGATGTACGGCAAGGCGATGTGTTTCGTCGTCGTTGGTGCAGGTGTGGTAGTTGTGCTCCTTCGGTTTAGGTGTCTTCGGATGAAACTGCGTGGGTAGCCGTTACGAATGAAGACATAAACAGATGTTCTTCTTCCTTACGTTTTGCCTCTGCAGTATTGCAATGCGATTCTATCCTACGAAACAAGGTCCGTATACAGCTTATTTTGTGACACAGGGTGATTGCTGTTAAAGTTTAGGATTTAGTCGGTGTGTGTTTCTTTTCTGTAAACTGATGTCTGTAGTTCGCCTTCTACCGTTCTGGTGACGTGCTGGTTACCACAAGAATAAAAGAGCACAAGCGTGCGTGCCGATATCATCATGTATCGTCACAGATCTCAGCACACTTCGATGAGGAAAGACACAATGTTAACTGGGACAAAACAGAAATTCTGGCACACGGAGGGACAAGAAAAGGAAGGGAATTCCTCGAGGCATGGTACTCTAAGGAGAATTCTCTGAACCTCCGCATTGATCTCGATCCCGTGTACCTACAGCTGAGAAAGCGTGAAGCTGGACGGCCAAGTATCGAACAAACAGAGGTCACCTGACACAGATCGACGAGGTTATTTTCGAACGCTACGTCCCAACGACATTTGCTGTGAGATTTCCCCTACGGAGCTGTACACTGAAGATGCCACTGAGGGAAGTGGTGAAACGTTTGACATCAAATTACTCAGCTCGGAGAACGAATCAAAACGTTAGATAGACTTTTATAATTACAAAAGCTTGTGCAGCTCCGGCTTATTTTAACAGACAAGTAAGCTGTCTAGAACTAGTGAACATCACATGGGCTCGTCGCCAACACCCTTACGATACGTCATTATTCTTTCATAAGTTCAACATCGGCAGATGCACTTGAGTAATGTGCACTATCCAAGAAGTTTATCTGTGAGTGGTTTATGAGTTCAACAGTTTGGAGAATACAAGAATCAGCATACGTTGAGAGACAAGTATGGCTGTAAATCAGTTGTGTTATTACAAGAAATCAGCACCGCTAACGTATGGTTGCGTAACTGTTACTAACTGGCCCGTCCACCGAATTTGAATCGCATAAGTCAAACAGCTGAAATTTAATCTAAGGTGACAGTCTAAAGCAAGAGAACGTTAGGCATAACATGCTGGCCGTTGAATTCATTTTAACACAATTGAAAGGATGATGAAACGAAGGATGAGTGTTATGTTAAACTTCAACTGCACACACTACGTCAAACAACAAAATGCGAAATTACCAGTTTATCTCCTTCAGTTTACGTGAATGAGGATAGTGCAAGGGTTCCGGTAACACTGGTTCAGTTCCGATCTCTCCTCTGGGTGCCGATCTTTTTCACTCATACGGAGAGAGAGGTGGCAGCTGTACATCCAGCATCATTCCGGATACCCAATTGTAAACGGTAAGCAGTCGCCTGTGATAGCTGACTGACTCTTGTCTAAATATGTCGA
Organism: Dicrocoelium dendriticum; assembly: GCA_944474145.2. NCBI lineage: Eukaryota > Metazoa > Platyhelminthes > Trematoda > Plagiorchiida > Dicrocoeliidae > Dicrocoelium > Dicrocoelium dendriticum. The sequence continues at coordinate 93,757,810 of OX104066.1, read as the reverse complement.
TGTTGATTAAGCAGATCAGAAAGCTTAACAGAATATCTTTCCAAACGGCGGTGGCACCTGATGGAAAGCTGCTTGTAGGATGAATGAATAATTGGATGTTTGTCTCTGTGCAGTGGGATGTCAGTCGCCAACCAGTATGGATCCTATAACTCTTAGTATTTATGACGTTTTGATCATGATGAAAAACTGTGGTTATCCATGCAGCACATTCGTAGTCGCACCACCCGTGATTTCTTTCCTCCTACAATTCGGGAGCAGTCAAGGTACCACAGGAAAGACAGTATTTCATTAGTTCTTCCAAGACACGGAACGGAAATTTCAACGAATAGTACTTTATCGGAAGTGAACGGATTGAAAACTGAATGTTCAAAGCCTCATTTTTACCTACGCATAAATTTCAGCTGCATTGACTTCAGATTTGGGAAACAGTGTAAGCTCAAGTCGCAGGTTTCCTCACACGATATCAAGCTCACCATCACCAACTGGAAATTGTAGGTAAAGATTATCCCGCATACATAAGTGACTTGATTTTAACTCAAGTAAGGTAAAAGCCAAACAACTAGGCCAGCTAACCTCCACTAGAAAGTGGTGGCAAAAACTTCTGTCTATCTCCTGAGATGAGATGGGAGAAATAACCCCTGAAGCCATCTTGTCCTAACAAAATCACTGCGTATGAGCATGAAAATCTAATCATTGCAGAAGTCTGAAACTTAGGAGAGTGTTAGACTTGGTGGTAACTATGAATTTGTGGGGGTAAGCGGATTAAAGTTGAATCCTTTTTAATGGTACTTGAAACAGTCACCAAATGTACAAAAGCCCCTATTGTTTGTCTTAGAGGATCTATTTGATGTCACACTATGCCCACAAAGTAGGGGAGGCATAGTACACTCACATAATGCGGACTACATGATATGGCCAGTACCGCAATCCACTACGCTTGGAGAGAGAAATCAAGTGGAAAAGATAGTGCAGGCTCACACGCGGATGAATGTTGGGTCCTCTCGAGAGCAACGTAAACAGTGCGATTGCAATAGCTCTCTTCTCTAACTTGAAGCAGACATCGTATACGCACTGCACTCTGTGGGCGCAAGTAGGCATCCCGTGCTTGGGTGATGCCTAGTGGATGTCCTAATCATTGTGTTAAAAGCAGAATATTATTTACATTTGGTAGCTAAAACTTGTGACCAAGCAGACCTTCCTGATTTGCTAAGTGATTGGGGGTGTTCACTAATTCGAAGCCCATTTAAACTGTTCCATTTTCCTCGATGGGCTGTGTTTCATGGCATCGAATGTATTTGTCGCAAAAGTGCTCCCCCATCAGAACCTGTACTGTGCAAATGAGCCGATTGGCCTTTTCGACCTTGGTGCATTGAATGACAACTCACATCCTATCAATTAGTGTAAACTATCGAGTAGCTCACGTGTTTAGTTGACCAATATTTCTACATAAATCTGGACCGAGTCATTATACGCTGCACAGGACGTTGACCTGATCTAGTTGGATTCGTCGTAAGCATTCGATCATCTAGACTTGTGAACATCTGATTCTACTTTCCAGCATTGCAGCACCGGTTAGCCATCCTTGAGATGGATCGCCAACTTAGTCCTTAAACGGCACTTAATGGTAAGAGTTGGAAGCTTTTTATTGGACAGCATACAAGTCGAGTGTGCTGTGCCTCACCGCTCTGTCCTGGGGCCACGATTGCTTTTGGTACTTATTAACGATCTTGCATCAACACTCCAAATTTCCTGCTGTTTTCTGACGACATCAATAGATGTTGCAAAATGCAGGTGGATGCCGATCAGAATTTAGCTTCAGTGTCATCTAGATACGGTACAACAGTGGTCAACCCAAAATCGGCGGCAATTCAACGTGAGCAGATGCAAAGTACTTCCCATAAGACACCATAATAACTTCTGCTACAGACTGGGGACACAAATACTACAGGGATGTTCCGTCGCTTGCGACCTTGGCCTACTGGTTCAGGATAACTTGGATTGTTCCCGGCAATTCGAAAAGGAAAAGCTGGTAACCAACACGTCGGTCTGTTGTGACTGACCACCAGACAAATAGACATCTCTATTTTCTGACAGGTGTTCAGTCAAAATTTCGCCCCCATAGCGAATACGAAATTTAAGCCTGGCTGCCGTGGCTGAGGCACTAACTAACTGTACAGGATCAACTTCAAAGTCGGACTACCAACTAGGTTGATGGAATGTGAAACCTACCATATGAGCAGATGCTGAGAGTTTTGGTAGTATTCAACGGACGGTATCAATTATTGCTAGGCGGCCTGACAAAGGCATACTTAATTATACACTATTCAAATCATGTTGGCCGCTCTTTATTGCAACTGAGCGGTAACACAAACTTGAGAGGTCACTTACTGAAACTAGCAGAACATTACATCCGCCTGGGGCGCCGTTGAAATTACTTTTCTTTTCGCGTGTCACACGTGGAACGCTGTCCCCGAATTTGTCGTTTCTGCTAGCCATAGTTAAAAGTCGGTTGGGCGTCGACTTAGCCACTTACATCCTGTTACTTAGCTCTAACACCCTATCTTAGCTTGGATCTATTATTTGTCGCCTATTGGAGCTGTGAAACTACATCGAGTATAGGCCTGCCGCACCGGCCGGATCCGGTACGCGACGTCAGTTCATCCGGCCTGCCGACCGTATCCGAATTCACGTAGTAAAGCGTATGGAACAAGAAACGTGATACAGTTTAAATTAGCTAATACGTTTCGCGTTGTCCGTGGCCTTATGCTGCGTCAGTTATAGTTAGTACATGTGACAAGCGACATGAACCAGCAATAACATCGCCCTCGATCGGTAGCAGATTCGTTGTCCCCTGTTCTGGATTTGACACCAGTACCCGATTCGGCCTACTGCGGTGACGCGACGCTCCTATATTTGCACGTAGGTAATACTAATCGATGCGTAAGCTGCTCTCGCGGACTGCGCCCCGCACGTTGGGTAGGCGGACTAACGGATTGCAACACCCCTGAAAACGTAGCCACGATTCGCCGCATGCGCGCAAGTTCTGCCGATTAATTGACTGACGCACAAAGACCATGCCGTGATTGACGCACCTCCACTAGTCCCGCGCGCAACAGAGAAAGAAGATATTTGCAGAGTACTTTTACGACTAAGCAGAGGGGAGTACAGACCAGGACGCCGCTTTTATCGTAGTATGACTCACTACGTCAGGGTGAGAGATGCAAAAGGAAAATCTTCAATTCCATGCCCACCGCGTTCGCCCTGAGTCTACTGCGTTGGAGGCAGGAAATTCTTCCAGCGCCGGGTGGCGTGGTGACGCGAGCGGTGGTAGGTAAATTTTACGGAGTTGCTTTGCGCTCTTGTAACACCCCCTTGAAGACATGTTGTACCGTTTCCGAGGCTGGTTGATTTAGAGCAATTCTGGCCAAATACTGATTCGTCCTGTTCGTCGGGGATGAGAGTAATCGAGAATTGGTTGTGGTTGAGTGACTTCTGCCGACATCTGCTTTTCTGCTGCAATGCCGAAGATGCTCAACAGAGTGTGCAGAGACGAGTGCACCGACGAATTGGTTAGTCTGAAGGCTTCTCCTTGCCGCGTCCGAAGCAAATTGCCATGGCGGACCGACGTGCCAACGCTCACGTCGACTTCGTGCAACAAATCACCTCGCCGAGCCGTCCTTGTTGCCTTGATTCAGCTTGAATGAACGGCTCGATAATCAGGGGTGTAAGACGAGATACCAACAACGAACATATTACGATTGGTGAAGCCAGAAGAATGCGTTGTCTGCTCTTCGCTTGGGATGCACGCTTTGTGGGTGGCGCACAGCTTAAGGCGGTTCAATGCTTTGGCTAGAGACAGATCACCTAGAGCTTTTTAATTTGGTGTGGCCTGGTAAGTGATCAGGAAAGCCTGAAGGTCTTCCTCGATAGTCCCCTCTCCACGAGCTTTTAAGAGTGCTCTCTTGAGGGTGTCAACGAAACGCTCCACTGGACCATTGGACTGAGGATGGTACAGGGGTGAGGAGAGGTGTTGAATGCCATGACGGCGACAGAAATGTCCGAACACGGAAGACGTAGACGGCGAGCTATTATCGGACCTCATGGCATCGGGAAGTCCATGCTGGCTGAAGATCCGCCGTAGATAAGGCAGAGTGGCGGATGCGTGGTCATGGCCAATAACGGGCCAGTAGACATTCTTGCAGGTGATTGCCTACATTCTGTTTGCACCAAGGGAGCAGTATGGAACTGACAAAGCGCAGCTTGACGAAGACAGGAAGAAACAACGACTCAGTCGTGAGACAGGAGTCCACAACAGAAAGAGTGTGGCGGTGCTGAAACAGCTGTTTGAGTTCTCCAGCGATGGCAGTCTTTGGCTAGTGTGGCTGAACGTAAGTGACAGCTTTGCGTAGGACAAGGTCATGTGTAGTTACGCGACGTATGTCAGCGACAGTAATGGAAAGACTGTTAATACCGTTCGAGAGTTGTTGACGAACCTCCTCCTCGACGGCAACAGAGACGGTTACGTTGTCTGCCTCTGTAGCGTGTTTTTAATTGAGACGGTAGAGACCGTCAGCCTAACTGAAATTCTGGGTGCGACAGTAGCGGATTTCGAAATACTAACCGAGGAAAATGATGACCCAATACTGTAGAAAGCTGGCTGAGCAGGTGGGAATGCCTTTTTAGAACCGAATATTGACAGTAGTGGTTTGTGATCGATCAGCAACGTGAAACGCCGGCCATACAGCTACTTTCGGAACTGTGTAACGGCAAGTACAATTACCAGGGCTTCCTGCTCAGTCTGCCCATAATTCTTCTCCTTGGGCGTTAGCGTGCGTGAGATGTGCATAACGACTTTTTCGAAACCATCCGGGAGGCGATGGGACAGTACCACCCTTATCCCTTGGGCGAGGACAACGGCAGCTACCAAAAGCTTCATAGCCAGGTCATAGTAAGTTAGTAGTGAATCGGAGCTCAACATGGGTTTCAAATGAATGAAAATTTTCTTTCAGGCAGGTCCCCAATGCTAAGGAACCTCCTACTGCATCAAGCGCTTGATTTAGCTGTGGCTCCGAGTCAAGTCTATTTCGATTCTGACAAGTTCGAACTAAGTCGACTCCGGTTGCTATTACTTCTCTCAATACCCTAACACCATTAGTTTATACACGTGTCATTTTGAAGTCATATCTGCTAGCTAATTTGAATGCATTGCAAGTTGTTATTACGGAATTACGCTGGAAGAACAAATTGGTGAGGTCCATGCGTGCACGTAAATTGCACCGGTATCCAAGCTCGGCCCTGGTTGTTGATTTGACTCTAGTGGAAACACCTTACGGAAGCTTCCCAAGCGCCTTGTCGCAAATATATATATATATATATATATATATATATATATATATATATCAGGCACTCTTACGTGATATCTTCTGTGACTAAATATACCGATATACTTTGCGCGTACCTCTGGTAAGCCGTACTTGCACCAAAGGCCTCAAATCCTGCCTCGCCCGTGTTCCCGTAGGACATTTCTGTTTGTAATGCAATGGCTTTTGTTCAGACTCCCTTACTTTCGACCTCCCTAAGAATACTAAGAAAAGAATAGCGGACATTATGTGCCTCGTTTTCTGTCTTTTTTCATGAATGTTAGTTCTGGATTGTAAGTACTATGTATACTGATTACACGGCTCACGCTAATCCTGTTATCAGTTATCCGGCCAGCGCTGGTCACTTTTCCAGTCTAGTAACAAGACTGATGGAGAACTACCAAAACTAGCTTGGGGACTAACTTTTGCTTCTACTGAATGCGAAATTCGTTGACAGAATAGTCGTAATTTCATGACCGGTGTAAACGACCGAGTTGACCAAATTGCTATGCTGTGCAAGCATGTCCAAATGGTCGGGCTCGCCATTGAATGATCAAATAACCGACCACGTTCCTGAGTACGCATTGGTCAAGTTACCAAGCGACTGCGATGTTCCAAATGTGGATGAGTGGTGTACAGGAATATTGAACTTACGGATGACTTAGTTAACGGGACAATTATGACTAACTTGTCTGTGTTGGTACATTTAACCTGTGATCATCATCTGGTGTGGCACTTTTTAACAAGCTTTCGTAATATACTCATCTTTGTTGATACGGTTTTACTCTTTTGGTTTGCGAGATGATCAAATTTTGGTCTTCCTTGGGCCTGCACAGGTGTGGAGCTACTACCTGGTGAGCGACTTCTTGACTTGGAGTATGCGGACGATATTGCCCTAATCTGTGACAGCCCCCAAACATGCCAAATAGCACTGGACCGATTAGCACTGGCTGTCAATCGTTTTGGGCTATGCTTTGCTCCATCGAAATGCAAAGTACTTCTCCAAGATTGGCAGGGACCCAACCCCGCGCTAACGCTTGGTGGAGATCTGCTAGAAGTCGTTCAGGAATTCAAGTACCTGGGCAGCTATATTAGCACCCGTGGGATTGAAGATGTGGTTACGAACCGTATAGCAAAAGCTCGAGATGGTTTTGCCAATCTCCGCCACCTGTGGCGCAGACGCGACATTACTCTCGCCCTCAAGGGCAGAGTTTATAACGCAGCCGTCCGTTCAACTCTCCTATACGGCTGTGAAACCTGGCCCATCAGGTCGACAGACATGAAGAGGCTCGTCACATTCGATCATCGTTGCCTTCGCAGCTTAGCTCATGTCTGGTGGGAACACCGCGTGCGCAATGAGTGTGTTCGTCGTCGCGTATTGGGTGCAGGAAGAGCGAGTGAACCGCTCAGGACCATTATGTCACGCACCAGGCTCCGATGGCTGGGCCACGTGTTGCGCATGCCAGCACACCGACTCCCGCGACGTGCATTGTTTGCGCGTTGTGGGCGCGGTTGGAAGAGGAGGAGGGGAGGCCAAGTGATGACTTGATCGAGAGAAATGAAAACCCTCACTTCGAAGTTGGCTTCGGTTGGTGCATCCCGACTGTCTGGCTGGGGTCCTAAGGACGGTGAACACGTTTGGTTGGACACACTTGCTGATATGGCTCGCAGCCGGCATCAACGGACTCAGCGGGCGTGCCACTGTTTTCCTTTTCTTGTCTTTTGTTTTGCGGCACAATAGCTGAGGTGGTTTCCACCTCCAGCTAACGTGTAATGATGATGAGGACTGCACAGAAAAAATTCGCATGCTCACCACGCGACATATTCTTCTATCCTTTCTGTCTATCTCAGTTTGAATGAGCTTGATGTAAATCGTAATTACTCCTGAACTGGATTTCTTAATCATTTTGTGTCTATTCTATACTGAACAAAGAAAAATTAACATTTTGAAGCTTAATCTATGAGTGACAACCCGTAGCCTTAAGGGCTTTGACAGTTAGCTAGTTACTGCTACTAATTGGATGAGTAGTTGAAGGGCGCATCATCATGAAGCTAGGTGACCGGAAGGTCGTAAAAGCGTTTCTTATTAAAATTCCTCGTAAATGAAGTTATTTTTCACTGATATCACCTCAAGCTTTCGTGGTTATTGAGCTTTAGTTGTGATAGATGGACATATGAGAAATAACGAAAATCAGTCTTTGTTGTGGGTAAGTACATTGAGGATACTATGGCTCGATATTCGCCCCTGGTTTTTATGAATGTGCGTCTAGGAATTCATAAGTTTGTGCAGTTCTGCATCGCTCATCAATTATTCTATCAAATACGTTGGCACGATATCGTTGCCACGTTTGGACACGTCTCATTGACAGAGTTTCGGGAACTGGTAACGAATAGCTTAATGCATGCTGATTCAGGCCAAATAGCTATCAGGGAGCTCTCAAACAATGCAACTATGTTTTAATTTAAGATCAACTAGATTGTGCAGTTTGACAACGATTAAAGAGCACCGGAAACTCACCGGAATTTCTCCGTCCGAATCGTTTTCTGACAACCGAGTTTAGTTTTGTGGACCGATGAAACGGCTCACTTTATCTGTGTGCAGTCATGTACTCTCACCCCAATGTGTGCACACAGCTACGTTGAGTACACACTGACTCGTTCAGCCCACGTAGCCTCCTGGTTGGTACCAGCACCTGCACCTGCACCTGCGCACATTCGCTGGCCTCTGTGCATGACCCATTCAATCGGCGGAATGCGAACTCGGTGTTGTCCTGTTTTGTATGCAGCCCACCAAACAGAGCGAGCCCAGGTTTTTGGTCACATCTCTCTCAGTTGAATGGCTAATCGTGTCAACAGTATTCTGACTGCAGCGAATGTGTAACCCATCACTTGCGAGTGACTCTGTTAATAAATAGTACCACTCACTCACATCAGATGCTGACCGGATATCGCTAGTACAAGGGAGCTTGCCTAGCCAACTTTTCCATGCACTTGAGATCTTCCCCTTGGAGTTCACGTTTAGCATTTTTACCGTCGAGTGAAATCGATTGTCCGAGATAACAGGGCATTATAGCCCGTCTAACAGCCTCTTGTTTTGGATGCAACTTTCAGGAGTAAAGCCATCCTTGCACAGGCTTTCAGGTGTAGTAGGCCTCGCTGAACTGAAAGCACAGCGTTTGCAATAAGCAACTAAGGACCTCGCCAGTATTCATGCTATCATTTCCCCAGTGTTAAATCTTATGTTAAGAGAGGCAGGTCATGCAGCCAAACGTCTGTCGAAGAGAAACGCATAAATATCAATAAAGGATAGCGGTTTTATTGTGTCGACCCCACGACTGTTTCCGCCCACTAACGGTAGTAAGAACACGAACGACGATCCGTGTGCAAGACAAGGTTACTCGTCGCCAGCCGAACCGGCAATCAAAAGACCGTGAGTACAACTCAACCGAATAATTCAAATCAGGCCATATATACAGGCCATAATGAAGTGCTGACATTCGGTCAATCAAGGATGATCAGTTTAAAGGCGAAAAATCGATGAGGTGCCTCACGAACAAGCAACATACGCAGAGTAAGAAAAAAAGCAACTAAGCCTTAACTTCAGTGTTAGTACATGCTAATCACAAATGTGACGTAAACAGAAACGCCGCGGGGAACCATAAAAGAGGGCGAGCTCAAAGGGGGTGTGTGTGGCAAACACACAAACAACGGGGAGTGGTGGACTTTTCTTACGCGCGCTACAATAGGTTTGGTGCTCAAAATGACCGCTATTTTGTACAAGAGCAATCGCGGTCCACGCTGAGATTGCGTATCATGTTCCAGGCAAGCGTCGTGCACTATGCTCCAATTGTATCGCATCCGCCTCTAGTGAGGATATCTACACGACCCGTGCCAGATGTTTTATGAATTCCATCGATTCGCGTAACTCGTGCACAGCTGTCCAGGGTTACAACTGAAGTTGCATATGATGGATGCTGCGGGCGTTCGAGCACAGAAATAAGTACTTCCAACAATGGCAAAGAGGTAAGTGAAAGTTGACAACTTCCATAAGTACCTGCGGTGGACAACTTTGTTTGAACGCTTGTCGGTCAGACAGAATTATGTAAGACATAAATGCTACCTTGTGGCGATCGTTCAATTCCATCTTAGCAATTGAAATTTCTTATTTCAGGTTCCAGTATTCATTGCCCAGTTCGTTTTAACTGAATGAAAATGGATAAATACTTTTCGAATTTCGATTTGACTTCTGGTTCCGGTTACGCGTGTCGTGTTGCCATTCGTCAGTCTGCTTGCATCGGTCATCGATCATCGGATCTACCACGCGGAATTTTCGTGCCGACTAAAAGCTCGTCCACCTTATCGGATTGTGTGGCCAGGTGACGGACTACTGAAGGTCAGGTCTAACATTCTTACCCCATGGAGTGGGAGTTCTTTCATTTAGCTGACCCCTTTTGGTTTGGTTTTTCCGCTACTTATTTAATGACCTCGGTTTCCATTTTTAATGCGCAGAACTCCTTTTTTGTGCATCTACAATATCGGCTCACTTTTCCTACACTGACATTTCAACAAATTTTGTTGCTCTTCCGTTGCCGGCCGTCGATTCATCCAACCTTGATGTGTGGATTGATAACTGGAAGATCTGTCTCTTATCCGCCGCATTACCTCACAGTAGTGGATGCTCGTACATGTTACTGCCCAACTTCCTACCCACATAGTAACTGACCTCATAGATCTGTTCGATCCGATTCCGGACGATGTGTCTTACGATAAGACAAAAGCCGCGGGTTTAAAACTCACCAGGGCTTCCGACGAAGCTCTACTGTGACAACTTCTTTCTGGTGTTGAGTTAGACGACCGCACGTCGCCACAACTCCTTTGGTACATGTGCACATTGGTTGGTTCCACTAAATTTGCTGATATTACTCTGCGTCTGCTGTGGACGAAATGTCTTTTACCGAACACTTTGTGATGGGAGTATGCACTCGAACGAACGTGCGGTGCCAGCCCAGCAAGGAAGCCGTTAGGCTGCCGCAAGGAAAGGCGACAGCTAATTGGACGTTCACACGTTTCTCGCATGCACGCTGATTGGCCAACAGTTGGACAGTTGTTTGACTGAATCAAAGGAAAAATGTCATGTATTCACAAAGGTCGTTATTTATGGATCCAACTAGCTGTATATAACGATAAGCTTCAATCGCCCTCTACCTGCGTCTTCGCCTGGTCCTTTTGTTTGCAGAATATACGTTTTGTCCCTGAAGGACCGACTTTTCACAACTTCATTTCTTCTTGCTGCATTCGCAGTTGATCGCTCCTTGGACAAGCTGGTGAGACAACCGCTAAAGTTTACAATTGCTCCTTCAAAAAGGCAATGTGTCACTCTGTAAAATCGACTACCAACGTTGCTAATAAGGATGACTCCAAGGAATCGATTTACGATGGGCTATCGAAGCTGGAACTGGTCATCTCGAATATGAATTGCTATCGGAGTGGAAATCCTAGACACATCTATCGAAGTAGACTTGATCGCTCTAGGAGTTCGGTACGCGAATTCTCTTGATACTATAAGCATTTTGGAGATGATGCAGGGAATTGTCGACCTGGTTGTAAGCACTAGAAGACATTTGCAACTTGCAGCAGGGAAACCTGCATACTAGCCAGTAATGGCGACAGCTGCGCCTGGCCACTCTTGTAGTCGCCTACGTTAAACCTTCGCTTCCTCAAGCAATTTGTAGTTCTCGGTTAACACCGGCGCCAAGGTTAGCGTTATTCCTCTTTCTGCAGAAAACCGCAACCTACTTCAAACCGGGCTGACATCCCAGGTGCCTAACAATAAATGCTTCATACCCACGGCTAAAAATGCCCACTCTCATCCTTGGTCGCCGTTGAAGTTCCCCTTTGTTTCGCTCCTCACTGACGCCCAATAGCCTATCCTGAATGTTGATTTTCTCCCCTAGTTTGGCTTCATAGTGGATCAACGTAATCGGAAACTTCGTGATAGTTTAACCTCATTGACCGTTACGGGTAAAGTCATTTCGATCAGTCTGACAGCGCTTCGCTGGGCATTAGCGCCAACAGCGTGTTCCCCGAACTATCTCTTCAGTTTCCTGCTCTCTATCAGTTGGATAATAACTTTCTTGAGCTTAAGCACAAAATTACACACCACAACATAACGCACAGATCTCCAGTGACGGCCCGACCTTGACCACTACCCGCAGACAAACTCGCCACTGCCAAGGCAGAGTTTGAACAAATACTCCGTCTCCGTATCGTTGGTCCTTCAAGAGCCGATGGTCGTCCGCGCTCCAAATGGTTCCTAAAAAGTCCAGTGGCCACTGGTGGCCTTGTGGAGGTTACAGGTCACTAAACAATGCCACTGTCCCCGACAGACATTGAATTCCGCAATTTGATGAATTTTCGTTTTGTCGGCATGAAAGAACAATGTTTTCTAAGATAGACGTAATGTGTGCCTACTACCAAACTCCGGTTACCTCTGACAATATCCCGAAGATCACTAGAACCACATCATTTGGTCTTTATGAATTCGTTAGCACGCCGTTTGGTCTACAACATGCCACACAAACTTTTCAAAGGTTCATCCATCAGATCCATAGAAGAATCGACTTCTTCTTCGCCTACGTTGACGAGATTATTGTACCCAGTTCCAATCATGATGAGCTTCTATCAGACCTTCGATCAGTTTTCGAACGCTTCTGTCAGTACAACGTAACGATCAATGGCTACAAGTCTGATTTGATTTTTATTGCATTTTTGGGCCAATGGTATGCAACATTATTAGTTTACTTCCAGAAAATACACATCGATTGCAAATTACTCCATGCCGCAATCTGAAAGGCATACGTCGATTTCTCGACAAGCTAACATACTACAACCGCTTCATACCAAAGTGTCCTGGGATACCCCAGCCATTGACCGATTTGCTTAAGGGCAATTCGAGGAAATTCGAGCCCACCCAGAAAGTGAATGACGCATTTGAAAAGCTCAAGCACGCTTTGTCCAACTCTACCCCGCTTAGTCATATTTAAAGACTAAGGTTAATACCATCTTCTATTTAGGAGTAATGAATCTCAAACCGCCGCTGGCGCTGTATTCCAACAAGTAAATAATGATCAACCTCAGACCCTTATCACTTTTCTCTCACGAACTTCAGCCCACACTGACGCGATACAACACATTCGGTCGAGAACTTTAGCTTTCGACCTCTGAATCTGTTTAAAGGTCACACGTTTACCATTTCGCGAATTACGAACCCCTTGCTCTTGCTATACATGTGTCGTCCGACCGTTTCTCCCCTAGAGGAATTCGTCATTTGGCTTACATCTCACAGTTTTCAACCGACATTTGTTACGTTGATGCTACAAACAACGTTGTCGTCGATGCAATATCGCGTATTTGTCTTTACGATGTTGCACGCCAGACGATAAAATTAGAAGACAGCAGCTCGTCAGGAACGAGGCTCTGAGTTTGTGCAACTGGGATCAAATCCATCGAGCAAACTACCACAGTTTCCAATTCTTAACCCAGACTCTACCTGTAAGCTCCGGCCCTTTGTCCCAATTTTCTTTGATTACCTGCATGAAACCTGACACCCGAGCAACCGAACCACTGTCAAGCTGATTACTGCGCGTTATTTGGCACAACATGCACGCTGGGATCCAGCAGTGGGCAACACGCTATATCAGTTGCCAAACCAACAAGATACACGGTCACACGAGTACCACCTCCGGCACATTTGTGCTTCAGAAAACTCGTTTTAAACACTTCCAACTTGACATCGTTGGACCCTGCCGCATGCAGCACTGTCGCTCCAGAGCGATCGCAAAAGAGTGTCCTTCTGCGTTATTCGACTCTAAATCTTTGGATTTATTCTCACAGAGACCTACGTGCTATCAT